>JARQOC010000004.1:9953887-10553887 GCA_033576535.1 Allobates femoralis
AATAAACAGGGAAATGTTAAGGGCCATTTTAAATTTCAAGTTTTTTTCCCGAACAAAACCATGCTCAGCAACGTTTTTCCAAAATTTCCCGAACAAATCTGCAATATTTTTTAAACTGGCGAACATTTTTGGAAAAAGTTGCTTATCTCTAATTCAGAATATGCCTGTCACTAAATATATATGTATATATATGTATATGTATAAATAAAGAATAAATATTTTTTTTCCATTTTTCTACCTCCAGATGATGTTTCAAGAAAACACGACCGTAGTTACAGATTTCTTCCTCACTGGTTTCCAACATATTGACAACTACAAGACCCTATTATTCCTATTTGTTCTTAACATTTACATCATGACCATTATTGGAAACCTTCTCATCATCACAATGGTGTCCACCAGTCATCTTTCACAATCCCCCATGTATTTCTTTTTGAGTCACTTGTCCTTCTGTGATTTTCTATTCTCCTCGAATATGGTCCCCAATATGATGCACATAACTCTAGAAGGTGGAAGCACCATCTCATTTTCTGGCTGCCTTATTCAGTTCTATATTTTTTCTTCTTGCACTACTACTGAATGCTATCTTCTCACCGTCATGTCCTTTGACCGATTTGTGGCCATCTGTATCCCGTTACGTTACCCCTCAGTCATGAACAGTAAGGTTTGCCTAAATTTCGCAATCTGGTCTTGGTTACTTGGTTTCCTTTGTATGCTCGTAACCATCTCATTGCTTTGCCAGTTAGAGTTTTGTGGTAGTATGACCATCAACCACTTCTATTGTGACTTTATTCCATTGTTGGAACTTTCTTGCTCCGATGTATCACCCATCATCATTGAAACATTTGTCCTTGTCAACGTCATAGTCCTTCTGCCTTTTTTGACTGTACTTGGTAGCTACATCTCCATTTTTTGGACAATCATTGGGATATCTTCATCTACAGGGAGAAAGAAGACCTTCTCGACCTGCAGCTCCCACCTACTCGTTGTAGGTATCTACTATGGTTCACTGCTTAGTATATACTTATTTCCTACACGGGATCAATCTGATAACATTAACAAGATATTATCTCTGCTGTATACTTTGGCCACGCCATTGTTAAATCCATTTATATATTATTTTAGGAACCAAGAAATCCAAAGGCAGTTTTCTAAAATTCTCATTTATGCAAATAAATATCCAACCATTTCCTAGTTTAAGAAGTTGAGTATTCTACTTGTGCATTGTAAGTAAGGGAGCTAACAATTATGTCAATATTACTAGCAGGTGGGGATACAATGTCAAATAGCATCTCAAGTATGTGAGGGAAAGCGTAGACATTACGTGTAACAAACTCTCGTTAGCAACTGTTCATTGATCATTCCTCTTTGCAGACTATTAGAGGTTGGGAATGATTATACCTTTTAGGCCGGGTTCACCACAGCAAGATCCGATCCGGGGCTGACAGGGGTTAACCTGACAGCCCCAGACCGGATCTGGACACAAAACCGGAGGGCCAATTATGCCTTCCGGTACAGTGTGTAGCCGGATGGCTCATTTGCGGCCACAGCTGCTGATAATTCAGGACCGCAGCTCGCAGGGAGCGAGCCGCGGTCCTGAACTGTCAGCAGGGGACAGCTGGTTGTGCTGAAGCTCAGCGCTGGCCGGCGCTGACCTTCAGCACCCTGCGTCCGGCTCCCGAGTGCGGCTCTGGTTCCATCCAGCACTATAGACCCCATGTTAGGGGGCGCCAGATCACACCGGACCGGGAGCATCCCAGAGCATCCGGGAGGTTCAGCTTTTACCCCCGACACAAAAATGCTACATGCAGCATTTTTGTGTCTTGGAGAAAAATCAGAATCCTCCCGGATTCTCCTGGACAGATGGAAACCGGTTGGCAGCTATCTGCTCCATCTGGCCCCATAGCATACTATGGGGCCAAAATCCGGTCGGGGGCTGTCAGGTTCACCCCTGACAGCCCCGGATCGGATTTTACCATGGTGTGAAGCCGGCATTAATACTTTCATTTGGTGTTTCTCTCGGGTCCATCTTTGGACTCTAATACGCAAGATGCGTATTTCGTTGTGTATTTGGTGTGGATCCGCTGCAGATCCACACTAAGTTTGCAGCAGCATGTTTTCTTAGAAAAGTGAATGGGATTTGAGAAGTCTTGTCTGCACGGTGCCTTTTACTTCTGCTGCAGATACGCTGCATATTTTAGTGCAGAAAAATCTGCAGCACGTCAATTCTTCTTGCATTTCATACGCTGCAGATTTGTCCACAAAAATACTGTGTCATAGAAAAATCAATGGCAAAAAGTACCATATCAGCAGATAAAAGCGCACCATACGGAAAGGGATGGTTTTGGCGTGTATTTCTGACACTAGGTGCAGATTATGGAAGTTAAAGATTTGCACTACCAATATATCTACGCAGCTTGACAATTCAGTACATGGAGATCTTTCAGAATAGGTGTAGCTTGCGCGTCTATGCAGAAGAGGAAGAGAAGTCTCCGCTCTGCTGCAAAAGCCATCGGGACTGCAAACAGTGATTATAATAAAGTATTTGATTTTTAAACAAATTTGTATCCCCTCCCCAGGTCCCCACAAATTTTATACATGCACATAATACATTTCTATCACATCTACTCACAATAACATCGGGCACAGGTCCTGTTTCTGAGGTGTCACTAATATGAAATGACATGTCTATTAGAATCACTGCACACATACACTTAAGGAGTTTTTTTGCTTGTTGGTGAAATTTATTGAAACAAGTGCTCTTATAGTGATTGCGACAGAATGACGTTTCGGTCATTCAAGACCTTGATCACATAAGTCGCCTTGAGGGGAAGACACCAGTAGTTAGTGATAAATTGAAGAATGATCTTGACATAAGGGAGGAGAGCTGATCTTCTTTCATGGTGAAAAGCTGCCTTTGGAAAAAGATGGTTGTGCAGTTACGGAAAGGGGCTGTGGGGAAGTGGGTCAAAGCTTTTTCTGATGTTATCAATCTTCTGCTTGAAGAAAGAGACAAATTCTTCAGCAGAGATAAGGGGAGAGGGAGGAGGTGCTGAGGTATGGAGTGACCCTCCTTGCTGCAACTGAGTGTGAACACACTCCACCGCCGTGCCACCACCCCACATAGAGCGACCGCTCTGACCCTGGCTAATCTAAAGGCATTAGTGACCATTACCCTGTACAGGACAGCCCTCAGTTCAGAACTACTAAGGGCATACCGCTGTTCCTATACTGATCATAAGGACCACATCCTTCATGAACCACAACATAGCTCAAGGCGACTTATGTGATCAAGGTCTTGAATGACCGAAACGTCATTCTGTCGCAATCACTATAAGAGCACTTGTTTCAATAAATTTCACCAACAAGCAAAAAAACTCCTTAAGTGTATGTGTGCAGTGATTCTAATAGACATTTATGTGGGACTTACGAGCCTCCTTCACTAGCACCATACCCCCACACCTATCGTGTGCTAGCCATTGAATCTCATAATATGAAATGACAAACGCAAGACAAAAAGTTGCACCTTCACCACAACAACAAACGCATCATGCGCATGAAATGTTTTTGGTGCGTATTTTGTCTGAAGGTGCAGATTTTTGTCTCCAAATATCCGCACCAGGTGAGGTGGTAGTGTGGGAGCGGGAGATGCTGAATGTCTGGTCTGTTAGATATGGAAAGATCAAGGAGAGGGCCTAGTCTGTGATACTAATAGATTTGAGAAACTGTAACAAGAGGGAATGTTCTACAGTGTCGAAGGCAGAGGAAAGGTCTAGGAGGTGGAGGACAGAGTAGTGTCCCTTGCACTTGGCAGTTAGTAGGTCACTGGTAACTTTAGTTAGGCCAGTTTCGGTAGAGTGATGCAGTTGGAAGCCAGATTGTAAGCGGCCAAAGAAAGAGCAGGAGGAGATATGGGACGAAAGTTCAAGATGGACATGCTGTTCCAGTAGTTTTAAGGCAAAGGGGAGATGTGATATGGGACGATAGCTAGAAACAGAGGATGGGTTGAGGGAGGGCTTTTTGAGGATGGGTTTGATCAATGCATGTTTAAAGGATGAGGGGAAGACACCAGTAGTTAGTGATAAATTGAAGAATGATCTTGACATAAGGGAGGAGAGCTGATCTTCTTTCATGGTGAAAAGCTGCCTTTGGAAAAAGATGGTTGTGCAGTTACGGAAAGGGGCTGTGGGGAAGTGGGTCAAAGCTTTTTCTGATGTTATCAATCTTCTGCTTGAAGAAAGAGACAAATTCTTCAGCAGAGATAAGGGGAGAGGGAGGAGGTGCTGAGGTATGGAGTAGAGAATTGAAGGTTTTGAATAGCTGTTTAGCATTGTAAGCCAGGGAGGTTATTAGAGATGAGAAGTAGGCTTGGTTTGTGGCAGTGTGTGCAGACTTGAAGTTGGTGAGGGACTGCTTGTACACAGTGAAATGCTTAGTGGAATGGGATATCTTCCTTCTTCTCTCAGCAACCCTGGAAGCCCTTCTCAGTTCTTTAGTGAGGCTGGTGTGCCATGGTGGTCTATTTGTGCGAGTTTTGTTGTATGTGAGGGGTCAGACAAATTGAGGGCTGTAGTGTTGTGTTATTATATAGAGTGGCAGCACCATCTGTGTCATGTAAGGAAGCTATGTTTGTGAGAGGGAGAAGGGACCATAAGACCGAATGTAAATCAATATGTTTGAGATCTCTGTGAGGATGAGTGAGTTTGTGAAGTGAGGGGTTGTGTAGTAGGAGAGGAGAGGGAAGAAAATGTCAGTAGGTTGTGATTAGACAGGGATAGGGGTGAGTTTGAGAGGTTAGAGATGGCTCATAGGTGGGTTAAGATAAAGCTTGTGGCCATCTTTATGAGTAGCTGTGGAGGACCATTAAGAGAGCCCAAGGGAGGTAGTCAGTGAAACGTTTAGAGGCAGCTGGGTGAGAAGTGTCAATGGGGATGCTGAAGTCACCCATGATGATAGTGGGGCTGTTAGCAGAAAGGAAGTGGAGTAACCAGGTGGTGAACTGGTCAAGAAAAGCAGTGGTTGACCCTGGGGAGTGGTAAATGACAGCCAGCTGAAAGTTGCAGGGAGAGTAGATGTGGACACAATGCACTTCGAAAGAGGAGAGAGTAAAGGAGGGTGGCATTAGAATTGGGGTAAAGTAGAAGTTATCAGACAGGAGCAAGCCAATTCCTCCACCATGCTTGTTACTGGGCAGGGTGTGTGAGAAAGACTGAATCCATCATAAGAAAGTGCAGCTGGATAGGTTGTATCAGAGGGAGTGATGCCAAGGAATGAGAGTTTGTTAGTGATAAAGAAGTCATGGATGTATGAAAGTTTGTTGCAGAAAGAGTGAGCGCTCCATAGTGCTCCAGATAGAGGAACTGAAGGAGCAGGGGCTGGATGAAATGGGTATAAGGTTATAAAGGTTTGTGTTGGATCATGGGTATGGGTTAGAAATCACTGTGAAGATGTGATGGGGGGTCAAGGATTTGGGGATATATCACCAGCAAGTAGGAGAAGCAAGATAGCATTAGGAGGGGGGAGATGGTACATGGTGGGCGTGCATGTCTGGACACATAGTCATGCAAGGAGACACTCTCACACATGTTGTTCAGTCTATGCAAAATGTTCAGCAGATGCAGCATTTAGGCTTATGAGTCAAAGTGTAAAATTCATACTGTTCTGTGGGGACTTCATGCACTAGCTGCTTAATGATGGGATAATTATGCTTTCTGAGTGACCAGTAGAAATTGTCTTTGCCATCATCACCCCAGGCTCTTATATAGTCATAAAGCTTCCTCATCCGTTCTGAATTGGTTATTTTGCTGCGTACAGTTCTATATTGTTCATAGTTAAATAGCTTTAGATTGTGGTGATGATCTATAACCAGATTTATCTCAGTGATGTGGCTGATCAGATATGCTCAATGTATATCTAAAAAATGGCCACTTTGTAAAGAAAAACGCCTGGGGACTTCTGTAAAGAGAAATACGATGCTGTGATTAACGTGGTTACAATTATTCCTCTACTATCAACCTCGGAAATGTAAAACTATATAAGCGGACTGGTGAACCAAAGGCCAAGTAGATGAAGTGTGGAATCACCAAACTGCAGGAAAACCATCCACTGAATAAAAGCCGTGGCTGCTATAGTTAATGATGACCTGTTCCCACCACCTGTGCTGCTGTTAATAAGCAACAATAGTATTATAATACTAGCCTCTGTGCTTCACATATACCATAGTTGTGAAAAATTTAGAATCTTATGAAATTAGAATTTTCCAGATTCAGTAAATGTTTAATAAATGTTCAAATCACTGAGACTTTATTAGCTGCAGATTGAAAGTTATTTTACATTTTTTGTAAATAATGTATGTTCCAAATACCCTGTGTTTTTATACCACTTGCTTTTACTTATTTATTGCTGATTATTTTGACATCATTTGTATATACTTTTCTATGTATGATTCAGTTTGTCTGGTGGACAGTGTGAACATGCTCTACAGGCATATTCACTCATTTCTGCTCTGACTCAGTTTTTTGTAGTTTCAATTTACCTACTTGTCTCCTGACAAGTTAGGCAGAGCCCCACCCCTCCTTTTACTGAGCAGACCATTTATATCCACTCCCATTGCTGTGTCCATTTTGGGACCCAGATCACACTCTGCTTCCTGCTTCCAATGAGGTCAGTGGACACAGGGGCAGGTTTTAATATAGTTAGAGTAGGGACCGTCCCAAAGTGGGTACACCTTGACCGGGTGGGATGAATTAGTACATTTTTTTAAAAAAACGTATGTACCAAATACCCTGTGTTTTTAAAACACTTGCTTTTACTTATAAATTTTGACATATTTTGTATATACTTTTTTTCTTTGGGATTCAGATTGAAAGTTCTTCAAAACCTCTAATTGCCCTAAAAAGATGTGATTGACCCTGTCTGTCTCCCAGGACTTTATTGAACTCCCTTTCAAGATCACATCAGTCAAGTCAATGTGAGCTCAACATACAAAGCTATAAGTAACCGTGTTTAACTGCTGTGCTGTCAAGATCTTGATCTCAGTCATTACCTTGACTAAGGATACACTAAAACGTAACAGTTTTCAGCAGTTTTTTTTTGGTTGTTGAGTGTTCTGTCTTTTATTGATCCACAGATGGATTGAATAAACACGATGTTACGCCTAAATATCTATTGAGTTCCCTCGCTGGATTATTTCCATTGTTGATTATAGAGTACAGAAGATGGTGAAAGACAGGGAGGTAAAGTCTTTATCCTGTCTGCCAAACTAACATACCACCCACTACATAGTTATAACATCTTCCATTGCCTGTGCAGTTATAAGGAATAAAATCACACTTACTAAAGCATAGTATACCTGGAATGTGAGCAGATGAATCTCGCCATGAAATGGTGTCTGCCCCAATGCACGTGTCAGCACAAAGCCTTTGCCGTGGGATGCAAGTTGACCTGTTGAATGTTGTAAGAGTAAAGCCTCTTTTGGGGGAAAAAAATGCAACCGTCTTTTAATATATTTTTTAAAACGTCTGGTATATAGTAAAGATAGGTAATGATGATGTTAGTTATCTGATGGTATTTATGACTATAGACGGTGGAAAAGACTATTGGGGACACAGTGCTTCCAGCTGCTTGTCTGCTGTTATTTTGTGTAATATAATCTTCACAAGTTTTTCGATCAGCAATTTTTTTTGTTGTACCTTTATAACCTCATTTATAAGACTGGCCATCGATGATATTGCATTCATTTTTGTATAAAAAGGCGAAGTAAGGGCACACACATGGCAACTCACATGATGTACGTGGGGACATAGAGGCATACACACACAGTGGGTCACGTCATGCAGCAGGTCCACATATACATACAAAGGCGGCGCGTCATATGACTCAGTGAGAACACACACAGATAAACACATGCAGGATCACGTGACGTGGCGGGGACACACACATACACACATGCACACTTACTCATGCGGCCGCCATTTTTGGACACTCAGGTATACAAAGATATTGGTGGCGTGACACATTACATTGCCCCACTGCAAGATTACAGGATCAGAGGGGAACTTGGTTGGAGATAATAAAGTGGAAAGCAAGGTTTCTCTGTCTCTTTTGTATGTAATAAAAGATTTATTTTCTCTGTGTCCTTTTTTTTCTCTATTAAAAGTATTGCTAATGACTGGCTGTCATACTGATGGCTGATATTAGCAATAGGGTTTGATGTCAACAGCCAAAAAAAGAGGACATCAACCTCTTTATTACCCAGTCTGGGATAACCACCAGTTTTGGAGGCTCATATGAAGGTGCCGATTCTGGGGCGGCTGCTGGCTGCAATTTTCAGCATGGGGGCCCAGAATGCTTGGGCCTCACCACGCTGAGAATTACAGCCCTCAGCTGCCTGGGTTACCTTAGCTGGCAATAAAAAATAGAGCAAAGCCCACGACAAATTTTTTAAAAGTATTTAAATAAGTAAAAAAAAATAAGTTATATTTTTCATTGCCAGAGGCACCAGGCAGTCAGTGGGGGCTAGCAGCCAGAAGCTGCTTGGTTTACCTATGCTGGCAATAGAAAATGCAGCAAACCCCTACACAATTTTTACCAGGAAATGAAACACTTTATTAATTAAAATAAACACAGTAACAGGTTTTTCAGTAAAAATGCATTTATTTACATACATTATACACAGGGAGCATAGGGGGAACACAGCTCAATGCAGAGAGCACATGAGGAGAGAAGACAGCACAGGGGGAAAGAGACAGCACACATGGGGGAGGTAACACATAAGGAGACAATTCAAAGGAGAGAGCACATGAGGAGAGAAGACAGCACAGGGGAAAAGAGACAGCATACAATGGGGAGAGCACATAGACAGATAATTCAAGGTAGAGAGCACACGAGGGGAAAGTGCACAGAAAGAAGATAGATCAAAGGAGACAGCAAATGGGGGAATAGAGAATGGGCAGGTGGAGAGTGCATGGCAAAGAGCCAGCTCACATTGTGCCGTCACCACCCTCGCTGTTTCTTCTACGGGATCTGCAGCGGCCAGGCTCTTTATGTTGGTTGTGACTCATCACAACCTCATCAGGTGAGTGGACCACCATATTGTGCTGGTGTCCCTCGGTTTACCGCATTAGTGCGCTCCCTTTGTCTTCTTTTTTACTATTTCTTCTATGAAGGTGCCAGTCATAAATACTATTTTTTTTCATAGCAGTATTATCTTCCAATTTGTGTACATTTTCAGCAATTGTTTTTTCAGGGAAATGTAGGCTTCTGAGCTTGCGCAAGGGGCCATATTGGTTTCAAATTCTTTTGTATTATTCTCCAATACAGATAATTTTACATTTTAATTTTAATGACAAGCTTCAATAATGTTTGAGGGCATTCTTAAAGTATTTCATCCCATTTTCTGGTGCAATCTCCTCAAAAAATAGTAGTTGGCCATTTTTTAATACATAGTTCCTGTAGGCGCCATGATATTGTTGACATATGCTTGCAGGGTGTTTGAATCGCACCAAATGTGGAGACATTTTCTAAGTCACACATTAGTTCGGACAGGTTGTGGTTGATACTTATATCATTTAAACTATTTTTATCAAGTAAAAAAGAGGGGTAGCCTTGTTAAGCCATGTACATTATTAACATTAAAAAATTCTTTGTCATGACTAGAAGGACTTTCCTCTTCAATGATAAATGTTTGATTGTTATGAGCAAAAACTTATTTTGGAGGAGAAGAAAAGTGAAAGAATTCCATTCCATGATAACAGTCAAAAAGAAAAAATGTTTCGGCTCACCACTGAAAGGAGGGAAAGCAAATCCAGGACAGAGGACAAGGGATAATCAATTCAGGGTGGACATTCAGTGAAAAACATTCAAAAGTAAAATAAAACCAAAAATGTATTGAAAACTATTTAAAATCATGATGAAAAATGATGGGTGCTCATATAATAATAATAATAATAATAATAATAATAATAATAATAATAATGTGATGGACACTTCTGAAGGTTCTTATTCATAACGTGATCACAGAGAAAATGAAAAGGAAGTGATAAGGAATATATTAGATTAATTGGTTGCCGTATTTTGCAGATTATAAAATGTTTGACACATTTAGAAGAAGAAAATATGAAAAAAAATATTTTTTAATGGAAGAAAAGAGGGTTGGCCTTATAACATTATGGACCGTACCAGTGTGCCGTACAAGGGGGTGCAGTGGAGCGAGATCACAGGAGGCAGGGTTGCTGCTTCAGGAGGTCAGCCGCAGTAGCATGAGTGGGTCACTACTGTGGGCCTGAGGCTGAGTAGAGGGTGTAACCCAGCAGCATGGTGAGGCAATGCTCTAGGGGTGTCCCAATAGCACATGGTTGGCCTCATTGATTTCCGGTCAAGAGATGCAATGGGCTCCAGCAATATGGTTCAGAAGCAGAGATCACAAAGATTAAGATCTCGGTAAAATTAATTACCCACCCCTGCTCTATATCAATCATATTTTCCTTTACATTCTGTGATATCCATTCAAGATTATTTGTAGAGAGGAATTATTTGTAGAGAGGATTATTTGTAGAGAGAAATATTTGTATTTCCCTAAGAGTTCAATGGGAAGTATCAGTTGTTCATTACTTAAAGAGAATCTGCCAGGCCAAAAATCCATAAGTAACTGATATAATTTTCTAATTCCTCTGATGAAGCTCTTTCTTTTCATGTATTTCTATTATTTATATTACCCCCTATCCTGTGTAATCTTCAAAATAAAAGATTAATTCCATTTTTCAATCACAGTGAACTCTCTGCTGCCCACTCCCCAAAAAATGAATATTCATTCATCATGAAATGACACTATCTAATCTATCTGTTGTGGGACTCACTAACTGCAGATGGAGAAGGGAGAGGGGAGGAGGAGGAGAATGGCTGCAGCTCTTCAGGTCATTGTGTGTATGAAGCATGTGTGTAGTGTGTGCAGTGTGAGATATTTCTATGTGATAAGAACACTTGATCAGCAGATACACACATTACATGTATACAAAAAAAACAAAGATCATATATACACATAGAAATCTTACAGACAGCACAGGCTGCAGAACAAACCACCTCCCCCCTCCCAGCACATAGCATAGAGGAGAGGGGCAGAACACTAGCTTGGTTGGGTGTGTAAATTTAAATAACACTTATACAGCAGCTGGACTAATCGGTTGGTAATATGATGGAGAGGAATAATGAAAGAGCTCCCTGCAGGGTCTCACAATGCTGATAGCATGGAAACCTCAAAGGGTAGAATAATGATTTTACATGTTTTTAAAAGCTCTGCCCAGGCTCTACTCAAGGGTATCATTAGTATCATGCTGAAAAATGACCTGACCGAATCTCTTTAACAGTACAGATAGGTTTAGTGCACCTACACGTTTGATCTCAGAAAGTTCTGACCACCTGGTGTGGTAATACAATTCTGCTCGTTAACCAGAACAGTTGCGGCAGCATCTGCATTGCCAGCATACAATAATATCTCACTGTGCCAGGCATAATTTGGCAGAAGATTAAAATTGTAGTAGAGATGTACAGAAGACAGGAAGGGTTACATGATGTCTGCCCAAGGACTTCAAAATTGAGAAGAAGAAGCTATCCAAGTGTCAGTAAGGCTAGGGTCATACTTAAGGCTAACGCAAGTGCTAAGGACTTTGCAAATCAGCCGCAGCGTTAACACTATTAGCTGCCAGTGCAACGCTGTCCCATAGAAACCCATGTTTACCTTAGCAGTGGCCACACACAAAGCTGCAGGACGTGTGCTTTGTCACAGCGCTGTGATAAAGCGCACGTCCTGCAGCTTTGTGTGTGACCACTGGTAAGGTAAACAGCGGGTTTCTATGGGGCAGCATTGTACTGGCAGCACATAGCGTTAACGCTATGTGCTGCTGATTTGCAAAGTTTTACTGCTTGCGTTAGCCTTAAGGGTACCTTTACACGCCGCTACGACAGGATGGATACAACCCGCTACAGGCTACAAATGTAGCTTGTAGCGCCAATATAGCCCGTAGTAGCGGCGTGTGAAGACGGTAGGAGGCAGCCGGCAAGAGATACATCTGTTTCCGAGCACTGCTCAATAACAGATGGCAACAAAGCCGATGGTAGCGAGTTGTATCGGCGTGTAAAGAAGGAGCAGAAGGGATGTCTATACACCAGGCTTTGTAGCTGTAATGTAGCTAGGGCGTGACACAGGCTCCGGGATACCGCGCCCCATCTGCGATCATTGGAGGAAGCTCCTGCATGACGATTGGTAGTCACTGCATAGGGAGGCATATTTAAGGAGCTGACCAGTCACACTACACAATCGCTCGAGCGTGCTGTATTACTCAGCCTCCTGCGATGCCTGCCCAATCATGATGTTCCTGCTTTGTCCTATCAGCGTACGGACGGCTCGTACTCCTCAATTGTGGCACGCCTATGTGCTGTCCCGGCTGCACCAGGTCCGCCCATATTAGCTGGTTGTAGCGGTGTGTAAATGAGGCAAGCTAAGCTACAGATGGCTACTTGAGACACCCGGCGATGTAGCTAGCTATAGATGTAGCGTAGAGTAGCGCACCTTGTGGCGGCGTGTAAAGATGGTGCGTTTACCGTTTGTAACCGTTCGTGCGTGCTCGTGCACGTGAAGTAGCGGGTTGTATCCATCCTGCCGTAGCGGCGTGTAAAGGTACCCTATTGTGATGTGATGCGCTTGCATCCTAGCCTAAGGAATTTTTATGCTTCAGTAAGTGTCAGACGGGCAGGGTATTTTTTTTTTTTTTTAACATAAACTTGATTGTTAGGCTAGGGTCACACTTGAGGGCTGGAATCGATTTCATGTTGACCTTAGTTGGATTAAACAGACCAAATCCAGGCCTAGTATAATACATATTGTGATATACGATACATTCCCATCTCTGATTTATATCCAGTAATATTACATGAAAGTCATTGACTTGGATTCATTATACACCCTCTTCTTTCCAGACTCTTGATGCTGGGTTTTCTCTTTTTAGCGCTATGATGACTTTGTCCTTATCACTTCTTTCCCAGTTGCTACTATAGTCATAGAGCTCCCTCATCTGCTCCCGGGAGGTGGATTTGCTCCGCACACTCCTGTATTGTTCACGAGTTATTAGTCTCTGAGAAAGAAGATCATCCAGAACTGGATCCACCGTAGTAATCTGGTCAATCAGATCTACATAACGGGTGTCCAAAAAGTGATCGTTGGGATCCTGGAGAGGTCCACAGGCTCCTGCAAAGAGAAAGACTGTTAAAGAACATCAGTAAGTCAATGAGTAACATTATCAGCATTACTATTACTACATTTGTTTTTATTTTATTGATGCTTTTAAGTAAGGGTGTGTCTTTTTGTCGGATGAGATGAGTAATTTTAATGACATTGTTTTGGGGTGCACATAATTTATTTCATTTTATTAATTCTGGGGCGAAATGAAAAAAAACTAATTAATATATAGCTTTTTCAAATCAATATATAATAAATGTTCAATCCTATTTTTTCTCAATGGGTTTATGTTCTTAACAATACTGTTGTGGAGTTCAAGTGCCTTTGTTTGCTAGGCTGGATAAACAAAAAGACACATTTTTCATCACTGATTCTTTTATTTTTTATCTTATTTTTGTTAAATAATAGTTAAATAATGTACCATATTTTGCAGACTATAAGATGCGAAGGAGGGAAGTATAGAGGAGGAGGAAATGATAGAGGAGGAAAGTAGGACAAAAATTGAAGCAAAAAATGTAGTCATGATGCACTGTGATGGGGAAGATCCGCTACTTACACTGTCATGAGGGTAATATTCCAGAATTCTTTGTTTAAGTTCCCCATTCTGGGTCCCTTTCAGGTATATTTGCCCCCCAGGTGTATATGTCCCCAATCCTGATATATATGTTCCCCATCCTTGTCCTATTAAGGAAGCAGCACTTAATAAAACTTAATAGTGATGGGCGAACCCAAACTGTAAAGTTTGGTGCCTGTACCAAACACCTAGTGATCGGGCACCGAAAACAAACACGGTATTCTGTGTTACAGTTCCGGTTAAGGGACAGGGGGGCGGTAAAAAAAAAAAAAAAATAGTTGTAACATGGAGCAGGACGGGCACAAGCGCTAATGTCAGGGTGGGAGGTGGGACAGCACTGACGTCAGGGAAAAAGGCGGCAAGGCACAAGCGCTGACATCAGGGTTGGAGGCGGGACTGGAGCGCGGGGCCAACACTAACAAGACCTCGCTCTGCGCCTGCATGAAGTTGCACAAGAAGGCGCAGGCGAGGATGTATGACAATCCTTCAAGGAAGCAGCGAGGACAGGGAGGAGGGCGGAAGGGAGCCACAGGGGGCAGGAATGGCCCCCGGGAAGCAAGGTGACTGCTGCCTCTAGTAATGCCCTCTTGACTTTTTACTGTAAGTTTTCAAAAGGCTATATTTAGGGGTACAAACCTCACAGACACATGGGGAACCCCTTGCATGAATGCAGCATACATGCTGCATTAAGTGCTGCTATTAGATTCAATTCCAGGAGGGGGTGACAAATCTTCTTTAAGCATCAATCTGTCATTGACTTAAATGGTGGTGGATTGTTGATTTAAGCGGTGCCGGGTAATCGGGTAATCCAGCACTATTAAAGTCACTAATCTAGCACCATTAAATCGAATGCCACATTACTGGAATTCAGCTCAATGAGTTCACCGCAAGTGAGTTCATGTGAGGACACAGCTAGGGTACCGTTGGAACTTTGCCAGCTGTGACCTCAGATGAACTCTCTGACATCACCGTTCTCACTGATGTGGCTGTCAGGGCCATCAGTGTGAGGTGCTGCTTACGGTGCGCTGTTACTTTAATGTCACCTCTCACCGTGTGGATTTCAGAGCTGGGAGTAATTGGGGTATATGAATGGGTAAAAGAGGGTGTTTTATTTTAAATAAAGTATTTTTGTGTGTGTTTTTCAACTATTTACTTACAGGATTGCGAATGTTGGAGTTTCATAGAACTCTTAACATTACCAATCCAGGGCTTGATGACAGCTGTCAATTCTCAGCTGTCATTAACCCCTTCTATTACCATGATTGCCAACACACGAGGACATTCAGGATAAACTGGGTAAGTGCCAAGATTTGGCAAATCTATTGGATGCAAACTGGGCAGCTTGTATGGGCCAATAACTATGTGCCTCCCCGGGGTAAGAATACAACTATACAACAGACTAAATCTGGCATGAACATTTATGTCTGCCTTGGCTCAGTTTTTCATGTTCAGTTTAACCCCTTTTTTAGTACAAGCTACGGTGTTCCACATTCCCCTTTTCCTGAGCTAAGCATTTATATCACCTCTCATCGCTGTCCCTTTTGGGACCCAGGTCACTCTTCATCCTGCTTTCATTAATGTCAGCTGACACATGAACAGGTTTAAATTAGATAGAGTTAGGCAGTGTCCCAAATTGGCTTCACCTTGATGTGGCGGAATGGCTGTTTACCTTTTTACAAAAACATGTATACTAAGTACCCTGTTTTTTAATAGTATCTGCTTTTTAATTATTTATTAATGGCAGGGTATTTTTGCACGATTGTATATGGTTTCTCTCAGGTTTAGTTAAGTTCGGTTCAATTCCGGTCTCGAACCTGAACTTTTTTGTTAAGCCCAGCCAGATCCGCCGAACCTGAACATCTGCAGGTTCACCCATCTCTAATTCAGATTACTGTTGTCCAGGTACAATTTTTTTTGCTTTGGTTTTAAAAAGCCATATATAGCTTATTTTTTGCTACCAAGTAGTCTTCTTTGCCAGAGGGATCAAATACTTGTCTCTGCAAAATGCAAATAACTGTATATAATTTACACAATGTGATTTTCTGGATTTTATTTTTGATATTCAATCTCTAACTAATAAAATTAATCTACACTGTCATTGTCAGGGGGTAAAATTACAAAATCAGCAAGGGATCAAATACTTATTTACCCCACTGTATGTGGAATAAGCCTTACCTTCACCAATTATAGGCTGAGGTAGTGAATGTGTGATGTCATTTATGTCACCTGAAAAATAAATAATTTCATAATTAAAATGTAATTGATTAGGTAATTAAAATAAATATTAAATATGTCATACTTTTCGTCAGGCAGACTTCCCAAACTGGCTCCTCGGTGGTTCTTTCAGACACATACAAAGAAATATTAAGATCTTTTTCCTTTAATTGGATCTCTGTAGAATGATAACATTCAGTTTGGAACTTCACAGTCTAAAAAACATAAAATGACAAGATAATAAAAAAAAAAAAATGGAAACAATAAAGCAACTATATTGTTCATAATCATTAAATGTTGAGTTAAGGATTTTGTGTAAATTAGCAATCAATTTATTTAGTTACCATTCTATGTTACAGTGTATTTTTTTGGAAAAAAAATTCTAAAGTATTCTAAAATATTTATTCCTTTTTGTTTTGTGTTTAAGATATAAAAGTCAAAAATGAAATGAACCATGTTTGTTGGACTATGTGAAAATTTGGGATGTCTAGATTCCTAAAACAACTGATTTGTTTAAATGTTCATTAGTGGCCACAGTTATATGATGACATTTTTAAATATTTAGCTAAAAATCAGAATATGGAAGTCTAAAGAGTGGAAATGCTACTGAACAGGAAGTGAAAAAGTTAGATGGCAAATATGATGAAAACTGCCACTCGCAAGAAGTCATGTAGAATAGTCTGATGCTTTGGTCTTTTAAAGAGTAGAACATAAGTAAAGAGGATAGATGACCTTAAAAGTTCATTTTGAGAAAGAACATTATCTGTTCTCAGGTTCGCCATATGAACCCACCATAGAGCCGCAGTGGAGATAATGTCCGAATATTGGATCCAAGTTTCAGTATGAGCCAGAAGGTTAACAGAATTCGGAAAGAAGAAGTCCTACATGTAGAGCAGTGTTGCCCAACTCCAGTCCTCAGGAGCTACCAATAGTGCATATTTTCAGCATTTCTTTAGAATTGCACAGGCGATAAATGCAACACCTTGTACAATACTGATGGACTCAAGAAAGAATGTACTTGTTGGTGGATCTTGAGGATTGGAGTTGAGAAACACTGATGTAGGTGACTTTGTTACACAATAACTGAGAGTTCAAAAGGGCAAAATTAAATAAAGGCAGAAGAAGATAGTGGGGAAAAAAAGTATTTAGAGAGACACCAATTTTGTAATTTCTCCCACTTAAAAAGAGAGAAGCCTTTAATTGACATCATAGGTGACCTCAACTATTAGACAAAGTGAGAGAACAAATCCTGAGGGTTCACAGCCTTGAAGGGATAGTTGAGTATACAGTAGGTGAGGAGAGAGGACCCTGCCCATGAGGGCTCACAGTCTACAAGGAATGGGTTAGGATACAGTAGGGAAGGAGAGAGGACCCTGCCTGTGAGGATTCATAGTCTACAAGGGATGGATGAGGATACAGTAGGAGAGGAAAGAAAACCCTCCTCGAAAGGGCCCACAGACTACAAGGGATGGGTGAAGATACAGTAGGTGAGGAGATAGGACCCTGCCTGTGAGGCCTTACAGTCTACAAGGGGTGAGTGAGGATACAGTAGGTGAGGAGAGAGGACCCTGCCTGTGAAGCCTTACAGTCTACAAAGGATGGGTGACGATACAGTAGGAGAGAGTAGAGCTGGTTGTGAGGTGGTTTAGTGGTCTGAGGATCACTGCAGGTTGTAACTTGTTGGTAGAGGTGAGTCTTCAAATTCCTTTTGAATGTTTACAGTGTAGGTGAGAGTCTGATGTTTTGGGGCAGAGAGTTTCAGAATATGGGGGAAGCACGGGAGAAATCTTGTATGCAGTTTTAGGAAGAAGAGATAAGAGAGGAATAGAAAAGGAGACCTTGAGAGGATCACAGGCTGCGTTTAGGTAAGTACCTGGAGACCATGTCACAGATTTATGGAGTGGACAGATTGTGGATGGCTTTGTAATTTTTGGTTAGGGATTTGGACTGGAGTGTCTGGGCAATAGGAAGCCAGTGAAGGGCTTGGCAGAGAGGAGAGGTGGGGAAAAAGCAAGGAGACAGGTGGGTTAATCATGCAGCCCGGTGGATTAGTCTTGCAGCAGAGTAGAAGGTACATTGAAGGGGTGCAAGAGTGCTAGAGGATAGGCCAGAGAGTAGTGGGTTGCAATATTTGAGGCGGGAGATAATTAGGGTGTGCATGAGTATTTTTGCAGTTTCTTGGTCAAGGAATGTACGGATGTGGGAAATATTTTTGAGTTGGAGTCAGCAGTAGGTGGAGAGGGCTTTGATATGTGTCTTGAAAGAGAGTACGGGCAAGAATTACTCCGAGACATTGAATATGCGGGACTGGGGAAAGGGGGAAGAGCTGGAGGAAAAAGAATGAGTTTGGATTTGTGCACATTGCACTTTGGGGAGCATGATGAAAATAAGAAGTCTATGGCTAATAAACACTGTGGGATTCAGGAGGTCTGGACCAGACAGATAGATCTGAGTGTCATCAGCGAATAGATGGTAATTGAAGCCATGGGACTTTATGAGTTGTCCCACAATAAAGGTATAGACGGAGTGGAGTTGGGTCCCAGGACAGATCCTTTATGGATGCCAAACAGAGAGAGGGAAGTAAGAGATCAGAGTGTATATTTTGTATCCAATATCATGTTTGGAGGCTTGTAAAAATACAGCAAAGTTTTTAATAACAACAACCCAACCAAAGTTTTTAGGACACCAAGTACCTCAGGACAGATTGGTACTCCTGGACGGCTCTTGACTTGGTACTTTACTTTTGTATAAACGGTGTCAATGGTCTGTTCAGGTTTTTTGATTCTTTGAAAACCAAATTCTTTGTTTTCTTTGTCGGGATGCTGAAATAAAAACAACACAAAAAAATTAATATCTACCTCACCTCATATGTTTATAGATGGGAGCTAAACAAATGAGAACAAGTCTTTAATACAATTAGAACATTTATTTTGCCAACGTTGTTTTTTACCCCTTAAAATCTACATAGTTTGAATTTCTTTTTTTGGAAACCACATCACTATAGACATTCCTCTGTGAGCTAAATAGAGCAAACTATTCAATTTCCATAATTCTACACTGTTACCTCTTATAACAACACGTTCTGTTGTATAAACTCTTACATCACACATTAATAGAGATGGTAATTATAACGTGCAGGACTGACTCTGAGTGAGGTCATGTAGTTCATTGTTTTGTACCATCTGTCATTATTGAAGAATATCAATCATCAATCTTTGACTGCTCTTTAATGTGTCCTATGTAAAGTGACACGGTTTACAGTCACTGTACGATGTGAGGATTCACCGGAATGGTGGTCACATGACTACAATTAAGCAATATTCATACTCCATGAAAGTATCCCACTAGGCTGTTTCTGTCCTTGTGAAATACACTTACATAGAGCTCACTGGATTCAGTCAAGTCAGATTCTTGCTTGGTGATTGCATGTCACATTTTTTGCCATGTGACTTTTGCTTTTTTCAATGTTGACAGCAGAGAATATTAACACTACTTGCTTGTCTTTTTATACTGGAGAACCACTTTTATGACCACTCCTTACAGATGTTATAGTTGGTGGGATTTGAATCCAGGACACTAGTTCTATGAGAGTTGAATGAAAAGTAATGTCTCCATCTTCGAAACTCCTCAGCAGATGGCAGCACTGGTATGTGACAGGTACTGGACTGTTCAGTAGACTCTCCTCTACTGCTCCATTTGGCAGGAAGTCATAGTAATGAATGTTTGTATTGTTTCAGTGAAAAGAACGGAAGCCTGTACTAATTTGAGTAACATAATGTCATTGAATTCTAGACAGCAGAAGGTGTCAATCCAAAGGAAATTCAACAGAGAATGAAAGCCGCTTATGATGATTGTGTTGATGTGCATCATTGGGCCAGTGAGTTTAAAGATGGTGAGATGGGAAGGTCTTGACAAAGAAAGAGTTGGACGTCCTGTGACAGCAACCACAGTATTAAACATGCAAAACATTGACAGACTGATTTAGGACATCACTGTGCATCTGATGAAGAAGTTGAGAGAATTGTGAGAGACCGATTGTGGAAACAGAGAGTTGACTAGAGATGAGCAAACCTTTTGAAGTTTGGGTTCAGCTGTTTCGCCGAACAGGCATATGTTCGCCAAACAGTTCACCCAACTACTGAATCCCATTAAAATCGATGGGAGGCAAAATCAAGGGCCTAGAAAACACCTTCAAAAGGTGCCAAAGCTGCCAAAGACAGCTTATATCATTTTACAGTGGAGTCCTGCTGTTTTCGTACAGCCATTAGCTTCCTAGACTTTTATTTACCAAGCTTCAGTGCTGCTGTCCCTCTGCTACCGGTCCCACTCATTAACTACATACATTATCACTGCTTCCCCTCGTGATTGGTTAAAACAAGACTTTGTGTATGATGTCACTGCTCACCGTTGGCTGTCAGGGAAACTGAGCTGCTGTGGTGTGTGGATGCTGTAATGGCCTCCACTTACTGCATGTAGCTGTGTTTCGACATCATTGTATATTATTGTCGGATGGTATTTAAGACGGAGCGAAGCGCCAGGAGTGGCGCATCTTATGGAGGCGCCAGTTCTGGGAAGACTGTGGCCTGCTATTTTTAGGGTGGTGAGGGCCCAGGAAAGATGGCCCTACACACCCAAAGAATACCGAAAGCTGTCAGCTTTACCTTAGCTGGTAATCCACAATTGGAGGGACCCTACACCATTTATTTTTTCAAATTATTTAATTATGTAAAAATAAATAATTTGAATAAATAGGCTTGGGGTAACCTCATTTTTGGATTACCAGCCAAGGTAAAGACGACAGATGTGGCCGCAGCTGTCTGCTGTACCCTAGCTGGAAATCAAAAATAGGAGGGACTTCAACGTTGGTTTGTTTTTATTATTTTCTTTAGTTAATACAAAGATAAAACAGCCTTTAGTGCAACATGAAAGACATTAAAGGGTGGAATTTTACAAAATATAGGGGACATTATATAGTTATTTGGCATCTATCTGACTATAAATCTATTAATCCACTTTTAAATCAATCTATTTTTTTAATCTGTCTATTCATAGATCTATAAATCTATCTATACTTTTTATCTGACTATGTAGCTATCTATCTAAAAAAGAAAAAAAATCAAGAGCAGCACTGAGCTAACAGGTAACACAATGGTGCAAAGTCCAATGCAGTGTTCAACTGTTATAGAATACAAAAATCCCCAAAACGGACAGCAAACAATAAGTAAGGTTTATACTTCTCCTGTTTTACCGACAGCAACTTTTCGGCGGCAGATTCCGTTTTTCTCTAGCAGTATGTGGTTCGTATGGGCCAATAATAAGTAAGGTTCATACTTCTGTTTTAAGTACTGTCCGTTTTTGGTATCTATCTATCTATCTATCTATCTATCTATCTAGACAAAAGAAAATTCACTGCAGCACCCAGCTACTACCAATCGTGTATATGCTAAAAAGCAGTCTATATTTGAGAATTTTTTTTTTTTTTTTTAAATGACGTTTCTTCAAAAAACTCAATACTCACATATTTTTATTTGCTAAGGTTCTTAGTACACATATTGGCCAATATTTGCTCGCCCATCAACCACTTACGAGGTGGCCTTAGATCTGATGGGTCCTAACGCTGACATCCCTGTCCTCTTTGTCACTCCCTGTCCCACATTTTCACTAAGTCTTGCGTTCAACTGAACCTCCGATTCTATTACTGAGTGGGTGGACTCACCTCAATCACAGACCACCTGGGGTTAATGGTGGTGCACAAAGAGAAATAATAAAGCTAGACTGCAATTTGCCAAAATGTATGCGAGTAGCAAAAACCCTTCTGGAAAAGTATCTTATTCACAGGTGAGACAAAGGTAGAGATTATGTGGTTCTGGCTAGTGGCGTCAGCAGTATGATCAGCTGACCTGATGACACTGCTGATGTCGTCTTGATCTGGAATATCAGTGGTCCAGGCTTCAATTGTACTTTCATCTGAAATAAATTAGTACGATTGATTGCTGGGAGTCGATGTGCTACACCTTTTATGAGATAGCTGTCAGATTAAAAGCGGACTCAGAGAACGGCTGAATCCCACCACAGGAGGTGAAAAAATTCAGCCACCGGGGAAGACACTCTGGATCGTCACATCAGCAGTCATGATGTCATCCACATACCGGTTGTGTCTGGGGCTAGTGCCCCACATATTCCTCTCAGAAACCCCGCTACTCATAGGGTATATATTGTACCCAGATCCTATGCAGGATGTTCATAAAAGTGACTCATTAGCTTTGTGTAATTTAATTTTCTATATCATTTGTTAGCCTTTGGTAATTCACTATTGGATGTTTCAAGCATGCAATACAATGGGATTTTTAAAAAATAATTTTTGGTGTAGATTTTTTGTACAACGCAATGTACACGATAAGTAATGCATACCCATATAGTAAGCATTATAAATAAATTTAGCACGTAAAATATTGCACTTCTATATATACAATCATTTACAGTAATTTATTTTTCTAATAAAAGTGTATTTCACTATTAGTCACAATATTTTTTTTTGCTAAATTATTTCATAATTTTAAATAATATACCAATGCACGAAGTACAAAGGTGAACATGTTGGTGATACAAGTGGATGTAAGGGAATGGCGCATCAATGGCTGCATACTGGTGTACAGTTAATGGAGGGTGCCCGAGAAGATGAATACCCGATATATCCCCTATTTGAGCAGGGACATGACACTGCAAACCCCTTTGTCGTCGCTGTACTGAGATGGACTCTCCAGATCCTTCACTTTCTTTAACTGTAGCCAATAAGAGGTTGACTTGGCCTTGTGTTTTGGATCGTTGTCATGTTGGAACGTCCAAGCACATCCCATGCGCAGCCTCCGGGCTCATGAGTGCAAATTTGCCTCCAGTATTTGCTGATAACGAGATGCATTCATCTTTCCTTCTACTTTCACCAAGTTTCCTGTGCCTTTGTAGCTCACATATCCTCACATCATCAGTGATCCACCTCCGTGCTTTACAGTAGGAATGGTGTTCCTTTCATCATAGGCTTATTGAAACCTCTCCAAATGTAACAATTATGGTTGTGAACAAAAAGTAAAATCTTGGTTTCAACACTCCAAATGACCTTGTTCCAGAAGTTTGGAGGCTTGTCTCTTTGCTGTTTGGCATATTGTAGGCAAGCCCATTATTCAAGTGCCACTTTATTATGCATTTTGAAACAGCCACACCGCTAGTTTTCACTGAGTCCTGTATTTCAGCTGATGTTATTTGGGGTTTTTTCTTTCCATCCAAAACAATTTTCCTGGCAGTTATAGCCAAAATTTTTGTTGGTCTTCCTGATCTCCTAACCTCCCCCCACCCCCCTTCCCGATTTTCCATTCACAGTTCGGACACTGCTGATTGGCATTATCATTTCCTTGGATATCTTTTTGTATCATTTTCCTGTTTCATACAGCTCAACTATCTTTTCCCATAAATCCGGTGACAATTATTTTGCTTTCCCCATGTCTCACAATCCTGAAACGTCAGTGGCTGGATGAAAGATGCAAGAGTCTGTCTGGATCCCAGAAACTCACTCAGCTTTTATGCACACAGACTCATTACAAGCAAACAGGTCACAGGTGAGGATGTTACCTTTATTAGCCATTCAAACTCATGTATTTCAACTTCTGTGTATGTTATCAGGCCCAAATCACCAGGGAATCTGAACTTTTGATCAGGGTCATTTGGATGTTTTTGGTTGTCATTAGGATTTAAAAAGAGAAAACACAGTAGATGACAATAAATGTCTTCACCCAACCACTAACCATGAGTGGAAGAAAAGCTTTTGTGTAATCATTCATATTCTGTGAAAAAAAAGTGAAAAAGCAAAAAATTTGTCTGGTCTATTACATAAAACTAAGTCTAGAATTCAACTTCTCCTTCTCTCTTGATGGGTCCATTAACCAGTTGAGAAAATAAATTGTCTTTCATTATTGTCAAAAGCATGTTCTTACTACATACCTCTTCTACATTTCTTGTATACGGCAGTACATAGAGGTGGATTCTGTAGTCCTCCGCTGGATCACCTTTGCACATTATCTTGAAATAAATCAGGACAATTCCATGTATCGGGACTTTTTTCTTTATAACTGACATGATAGGCCCAAAACAGGAAAATGTGGGATTCTCCAATATGATATAAAATGGATCAATCTGTGTTGGTGTCAGCAGCGTCAGGTTTCCATCTTGAAAGTGAGCACATTTAATCAGTGCTGGGTTCTCACGAAAGCCTGTTGGATACAAAAATGCATTATATCTGGTAGCAGGGGATGCTGTTTGATGATATAAAAGTGATATTTGGGATAATGGGGGATTATGGAAATAATTTTACAATTAAGCCTTATTCATAACATATTGCTTCAGAAGCCCTCTTGATTATTGAGAGGTCAGACTAGCAGTTTGGTTTATCTGCTCTTCAAATTATGTCAAACTTTGCCTTTGCTGCTTCAAAGAGGCATATAGGTATTGAAGCTGGCCGGATTCAACACTTTAACCAACTTCAGATCGCGCTTGAAAGCTCTCAGGGTACCGTCACACCTGGAGATATCGTCAGCGATTTCTATGGCGACGCTAAGGTGTGGCCTATCGCCTGCAACATCGTCAAAGCGTTGCCTAATGTAAATGGGCGAGGGCGACACATTTGAGTGGTCGCCTGGTTTCACATCACAGCTCTGAAACCAGGCGAATATTCTTGGGCGATGTGTGCTGATCGCTGTGTGTAACGTGTCAATAGCGATGTCAAGAGCGACAGCACACATCGCCTAAATATGTCCGGTAGGCATTTCAGGGCGTATTTACTACCTCTGGTGGTCTGCGAGGATTGGTGGCAGCTCGAGCGTTCCGATTGGTCGTCTGTGATGTGTGCGTCCAAAGGTGTATTACCCCGGAGCGTACATACTATAAAGTAGCGCATTGATGTGGCCTGTGTGTTTGCGGCTGTGTGTGTTTAAAAGTGCAGAGATGTGCGACGGGCAAAAATGTGTGTTAACATCAACACAATTGTCATTACATGTCAACTAACGTCTGCATCAGAGCGCTGTAGTGGCAGCCTTCCTGTTTAAAGTATATGATGCAAAAGCATACAATGTATCCTGTGGCTTTTGCGCCTCTGGGCCCCCGTCAACATGTGACATCTCTCCTGCGCGTTCATACGCCATAACGTTGTCAATCTTTTGGCGCTGCCTTCCTGGTGCTTTCCTTTCCCCTGCAGAATACTAAAATGGCGGCACCCAGGGACAGGCCTTTGTGGTGACACTGTATGGTGCCTGTGTGTGTGTTTTCCTCCATATACATGAATGTAATTATACAGATTCTGTACATACAAAAAATGGACAAGGAAATGTTAGGTGAACAATACATGGCCCACATAACTGCAAACACACAAATATCTGCACACACATACTTGGTCAAGGCTCCAATATTCTCCTGACCAACAAAGCAAGAGTGATTTTATTAGCCAACGTAGTAGCACAACACATATTACATAAAAGTGCCATACGGCTTCACTATACAATTACTCGACACGCGAGCGCCTTGTTGCCCACGCCAATGCCTATAGCAATAATGAGCGACACATCACACGAGAGTTGACTGAGCACCGAGCCAATACGCACAAGCATGCTTAAATTTTACAATGTGGTGCTGCGAACAAGGACACAGTAATTGGTGTTTGTTTGCAACCAATCATCACTTCTTCGAGGCGTCACATAACATAATGTGTAATGCCTACCTCCGAGACGCGGGTCAAAATTACGCCCACATCGCTAATGTGGTTGCTCTGTGTGACGCGGAAGCATCCACCACTGACTTGATCCCCCGTGGGGTTTGGCGACGCACAGGCAACTTCCGGTCAGGCTCATCGCCGATTCCGTCGGCTGAGTTGTCGACACGTGTAAAGAGTTGACGGCGACGTTGGTTGACTGGCAAAAACGTGCGTGCGCACGTGCGTCGCCATTCAAATCGCCGACGATATCTCCAGGTGTGATGGTACCCTAAGATAAAGAACTTGCAAGAACTATACTCCTTGCCACCTCAGTTAGACAGGGAGAGGGACCAAAGCCACTAAAGTGGATCCATAGTATAAAGAAAGGCCATGCAAAGGATCAAGATTTCCAATAGTTTGTGTTCTCTCAGGCTTTACTCCTAGGTAGGGAACTATGGACCCAATACAACTCAGGCATATCCCCTTGTGATCCTCAGAGAACCTGTAATTTGGCCGAGAGCTTATGCTTTTATTATGGGACAAGCAGATTTTTCCATAATGGACAATAGCAAAGTGAAGGACCAGCAGGAAAAGTCAAGATCCAGGTTGAGAATGGAGGACCACCTCACCCTTGTGCTTTTCCAAGGGTAACTTTATAATGGCCATGTTGCTCTCCTACAAGTTTTCTGAACTTTCAAAATAGGCTTTATGAACTCAGGAGCTACAGAGATTTATTGATCCATCATTGTCCTGGGGATAAAATCTTACTTTAATCTATTTTACAGTCACAGTGAAAAACATTATCTGCAATTAGTTTTGCTATTCATTATTCTCTGTTATGATTGTGTAGCAACTCCAATGGGAATATAGTTCTAATACTAAAAAACTGCAACTGACCCAGCCAGAGCCTGTATAGACAAAGGCGCCTTATTCACAGTCCCTTGGGTCTCTGCACAAGCTTGAATAACCCTAAAGACGGACTTAGATTAGACTATATGAACCTGACTACCTGAAAGGCCATTGAGTATTTCCTGTACCTCCTAAGGAACCAGAAGAAAGTGTAGAGAGAGAAATGAATGAGTGCAGAGAGTGCTGAGATAGAAAAAGATCCCAAAATGAGTAAGAGCAACCACAAATAAAAAAGTAGAAAGTTATGGTACTTATGGCTAGAAGAAGCTAACTACAAGAAGTAGAAAGGAGCAGTGGGGTGAGCTGTGAAAGCAAAGAAAATAACCTTAGTTGGTCTCACTGACTGGCATAAACAAACAGCAGTATTGCTAGAACTCTGGTGCCCCACCACCACTGGACCTGGCGCTCCACCACAAATGGACCTAGCGCTCCACCACCACTGGACCTAGCTCTCCACTACCATCGGACCCGGCGCTCCACCACCACCAGAGCAGACCCAACCTACTGTCTCTCTCCCCACCGCCCTGTAGAATGTAAGACCGCAAGGTCAGGGTCCTCTCTCTCCCCTCTATATAGTACGAACACACATGTCCCTAGCCACAGTCCGTCTGCACCACCTCTTTTCCTTTAGGAGACTCCGCACCCTTTTGGGCAACTACCCCCTTTTTGGACACCGCCCCTTTTGGGAAACCCAGTCTATAGGGGATACTTTTCGGGGACACCCACAACAAGTTGTTGGTGCTGCTGCTGGTGGCTCTGCAGCAGGTGCTTCAGGAGCTCCTGCATACTGTGCCAGACTTTTGTAGCTGCAACGAGACAAAAACAAGAGGGGCGCTCCAATGGGTAATACTCGGTGTTCTAGGGGGAAGGGGAAGTAGATTAGCACTAACCTTTCCTGGTTGTACCGCCCGTACAACCAGGATCTTCAGCCTACGGTGTATTACTGCTCACCAAGCAGAGAACACATCTCACAGCCAGTCGCTTGACTCCTTCCCGTGCACCTGGGTAGAGAACGGTGACAAACTTTTTGACCCTGCCGAGCCACAAGCAAAAACCGCACGTGAGTGCGACGGCCTGGAGTGTTCATTGTGCCACATCGAGTGGTTGCCCCTAGCAACCAGGCTGAACTGATGCCACAATCCACACATGTGCCACTGGGTCAAGCTGCCTCCCAGCAACCGAACTTGTAGGCCTCATCCATTGCCTCCATCAACAAGGCTCCTACACTGCCCGCATTCTCCACCACATGTGATAAGGCAATCATGGAGCGGGCCAAGGCACACTTGCTTAGCAGCACAAAACCATAAACACAGCAACAGTCTCTTCTATGAAATAGGTCCAGCTGGTTTATTTAGGACAGCATAAACCGCACGGTGAAAATTAAACATGAGCCTTTCTTCGACTTTACAAAAGCATAAAGTCCGTTACCTGACACATGGCCTGTAGTCAGTCCACACAGGCCTTCAGGACCTGAGCTCTCCATGCCTCGGTGTCTTTCAGTCTCTCCCATGTCAAACATAGACTCCATTAAAACAACCTGAGACACACCCACATCTCCAGCAAGTTGCAAGCTTAATTCTTGCCATGCTGTTAAGCAGAGTGTGGCTTCCATGACAAAACATTCATAAAAATATTGCAGCAGACTTCTGCCAATGTGAAACATACTGGCCATGTATAGTGCCGCCATTCAGACCATGGCTGGCTGCCATATCACACCCCTCTGAAGCTTCTGTTGTTTTAGGTTTGCCAAAGCTCAGATTAAGGGTAGACACCAGGAAAAGTGTCATCAACTCCCCAGACTTAAGATTTTTATCATGATGCATTATAGATGCATGGGACAAGTCCTGAACCAGCATTTGAAACTTCAAATGTAATCAGTAACAGGGAGATAAGTGACAGGTGTAGGCATAGTGCTCAGAGAGGCCTACTAAATTCAGGAAACACATAAGGAGGCACCAAAAACAGTCTCCACATTTAAAAAAAAATAATGTCAGTGACGATGAAAGAGGCCATAATTGACCCAGAATAAAAATTGCATACTTGTGCAGCCTGCATGCATGAAACAATGCCTGTTTCAGGGCCTGGCCTAACATTTAAAGGTCAAACATTGATCAGGGACAGGAGGATGAGTGACATGTTTAGGCCTGTTGGGCTGGGGGCCCTCATAATTCATGCAGCAACTCGAAAAAATGTTATGCTTTGCCACAATCAAATAAAAGCTTTGATGACTACTACCAAAAAATATTCAGGTAGGTTAGTTACAGATGTAGGCCTGGTGGGCTGGGGCCCTCATACCTCATGCAACAGCTCCAATAAATGTTATGCTTTGCAACACTCAGTGCCACAAATATAAGCTTTGATGACTACAACAAAAATAAATATTCAGGTGGGTCAGTGACAGATGTAGGGCTAAGGACCCTCATACCTCATGCAACAGCTCCAATAAATTTTATACTCCACTTCACTCAGGTGCCACAAATGTAACCTTCATTGACTTCTACCAAAATAATTATTGAGGTGGGTGACAGGTGTAGACCAAGTGAGCTGGGTACCCTCATACCTCATTCAACAGCTCCAATAAATTTTATGCTCTACTTCACTCAGGTACCAAAAATATAAGCTTCAATGACTACTACCAAAAGAATTATTCAGGTGTGTCAGTGACAGGTGGAGGCCTAGCGATTAACCTGTCGACAGAAACCAGTTTTTATTTGCACTGTGTTTACATCTATCCTGCAATTTTCTTCTGTTTACTGTTAGGTTGTAGGTGGTTATCCATTTTTGCATATATATTTTCGATTTTGCAATATTTTGTGTTTCCTCCCATTGTTTCCCAGTCTATCTCTGCTTGCTCTCCCTATTGCGGTTGTAGTGCTTAGCAACCTTCCACCTCTGGTTTCTTAGGAAGCACGTGAAACAACCCAAAGGCCATTCCGGAAGCAAGATCAGGGTTGTGGTTTTCCAGTTTTACAGCTAGGGATGTTTCAGCCTATGCATGTATCATTAGAATCTGTGCAACTAGGATACTTTTACCTGTGTCTGAACATGTTCATTAATAACAAGTTCAATAGATTTAACATAAAAATCTTGAGATTAGTTACTTCAATTAATATAAATTAGATTAGCTAGATTTAAAAAGCTACTTGTGAAGCGGTTCTCCGGTAACAAGAAGAAGAAATATTACCATGAATTTGCTAGTTATAGGATAACTATTGACTTTGCATTTGAGCCTTTAGCTAGTTAATATACAATCAAAAGAGTCACGTTGATTTTGCTCCTTGTAAAGTTGGACTTACCCTTTAAACACAGGTAATGGGGCAGGTGCACAGCGGACACAGCGCTGGGATCACCACTGGTTCTTATGTTGAACAGCGGACCCAAAATTTCATAAGTGTCTGGGATGTGCTTTAAGTGATCGCTCCAATAATCCACTTTATATTCAATAACAACTGGACCCTTCACCAGGAACTTAATTCCAGTCTTCTGGCAGCGATAGAGTCCGGGAGACTTCAGCTCTAATCTGAAACACCAAAGGATAAAGCGAATATTTAGCGATTGGTAAATTATAATATGTATTTTGAAGAAACTCAGAGAAAAAATGAAGTTTTTTCAGTTCATCCCACTGCGATCCTCCTTCAGCGTTGATGGATCTGGCTCCTGGTGCACACAAGAATGCCCTTAGCCTCGGGCAACAATGCTGATAGAAATAGTCGCAGTCCAATGACAGCAGGAAGCAGGAATTTTTTAAAACATATACAGTAGTTTTATTTTTCTTGATTAAAAGTCCAGTACAGCATCAGTGAGCCCCAAAGAAGAACACAGGATCCATGACTAAGGCTTCCGAGCTGAAACACGCAGGACTGGGTCCTGTGTTCTGCTTTGGGGCTCACTAATACTGCACTGGACTTTTAATCAAGAAAAATAAAACTATATGTTTTAAAAATTTCCTGCTTCCTGCTGTCATTGGACTGCAACTCTTTCTATGAAAAAGCTTAGGATTCCTAAAAGTTTGTTCGATAATAACAATATTTATGTAATACTTCCAAAGTGAAAATTATTAATGATGATGGAGCACTGCCATGCAAGGGTGCTCAGTACATTTTGATGCTCAGATGGGTTTGACTCCTTTACCAAGTATAAAGGAAGTCAATGGGAAGCTCGAGTATTTCTCCAGAAGGTCTCTCAGAAAAATGTTTGTGTTCCCCAATTATTTCTGTATACTTGGTAAATAGAAACACTCTTAAGGTAACCTTTACACGCAGCCACTGTGCCTAGCAACAGGTATCCACTGCACGTGCACGCGCACGTTTTTAACGGTGGATACTGATCGCTGATGCCGCATGTACACGCCGCTATTACGTTCTCCACTGAAGGTATCTTTGTTCCCCGGAAGTTCCGACAGGTGCCGCGGCTAACTTCCTGTTGAATACCTTCCCTGCTTTACACGCCGCTACCACAAAGGAATATGGGCATACATATTTCGCGCCGTAAGTACAGAGGCGTGACAGAGTTGTGTATGCCGTGATGCACAAGCGTTGGACAACGCAATAGCGTCATGATTGGCCAGCCTGCGCAGGAAGGCTGGCTAATACATGACGCCATTGCAATTGTGGACTGTGAATGGACAGCTCTTTAAATATCGCACCCTGTGAAGGGACAGCCAATGGTAACACAGTAACCCCCACCAATGATTGCTGATGGGGCGTGGTATCCATGACACCGTGGCACGCCCCTGGGAGTTCACTAGGCGACGCAACATCCATGCCAGTGCCCCGTTTAGACGCCACTACCATGGCAATTGTGCCTTTCTGTTGCCTTCGGTTTTTGAGCACGGCTCAGCAACAGGTATCTGAGTCAACTGCAGGACACCGGGAGGAACTGCCCTATTTCCACGCCACCATTTTGTAGCAATTTCATGGCAACAGGCACAATTATCCCCAGTTGCTACCTTCCTGTGGCGGCGTGTAAAGGGGCCCTTAACATCATGATGGTCCGGTGGGCTCCTTCTATGAGCTTTTGTTCTTTCCATACATTTTCTATAAGGTTCAGATGCATGTATAAGTTTGGCAATTCTAGCAGCTTTATTTTCTTTCAAATAACAAATTGTGGGGTATTGGTTTGTCTTTTGGTCCAAAACACGTAAGCTTGTGAGCCACTACACGGCTCCCCACATCTCACAAGTCCTATCCACTAAATTCATATCTAAAGTGAGCAAAGGACACAAATAGAAAATAAATTTTCTTACCACAGCAGATTTAGGTCAGGAGACCATTACACTCAGTGCTGTGTGCAGCTTTGCCCAGGTTATAAATGAAGGCACTATGAATGCAAGACACCAGCCCCAATCACTAGCAACCTCCTTTCTCACAGAGGGAGTGACCACTGGTTGTCCTGCAAACAGAATGGGACTCATATAGGGCGCAGTTCACACAGGTTTGCATAGTGCATGCCCAGCCTCTTACATTAACCCCTATCTCAGAAGGCGAGCTGTTATGGCAATCAACACTACTACCTGCTGGAACAACTGCACCCACATGGCCCAGCCACACTCAGCAACAAAAAGAGTGCAAAAAAAAAACCACAATGACAGGTGCTGAAATTGTGGAAATTTAGTTTTTTTGTTCCAGCAGGTAGTAGTGTTGATGCTGATGCTGGAAAGAGGAAGTCTTCAACAAATCTATTATATAATTGCGAATAGCTTTTTTGCCCCCGGCGTGGTCATGTGGATACACGCGAAGCATTGGCCGCGAAGCGGCCATTGCGAGCAGTTGTAAGTCGACTCGCAATGCGACCCGGCGTGGTCATGTGGATACGCGCGAAGCATTGGCCGCGAAGCGGCCATTGCGAGCACTTCTAAGTCGCGGGCGTTGCGAGTCAGAGACTCGACGTACTAGAATCCCGATGCATGTGCATCGGGCTCCCAGCTAGTGGATAATAATCCTAAGCATGTCTAAATCCATAATAGAAGATCTCAAAAGATGCAAGCTTTGTTGATGAGTAGAGATGAGCGGTGTTCGATTCGAATTGTTCGCCAATCTCAAATTCAAGCTGTTTTGGGCGGTGTTCAAGTCATTTGACGAATGCGAACAATTAGCTTCAAATTCGGCAGTTCGATAACGTTTCGACTGCTGCATTTTCCGCCTAATGAATGAGCTTTGCGGGGCACTTTCACTTCCACAGTGTATATACATACAATGCGGAAGTGAAATGTAGTAAAAGCAAGGGTTAAAAATAATAAAATCTCTATGCTCACCTGTTCAGCAATCCACCGATGCCGCGGTAACCGGTCATGTGACCCGATGACGCTGCTGGCTTGTGACATCACAGCAGGTCCTACAGGCGCATCAGGAAGGAGGTGCTGGAGGCATTGGTGGATCGCTGGACAGGTGAGCATAGAGATTTTTTTATTTTTCACCCTTTATTTTACTTAATTCCACTTCTGCAATGTATGTATATACATTGCAGAAGTGAAAGTGCCCTGCACAGCTCATTCATTAGTATTCGACAAACATTCGACGAACACACCTGCCAATTCGACGAATCGAATCGAATTGAACACTAGGGTGGTGGCTCATCTCTATTGATGAGTGAACTTTAAACACGCATGAACATACTTTATGTTTGGCAATGGAATATTGTGTGGTAAGCAAGCATGTGGTTGCTGATCCAGGTCTTTCTGTAGCTCTCCACAGGTGCTTCTTGGCTCTTGGGGAACTTTTCTGATAATTATTTTCACTTCTCTATCTCAAATCTTGCAGGGAGCACCTGGTTGTGGCCCATTTATAGTGAAATGATGTTCTTTCTGCTTATCACTTATGGCTTTAAAGGGGGAACCTGTCAGGTGGTTTATGCCCCCCCACCTATCACTATCGGTACCTGTAGATTTATAATACTATTCTAATCATCCCTGTCTGAGCTCATAGTGTAATGGTGAAAAAAAAGCATTTACACACTTACATTTCAGTCTACACCTTGAAGGAAGGAGACTGTCTGGCAGGATAATAGTTAACTCACTATTAACTTGCATGGCTAAAGGACCTGTGTACTGTAATGATCATGTGACCATAGTGGGTGGAGCTAAGCAAGCACACTCATATTATGTCATAGGGACTTAGCACCGCCTATTGTAGTCACATGGTTGTGACATCACATCAGGTCTCCCAATGTGTATTAAGAGAAGGCTGTAATGTTAACTATTAACCTGCCAAACAGTCCCCGTACTCCAAGCTGGAGACTGACTGCCTCATTACATAAGGAAATATAAGTGTATAAATGCTTTTTCTTTCACCTTTCACATTACATTATGAGCTCAGACAGGGATGATTAAACTGGCATTATAAAGCTGGAGGGACAGACAGTGATAGCTGGGGGAGCATAAATTAGCTGACAAGTTCCCTTTAACTGTCCTCACTGGATCCTTTAGTAGTTTAGAAATTCTTCTGTAACCAATGACATAAGTATGTTTTGCAGCAATAAGGTTGCAAAGGTCTTGAGACAGCTCACTGCTATTACCTATCATGGGATATGTCTTGTCTGGCCATCAATTTAACCAGCTGATATTATCCTCTAATTACTGATAGATTTCAGCTAGTGTGTAACCCTGCAGCCTGTGGGACCCCTCCCCGGGACGCAGGGGGATAGGGTACCATCTGACCGCTGGTATCCTGCTGCACCCGGCAGGCATACTTAGCAGGCCCGCGCTCCCACGGCGTCCTCTTTGGCTGCAGCTGGCTCTTTGACACTTCTCTTCCGCCTCCTCACTTCCTGGTGGCGGGAGGAACGCGCATAGGGTGCATGGGTGCCATAATTAGTAAACTTAAAGAGCCAGTGCGCCATTCTTTCTGTCACCACCTCTCAACCAATCACTGAGGGTGGTGGGTTCTTAAGGCTCTCACTTGTTCTATGAGGTTCCGCTTCTAGTTGCTCCTGTTATGGCAATAAATAGTTACATAGTAACATAGTTTTTAAGGTTGAAGGAAGACTTTAAGTCCATCTAGTTCAACCCATAGCCCAACATGTTGATCAAGAGGAAGGCAAAAAAAAACCATGTGGCAACACTAAGCTCCACATTGGGGGAAAAAATTCCTTCCTGACTCCAGATACGGCAATCAGACTAATTCCTTGGATCAACGCCCTATCAAAGGATCTAGTATGTATAACTGGTAATATTATAGTTTTCAAGAAAGGCATCCTTATATTAGTTTATAGTCATTCAGAAATCTTTCAGGCTAGAGGCCTACTTGTAGGAAAATCCTTGGCCTTGCTCTTTTCCCTAGCTAGCCCTCTCTCCTTCTTCCCTCCCACCTTCGGGTTTTCTCTGTCTCAGATTTTATATAATGTTTTGACTTAGAGGTAGCTGCACTGAAGCTCTTATCAGCGTGTTCTGAACGTACTGTACGATTCAAGGCTGAATTGGAATACTAACTCACAGAATATAATTGAATGTTTTTTTCAGAATAAAATGTATATTCAGCATAATATGATGCAATTATCTAGAAACACTCCTAAGGAATGCCCCTTTAATGATAAGTAATAAAACTGCTAACCGCTCCTAAAAATAGAGGTCTTTGTCATTAAGCTCTACATTGACTTGTGTGTCAGCGTGGTTCTTTCGGTGGCGTGCACACACTTAGACAAAGCATCAATTTGGCGGCAGACACTTAAGAGGATAGCCCACCCAAAAGGTGTGGGGGGCATCCATTACACTCCCTTAGGGGAATCCCAGTGCTCTGGCCCTATGGACTACCCTTGGGGGAATTCGTGCTATTGCTTCAATAAACCCTGTTCATTTATCTAACATCCTTGTCTGGCTCGTTTCTGATATCAACTTCCACAGAATATCCCATGGTCCAGTGGGTTCACTATATAGCTACGCTTGTGGTGGCGTGACATAGTGTCATGGCTTTTTGTAGTTCTGCTTCTTCATGTATTTAATACCTTTTCCCTGTGCAATTTCCCAGTATTACACATAATTTATGGACATCTGTGATTTGAATTATATTCCCGTTTGATGGGGTGGGCTGTTTTTTGATATTTGGTGAGAAATTCATGCCAATAGCACCTTTAGAAAGATATTTACTTAGAAAATTGGTGACTTGCTCAGTACTTATTTCATCCGCTAGATTTGAAAGGCCTCAAAACTAATAAGAATTTATCTAGGTTTTTATAGAATTACTAGCTGTGAGCCCGATGCAAATGCATCGGGATTCTAGAACGTGCATTAATTTGATTATAGTAGTTATAGCTACTTTTTGGGGGAGTCCAATACTTTTTTTGGGGGGTCCAATACTTTTTGGGGGGGGTCCAATACTTATTGGGGCGCGTTCAATGCTTTTTGGGGTGCGTTCAATACTTATTGGGGCGCGTTCAATCCTTTTTGGGGCGCGTTCAATGCTTTTTGGGGCGTGTTCAATACTTTTTGGGGCGCGTTCAATACTTTTTGGGGCGCGTTCAATACTTATTGGGGTGCGTTCAATACTTTTTTGGGCGCGTTCAATACTTATTGGGGTGTGTTCAATGCTTATTGGGACGCGTTCAATACTTTTTGTGGCGCGTTCAATACTTTTTGGGGCGCGTTCAATACTTATTGGGGTGCGTTCAATACTTTTTGGGGCGCGTTCAATACTTATTGGGGTGTGTTCAATACTTATTGGGGTGTGTTCAATACTTATTGGGACGCGTTCAATACTTTTTGGGGCGCGTTCAATACTTATTGTGACGCGTTCAATACTTATTGGGGTGTGTTCAATACTTATTGGGGTGCGTTCAATACTTTTTGGGGCGCGTTCAATACTTATTGGGGTGTGTTCAATACTTTTTGAGGCACGTTCAATACTTATTGTGACGCGTTCAATACTTATTGGGGTGTGTTCAATACTTTTTGGGGCGCGTTCAATACTTTTTGGGGCGCGTTCAATACTTATTGGGGTGCGTTCAATACTTTTTGGGGCGCGTTCAATACTTATTGGGGTGCGTTCAATACTTTTTGGGGCGCGTTCAATACTTATTGGGGTGTGTTCAATACTTTTTGGAGTGCTTTGCTGGGCTAAACCTGAATGGTGCACAGGGGGTTAATCACATGTCAGGTCTGTGTGTGAGTGAAGATGTGCTGATTGACTCACTGGGTTGCAGCTGGGAGTGAGTAGGCTGGAACCTGCCAGGTGTCTGAGTGAGGAGAGGACGATTCAGAAGTGCAGAGCACTGCCATGTGAAGAGGTGCTGGAAGTGATCCGTCCTCAGTGGGTAAGTGATGGGAGCCTACCAGCTGATGTGTGCATGGCAGCCAGTGTCCAAGGGCCAGGCGGTCACAGCTGGCTTTGGGACATTGAGGGGGGGGGGGTCTGTGCGGCCATTGAGGGGGGTGGGGGGGGGTCTGTGCGGCCATTGAGGGGGGGGGGGTCTGTGCGGCCATTGAGGGGGGGGGGTTCTGTGCGGCCATTGGGGGGGGGGGTCTGTGCGGCCATTGAGGGGGGGGGTCTGTGCGGCCATTGAGCGGGGGGGTCTGTGCGGCCATTGAGGGGGGGGGGTCTGTGCGGCCATTGAGGGGGGGGGTCTGTGCGGCCATTGAGGGGGGGGGGTCTGTGCGGCCATTGAGGGGGGGGGGGTCTGTGCGGCCATTGGGGGGGGGGTCTGTGCGGGTAGGATGGATGATGATGATGATGATGATGATGATGATGATGATGATCTGTCATAGTGACTCGCAATGCTTGCACTACCCAGCGACTCGCATGGATCCCCATTCAAAGTATAAGGGGACTTGCGGCGGCTGACGTAGCGACTCGCAATGGCCTCGCGGCCATTGCTCGCGCTACACAGCAAGTCGCAATGAATCCCCATTGAAAGTATAGTGGGACGTGCGGCAGCTGAGGTAGCGACTCGCAATGGCCTCGCGGCCATTGCTCGCGCTACCTCAGCGGTAAATCGCTAACTTTGTAGCCGGGCCTCTGGTTCTATTTTCGGCCAGCGACTCGCAATGGCCGCTTCGCGGCCATTGCTCGCGCGTGGTGACGTCACAGCGTGACATAGCCACGGCGATTTCGGGGGCCGACACAAAAATGCCTACGGCAATTATAGAGTACATTTTAACTGTTCAGAATAATGTCGGTCATATACATCTTTAATGCGTCATCTGTCATTAAATAATGCTTTAATATTTACATCAAATTCAGCTAAAGTGTTTGACTGAAAGACAACAAAGCACGTTGTTTATATTTGAAGATTTAGAAATAAATTATATCTGGAAATCACATATCTGATTGTGAATGTTAAGCACAACGTACCGGTACAGGCCGCCATCAGTGCTGACTACTTCCGCTAACTCCTCTTCCTGCTCCTTTTCCTGAATAAAGTTACAAAATACATTAAAATTACGTTATACTGAATATATTCAAAGTCGAAGGTATTTTTCAATTATTAGATCACTTACAATATTTTTAGTAAAATTACTATTATTACTAATAATATAATATTACCTTGCCACAGAGTTTGCAGTTGATGCCATCTACAGTCATCTCTACATGACACTGTTGAGGCTTTCCAGGTACTTGACTGACTTCTGTAATGGTAAATAACAGGTATTTTTGATCTGTGAGATTTAATATTTGAGGTTATGATTGGTATGTTTAGACCTAAATAAATAGTCCATAGAAGTTTATATAACATATAAAAAACTCCAAAAATATGAATCAAAATTAATTAATTTAACAAATGCTGAGCAGGTTAAAGTAAATATTAGAGTAATAGCTGGCCACTGGGCGAGAACTTTGAGAACCTCCTATTACTTGATGATAACTGTCGCTACTTCCTGCGCGGTGTGGGGGTGTATTGGTTATACTGGCCATCACCGGAGCATGCGCAGTGTGCATACCGAACCTGATCCGTACACCCAATAATCCCCCACAATGCACCAGATCGGAAAAGACACGTAACGGCATCATACCCGGAAGGAATCACCCACCAAATTTGAAAATCTGGGAGCATGCGTCATAGTTAATGATCACGCTCATTAGGGTATGATACCACAGAATGAGTAGGGAGAATGGACCCGGAGAGATTGCCCACCATCATCCACAGGTCTAGGAATGCCCTCAGAATGGGGGGAAAATGTAAGTTATTAAATTAGTTTTCTCAGTGATTACAAGACACCTTTAGCTCAGACAAGGATGAGTAAGGGATGTAAGTAGAAAACTGCAGGGATTGGTAGTGGTAGTTTGGGGGCATAAATGACCTGACAAGTTCCCATTAAGTCTCCTCATACAGGCATATCCCTCTCCACAAAGAGAAATCTTCCCCCTTATAACCCAGTCTTAAGCTTTTCATAAAGCCAAATCAGATCTCATATTTTGCACTTACACAGGGAAATACCCCAAAATACCATGTCTGCAAGTTGATGCTATGGTTTGTCTTTTATCCTAAGTCATATGTCAAGACTTATTAAAGGTCAATATTGAATTTTAAGATTATTACTTCCAATAGGTGTGCTAGAGTTCAAGTCCTCTTACTCTATGAAGAGACTAGGGAGTGATTTCATGTAAATCAACTCACTCACGTGCTCATATAACCTCAAGCATCACCGGATGGGTTTCCCTGTAATACCTTACAGTTGTAACATCAACACTATCACCCTCTCATATTTATATTGGAAAAACACTTGACAATGGATGAAGAATGTACAGCAACTCTACTATAGTCATTGCCACCCTGTTGGCAACTTGGAAAACAAATGGTACAATGCCACCTGTAGAAGGGTGAGAGATAGGAGGGGAAACAGTAGCAGAATGAGGTTGGGGATGTGAAAAATTACTATTTCAGGTCCAGGCAGAGAATGAGGCAGTAAGCCAGTATGAAATAGATGGTAATGTCACTGGCTGCAATGAGTAACCAATGCAGTGGGGGATGGAAAGTAAATCAATGTGGCACTTGGTAGATCAATATGGCAACCTGCATTCTTATTTTCTTGTAGGCTCACAGATATATCATTAGCATCAAAAGCAAAAGGATGACTGATAGTTACCCTGCTTTAAGATTTTTGTTATGAAAATGCAATGGGGAATATTTTCTGTGGGTTACTTTTAAATCTGCCATTGGCAGCTGCTGAGGAATATGTGTTACTCGCTAAAGACTTCGAAGAGGCAATTAAATTTGGAAGTAGGAAAAACTATGGTGACATCGATTCTATCTCAATCATATTAATCTTAGACAAAAAAAGTCAGCATGTAGTACTGGATGGAGAAAAAATAGCAATTTGTACATATTCATTGCTGCCCTGTTGGGGACCCTCAATGTCCTTGTTATATGCAGCAGGATGTGGATGGTGTAAAGAGTGCAGAAGGAGAAAATTCGACAGGTGTTTTTGGAGAGGGATCTTGAATTATCCTCATTATAAGAAAGAAATGAGGCTTACAGTGATAGTGAAAATAAGGATAAAAATGATGCTGGCCATGAAAACCATCCATTGTAGCAGGATAAGAAAATAAAATAATGCGGCCCTAGGTTTCTGAGGATGAGCATTTTAAGTTGTATGCTACTGTAAATTATGTGTGGGATGAAAGGTAAATTATTAGCATTAATGAATTGGACAATTATTGCAAAACCATACTTCTAGATGTTTGCTATCAAATCAAAATGGAGGAGTTATGCATGTACAAAACCCCACATGGATAAAAAAGAAATAAAGTCTATCTCACAGCTGTCACAGCTGCTCCCTTTTAGTTCCTATACAGACTAGTATCCCTAGCTGCACAGCACTCAAAATGTTCCTGCACAGATTGGAGTATCCCTAGCAGCACAACCTGAAAACCACAACACAGACATGTCTGCCTAAAAGGACTTTTCATGTACTTTCTGAGGAACCAGGGAGAGAGTCAACTATGCACTATACCAAAGATAGAGAAAGAGTGCAGAGATAGACAGGGACCTAGAGTAAGGAAAACATGCAAAAGTAGAACGGAGACATAAGAATTAGCAAGAGTTACCTCCTACAACCTAACTGCAACACAGCGGAAAGGTGTAAGTTAGAAAAAAGAGATAGCACAGAGCAAATAGACTCTGCTCTCAATCGATAAGGCAAAAAACTCCAGAAGGTGAGCTGGAACTTCAAATCCACATGGAAATAACATACTGAGAATTCAGGAAACAGTAGAGTATAAATAGGTGATGTGATAGCCCAGAGCCAGTAAGCAAGTGCGAACACCTGAAACCCCAAACCAAAGGAATAGAAGCAAAGGTAAATGGACAATCAGCACTTGGGCACAGATGGACCAAGCTGTGGCTCAGCATGACTCAATGGCCCTGCAGAACAGTCCCCAAATCATGTCCCGAGACATCACAGGAGGATTTTTTGTCTGCCTTTAGAAAGTAAGTAATAATTGATGCATTATCATGTTATGAGTATATTCTTTGCTAGCCAATGCTTTTGCAGAGTAGATGCCTGCCAACCATATGTCTGACCAGGATCCTCCTCTGTGCATCCTGTGGAAACAATGCTTCCCACTTGTGAAATGGCTAAAACAAATACCTGATGAATCAACAGCAATTACACTATTTTTGACATCATGGACCAGATGTTTTATCTGCTGCATTGCTAACCTAATGCATAACAGCAAGCAAAGACACAGTCAAAGGGATGGGTGTTCAAATATGATGCCCGCTAGCGGTGTCACTGATGCCATAAAGCCACTGCACACACTGGCTGCAGCCCGCACATGTCACCCAGACACCACATGACACTGTCCACCCCCTCATAAACCTGTCACAACAGCTTGACACAGGCCATCCACCCACCACAGCAGAATGATACAGGACCTGACAGATCGCATGACCATGACATCATCTTAGGTCCTGTAACGCACTATTTGCAACCCGCTTAACCTGGTCCATGCTCTCACCCCTGCCCAGTCCACACTACCCCCGGTCTGCTCACCCCCACCTGGTTCATGCTCCCAGCGTCTCTAGAACACAGTATACCATTGCAGATCCCTTTAAAATTTCAGCCTTGCCTAGGTGACCTCTTTCTCCTGTCTTCCACACCACTCGCCCCCACCCAAGGCATGTTTTCTGCAGCCTGCTCACCTGTGCCTGGTCCACACTCTCAGCAGCCTGCTTACTCCCGTCCAGTCCACGCTCCTTGCAGTCTGCTCACCCCCACATGGGCATGCTCCCAGTCGGGGCCAGAGAGAAAGAGCGAGGAGAAGCAGCACAGGGGGACAGAGAGACAGTACAGGTTGGAGCAGTGAAACAGCACAGGAAAGGGCATATAAACAGCCCAGGAGGAGGGCAGACATCCAGCACAGGAGGAGGCAGAGAGACACCACAAAAGGGGGCAGAGACAGCACAGAGTGGCAGAGAGTGCTGACAGGTGGGCCAGAGAGCACATGGGGGTGCAGAGAGAGTGCACAGAGTTGGCAGAGAGAGAGCATGTGTCAAGCCCCAGGGTGTGGGGTACTCGGGTATCAGGCCACAAGGGTTAACGCTCCTGTTGTCACGGGGAGTGGTGGCCGCGCCTGATCCCGTGTCCTGGGGGTTAACATTTACAGGGGATTATATACAGTTTGTTGTCGTGACACCACCTTTAGTTTCTGGTGATTTGCACCAGCTGGTATTGCGGCTAGGATGGTATAGTCCTCCACAGGTGGGACGGGAACCTCCGGGGCAGCGTTCCTGTAAAGGAATACAAGTTTGTGCGAAGAAAGCAGGCTGAGTCCAAAATCACTGTTCCTCCGGGTACTTTACTGGCAATTGTATTAGTTGCATACAAAAGTTACAGTGCAGTATTCCTGATGGTGTGAGGACAGGTAGCTGAATGGGTGGCTGCAAGCAGATCTTAGGTAGGATAGTGGACCCTTAGTGTGTGCCTTCATTCTCTATTCTCGTCTGTCTCTCTCCTGCTTTCCAGTGGTGGTGAAGTCTGGTTCCATAAAGCCAATCTAACCTCCTGCATGCTCTCTCCATTGCTCCCGTTGGGTTACCCTCTGCTGGCTAACCGCCGAACCCTCAAGTGGTGCCTGGTACCCTCTTCTGGTCGCTTTGGAGCCCGGGAGAAGTATATCCTCCACTGGCCTCCGGATTTTCTGTGGTCCTGAAGTATCCCACAGGTGCGGGCTCCGGTACCCGGTAACTTTCTGCGCCTGGAAAGCTTTTCTTTCTTAACTCCTCTCTACTCCTCCGAGGCGAAAGACCAAAGACCCAACAGGCCTCCGACCAAAAGACCTCCTTGTTTCTAGTTTGCCATTCTGCCCAAAAAACCCTTCTTGTTCCCCCTAGAGGTGGTTTCATTCCCTCCCGGGTAACCTCACACCGTGTAATCTAATGTGGGAGTGCTAGTTTATGGGTTCCACCTACCATCCTATGATCTACCTGCAGCTGGAGTATCTTCACCTCTTTTACAGGTGCAGTACCCCTCTGTGATGCCTGCTTGGCGGGGCGCCACACGTGCACTTACTCAAATGGCTACAATCTTTGGACACTTGTGTTTACAAAGATGGCCACTGCATAACATATCACACCACTTCCACAGCAAGATTACAGTAATTACAGAATTAAGCCAGAGGGGAACTTGATGGGAGCTAATAAAGTGGATAATCAGGTGTCTCTGTCTATTTTGTATGCATTAAATGATTTCTCTTGGTGTTGTTGTTTTTACTGAAATTACTGCTAATGGCCAGCTGTCACACTGACGACTGACATTAGCAATATTGCGTCATGTCAGATGCCAAAAAAAGCTTACATCAACCTATTTATTGCCCTTTCTGCCACCTCTACATGGCAGCTGGAAGAGCAGTGTAACCACCAGTTTTGGTGTCTCTCATGGAGGCACCAATTCTGGGGGGGCTGCTGGCTGCAATTTTCTGCATGAGGGGCTAAGAATGCTTGGGCCTCACCACATTAAGAAGTCCAGCAGCCTGGGTTACCTTCACTGGCAATAGAAAATACAGTGGAGCCACACCAATTTTTAAAAGATATATTTATTTAAATAACTAGAAATAACATAGGGCTTCCCTATACTTTTTTTTTTTGCCAGTGAAGGTAACAGACAGCGGGGGTTGGCCACCAGCAGCTGCTTGGTTTACCTGCGCTTGCAATAGAAAATACAGCAAAGCCCTACACATTTTTTAACAAGAAGTTAAACACTTTATTAGTGTTATTAACACCCCCACAAACACAGGTTTTTAAGTAAAAATACATTCATTTACATACATTGTGAGACAGAATGGCAGAAAGAGAGACAGGGATAATAAAGCCACTGCTCCAGCACCACAGAGGCGAGCCCTCATCGTGATGTCACTGCCCACCTGATATGATAGCATCGGGCTCCCATCTAGTAAAACATTATACAATTTGTACTGTGCATGGGACACATTGATACTCACGCTTATTTTTTGATAATTTATAGACTTCTTGCTGAGGCAGAATGGGACCTGGGGTAAATAATAATAATACTTTATTTATATAGTGCCAACATATTCCGCAGCGCTTTATAATACAGTGGTTTGTATATGAACGGTCATTGGTAACAATAAAAAATTTACAATGCAGTAAGTAATTAAAGTAGAGAATCAATGTAAAAAATCCAATACACTAAGCAGAGAATCAATGTAAAACATACAATAATTAAAGCAGGGAAACAATGTAAAAAGTACAATACAATAATAAAAGCAAAAATAAAGGTGACCCTGCGCAAAAGAGCTTACAATCTATAACAAGATAGGGGGTTACACAAAGTACAGGGGCTTATTACACTGATAGTCCAGGCATCTTGAGGAGGTGGGGGATAGAAATAAAGTTACATGAATGGTCACCAGACATCTGTGTAGAGCTTTTGGGTTTGGTGGCGTTTGAAGAAGAGTTATGTCGAGAGAGATAGTGAATGGGCTATATACAGTACAGAGGACTTCTATCAGGAAGCATGATAGGCCACCTTTAAAAAATATGTTTTTAGGGAGCGTCTGAAGCTTTGCAAGTTGTGAATAGTCCTAATTTCTTGGGGTAAAGCATTCCAGAAAATTGGTGCAGCTCGGGAGAAGTCATTCTGATTAAACAGGGGTCAGAATCTGCAATCTAACGTTATATGTGATGCTAAAATAGAGCAATTAAAATTATTCATGTGTAGGCAGAAGAGCCATCACTCTATTTACTGTATGTACTGTATTGGTGATGTTTGATTTCATATATACTGTATATACAGGACAGTGACATAAGTAGGATATCGATGGGTCACATTTAGTCCGGAGCGAGCACTAAATACTCTTATGCTTGGCACTTGAAATATGCAATTGAACACTTGGATGGACGCGACTCGAATACTGAATATAATGGCACATAAAAATAAAAAGAGGGTGGTGCGCTAATAGGAAAAACACTACTAAGATATGACAATTTGTTTATACTTTACTTATTTATACTCTGAAATACAAATGATTTTTGTACACAAACTCATTAGGGAAATGTATTTCCCATTAAAACTCTTCTTCAGGCCGGAATCTGAGTATTTTCTTAGAATTTTTTATAGAATTTTGTAATCTTTTTTTTTTCGTTATAAAAAAAAAAGTGTCTCTTGAGAAAGGAGACCGTCAGCCTTTGAAACGTGCGTAGAGTTTTGCATCACCAGGTCAATGTCATCACCAATGAACTGAGACATACATGTTGTACCTGAGAAGGGGGAGGATCAGCACTGCTTTGATCGCCCCGCGGATGCTTCACACATCTGAACACAGCGATGTCTGAGTAATGGCACCCTACACGGGGAAACATCGCCGGCAACTCGCAGGACTGTGCACGTTTTTGGGCATTTAGCCAAGATTGCTATGGAGATGTTACACGAGGAGGCATCGCCGGCAACGCGGCTGTTGAAAGCAACTTTCGCAGCCAGGGTTAAACTCAAACCAGCAGCGATCATTAACATTGCAGTGAATAGGGGAAGTTGCTTTCTTTTTTTTTTTTTAAACCATTTAGTTTTTATTGAAAAAGATTTGATACATAACAGATCATACAAATTTAGATATACAAACAAGATAGGGATTGGGGGAGGATAGAAGGGGGGGAAAGGGAAGGTACGATGCAGCAGTGAGAATAAACGAGCCAATCATAGGAACATCGTCGTGATTTGTTTGGCGAGAGCACAAAACAGTTAAATATAAAGCAAGTCGGATAAAGTATTCAGAGTTTCTATTGAAACAAAACTTAGATCTCCACCAAGTTATGTGGAGAAGAGAGCCACGGGTCCCACCAGTTTTGCGTCTTCACACTCTGTGGACGGTCGTGTACTAACATTAGTTCGTATGTACAGTGCGTATTAAGACGTGATATGACCTCCTCTATAGAGGGGGGCAACAAAGATCTCCAGTGAGCTGCAATTGTCAGGCGGGTCGCAACTAAAACATTGGTGATAATAGGTCTCAATACCGAAGGGAAAGAATCAATACCCATTCCCAACAAAGCCAAGGGTGCTTCGAGAGTTGTTGGTAAGCCCGTAAGGGTCGAGAGGAGTGAACCCACTCTCCCCCAAAGGCTATGGATGTGGGGACAGGACCACCACATATGGGTCTCTGAGCCCCCATCTGAGCAGCCCCTCCAACACAGGGGGGACGAGGGGCGGCCAGAAGCTCCAAACCCAGCTATCCGAATTGGTGTCAAATACCAATCAAACATCAGTTTTTTCGACTGTTCGAGGTGCGTGACACAACGGGAGAATTTGGTAGCATGAGCTGCAGCTAAATGCCTCTTCTCTAGCGTGGCGGAGAAGCCGAGTCTGTGTTCCCACCTGACCATATATTGGAGTTTACCTGCGGAGTCAGCAATCTGGAGTGCTTTATATATAGCAGAGACCCCCTTACTAACATACCCCGAATGTTTGAATAGAGCTTGGAGTGAGGGAGAAGCATCAACCGGATCCGAATTAGGAATGGAGATGGAGTTGAGGAAATGTCGCAGACGAATGTAGGAAAAAAAAGACGCTGGGGAGAGAGAGAATTTACAGCTCAGCGATTCGAAAGAAGCAAGACGATTCTGGTCCTGAAGCCTCCAGAGAAAGGGGGTTGCAGGATGCCCCCCAGTGCGAGAGAGCTATGTCACCCATAAGTAGTTCCACCGCCTTCAGCGTAATATACTTAAAAAGAAAGAATAGGTGAGTCCTAGAGAACATACGCCAGATCGATAAAACACCTTGCATGACCCTGAGAGCAGGGCGGGGAGAGGAGTTAGACAGGAGATTCATTTCCAGTAGCAGACGGGTGGACCCTGCAGGGGCAAACTGAGCCTCGATTTGTAGCCAATGTGTCGCAGGGGATTCAGCCCACCAAACTCTAGCCGTATCTAAAACAATAGCTGCATAGTACGCAGCTATATCCGGAGCTCCAAAACCCCTCCTCCCAATGGGGAGAGATAAGATGTTCATTGCCACTCTGTGAGGCTTGTTGTTCCATATAAATTTGGCCAGTAAGGATTGAAAGGCGCGGACGTATTTTTTAGGGAAAGGAAGGGGAATGCAGCGCAGAATATATAGAATTCTAGGTAGGAGCATCATTTTAACCGTGTTTATGCGTGCTACCCAGGATAGTTGGAAAAAAGAATAATCCGAACAAGTGGAACGCAGGGAGGATATCAGGGCTTCGCAGTTCGCGGTCACAATATGCTTTGTAGCTGTAATTTGGATGCCCAAATATTTGAAGCCGGCTGTAGACCAGAGGAAAGGGAAGAGGGAGGATAATCGTTTCTGTGATTCAGGAGAAAGATTGAGAGGGAACACTGAAGATTTGGAGAGGTTGAGTTTATAGAAGGAAGCTGCAGAAAAGTCAGAGAGGGTAGAAAATTATAGCAGGAAGAGAGGTGTCAGGATTTGTGCACGTGAGGAGAACATCGTCTGCATAGAGGCTAATTTTATGGTCAACGGGACCAACCGAGATCTCGGGGTGAGAGCGAATGATCGCAGCCAGCGGCTCCATCACAAGGGCGAAGATGAGAGGAGAGAGGGGGCAGCCTTTCCTAGTCCCATTGGAGATCGCGAAGTCAGATGACGTAAAACCACCAGACCTCACGAACGCGCTGGGAGAGGAGTATAAAGCAAGAATAGCAGATCTAATATTGCCTGAAAAAGCAAATTTGTCAAGTACGGCTGCCAAAAACCCCCAGTGCACGCGGTCGAAGGCTTTTTCAGCGTCAAGAGAGACTAGTACATCGGGGGATCCCCTCTTCTCTAAGACCTCAACAAGGTCAATGACTCGCCATCTCTCGCCTGTCGGCCAGGTATAAAACCAACCTGGTCCAAGGCGATCAAGGACGGAAGAACCCCCTTGAGACGGTCCGCCAGTAGTTTAGAATATAATTTCAGGTCGCAGTTCAGCAATGCTATAGTGCGATAGCTGGCTGGATCTGAGGGGACCTTTCCCGGCTTCAGGATTGTGGAAATGGAAGCTCGGAGACCCTCTGGTTTGAAGTTCCCCTCATGTTGCCAATGTTGGAAAAGAGCTAGAAGACGAGGAGCAAGGAGATTAGCGAAAGAGGAATAATATTGAAAAGAGAAGTCGTCCGGTCCTGGAGTCGAGCGTTTTTTTGACGTACGAATGACCCCTAAGACTTCCTGGAGTGTCAAGGGACTATTGAGGAAGGCGAGCTAGGAGGTTGAGAGGGATGGAAGGTTGGCTTTGGCCAAAAATGCAGATATAAGAGGTGAGGACAGTTGAGGTGTTGACGCAGAGGATTGTAGGTTATAAAGGTCATCATAGAAAGCACGGAAACGCTCTGCAATGTGAATGGGGTTTCGTATCGTGGCGCCCTGAGGAGAGACAACGTGGGATATTCTCGCTCGCGCTTCTGATTTTTTAATTCTACGGGCCAGCAGTGCACCGGCACGATCGCCCATGTTGTAAAACAACGATTTTGTCTTTTTTAATTGAAGTTCAACTCTAGAGAGGAGAAGAGCATGGAGGCTATTCCGGGTTTTCATAAGGTCAGAGAGTACAGTTGGGGAGGGGGTGGACATATACATGCGTTCTTGGTCCTTAAACTTGGTCAGGAGGGAATCCAGAGACAAGTTGTACTGCTTTTTCGTGTAAGCTGAGAGTTTAAGTAAGGGCCCCCGCATTACAGCTTTATGGGCAAACCAAAGTGTGTCAGGAGCGATGTTTTCGACATCATTCAAGAGAAAGAAGTCCGTCAGATGTGCAGTGAGAGCTTCACAGTTGGCCTGAGGGATTAAAAGACGTTCATTGAGTTTCCAGGAAGTGAAAGGGTATCGTGGAGTGGAGTCCTTGAAGGTCAGTGTGATAGGGGCATGGTCAGACCACGTTATCATGTCAATCGTTGATGCCGTGCATAAGGGGAGGAGGGAGTCATTCACCAGTATAAAGTCTATACGACTAAAGGAACGATGACGGGTAGAGAAGAAGGAATAGTCTCGCTCGGTACTGTGGTGGTATCTCCAAATGTCATGAAAGTGGAAGAAGTCTAGAGTAGGACCCAATTCTAACCTGTAAGCAGACGGGGAGGAGCAGTCCAAAGAACGCATTATTGGTGCATTCAGGTCGCCCGCTATTAGTTTATGGCCCGTCATCGAGGGGGAGAGAGCGTCAAGGGTAGAGCGGAGAAATGATGATTGTCTAGAGTTGGGAGCGTAAATAGCCAGCAGAGAGTATAGCATATCATTCAGTTTGCAAATTAATAGGAGATAAAGACCCTCCGGGTCAGTTATCGCCTTCACCAATTCAAAAGAAAGCTTGAGTGAGATAAATATCGCTACCCCTGCTTTCTTTTCCTTCGCATTAGCGAAGTAGCGAAATGGATAAGGGTGTGACTTTATACGTGCGTTGTCCGACTCCAGAAGGTGGGTTTCCTGCAATAGTACAAGTCCGCACGGGATTTTTTCAATTGCCCATACAGTAGAGATCTTTTTTGCGGTGAATTCAAACCATTAACATTCAGCGATAGTACGGAGACCGACATAATAAATCAATGAGAGAGATATTAAACAAAAGGCACAATGTAGAATCTTTTAGTAACAGAGAATAGCTGCATATACCCATAGAAGAGGAGGGTTTTCAGGAGAAAGGCGGAAGGGCAGAAAAAATTGCACACGCACAGAAATACACTCTGCTAACCGAATCGCAAGAGTTACAACAATACAACACAAATGCGAAACGGAGAAAGGAAAAAAAAAAAAAAAAAGGAGGGGGTGAACCGGAGGAAGGGGTCCAAAAAAGATGGACAGATGGTCCAGGGAAGACCCCCACCACCCAGACACCCAAAGTTTAGGGTTCTAACAGTCCGAACCAATCAGGTCCAAGGGGAAAAATAAGGAAAAAGTCCAGAGTGAAAAAGGACAAAAAACAGTTCGCTCAGTGGGGCAAACCTCCCAGGCGATCACTAAGCAGGATGGTATAAACGAGATGGAGCAGGTTAGGGGTCGAGAGGGGAAGGGGGAGAAGATGTAGAATGTAGAAAGGAGTAGGATATAAGAACAGGAAGGGAAGAATTTTGGAGCAGTAAGAAAGAAAACAAGAAAAAAGGAAGGCAAGAGGTATGAAGTAACAAAAGGGAGGTGTATATAGGAGACCAGGAAGGCGGATCCCCTATGAGGCACTCCAGCGAGGTTACTTCCATAACAAAAATCCAAGAGTGAGATCACACGGCCCATTGAAGAGGAGGAATTTTTCACACGATTTTCCACTCTGGATCGATTCTGCGGCCACGGGGGGGACGCTTGGGAAGAAGATCCATCTTAGAGCGCTGTGACGATGAGTCATCTGCGGGTGGCAACATATCCCAGGAGCGCAGCAGGTGTTCCGCTCGTTGAGGGGTTAGGCACACGTAAGCAGTCTCATCTTTTTTAATTATCAGGCAAGTAGGGCGCCCCCACCGGTAGGGAATTTCTTTCTCTCTCAATATCAAAATATATGGCTTAAATGCCCTACGGATGGCTAACGTAGCTGGAGAAAGGTCCGGGAATACTTGCAATTCAGCAAACCTTGGCGAAAGGGACGGAGAGGTGCGCAGGGCTTGTAAAAATCCTTCCTTGGCTTCAAAAAGTGAACCCGTCCCAGGATGTCTCGTGGCAGTTCCGTGCGGACCCCCGAAGGCTTGGGCACCCTGTGGATGTGGTCCACCTTTAGGTCCCGTAGTTCCAGCTCAGGGAGGACTTCCCTCATGAAGTCCTGGAGGAAGGATTTAAGGTCGGTCTGCGGGACAGATTCCGGGACACCCCGCAGTCTGATGTTCTTTTGTCTACTGTGGTCCTCCAGATCAGCTTGTTTAGCCTGCGCAGCCCCCATATGTAGCTGCAGTTGCTCATGGTCATCCCACAAGTCGTTGTGGGACTGAATCAGTTCGGCCATTTTTGTCTCCACATGGTCTGTGCGGTTCCCCAATTCCGCCACCTCCCCATGGAGGTCCGCAACCATGGACCTCATGTCCTCCTGTAGTGAGGACCTAAGCTCCCCTAATAGGGATTTCATAAGGGATAAAGTAATGGGGGTCTCAGGAGGCAGGGAAGCCATAGGAGTCTCTTGTGAGTGCTGGTCTCGATGCGAGGCTCGTGCAGCCCGCGGTGATTGCGGCTCCATGTTGGAGGAGAGAGCGGGAACCTGGCGGCCCGGGGGGAAGTAATCCGATACCCGCTTGGGTAACAAGGCTTGTTGATTTTTAACCCTCCCCATCGGTGGAGGGAAGGTCAGGGCTGCTGGGCACCGGTTTCAAGCTGTTGGTGGCCGGTGTGAATGCTTTAGGCTCGCTTTTATGCCTCGGGACCGGGAGCTCCTGGATTATGCGGCTTCCTCCATGAGTGGTTAAGCCACGCCCCCGGGAAGTTGCTTTCAACATCGCTGTTGCGGTGTCACACAGAGCGATGGTAGCAGATCACACGAGCAACATTGCCAGGTTTACCAACATGTTGGTAAACCACGCAACATCGCTCAAGCAACTTATCGCCATTGAAATCACCATGTTACATGTGGGAATGCACTAGTGATGTTGCTGCAACTTCACCACGCCCCTGAGTTGCCGGCGATGTTGCCTCGTGTGACGGTACCATAAGAGACCGGACTTCAATGAGTGCACACACTGATCTGCCTTGTTCTTAATCCGGGAGCTCATGATTAAGAGAACCATCCCGGTCCTGGACCCAGGAGTCGACCAGCAGAAAAACAGTCCGTGCACTAAGCGTTTATTGCTGGAGCAGGGGAGAGTGCGAAGATCCAATCTGGAATCTATAAATTCCTGAAGGTATCTGCTATTAAAATCTATTTGGCATAAAAGGACTGTATGCATGCGAGAAGACAATTCTAAAGCAATAACGGATAACCCTTTCCAATTGAAATTAAACAAATTTTAGTATTATCGGTGTTAAGATAAAGAGAAAAAGAGAGGAAAAAACATTTTTTTTAAAAACTACTTTTTTATAAAGAATTTTTTTTTTTTTATAAAATAATTCTTTAAAAAATTCTTATAAAATACTTATACATTCCGGCTGGAAAAAAAGAGTTTTAATGAGTTTGTGCAGAAATATCATTTTAGAAAATCACTTTGGAGCAATTTTTTTATTGTCATTTTTTAGTATGTATAAATTGTGTGCGAGTGTGTTGTATTCCAGTGTATAAAGAAGTAAAGTATAAAAAATTGTCAAATCTCAGTGTTATTTCTTCCTATTAGCGCACCATCCTCTATTTTTATGTATCATTAATTTTAAAGACTAATAGGGTGAAAGTCTGTAGGTACTTTTAGGTAGGTAGCAGAGCACTAATCCTATTAAATCTATTGAATATATTGGCAGTCAATGGGGAACTCGAGCATTTTTTCTAATTTTCTAATTAAGGCATGTTTAGGCATTTTTTTGTGGTCAACCCAGTTTTGTGCTCACCTAAAAAGATGGATACCACCAGAACAGATGTCAAATGGGGTCCAAAATGTCTCCGGTTGTCTCATCATAGGGAGTTGTTCCATTAGAGGCTTTCGTTTCACTCACAATTTTGTAGTAAAAAGAATTATCAGAAAAGTTGACCATAGCCGAGGACTCCTGTGGAGCTACAGAATTACCTGAAATCAGCTGATAAAACAGTTTCATAGAGAACAATAAGTAATGCACTCCCACTCCATGGCCTGTATGCACGCTCCTGCATGCACACTTCTGTATGCACGCTCCTGTATGCACGCTCCTGTATGCACGCTCCTGTATGCACGCTCCTGCTTGCACGCTCCTGCATGCACGCTCCTGCATGCACGCTCCTGTATGCACGCTCCTGTATGCACGCTCCTGTATGCACGCTCCTGTATGCACGCTCCTGCATGCACGCTCCTGTATGCACGCTCCTGTATGCACGCTCCTGTATGCACGCTCCTGCATGCACGCTCCTGCATGCACGCTCCTGTATGCACGCTCCTGTATGCACGCTCCTGTATGCACGCTCCTGCATGCACGCTCGTGTATGCACGCTCCTGTATGCATGCTCCTGCATGCACGCTCCTGCATGCACGCTCCTGTATGCACGCTCCTGTGTGTATGCTCCTGTATGCACGCTCCTGTATGCACGCTCCTGCATGCACGCTCCTGCATGCACGCTCCTGCATGCACACTTCTGTATGCAGTGGGGAAAAAAAGTATTTGGTCAGCACCAATTGTGCATGTTCCCCCACTTAAAAAGATGAGGTCGGCCTGTAATTGACATCATAGGTGACCTCAACTATGAGAGACAAAATGAGAAAACAAATCCTGAAAATCGCATTGTCTGATTTGGAAAGAAACTGTTTTCAAATTTTGGTGCAAAATCAGTATTTGGTCACCTACAAATAAGCGAGATTTCTGGCTCTCACAGACCTGTAACTTCTTCTTTAAGAGGCTCCTCTGTCCTCCACTCATTACCTGTAGTACTGGCATCTGTTTGAACTTGGTATTAGTATAAAAGACACCTGTCCGCAACCTCAAACAGTCACACTCCCAAACTTTACTATGGTGAAGACCAAAGAGCTGGCGAAGGACACCAGAAACAACATTGTAGCCCTGCACAAGGCTGGGAAGGCTGAATCTGTAATAGGCAGCAGCTTGGTGTGAAGAAATCAACTGTGGGAGCAATAATTATAAAATGGAAGACATACAAGGCCATTGATAATCTCTCTTGTTCTGGGGCTCCACACAAGATCTCACCCTGTGGGATCAAAATGATCTCAAGAACGGTGATCAAAAATCCCAGAACCACATGGGGACTTAGTAAATGACCTGCAGAGAGCTGGCAACAATATTCCACAGGCTACCATCAGTAACACACGACACAACGCTAGGGACTCAGATCCTGCAGTGCAAGATGTGTCCCCCTGCTTAAGCCAGTACATGACCGGGTCCATCTGACATTTTCCAGAGAGTATTTGGATTATCCAGAAGAGTATTGGAAGAATGTCATATGATCAGATGAAATCAAAGTAGAATTGTTTGGTAGAAACACAACTTGTGGTGTTTAGAGGAGAAAGAATGCTGAGTTGCATCCAATGAACACCATACCTACTGTGAAGCATGGGGGTGGCAACATCATACTTTGGGGCTGTTTCTCTGCCAAGGTAACAGAATGACTGATCCGTGTACATGAAAGCATGAATGGGGCCATGTATCATGAGATTTTGAGTGCAAACCTCATTCCATGATCAAGTTCATTCAAAATGAAACATGGCTGGGTCTTTCAGCATGATAATGATTCCAAGCACACTGCCAGGGCAATGAAGGAATTTCTTCATAAGAAGCATTTCAGGGTCCTGAAGTGGCCAAGCAAGTCTCCAGGTCTAAACCTTATAGAAAAGCTTTGGAGGGAGTTGAAAGTCCATGTTGCCCAGTGACAGCCACAAAACATCACTGCTCTAGAGGAGATTTGCATGGAGGAATGGGCAACATACCAGCAACAGTGTGTGCTATCATTGTGAAGACTTACAAAAAACGTTTAACCTCTGTCATTGCCAACAAAGGATGTTTAACAAAGTATTGAGATGAACTTTTGTTATTGACCAAATACTTATTTTCCACCAAAATTTGAAAAAAAAACTTACTTTCGGAATCGGACGCTGTGATTTTCAGGATTGTTTCCTCATTTTGTCTGTCATAGTTGAGGTCACCTATGGTGTCAATTACCGGCCGATGTCATCTTTTTAAGTGGGAGAACTTGTACAATTAGTGGCTGGCTAAATACTTTTTTTCACTAGATTTGGCCAGCTGCTGTAAAAAACGCTTGCTCAGCACTGGAAGAGACCTGCCTGGCACACAGTGCTTTTAAGCCATAAAATGGGCTGTTCTTGGAAGGAGTCCCTAAACCTACTAACTATCTCTCTATGTAACTTGAAATGGAATCGCTATCTAACAATCTTTGTAGCGCACACAGCAGCGGTGTCTGACATTGAGCTCCAGCACTGATAAAATGGTGCGAAGGGAAAATAACCGGTTCTTATATGGCAAGTAGATGAGAAAAGAAACCGGGCAGTGACCTTGTTGCATTGAAGTCGTGTGTCCAGAGGTGTTCATGGATCTGGGTTGCTCAGGTGTAGATGCAGGGATCAATTAAGAACTTAAAAAGAAAACAGCGGCACTCCGGGATCCTTTATTCCAAGAACAACTTTATTCCAAAAGTTTACATCAGTTGGTGCAGGGAAGGGAGGGCGGCATCTGACATTGAGCTCCAGCACTGATAAAATGGTGCGGAGGGAAAATGGCCGGTTCTTATATGGCAAGGACATGTGACATACCCAGCCAATGACAAACCCTTGTGTGTAAAAAGTGCACTTTGCTCTATGCATGCTGATAGCCTGACACTCCAGACCACCCACAGTAAGTGCGGGAAGGGAAAACAAAAATGGAGATCTGCATTATTTCACCAAAGACCTCTCCCCAGCCTCCCCCCCACCCACTATTCTTAGACACTGAAACTCATAATAACGTTGAACAAAAGCATTATTCTGAAAAGTCACTAACGCTTTTGGTTAACGAAGCATTATTGAACATAACCTCGAATTACCGGATTTTTAGCAAATTGTTCGCATTCGTCGAATGACTCAAACACCGCCAAAGCAGGTCGAATTTGAAATTGATGAACATGTTCGATCGAACACCGCTCATCTCTATTGCAGACAACACTGCTCCGAACAGGATATTGGCTGCAGATCTCCAACAGCAGATCTACTGCAGTTACACCATGCTTCTTCCTTCAACTTTGGTCAGTACTGAATGTATCTATTAATGGCTCCGGTGATGGATCATGTGATTATTTAAAAAGGAATTGGGTGTAGTCATCAACCAGGCTGCAAGCTGATAAACTGAAGCTACTAGAAAGAAAAAACTGGTGTTAACCATTGCTAGTACAAAACATTGATGACATCCTCCTGTTGTAGGATAGACTATCATGCTTGATACCAGATTTAATTTCCTTTTTGAATGCCACTCTTCTGGCATCATCTTGTAATGCAAGACATGTAGTGGCCGATATTCACAAAGGCAAATTTTATTGCATTAAGCGTAACACGTCTGATTTAGGAGCGATGGAGGGACAATTGGAATTGGTTAATGCGAGGTTGAAGGATAGGAGTTATCCATTTTGGATGGTGAATAATATCACTAGAGATAGTAAGTTATTAGATCAGAGTAATAGTCCCAGTAAAAGATTTACGGTGTGGACTTTAATTTCAACATTTAGCCTCCAATTTAATAGGATAAAAAATATCATCAAATCTCAAAGAAAGCTACCACTTTGCATCAGGTTTTGTCCCCTAGTCTGTTTATTCATCCAGATAGAGAGATAAAAAATTCCACATGGTTCCATGTAAAAGGTTATAGGTGTGGATATGTTGAAAGCAGTATAGCTTCAAATGATAATAGAAGTTATATGAACTGCAATACGACTCATGTAGTGTACCTTATAACCTGTACATACTGAGTGATTCAGTACATAGGTTGTACCACTGGCCCTTTAAAAAATGCATCTATTGGATGTTGCTAACCGACTCTCAGTGATGTGTGCGTAATGGCAACCTTGATTGTTGTAGAATTAAATGTATTGAATATATTAATCTTTCTATTAGGGAAAGGGGTCACAAGAGAGCTTTAGAGACTAGAGAATCCTGCTGGATCTATGTTTTACGTACTAGGTCCCCATTGGGAATGAATTTGGGACAGGATTTAATTTATTTTTGTAAATAATATCTGATTTGTGTATATTGAGAGATAGGTATATTGTCTGGTTTTTGACCACTTTGATTGACCAGCTAATTTTGGAGGTAGGACAGGATATGAGCTAAAATGCTGAACTTATGTGGGTTTTGTATGCAACGAATATGGACCACAATTTCTGAAACATGTCTGCTCTATTCTAATGGGATCCTTTTGGACTTACAGTGTTGGCCAAAAGTATTGACACCCCTGCCATTCTGTCAGATAATACTGAGTTTCTTCCTGAAAACAATTGCAATCACAAATTCTTTGGTATTATTATCTTCATTTAATTTGTCGTAAATGAAAAAAACACAAAAAGAATTGTCCTAAAGCCAAATTGGATCCAATTCCACCAAACATAAAAAAGGGGTGGACAAAAGTATTGCCACCCTTAGAAAAATCATGTGATGCTTCTCTAATTTGTGTAATTAACAGCACCTGTAACTTACCTGTGGCACCTAACAGGTGTTGGCAATAACTAAATCACACTTGCAGCCAGTTGACATGGATTAAAGTTGACTCAACCTCTGTCCTGTGTCCTTGTGTGTACCACATTGAGCATGGAGAAAAGAAAGAAGACCAAAGAACTGTCTGAGAACTTGAGAAACCAAATTGTGAGGAAGCATGAGCAATCTCAAGGCTACAAGTCCATCTCCAAAGACCTGAATGTTCCTGTGTCTACCGTGCGCAGTGTCATCAAGAAGTGTAAAGCCCATGGCACTGTGGCTAACCTCCCTAGATGTGGACGGAAAAGAAAAATTGACGAGAGATTTCAACGCAAGATTGTGCGGATGGTGGATAAAGAACCTCGACTAACATCCAAACAAGTTCAAGCTGCCCTGCAGTCCGAGGGTACAACAGTGTCAACCCGTACCATCCGTCAGCGTCTGAATGAAAAGGGACTGTATGGTAGGAGACCCAGGAAGACCCCACTTCTTACCCCGAGACATAAAAAAGCCAGGCTGGAGTTTGCCAAAACTTACCTGAGAAAGCCTAAAACGTTTTGGAAGAATGTTCTCTCTTTTTGGGCAAAGGCATCAACATAGAGTTTACAGGAGAAAAAAAGAGGCATTCAAAGAAAAAGAACACGGTCCCTACAGTCAAACATGGCGGAGGTTCCCTGATGTTTTGGGGTTGCTTTGCTGCCTCTGGCACTGGACTGCTTGACCATGTGCATGGCATTATGAAGTCTGAAGACTACCAACAAATTGTGCAGCATAATGTAGGGCCCAGTGTGAGAAAGCTGGGTCTCCCTCAGAGGTCATGGGTCTTCCAGCAGGACAATGACCCAAAACACACTTCAAAAAGCACTAGAAAATGGTTTGAGAGAAAGCACTGGAGACTTCTAAGGTGGCCAGCAATGAGTCCAGACCTGAATCCCATAGAACACCTGTGGAGAGATCTAAAAATGGCAGTTTGGAGAAGGCACCCTTCAAATATCAGAGACCTGGAGCAGTTTGCTAAAGAAGAATGGTCTAAAATTCCAGCAGAGCATTGTAAGAAACTCACTGATGGTTACCGGAAGCGGTTGATCGCAGTTACTTTGGCTAAAGGTTGTGCAACCAAGTATTAGGCTGAGGGTGCCAATACTTTTGTCCGGCCCATTTTTGGAGTTTTGTGTGAAATGATCAATGTTTTGCTTTTTGCTTCATTCTGTTTTGTGTTTTTTCATTGAAGACAAATTAAATGAAGATAATAATACCACAGAATTTGTGATTGCAATCATTTTCAGGAAGAAACTGAGTATTATCTGACAGAATTGCAGGGGTGTCAATACTTTTGGCCAACACTGTATGTTTTGATGGTAAATTAATTTTTTGTCCTATGACTTTTTAAATATGTAAATAAAAATTGGAGTTTGGATGTTGGAAACTGTCTCCAAAAGTAATGTAGTAAACATACTGATTTAGGTTATGGAGAGTTTTTGACCCAAATGATTTAGAGCACAAGTTTAACTGCTTTCCATAAAGATGCTTTTATTAATTCATCAAGGAGATTAAAAATTGCAGGTACAAAGTGCTTAGAAAGTGTAAAAGATAAATTATACATGGATCTGGATTATAGAGGACACTAAGGGGTTAGGGTCTTCTTGTCTCCCACTCCAGGACATATTCATGGTAGCAGATTCTAACAAAAACCATTGTGCAGTCCTAGTATAAATGTGGCTAAGAGCTACAGCTTGTAGTGTATAGAGGGTTCAATACCATATCACCCTACTAATACAGCAACCACTGACTAATAACTCAGACCAATTATACATCATACTTAGCAACATAGAAATTGTGCTGAGGAAGCATCAGGGAAACGCGTTGGGGCGTCCCCTAGTGGTCATCTCCACATTCTGGCACTGACATGGGTAAGCTTGGGCACAATTTCTATGTTGCTAAGTATGATGTATAATGGGTCTGAGTTATTAGTCAGTGGTTGCTGTATTAGTAGGGTGATATGGTATTGAACCCTCTATACACTACAAGCTGGAGCTCTTAGCCACATTTATACTAGGACTGCACAATGGTTTTTGTTAGAATCTGCTACCATGAATATGTCCTGGAGTGGGAGACAAGAAGACCCTAACCCCTTAGTGTCCTCTATAATCCAGATCCATGTATAATTTATCTTTTACACTTTCTAAGCACTTTGTACCTGCAATTTTTAATCTCCTTGATGAATTAATAAAAGCATCTTTATGGAAAGCAGTTAAACTTGTGCTCTAAATCATTTGGGTCAAAAACTCTCCATAACCTAAATCAGTATGTTTAATGTAATATGTGGGAGAGTCCTAATATCTTGCAAATACTATTCATGTCTATCCTGGATATATAAAAAAAAAAACTCCAAAAGTAATGGTAGAGGGCCCGATGTGGGCCCTCCCAAATGTATAAAGGAGGGACCTTACAAATGTATTTTACAGGGCCGACTTGGGCCCTTAACAAAACTCAAGTTTGTTGACACCTGCAGGCCCTCTAAAAACTTGAATTGAGATCGGCAGAATGATATGGAGAAGGTGCCCAAACATCAATGGGCACATTGTAGCTGAAATTGTAAACTGCTATGGAATATGAATTCCACTCTCTTAGTAACAATGAAGGAGAAACCACTCAAATGTATGAATGACAGCTGTCCTTCCCAAACGCATATTACAGGGCCACCAGAAGCCCCTTACAACAATCAGGTTTCCTGACACCTGTAAGCCGTCTGAAAACTTAAATTGAGGGCCGCAGGAGGAGGATAAAGCCCACACCACAATGAGCAGGCTCTAGTTGGCCTTGTAAAGTGCTATGGAGTAGCTATCTAAAAATGATGTATGACAGAGGGATCTACAAAATGTATAAGTCAGGGCCCTCCAATTATAAAAGGAAAAAATAGCAAAAAGGAGATTTTTGTGTACTCACCGTAAAATCCTTTTCTCTTAGCCTCTAATTGGGGGACACAGACCATGGGTGTTATGCTGCTGTCCACTAGGAGGCGACACTAGGCAGAAATCTGCAAAAGAGTTAGGTGGCTCCTCCTCTGCAGCACTACACCCCTTGGAGCAGGAAGTGCTTCTCCAGTTTTGTGCTAAAGCAGTAGGAGAGTTAACATATAATAACAGTAACTAGGAACCTGTAACCACACAGGCAACCTGTGAAAACATTATAGTTAACCAGTTAACAACAGAGTAATAGATCCTGAATTTAAACAGGCATGCTTGAAGACAGGTAATAGTTATCGCAGTAATGTTAGTACAACAAGACCTGTGGATAAACAGGCACATGCGTAGACCGTGAAGAGTCAACGGAGCAATAATTGTATAACAAGGCCTGTATCTAACCAGACTCACAGTACCATAGGACCTGTAACAAAACAGGCACAGTTTAAACATTCAACAGTGAACATCCGTAGCCTAGGCAAACATGTGTAGACCTCTTAACCATGCAATAGTTGAGAAGCCATGTAAGAACTACAGAACCCACAAGGGTAAAAAGGGTGGGTGCTGTGTCCCCCAATTAGAGGCTAAGAGAAAAGGATTTTACGGTGAGTACACAAAAATCTCCTTTTCTCCTTCGCCTCATTGGGGGACACAGACCATGGGACGTCCTAAAGCAGTCCCTGGGTGGGAGAAAACAATGACACCAGTCACACTGAACCTGATCAGTGAGAAACTATCCACCGACAGACGACAGCTGTCACCTGGAGCATACGTCTACCCAGACCTGCGAATGGCGAGAACGAAGTGCAGCCGGGTCGTGGTTGAGTAAGTGGGGAAAACGGACACCTGTGTGTGTCCACACACATATTGCACTGGCGCCTGGTGCCGGACTGATCAGGAGACCCTCACTGTTATAGTACAATGTGCCAAAAAGGATGAGTTTTCGATGGAAAAGCATCTTGGATGGTTAGACGAATCCACTTGGTAGAGGAGCCTTAAAGGCTGACATGTCATTATTTTTGCCCTCTGTAAGAGAAGAGAAAACGAATCCGAGCTGTTTGTAAGAAACTTTTCTTGGATACGTATATGCGTAGGTATCTGACAAGATCCTGCATATGTAGGTCCTTTACGACCAGACAGACTGGAGTCGGGCGCAGTGATGACAGAGAGACATCTTTAGCGAGGTGGAAGGAGTATACTGCCTAAGAAGAAGGATGGAACCAGCCGTAGGACAGTCTCGTTCAGGTAGAGGACTAGAAAAGATGGTTAACATAACAACGCTGAAGGTACCGATACCTCTGCAGAAAAAAATAATTTTTCACCAAGACACATATGGCTATGTGCGCACTGGGCGGGTTTTCGGCGGTTTACCTGTGTAAACCGCCGTTTTGTTTACATTAGTTTTATTTAAATTTATGTTAATCCAAACCGGCGTTTGGATTAACATTAAAACTAATGTACACCGCCGAAAGCAGTGCACACACTGGCGGTTACACAGCGTCATCCGTTGCTAACCCGCAGGTTTCCCAGCGGGTTAGCAAAGAATGATCATGTTCTAAAAAACGGCGGTTCTGCAGCGGCTGCAAGCAGAATCATGTGCTGCTTCCAGTCGCTGCAGATTCGCCGCCGAGAACACGCTGTGCAGCCGCCGGCTCCCGCCCGGCTCCCGCCGCACATACCCGCCAGGAAGCCGGTGGACGGCGCCGGAGCTTCCTGGCGGGTTCCGCCAGCTGCCGCCGAGCAAACCGCCGGGTAAGTGTGAACTTACCCTTACTGTTTGGATGATAATGTGAAGAGAAATATCCCGTAGAAAGTCAAAGGGTGAATCCTTTAGAGCTGTGAGAACGAAGTTCAGGTCCCACAGGAGTAGTCCTGTGGATGGAGACCTTAAACGTAAGACCCTGTGAAAAGGAGATTTTCCTAAAGAACTGGTGGCAAGACGTTCTTGGAGGAAGGTGAAACAGGCAGAAAAAACCTGCTGTGTGAGAGGCCTCAAGGACCGACCTGAGTGTAGTTCTGAGTGGAAGAAATTAAAGCTCTTTGCATGAAATAGGGTCAGGGGAATGACCTCCAGAGGTGCTTGGAGATAAAGAAAAAACAAGACGATTACACTCGTGGTATATCGTCGATAAGGTTCGTTTACTTGTTGCGACCTTGGTCGCTACAACACCCAGGAAAAAAAACCCTGGGGATAAATTCCAGATCTCAAAGGCTACGCCACCATGTTTAGAATTGAAGAATTCCGATTGAGAACTGGCCCTGAGAGAGCAGGTCTGGACTGACTGTTAGTCGTCCTGGTGCTGCTGTTATGAGTTGGACGACCTTCCCGTCCAAGCTCATCTGGGCCAGTCTGAAAGTACATGGATGAACTGGCGACATTCTTGTTTGACTTTCCACACTATCCTGTTAGTGGAAAAGAATATAAGGGAGACAGAAACAAGTCCAGTCTTGGACTAGCGCGTCTGTCGTATTGACTGTAGGTCCTAAGACCTGGCCAAAAAGAATGGAACCTTAGCATGGAGGCGTGAGTCCGTCAGGTCCACATCTGTAGGTTCCTGGTGCTGGCAGCCTTGACGGAGAACATCTGGATGGAGGGACCGCTTCCCTGAGTCCGTCACTTGGTGGGTTAGCCTTGTATGAGAACAGCTGGCAGTACAGTGTTAGAGGATTCCACCTGGAGAAGAATGTGGCGAACGTCTGTCATCACTTGGAGACTGCGGGTTCCACTCTGGTGGCTGACATATGCCACGGCTGTGACATTGTCTGACTGTATTCTGACAAATCTGACTGCTGAAAGATGACTGAATGACGTCAGTACTAGAATTACTGCCCGAATCTACGTAAATTGAGGGGGAAGTCGGATGTGGGCGTGACTATCTACATGTGCATCCTATTCCTGGGCCCTGCCTAAGCATGGATAGTTGAAAAAGAAAGAAGGCCGTAGGTTCGGCTGAGCTTATGGAACTGCTTCCCATGCTGCCCTATCCTGTCTAGGAGACTGCGGATTCCTAGAAGAAGAATCCGTGCTTTGTCTGAGAAAATTCAACATGGCTGGTAGTCCCTATGTAGCATGTGGCCATCAGAAATACGCAGCGGAGCTGGGACTTCTTGAGTTTGTGTGCTGTGCTGCAATCTGTGCTCTGGAGTTGTGGGAGACTCCTGGAGGGTGATCCGCCAACCGAGTCTTCTTAACGTGCTCAGTGAAAGCGACAGTGTTTGCAGACTTCGAAAATCATGCATTGATGAATAAGTCGTCCATATGCGGGAGACTCCTGGAATGCAGTATAGACAATACCAACTTCAGGCTGTATGTATGAGCATTAGGTCTCACGGTAGTCACTTTTTAACTCCTGAGACGAGAAGGAACTGACTGCGTGGAAGAAGGTCCGGGCTACAGCCACACGGGAGGCCGGGGGGCCCATCCATTGGGTTAATGCTTCCGTGAGTCTGCGAGGTCCTGGTTTGAAGCGGGCTGAGCAGAGGAGGTGCGCGTGTTATCTCAACCCAAATACCTAATAATGGTACAGTGAGGAGATTGCCAGCTGGGCTAGATAGCCATTTCCCAACCTCGGGCTGTGTGTATGAGTTATAGGTCTTATAGCATTCACTCCTGACTACTAAGTCGAGAAAGGACCGACTGTGGGAGGAGGATCTGGCACAGCCACACGGAAGGCCGGAGGACCCAACGATATTGGTAGTGCAGCCGCGGGACTGTGAGGTCCAGCTTCGGACGGGCGAAACAGAGGGCGTGTGTGTAGTATCTCAACCCAAATACCTAACATAGGTATAGTGATGAGATTGGCCACTTCTTCTTTGAGATCAGGGGATGGAGTCCGGGAAGGCCTTGTGCGGACGCAAGTTTAGCCCGAATCCCTAACAGTGGGGAATCAAGGGTGCATGGTTCATAGATTCCAGATACCGGTAGCTGAACTACCCGTGTCATTGCGAATCATAGTGTTACAGCCTGCGTCTTATGGGACTTGGCTGTCGTTACTTAACCAGCGCTCCAGCTGCAGGGTCTGGAAAGGATTGGCAAACATTCGTGTCAGATATAATGGTAGTTTATATGAGCCTCAACTGAGGTCTGTAATAGTAGGGCCCTAGGAAGGACCTGTTAATCCTGTAGTAAGTTTGCCAGTAAAAAGGTCCCTGCGTGGTGACCGATCCTTTGGGAGAATGAACATATCTCCAACCATTCTTAACGATTCCGATGACCAGAATTTGTTACGCAGGCGCCTTAGCGCCTGAGGGTAATCCTGACCCGTACTTCTTGCAGAACAATTGTCAGCTTTACGGTTTACAAGTCAAATAGTCCAGAGGACACGACCCGAGCAGCCTGGGTCAACAGCGCAAGATCATTGGCCAGGAATTGATCTGCAAGTAAATGTAGAATGCAGATGCGTACGTAATGGCAAACCATTAAGTGTAGTGTGTAGTATTAGGTGAACCGACAAGAACCTGCATTTAACTAGCTCAGCAACCGAGCCGATTACTGATAATCCCCTTTTTTTTTTTTTTTTTTTTTTTTTTTTTATATCTATCACACTGCCTCTCGCATATTGCGCTATGCATGGCGGAGGTAGGTGGACAAGGTGCGGCAGGAGATAGTACTGCTGGATTGTCCTGCGGTTGCTGGTGCAACTGGTAAGCAACGTGGCTTATTTGTAAGTCCAGAATCCCTGTGGGCAGCCGTAGACTCTTAGGTGAAGGCTGCCAGGGAGCACTTATAGGGCTGAAGTAGGGATTAAACCCTGCTGTGATCCTTAAAAAAAAACGTAAACAATAAAGCAGTAACAATAATGCACTAGTTGTGCAAAGATTGCTTTAGACCCTTCAGCTGCAGCAGGGTAGAAGCCCCATTAAGGTGAGGTTTCTATCCATCTAGTGTAATGCTGCTGGTACCTATAGGGAGCCCCCTGTAGGTGTAGCAGGGGTACAATATTAGATAATGGGCACTTCAATTCTAACTGTGCCCTCATGATATGGCTGCCCTGTCTATAGAGGGGGCGGTCCACCATGAAAAAAGCACGCAGTAACTCTCGCGGCGAGCGAGAGGCGCCAGGAGCAGGTGTCCCGCCCCCCCATGACGCGGCTGCAGTCCGGTCCGCCCCTACTATGACGCTAGCAGCGTCATACAGCGTCATCGGGAGAGGCGGGCCGGGGGCGGGCAAAAGGCGGCGGCTTCGCACTGGGCCGAAGCTGCGGCCTAAATTAGGAAGTCCATGCCGCAAATGGCTCCGGGCCGGCGCGGAGGTCCGGGAAGGGGTCAAAAACGACCCGGACCCCGCCGAAATGCCTGGGCACTGCCGCACTAGCCCTCTGATGCGACCCGCAGGAGGTCCAGAAAGCTGGATCTCCTGTGTCTTGCTGGCTGCGGGTGTCTGCTGCCCCAGGAGCCCAGATTTCCTGGGCTGCTGAGTGGCAGTATGGATCCAGAGGAAGGAGCTGCACCCTTGTGAAGGATGCCTCCTTGCCTTTGTGTAGGGGACCCGGCTGCCTCCTTGCCTGGGGTCAATGTGCAGGTGTAGAGGGCTTCTATGGTTGCCCGGCCGGATAGACAGTCAGATGATACTGCCGCAGTCCTTGTTCCACCTGCCATAATGCCAGGGGAGGTTGGGGGGAACCCATAATACGCCCCATTTCACCCCATAGGTCCCAGAGTCCGCAGTACTAGCTGTGGCTCTGTAGTGTAGGGAAAGGAGCCCGGATGGGGCCTGTACCTGTGCTGCCTCCACCTAATACCATTAGGGAGGAATCCTGCTATCCACATCCATATGGAGGTCCAAGGTAGCGGCGATGCTGTTCTCGACATCATGGATGGATCTGTAGCCCCTATCCTGAGGGAGGTCCGGGTCTATTCTCGACCTCAGGGTGGCTGGGGCCTCTCAACTTCAAGCCAGGTACCCACAGGGGCTGGAGAAGGAGGACGGACGCATGAGGATTCATGGAGGTCCGTGAGTATCTCTACTTAGTCCAAAACCCCAGGGGGATGGATAAGGAGGAACGGCATATAAAAGTTAAAAAATGAATATCTCAACCTCAGCTCTGCAGCCCACAAGGTGGTGAGAGGAGGGAGTATGCCGGGGGCCGCTCCGGGCCCACTTTTCTTCGAATCCAAGAGATCAAACGAAGAGAGGAACTTTGTGTGTGCTCTCCTAAGACACTAAGCAAAAACTGGAGAAGCACTTCCTGCTCCAAGGGGTGTAGTGCTGCAGAGGAGGAGCCACCTAACTCTTTTGCAGATTTCTGCCTAGTGTCACCTCCTAGTGGACAGCAGCATAACACCCATGGTCTGTGTCCCCCAATGAGGCGAAGGAGAAAATGCTACTTGTGAACAAATGGTAAAGGGGAGATTTTTTTTGTTTCTCTGGTTTATTTAGCCTTATATACAAGAGATTATGTAGGAAAAATAGTTTCATACCTTTTTCCATATAAAATACAATTTAGGTTAGGTTTGGTAGTTGTTCTTGTGTATCTGTCACAGTGGCATAATACAAAGCTTTTCCCACAATCCATATGTTAGTCAGAAATGCTGTAGATTCTCCCGGCTCTTCCCATTCTGTGTCATCACTTTCCCTCCATTTCAGCCTTTTCCTCAGGTCCTCAGACCCCCTTTGTAGGGTCCAGTAGCAAATTGCTTGCATTTCCCATTGACTTACATTGTACTCGCTATTAGGAACGAATACACGATTATTACAGACTACTTGTTATGATTGTCCTGAATCCAAGTATTCCACTAATTGCTTATCACTAAAAGTGACATTTTGAACGCTTTATTATTATTATTATTATATTAATATTATTATTATTTATTATAGTGCCATTTATCCCATGGCACTTTACATATGGAAAGGGGCATACATAGACAAGTACAATATACATGAACAATATAAGGCACACAAGGTACAGAAGGAGAGAGGACCCTGCCTGTGAGGACTCACAGTCTAAAGAGGATGTGTGTGAATACAGTAGGAGTGGGTAGATCTGGTCATGCGACGGTTTAGTGGACTGAGGCTCATTGCAATGGAGAAGTATGATGATCGAAAATGTTTTTTTTGTTTAATCATGTTTCACTCTTTACACTTGATCCTGTTGTAAAATGTAACATTACATCATATATTGGGAAAGTGTTAACTTATCTAAAGATGTTAAAAACTATTGACCAATGAACCTTATTAATACCTGGAGATCAGCCGGGGAATGTTTTCCCTATATCATAATTGGCATTGGCATGGCTTTTTTTTGCCTTCCTCTGGATCAAAATGTGGCTATGGGTTGAACTAGATTGACTTAGGGTGCGTGCACACGGTCCGGAGGAGCTGCGTGTTGGACGCAGCTCCTCCGGACCTGAGGGAAGCCGCGGGTGGCCGCAGGGAGACCGCAGCCGCCCTGTACTCACCATGTGTGACGGGTGTGGGGCGGCTTCTCCCTGCAGTCTCTCTGTGGCAGCCACTTCCGACTCCGCAGCATGAAATGAACATGCTGCGGAGGAGCGGACTCCCAGCAACCCGCACCGCAGCTCCAAAGACGCTGCGGGCGGGTTATGCATAGTGAAGATGGGATTTCTAGAAATCCCATCCACTATGCTAGCACTGTACTACGCAGCATTTTGGACGCAGCAGCAAGACGCTGCGTCCAAAACGCTGCGTACACTGATCGTGTGCATGCGCCCTGAAAGTTTTCCTTCAACCTTAAAAACTATGTTACTATGTATTCCTCTACACCTAAAAGACAACTACATAAAGAGTAAGCTGATACATTCACATTTGTTCTGAGATTGTCAGGAGTGATATATTCAAAATATATACAGGTAATTTTTATACTTACAAGGTTTACTCGAACCTCCACGTGTATGGGAAAAGCCACCTGTAGTAACAAGAAAAATAAAGGATGAATATTAATTATCCGAGGATCAGCAGAAGCTGGAGGAGAAATTAAAAAGGACCTGTCACCCCTCTGCTGCATGGCAATCTAAATGCAGTACTGAATGTAGCATGTCTGCTGCATTCAGGAAAGGGGTCTCCCATGTGTCTGTGTGCTGTGTACCCAGAGATATAGCCTCAGGAATACTCACTGTTAGAAGCCATGAAGGAATTCCCTGTGTCTGGAGTGAGCTCAATTGACGGGGCCATTACCTCCCCCTATGCCTTTCTGTGCCGCCTACTGCTGTGCTGTTTATGTTTTGTTCAGACAGCAGGGCAGGACAAATGATTTGCATACTGTGTGCGGCAGGATGAGTGACATAGAGGAGGGCAGAGCCTGCACAGCAGAAGCAGCACAGAGAGGCAGGGGGAGGGGGGAAATGGCCCCCGTCAATCGAGCTCACTCCAGCCACAGGGAATGCCTTCATGGCTTCTAAAAGTGAGTTTTCCTAAGGCTATATCTCGGGGTACACAGCACACAGACACATGGGGGACCCCTTCCCTGAATGCAGCAGACATGCTGCATTCAGTGCTGCATTTAGATTGTCATGAGGCAGGGGGGTGACAGGTTCTCTTTAAGGCTCAAAGATAGGGCTTTACTCAATGGAGATGCAGAATAATTGATCAAAATAGAATTGCTCACCTTGCGTGGTTGTGAAGAGTCACAACCACCTTTAGAAGCTTATCACACAGCATCTGCAGACCCACCAAAATGATAACCTTGAAATGCAATGGACAAAATGTGTCCTAATTGTGCTGCTGTCCTAATACAGAATTCTACCATGTATAGAATAAATTTTCTTGGTCAACGTATTTCGAAGCAACATGCTTCTTCAACAGGACATGGGCCAAGTCTATTGACCTGCGTCTCATCTCCAGATCACCCTTTTCCAATCTTTTACTGACCGGTTTTTGTACTTTTTAGAAAACTGGAACTGATATTTCTTATGACAACAATGAAGTCGAGACTACTTGAACTTTTTGGGGTCACTATTCCAGATTTGTGTAACGTGTCTTGCATGCTGTTTGCATCAGCATCTGTGATATCATTATTAATTGCTATTTATCATCCATTTGAAACTGATCCAGAAAGAAATTGATTCTTTACAAATGAAGGAAAAAATGATAGCAAGCATTAACAGATCAATTCCCAAAGACTCCCATGTTTGAAAAAAAAAAATGGATCCTGCAAATATATATATATCTATTTTTCAAAATAGACAAAAAATTTGTTTGCAGAACATTTTTTGCCAACAGATTGCTTCTGGAGCCATTCTGACAAATGTTTACTGGAAATGTAAACTCAGTCTAAAATGTCTTTAGAGGTCCTTGTGGTCCCTATAATGGCCTTTGAGGTCTCATGCGGAAGCTGTAGGTCCCTGAAATGATCCTTGAGGGCCCTGCAATGACTGTTGAGGTAACTTTCAACTTTACCATTTTATGATTCTGTTCCATCAATGGAAATCTTCAAGCAGAAGCTGAACAAGCATATAGCTGGGATGATATAGGAAGACTTGAACTCACATGGAGCTGAACTAAGATGGCATTGAGGTTCATTCCCACTCTACCATTCTATGAATCTATTTACATGAGTCACATTTATACTTACCCCAATCTTCTGATAACGTCTTGGACACAGTGTTACTCTGATACCGAATGTAACCTGTTATAGAAATAAGAAACGTTTTGATCATACCGGGGTCATAATCTACAATGGAACATTTTATAAGACATGAATGTAGTCCAGATGATGTTAGTGATATCCAAGTATGATCTGTCTATATATCAAGACTAAACAGAAGTGAGGGAAACAGATTATTATCATTCAACATTTCATATTTTTAAAGAGCAGGGCAATAATCTAATGGTCATCTCATTTCTCTTCATACAGGTATACAGTATATCCATCTGCCACATTTATTCATCCATCTGTCCTGACTGTCGCTTCTAGCAATAGGTCTATATTCATCTGCAATAAATTTTATTACTATACACTATGTGTATTTGCATCATTTTTGTGCACGCTGCTTTGTTCCCTCATATCTACCATCCTTTCACACATTCTCTTCACTCCATCCATAACAGTCCCTCTCTCCTCTCCTGTCCTATGTACAGCTCTCATGCTCTTTTTAAAATATTAAAGCACCCAGATCCATTCACATCCTTCATACAACAAAAGAGTCATCCTCACAAATCAATTACCAATCTACTCACTTTCCCTATTCTCCTACAAAACCACTGGCAAAAATTCTGGAATCCCCGGGGTCGGAGGATGTTCATTCAGTTGTTTAATGTTGTAGAAAAAAGCAGATGACAGACAAGGCACAAAACTAAAATAATTTCACATGGCAACTTTATAGCTTTAAGAAACACTGAAAGAAATCAAGATGAAAAATGTGGTAGTCAGCAAGGGTAATTTTTTTCAGACCAAGCAGAGGGAAAAAATATGGAATCACTCAATTTTGAGAATAAAATTATGGAATCATACAAAACAAACACAGAAAGCAACACTCCAATACAACACTAGTATTTTGTTGCACCACCTCTGGCTTTTATAACAGCTTGCTGTCTCTGAGGCATGGACTTAATGAGTGACAAACAGTACTCATCATCAATCTGGCTCCAACTTTCTCTGATTGCTGTTGCCAGATCAGGTTTGCAGGTTGGAGCCTTGTCATGGACCATTTTCTTCAACTTCCACCAAAGATTGTCAATTGGATTGAGATCCGGACTATTTGCAGGCCATGACATTGACCTTATGTGTCTTCTTTCATGGAATGTTTTCACAGTTTTTGCTCTATGGCAGGATGCATTATCATCTTGATAAATGATTTCATCATCCCCAAACATCCTTTCAATTGATGGGATGACAAAAGTGTCCAAAATATCAATGAAAATTTGATCATTTATTGAAGATTTAATGACAGCCATCTCCCCAGTGCCTTTACCTGACATGAAGCCCCATATCATCAATGACTGTGGAAATTTGCATGTTCTCTTCAGGCAGTCATCTTTATAAATCTCATTGGAACGACACCAAGCAAACGTTCCAGCATCATCACCTTGCCCAATGCAGATTTGCAATTCATCACTGAATATGACTTTCATCCAGTTATCCACAGTCTACGATTACAAAATATAAAAGGGGTGGGGGACAAGAGGCGCAATAGTGTCCTATCACTAGTGACACTGTAGAGAAGGGTGGTATTGTGGAACCACTCACCTTGTGCAGTTGTGATCCCCACAACTGGTTTGTAAGCGTGAAGCAATCTAGGGCTGCTGCAGGACCTCCACCTACCACTGACCAGTGGTGAAATCCAGAAAAGAAGATGGGAATGCAGGTGTGCCACAGTCCGCGCTGCTCCAAATGCAAAAACTCACCAAAGAGTCAAATTTTTCTTGAGCAAATTTCGAAGCTTTATTTTCTTTCTCCTACGCGTTTCGGCACCTAGCCTGGCACCTTCATCAGGGATATTACATCAAACAGTAGCAGTGGGGTTTTTATAGCCCCAAACTTACAAAAAACAGGGTGTTGTCTGTGTACCTGTGATGTCATTTGCATCATCAAAATGGGAGGATCTCCTCATTTTCCCGCTCTTTTATAAAAAAGCTTAACCAGTATCTAAAGTCACTAAGTTGAATGTACATTCTATTCATAAAAAGATGACTTAAATGTCCCTGATAAAGAATTTTTTAAAATAACACATGAAATTGCAAAAATCAGCGATCAAAATATCTTCCTGATGCAAAAAATATGAAAAAAATTTTTCACATTACCGTATATACTCGTGTATAAGCCGACCCGTGTATAAGCCGACCCCCCTACTTTTGCCCCCAAAAACTGGGAAAACTTATTGACTCGCGTATAAGCCGAGGGTGGACTCCAGCACAGGTATACAGCCCTCAGCAGTGTGGTATACAGGCCCCAGTAGTATTGTATACAGCAGGCCCCCAGTAGTATACAGCAGGCCCCCGTGGCACCATACAGCAGGCCCCCACACTGTGCAGAGCCCCCCCCCCCGCTGCACTATCTTACCATCCAGGGTCTTCTTCACCAGAGGTCCTGCAGTCCATCATCGCACGCTGTGTGCCTGGTCTCTTGTGACCCAGCAGTTGCAGTTGAATGATGTCATCGCACCGGGTCACATGAGACCGGAATGCATGATGATGACTGCAGGACCTCTGGTAAGCAGCAGGGGGCTCTGCAAACTGTGGGGGCTCTTCAAATGATGGGGGGGCTACTGTATACACTGGGGGGGCTTTATGCATGGCTCCCCCTGCTGCTGTGATGGGCAGGGGGAGCCATGCACATCTAATGAGCAGCCCCATGTGATGGGCTGCTCAGTCAGCCTCCCCACCATTCCTTACTGTATTGACCTGTGTATAAGCTGAGGGGTGACTTTTCAGCCCAATTTTTGGGCTGAAAAACTCAGCTTATACACGAGTATATACGGTACTTCATATGGGGTTAGAACCTGAGACTTCCACATGAGTGAGTATATATTCAGGTGATTAGTGGTATACACCACCCGCTCTTTAGATGTCAAAGTTCTGGATATAAGGGATAAAATACTGGAAGAATAGATCATTGCAAATAAAAATCCCATGAATAGACTAGTAAAACCGTAAGAGAAAACAAAAAATAAAAAATAAAAAATAATAATAAAAATGGTCATAAATATTTAAGGAATTGGCATTAATACATAAAAGAATTTTAAAAAAAGAATTTTTATTAATATATTAAAGTATTTAAAATGGAGAACATATGTATTACTGTATCGCAAACTAAAAAAAGGATGGTGTATATAAAACAGTTAAATAATCCGTATAGAATCAAAATCCCTATGTAAAAACTTTTTTTGTAAGGAGAAAGAATATATGAGGAAGAGGATTATGGAGAAAAGTAATCCCACTATTGCAACTGGGGAGTAGCTGATGAGGAAAGAACAGGGATTTATCAAGCCGGCACCTCAGGTTCTATTCCCATTCACAACAATTGGTTTATGGTATTTCATAATGATATCAAAAATAATTAAAATTACTAAATTATAAATAATTAAAAACAACTAAAAAGTAAATTCTAACTTTTGTAATAAAAATATGGGTAATTCCATCTACAAGAGACTCTTGGGGCATTGCTCTTGGAACAAAATTCAGAGAAAATTACAACTGTATTCTGAAAAGCAACCACAAGATGGCACTAAATATCTCATACAATGTGGTTTGGAGGCAGTAACCAAGACGACAGGGTACCAAAAACTAGTGAGCTCTATATTTCTGCCGCTAGGGGCAGTGTGAAGGAAAACTTTGTAATAAGGGCACAAGACCGATTTTTCACTGAGAAGGAAACAGTGTAAAGTGTGGATATGATTAAAGTGGGAATGTGCATATGTAGATAAAGTGCAGAAGTGCCATTTAGGTTAGTGAATACACCAAATAAAGTGTATTAACAAAGAGTAAAAATAGTCCATATTGGTGGAGAAAAGTGAAGTGTCACTGAGAAAAGAATGTTCTCATTGGATACATAGTATTATGTACACATTGCCAAGTGGGCATGAGGAATTGTGTAAAGATAGTGTGGATTGATAAAATCCAATAAAAGGTTTTTAGTGAATAAAAACCTAAAAAATATAAAACTATTAAGATGGTGATTACTAAAAAATTTTTATGTTTGTGAAGACTAAAAAAAGGATATGAGGAGTGTAAAAGATTATAAAAGATAGAACCAGAATAATGAATCGAAGAGGTTATATGCTGGCACTGTTTGCAGGGTTATATTAATTCTGTTATTAGGTTCATCCCTTTCGGTTTTAGGGTATCCAAGTTGTACATCCAGTATTTCTCTTTTTCATTTTCAATGTTTCAAACCTATTACCAACCTCAACAAGCACATGATCGATCGGGGTTATTTTCATCAAAGTAGGATCTCTGTTGTGACATATGTTATAATGGTGTGAAACCCCATGTAACTTGTATCCGTTCTTGATATTCGATCTATGCTTATTCAGCCTTTCATGGAGTGGTCTTACTGTTCTCCCGACGTATTGTAGCAGGCAAGGGCATTCCAAAAGATATATGACATAACTCGTGGTGCAGTTCATGTTATGTTTTATGGGAAAGATTTTCCTTGTTGAAGTTGAACTGAAAGAAGAAGTTTTTTGTATAATTCTACAACAAAGACACCTGTTATTCCCACCTCTAGAGGTGGTTTTTTGTGCGGATTTTTGTGCTTTTTCAGTGAATTTCATATTGTTGAGCCGTTTGAGGCGGCTAGGAGCTACAATACTTTTAATATTTGGGGCTCTCCTGAACGTGATATTAGGTTTCTCTGGGATGATCATCTTTAAAATGGGATCCTTTTTTAAAATGTGCCAGTGCGTATTTAAACATTCTTTGATCGCTTTATGACTATCATTATATGTAGTAATGAAGTTGAACATGTATTTATTCTTATTGCTAATTATTTTCTGAGGTTTAGGGTTTAGTAGGGTTTCCTGATTTAGCTTCCCACTGTTTTTTTGAACGTTTTTTACCAATCTTTTCGGGTATTTTCTGTCCAGAAACCTAGAGCATAGGATTCCGGATTGGGTTTTATAATCTTCATGGCTGGAACAATTTTTTCTTATCCGTCTAAATTGTCCTACTGGGATATTTTTAAGCCATTTAATGTAATGGCCACTTTTGTAGTCAATGTAGGAATTTCTGTCCGTGGGTTTGAAATATGTTTTAGTACAAATGACAGCGTTTTCCACAAAAATTGTTAAATCTAAGAAATTGATGTTTTTTCTCTGAATAGTGGTTTCAAACCCAAGTCCCCATTGGTTGTGAGTAATGGATGTTATAAATGTGTTTACATCACAGAAATCTGTATCCCATATAAAGAAGATATCGTCAATGAATCTCTTGTATATGACAATGCCCCTATTAAATTCATCATTAATCATATGTAACTCTTCGAACAAACCCATGAAGAGGTTCGCATAAGAACATGCGACCTTAGAACCCATCGCTGTGCCATGTTCTTGGTGGTACATCTCCCCATTAAATGTAAAGAAATTATTGTAAAGGATAAATCGCAAACTATCTAATATAAAATCAATAGTTACAGTATCCATAAGTAAATCATGTTTGAGAAAATATTCGACACACAACAAACCTGTCTCGTGCCTGATGTTTGTATATAACGATGCTACATCAAGGGTGACAAAGATGTAAGAGTCTTTCCATTTCACACCTTTGAGCAATTTTATCACATCAGTGGAGTCTTTGATGAAACTCTCTAATTTGACCACATATTTCTGTAGTCTTTTATCGATATACATCGCTAAATTACTGGTTAAAGATCCAATCCCCGAGATTATAGGTCTCCCGGGAGGATCTGACAAACTTTTATGAACCTTTGGTAGATGGTAAAAGAAGGGCACAGTGGGTTGTGTGGCTGTAAGGAATTTTTTTAAATCTGTGGTGATGACCCCTCTTTCAAAGGCCATCCTTATTTTTTGGTTGTAGGTCTTAGTTAATGCAGGGTAAGGATTTGTTTTAATTTTCTTATAGTAATTTGGATCTCTGAGTAATCTTTCTGCTTCTTTCATATAGTCAGCTGTATCTTGGATTACTATGCCCCCTCCTTTGTCTGCTGACCTTATTACAATGCCTTTGTTATCTTTGAGGCTTTTTAAGGCTTCTTTCTCCTTTTTTGTTAAATTATTACTATTTTTCGTTTGTACTAATGTCTCTCTTCTTAAATCATTCAGTAACAAATCCTGGAACGTTTCTAGAAAGTGACCCCTACTTTCCAGTGGATAGAATTCAGATTTTACTTTGAATAATTCTTCAGATTTATCGTTGTTATCATTAATGGTTAGTTCTGTATCATCTTTGTCTACTTTTAATGCAAAGTGTCTTTTTAAAGTTAGTCTGCGAATGAATTGGTGTATATTAATAAACAGATCAAAATTATCAGGTTTATTAGTAGGACAGAAAAGTACCGTATATACTCGCGTATAAGCCGAGTTTTTCAGCCCAAGATTTGGGCTGAAAAGTCCCCCCTCGGCTTATACGCGAGTATATAGAAATACAGCAGCAGCCCCGGGGGTATACAGGCCCCCCCATCAAGCTCCAGGGCCCCCCCCCTTGCGCGGCAGCCTGAAAAGTAAAATCATACTTACCACGGTCCTGTCGCGCCATCCCGCAGCTGCCGACACACGATCCCCGGCTTCATTCCGCGTCTTCCGCATTCCTGTGGTCGCGGGCAATGACGTAATTGCCCGCGACCACAGAAAGCCAGAAGCTGGAAGACGCGGATTGAAGCCGGGGATCGTGTGTCGGCAGCTGCGGGACGGCGCGACAGGACCGTGGTAAGTATGATTTTACTTTACAGGCTGCCGCGCAAGGGGGGGGGGGGGCCCTGGAGCTTGATGGGGGGGCCTGTATACCTCCGGGGCTGCTGCTGTATACAGCCCTGGGGCTGCTGCTGTATACAGCCCTGGGGCTGCTGCTGTATACAGCCCTGGGGCTGCTGCTGTATACAGCTTTGGGGCTGCTTCTGTATACAGCCCTGGGGCTGCTGCTGCTGTATACACCACTGGGGCTGCTGTATACTACCTAAGGGCTGCTGTATATACCTCTGGGGCTGCATATACCTCTGGGGCTGCATATACCTCTGGGGCTGCATATACCTCTGGGGCTGTATATACCTCTGGGGCTGCATATACCTCTGGGGCTGCATATGGGGCTGCATATACCTCTGGGGCTGCATATACTTCTGGGGCTGTATATACCTCTGGGGCTGCTGTATACTACCACTGGGGCTGCTGCTGTATATACCACTGGGGCTGCTGCTGTATACTACCACTGGGGAGGCTGCTGTATACCTCACTGCTGGGGGTTGTATACCTGTGCTGGAGTCCACCCTCGGCTTATACGCGAGTCAATAAGTTTTCCCAGTTTTTGGGGGCAAAAGTAGGGGGGTCGGCTTATACACGAGTATATACAGTAAGCCTTTACTGAGTAGTAATTTTTCATCATGTGAGAGACTGTAATTGGACAGGTTTATGAGGTTATTATGAGTGTCTTTAGCTGTTTCTAGTCTACAAAGCTTATCTTTACTTTTTTTCTTTTTTCCTTGTCCTCTTTTCCCTCTTTATTTCTTTTACCACCCACATTGTTGAAGAATTTCGTTATCTCTTGATTTGCAATTTTCGCTGTTACTAAAAAAGGAACGACACCCTTGTTCTCGTTTTTGGAATTGTCTAAAATGACCCTTTGTGGAATTGGTGTATCCATCATTTTAGTGTTAGTATCAATTGTTATTAGGTCTTTTTCATGTGTGTTTTCCACCATGATCGTGGAGGTGGGTCTAACTGCTTTATGTGCATTTTTACTTTCATGCTGGGAATTGTTGTGTAAGGGCCCTTTCACATTAGCATTTTTTGAAATTCGCGGCAGATGTGGTGAAAAAAACGCATCTGCCGCGATTACCGCATACCGGCTGCACTTGCGGCGCGGTTGCGGTAAACGCCATGCAAAGTATAGGCGTACTTGCGGCAGGTGCGGCAAGTGCGGTTTTGCACTTGCGGCAGGTGCGGCCGCGAAAAAAACCGCAGTCAGCCGCGGTTTTTTTCGCGGCCGCACCTGCCGCAAGTGCAAAACCGCACTTGCCGCACCTGCCGCAAGTACGCCTATACTTTGCATGGCGTTTACCGCAACCGCGCCGCAAGTGCAGCCGGTATGCGGTAATCGCGGCATATGCGTTTTTTTCACCGCATCTGCCGCGAATTTCAAAAAACGCTGATGTGAAAGGGCCCTAAGACAATGGGCTGTAGGGGTTTTTCTCGATTAATTTTATTAATTAAATCCTTGATTTTCTGTAAGTGCTCCTCATCACTGTCCTTAGTCATTTCAGGTGTATCAATGATTGTTGATACCTGACTATTTTCCTCCCTATGCACTTGGGCTGTAGTGGTTATGTTCTTTAAAATCTGTCTGGACTCAGCGTTCAATAAATCCTGATTGATTTCTGAGTCTATGTTTCCATTATGTTTTGATTTCAATTTTTCAATATCCAGAAAACCATTATCATCCAGTATCTCATCTCTTGTCACACAAAATACATAGTAATGTATTCATGCATTATTTTAGATGGAATTACCCATATTTTTATTACAAAAGTTAGAATTCACTTCTTAGTTGTTTTTAATTAGATTTAATTAATTAATTATAATTATTTTTGATATCATTATGAAATACCATAAACCAATTGTTGTGAATGGGAATAGAACCTGAGGCGCCTGCTTGATAAATCCCTGTTCTTTTCTCATCAGCTACTCCCCAGTTGCAATAGTGGGATTATTTTTCTCCATAATCCTCTTCCTCATATATTTTTTCGCTTTACAAAAAAAGTTTTTACATAGGGATTTTGATTCTATACGGATTATTTAACTGTTTTATTTACACCATCCTTTTTTTAGTTTGCGATACAGTAATACATATGTTCTCCATTTTTAATACTTTAATATATTAATAAAAATTCTTTTTTAAAAATTCTTTTATGTATTAATGCCAATTCCTTAAATATTTATGACCATTTTTATTATTATTTTTTATTTTTTATTTTCTCTTACGGTTTTACTAGTCTATTTATGGGATTTTTATTTGCAATGATCAATTCTTCCAGTTTTTTATCCCTTATATCCAGAACTTTGACATCTAAAGAGCGGGTGGTGTATACCACTAATCCCCTGAATATGTACTCACAGATGTGGAAGTCTCAGGTTCTAACCCCATATGAAGTAATGTAATAAGTTTTTTTCATATTTTTTGCATCAGGAAGATATTTTGATCGCTGATTTTTGCAATTTCATGTGTTATTTAAAAAAATTCTTTATCAGGGACATTTAAGTCATCTTTTTATGAATAGAATGTACATTCAGCTTAGTGACTTTAGATACTGGTTAAGCTTTTTATAAAAAGAGCGGGAAAATGAGGAGATCCTCCCATTTTGATGATGCAAATGACATCACAGGTACACAGACAACACCCTGTTTTTTGTAAGTTTGGGGCTATAAAAACCCCACTGCTACTGTTTGATGTTACATCCCTGATGAAGGTGCCAGGCTAGGCGCCGAAACGCGTAGGAGGAAGAAAATAAAGCTTGGAAATTTGCTCAAGGAAAATTTGAGTTTTTGCATTTGGAGCAGCGCGGACCGTGGCACAGTCTACGATTGGTTTTCCTTAGCCCATCGTAACCTTGTTATATTTCTATTTAGGTGCTAATGATGGCTTTTTGTTAGCTTTTCTGTATGTAAATCCCACTTCCTTTAGGCGGTTTCTTACAGTTCAGTCACAGACTTTGACTCCAGTTTCCTCCCATTCGTTCCTCATTTGTTGTGTTGTGCATTCCCTGTTTTGGAGTCATATTGCTTTAAGTTTCCGGTCTTGACGCTTTGATGTCTTCCTTGGTCTACCAGTATGTTTCCCTTTAACAACCTTCCCATGTTGTTTGTATTTTGTCCAGATTTTAGACACAGCTGACTGTGAACAACCAACATCTCTCGTGTTGGAGCCATGATTCACGTCAGTCCACTTGGTGCAACAGATCTCCAAGGTGGGATCACTCCTTTTAGATGCAGACTAACGAGCAGATCTAATGTGATGCAGGTGTTAGTTTTGGGAATGAAAACTTCATTCGGTTTTCAACCGATCGCGGCAGATGCAGATACGGTGAAAAAAACGCATCTGCCGCGATTACCGTATAACCGTGACACTTGCGGCACAGTTGTGGCAAGCCCCATGCAATGTCTATGGGGCTTGCGGTAAATGTGCGGCAGGTGCGGCAAGTGCAGTTTCGGCACTTGCGGCAGGTGCGGCCACGAAAAAAACCGCGGTCAGACGTGTTTTTTTTGCGGCCGCACCTGCCGCAAGTGCCGATACCGCACTTGCCGCACCTGCCGCAAGCCCACATAGACATTCTATGGGGCTTGCCGCAACTGTGCCGCAAGTGCAGCCGTTATGCGGTAATCGTGGCAGATGCGTTTTTTTCACCGCATCTGCCGCGATCGGCGAAAACCGCTGATGTGAAAGGGGCCTTAGCCATAAAGTTTCCATTTGAAATGACTTTAGTTTGGGCCATGTCTGTGATCTGTTTTTTTTCTACAACATTTAACATCTGAATGAACATCCTCCGAGCCCGGGGATTCCATAATTTTTGCCAATTGTTTTACTCCTAGTTGCAAAAGATATTGAACCTAATCCAGGTCCTTCTCATTATGGTAAGCCTTACTCATTCCCTGCTACATTCATAAGTAGAGATGAGCGATGTTCGATTCGAATTGTTCGCCAATCTCAAATTTGAGCTGTTTTTGGCGATGTTCGAGTCGTTCTATGAATTTGAACAATTTGCTTCAAATTCAGCAGTTCGAGGTTATGTTCGATAACGCTTCGATGACCAAACGCTTAACCCTAACCCTAATATTGTTCATGAATATCTTAATGAACTAGATGTGTGCCCGATGCTAAAGCATCAGGTATTCTAGACTATGTATGTAGTTGATTAATGAAGATTTAAGAATAATGCATTGGATGGAACCCTGAATGAAAAAGGAATAAACTCCTAAGAATCACCATATGGGTGAGTGCTCTTTCTTCTCTGGACTTATTTTGGAAGATGCCTTTGATAAGGAAATCATTCTGAAGAAGTTGTGCAGGGGTCTTTTGGTCGAGTCACCAGTGGTGCCGACTTTCTACCTATTACTAAAAATAAACAAAAATCTGAACAACCTGCCGGGGAGTGTCATTGGCATTGGAGGGCTATGTGAGATGTCATCCAAATTTATTGAATATTATTTACATCCACTTGTGGAGATGCTGCTCTTCTATGTCAGAGACATGGCAGACGTCTTGATGGTCTAACTTTGGAAGGGTCAGCGCTGCTGGTGACAGTCGACGTGGAGACCCTGTACACCTGTATTGATTCATCTTATGGCATTTTTGCCACAAAATACTTTTTGGAAATGAGCAACCTAGACAAGTCACTTTAGGAGTTAATTTTGGAACTTCTTGATTATGTTTTATTACACAATTACTTTATATTTGGGGACAGTTTCTAACTCCAGCAGCACGGCACTGCCATGGGGGTGGCGTGTGCACTTTATATGCCAACCTCTTTCTTGGTTTCTGGGAGAGAGAAGTTTTCGATGCACTATATAGATGATGTTTTGGTCATCTGGGGTGGAATCATCCCTGAACTTGATGATTGCCTTTCCACTTTAAATAGAAATAAGCTTAATATCAGGGTTACTCAGTATCACAATTCTTTTGAAGTGGATTTTCTGGATGTAAAAATCCAGAAAACAACTGACGTAAGTGTCGAGACTGATGTCTTTGGAAAAAAGACATCAGTTAATGCCCTTTGCATGCCCCGTCATCCCACACCCTCACCACTGTCTGGGCCATTCCTGATGGGCAGCTTGTGCAGATGATGAGAGTCGGTTCCACTGAGCAGTCTTTTGAGGTTCAGGTCTCTGGACTTCAGGATAGGTTCATCAGTATAGATTATAGCAAGAGATCCATAAAGAAAGGATACAATCGTGCCAAAAACACCCCAAGAGGTGAACTGCTACCCGACAAAATAAAATCTAAATAAGGTAATACTGCAGTCCATTTTATTTCCGCCTATAATACACAATGGATGGACTTGAGGAGTATTATGACCAAATATCGGTCAGTTCTTCGTACTGATCAAAGTTTGAAGGGCCTCCTGCTTGAAAAACCACTGATGACCGCAAGGCAGGTGAAGAGCCTCAGAGACTTGATAGTGCACAGCCACTACGTCTGTAGTACTGCCCCATTGTTTGGTCTCGGACAACCCCGGGGGGGTTGTTATTCGTGTGGTTATTGTGTGGCGTCCAATAATATCATCAGGGCAATGAAATTTATGTCAGACAAGGGGGTAGAGAGTACCAGATATGCCATTATATTTCCTGTAACACTTGAGGGGTCATTTACTACACCAAGTGCGGTTGCAACCACGTTTATGTTGGTCTTACCACCCAGGAACTCCTGCAGAGGACTAGGGAGCATGTCAGTGATATTATGGCATCTGTTTATAATGATGACATCAGCTCCCTGAGGACACTTCCTCACCATTTTAAAGAACATCACAATGGGGATCCGAGGAGTCTGAAAGTCAGGGGTTTAGATGTCCTCAAGCTGGGTATCAGTGGCGGTGATTCAAAACGTGCCCTGTCCCAGCTTGAGAGCAGATGGATTTTTAGGATTGGTTCTCTTACCCCCACCAGTTTAAACGAGAGATTTAGTTTCTCTCCCTTTCTTTGGCTAGAGGATTTTTAGTCTGTCCTTTTCCATCTCTCCCTCTGGTATATCGGCTATACGAGTCCCATAAAGTTTTACTCCATATAAAATTAAGATTTGATTCTTGGGGGTCACTTGATCAATGTTTGGTCTTCTGTTTTCTGTTTTTTATGTCTCTTTTTTATGCTTATATTGTAGTATTTGCACTTTAACATCGTCCTTATTATGCCCTTGTACTGAGGAGTACCTGGGATTGATGGAAATCAGGACGCACACCATTGTGGATGACAGCCATTTGGATATACTGGAGTTTATTCCTTTACAACTACATGTTTACTGAATTATCCATATAATGATTGTTGTCCTCTTTTTCATCATGTTCTTCCCATCTTTTCTCTTCATTGCATAAATATGTACTCCTCTTTTGTCTTATTTTCTGCTTTTAATTGGCCGCCGCCTGATGCTATGAGCTAACAGGATTTGGCTGTGATTTTTCCTGACATAATTGTGAAACTCATTGGCCCCCTGTTTAAGTTCTCAAGTTTTAAAGCATGACATTTTACTTTATCTGTACCATCCCTGATATTTAATGTTTTATTAAACAGTTAACACTTGTTCATCCCTGCGGCAGCAGGGATGAACAAAGCATACGGTAACCGGATTGCTCAGGATTACACATCCGGAGCAATCCGGTTACCGCATTGCAGTTTACTACACACATCTTTGCTGAAAAATGTGTGTGAAGGCAATTGCGTTCACCGCATCCAGATCTGGATGCGGTGAACAAAATTGCCTTGGAAAATGTGACCCCAGCCTTACACATATACAGAACAAGGATCTAGGTACAGTAGATGTATATGGGTCACATTTATACTCACCCCAATCTTCTGATGATCTCAGGGACAAACCTTGAAGTTGAACCACAGGCTCACGCTGATCTGCGGTTGAGAAAAGATATATTCGGATTATATCCTGGTCACAATCTACAATGTAACATTACATAGACTCCATTGTAGAGCGGATGATGTCAGTGATGGGGGAGGACGATCAGTCTATATATAATGAGGAATAGATTATACCGGGGTCACAATCTACAATGTAACATTACATAGACTCCATTGTAGAGCGGATGATGTCAGTGATGGAGGAGGACGATCAGTCTATATATAATGAGGAATAGATTATACCGGGGTCACAATCTACAATGTAACATTATATAGACTCCATTGTAGAGCGGATGATGTCAGTGATGGAGGACGATCAGTCTATATATAATGAGGGAATAGATTATACCGGGGTCACAATCTACAGTGTAACATTATATAGACTCCATTGTAGAGCGGATGATGTCAGTGATGGAGGAGGACGATCAGTCTATATATAATGAGGGAATAGATTATACCGGGGTCACAATCTACAATGTAACATTATATAGACTCCATTGTAGAGCGGATGATGTCAGTGATGGAGGAGGACGATCAGTCTATATATAATGAGGAGAATAGATTATACCGGGGACACAATCTACAATGTAACATTATATAGACTCCATTGTAGAGAGGATGATGTCAGTGATGGAGGAGGACGATCAGTCTATATATAATGAGGGAATAGATTATACCGGGGTCACAATCTACAATATAACATTATATAGACTCCATTGTAGAGCGGATGATGTCAGTGATGGAGGAGGACGATCAGTCTATATATAATGAGGAATAGATTATACCGGGGTCACAATCTACAATGTAACATTATATAGACTCCATTGTAGAGCGGATGATGTCAGTGATGGAGGAGGACGATCAGTCTATATATAATGAGGGAATAGATTATACGGGGTCACAATCTACAATGTAACATTATATAGACTCCATTGTAGAGCGGATGATGTCAGTGATGGAGGAGGACGATCAGTCTATATATAATGAGGAATAGATTATACTGGGGTGACAATCTACAATGTAACATTATATAGACTCCATTGTAGAGTTGATGATGTCAGTGATGGAGGAGGATGATCAGTCTATATATAATGAGGAATAGATTATACCGGGGTCACAATCTACAGTGTAACATTATATAGACTCCATTGTAGAGCGGATGATGTCAGTGATGGAGGAGGACGATCAGTCTATATATAATGAGGGAATAGATTATACCGGGGTCACAATCTACAATGTAACATTATATAGACTCCATTGTAGAGCGGATGATGTCAGTGATGGAGGAGGACGATCAGTCTATATATAATGAGGAGAATAGATTATACCGGGGTCACAATCTACAATGTAACATTATATAGACTCCATTGTAGAGCGGATGATGTCAGTGATGGAGGAGGACGATCAGTCTATATATAATGAGGAATAGATTATACCGGGGTCACAATCTACAATGTAACATTATATAGACTCCATTGTAGAGCGGATGATGTCAGTGATGGAGGAGGACGATCAGTCTATATATAATGAGGAATAGATTATACCGGGGGTCACAATCTACAATGTAACATTATATAGACTCCATTGTAGAGTGGATGATGTCAGTGATGGAGGAGGACGATCAGTCTATATATAATGAGGGAATAGATTATACCGGGGACACAATCTACAATGTAACATTATATAGACTCCATTGTAGAGTGGATGATGTCAGTGATGGAGGAGGACGATCAGTCTATATATAATGAGGAATAGATTATCCTGGGGTCACAATCTACAATATAACATTATATAGACTCCATTGTAGAGCAGATGATGTCAGTGATGGAGGAGGACGATCAGTCTATATATAATGAGGATTAGATTATACCGGGGTCACAATCTACAATGTAACATTATATAGACTCCATTGTAGAGCGGATGATGTCAGTGATGGAGGAGGACGATCAGTCTATATATAATGAGGAATAGATTATACCGGGGTCACAATCTACAATGTAACATTATATAGACTCCATTGTAGAGCGGATGATGTCAGTGATGGAGGACGATCAGTCTATATATAATGAGGAATAGATTATACCGGGGTCACAATCTACAATGTAACATTATATAGACTCCATTGTAGAGTGGATGATGTCAGTGATGGAGGAGGACGATCAGTCTATATATAATGAGGAATAGATTATACCGGGGTCACAATCTACAATGTAACATTATATAGACTCCATTGTTGAGCGGATGATGTCAGTGATGGAGGAGGACGATCAGTCTTTATATAATGAGGAATAGATTATACCGGGGTCACAATCTACAATGTAACATTATATAGACTCCATTGTAGAGAGGATGATGTCAGTGATGGAGGAGGACGATCAGTCTATATATAATGAGGGAATAGATTATACCGGGGTCACAATCTACAATGTAACATTATATAGACTCCATTGTTGAGCGGATGATGTCAGTGATGGAGGAGGACGATCAGTCTTTATATAATGAGGAATAGATTATACCGGGGTCACAATCTACAATGTAACATTATATAGACTCCATTGTAGAGTGGATGATGTCAGTGATGGAGGAGGACGATCAGTCTATATATAATGAGGGAATAGATTATACCGGGGTCACAATCTACAATGTAACATTATATAGACTCCATTGTAGAGCGGATGATGTCAGTGATGGAGGAGGACGATCAGTCTATATATAATGAGGGAATAGATTATACCGGGGTCACAATCTACAATGTAACATTATATAGACTCCATTGTAGAGTGGATGATGTCAGTGATGGAGGAGGACGATCAGTCGATATATAATATAGACTTCCTTTTTTGGAAGTACACTGAGCTGTAGGCTGATTTTCTGCTACGGGAAAGAAAAAAAAAACAAAAAACCTCTTTATATCTGATTTTCTAGCGAGTGTGAAACGAGCTGAGTGTGACAGAGCGCAAGTGCGACAGAAGTAAGTGTGTGACTTGTGATTCAGTGACTTTGGATTCAGGGAGTTTGGAAGGGAGGACTTACTGAATTGCTGGTTGTATTTAATTAATACTTTGAATTTCTTTTTAGTTATCATTTCTGTCTGGTGCAATCCCCATTAGGAAATGAGCTCCATAATTGGCAATGCCATCCAGTGTACATCTTGCCACATGTATGCATTCCTTGAACAGCCGGTCGAGGGTGCATACTGCTGTGTGAGATGTGAGTACGTTGTGCATTTGGAAGCCCAGATACTGGATCTAAATGAACTACTGACAACGCTGAGATCCATAGACAATATGGAAAGGAGTCTGCTGCTCACTGAACAGCTGCTCAATGGGATAGATGTGGGGGAGGATGGTAGTATGGAGCTGCAGGACCGTGAGGTAGCTAGCTGGATGACAGTTAGAAGGCGGGGTAGAGGGAAGGGTGCCAAGGAGGCTAGCCCTGATCTGGCACACCCCAATAAATTTGCTATGTTGGCAGATGAGGGGGGTGTGAGTTCAGGGATAGCACTGCTGCAGCAGGGCATGACCTCTGGAAGCCAGAGGAGTGTCTGCTCCAATAAGGGGGAAAACAGGAGAGAAGGGCAGGCCAGACAGGTGCTGGTAGTGGGGGACTCAATTATTAGGGGAATAGATAGGGAAATCTGTCACAAAGACAGGGATCGTCGAACAGTGTGCTGCCTACCTGGCGCTCGAGTCCGGCACATCGCTGATCGGGTTGACAGATTACTGGGAGGGGCTGGTGAGGACCCAGCGGTCATGGTGCACATTGGCACAAATGACAAAGTTAGAGGTAGGTGGAAGGTCCTTAAAGATGATTTCAGGGAATTAGGCTGCAAGCTTAAGGCAAGGACCTCCAAGGTAGTATTCTCTGAAATACTGCCTGTACCACGTGCCACACCAGAGAGGCAACGGGAGATTAGGGAGATAAATAAGTGGCTCAGGAATTGGTGTAGGAAGGAGGGGTTTGGGTTCCTGGAGAACTGGGCCGACTTCTCTGTTGGCTACAGGTTCTATGCTAGGGACGGGCTGCACCTCAATGGGGAGGGTGCAGCTGTGCTGGGCGAGAAAATGGCTAGAAGGTTGGAGGAGTGTTTAAACTAGGGATTGGGGGGGAGGGTATTCATTGTATAGGAGGGGAAGATAGTGTAAACAGTAACCTGGGCACAAGTAATAAAATTGGGGGTGGCATGGGGGGTGGGGTTAGAACAGTCAATCTAGTAGGAAGGAATAGAGGTAAAGAAAGATGCATAAAGTGCATGTACACTAATGCCAGAAACCTCACCAACAAAATGGAGGAATTAGAATTGATTTTGTTGGAAAATAATTATGACATGGTGGGGATTTCGGAGACTTGGCTGGACGAGAGCCATGACTGGGCTGTTAATTTACAGGGCTATTGTCTGTTCAGAAATGACCGTACAAATAGGCGAGGAGGAGGTGTATGTTTATACGTAAAATCATCCTTAAAACCCATCCTGCGTGATAATATAGGTGAATCTAATGGAAATGTAGAGTCCCTGTGCAGGGCCGGCTCCAGGTTTCTGTGGGCCCCGGGCGAAAAGGTCTCAGTGGGCCCCCTTTAAGTACATATCGCGGACTATATATATATATATATATATATATATATATATATATATATATAGTCCGCGATATGTACTTAAAAATTAACCCGCATCTGCCGCATTTTCCGTCTAGCAGCTGCACTTGCTGCACGTTTGCGGCAAGCCCCATGCATTGTCTATGGGGCTTGCGGTAAGTGTGCGGCAATATATATGTATATATATATATTGACGCACACTTACCGCAAGCCCCATAGACAATGCATGGGGCTTGCCGCAAACGTGCAGCAAGTGCAGCCGCTAGACCAGGGGTCTCAAACTCCAGGCCTCGAGGGCTGCACACAGTCCAGGTTTTCAGGGTTTCCCTAGTATTTGACAGTTAGTAATCAAATGACCAACTGTCAAAGTATGGAAATCATGAAGACCTGGACTGTGTGCGGCCCTCGAGGCCTGGAGTTTGAGACCCCTGCGCTAGACGGAAAATGCGGCAGATGCGGGGGTTTTTTTACCGCAGCTGCCACATTTTTCAAAAAACGCCTATGTGAAGGCAGCCTTACAGGAACAGTGACTGCCGAAACCAGCAAGAGCTGTTCCTGACAGTGAGTATATTACACATTGTTAGGAGCGGGCTAAAATGCGATTGCGTTCCCTTGCGCTTTTTAAAAATACCCTTCAAATGCAAAATGTTGCATTTTTGTGCGTCTGAGGATTCTTGGTATACACACAAGCATCCTGAAGCGCACAAATAATGCAAGCAGCTCAATGGAGCCGCACTGCCATATGGTGGCACCGCAGCCAAGCGGAGTGTCTGGCCGTCCAGATCTCTCTTTCTCCTCACCTTTCTTCTTGCCGCTCCGGTCTCCTCCGGTAGCTCTGCACATATCAGCACAGTGATGACAACATCGTGCCCCTCCATGCTGAGCTGCAGAATGCAGACAGCGGCAGAAGAGACTCTGGAGAAGAATGCTGCTGGCAAAGGTGGCTGGGACTATAGGAGCGGAATCCGCGGGGGGCTACCACTGGTACACATACCTCGTACACCTCGCACGCACGCACGCGGCTCTGCTCCGTACACCTCGTACGCACGCACGCGGCTCTGCTCCGTACACCTCGTACGCACGCACGCGGCTCTGCTCCGTACACCTCGTACGCACGCACGCGGCTCTGCTCCGTACACCTCGTACGCACGCACGCGGCTCTGCTCCGTACACCTCGTACGCACACACGCGGCTCTGCTCTGTACACCTCGTACGCACGCACGCACGCGGCTCTGCTCCGTACACCTCGTACGCACGCACGCGGCTCTGCTCCGTACACCTCGTACGCACACGGCTCTGCTCCGTACACCTCGTACACACACGGCTCTACTCCGTACACCTCGTACACACATGGCTCTGCTCCGTACACCTCGTACACAAACGGCTCTGCTCCGTACACCTCGTACACACACGGCTCTGCTCTGTACACCTCGTACACACTCGGCTCTGCTCCGTACACCTCATACACACATGGCTCCGCTCCATGCACCTAGTACACACTCGCCTCTGCTACATTCACACTGTAAATCCCTCCTGACCCCACACATAACCTTCACCTAATTGCCATACACCTAGTACACACTCACCTCTGCTACATTCACACTGTAAATGCCTCCTGACCACACACAAACTTCACCTTATTTGAGCATCATTGATGGCCAGCACAGTCCTGGATACACTGAGGAGCTGATCATGAGACCCCTGACTCCTCCCCATCCATTGACATCATCACAGGTCCTGTAAGCACACTAGCATAGAGTGTGCAGCTCTGTCGGCTCCCGTGGAGGGGGGAGGAGGGAGACCCTCCGGTGCTGCAGGCAGCAGGAGCCTGAAAATGACCCCCCAGCTGCCCCCTGCCCTGGATATGGCTCTGGCTGTGGGGGCAGTGCTCAGGGGCCCCTGAGGCTAGGGTCACACTTGCATTGTGACCCTAGCCTTATGCAAGTATTGTATGTTGCAGCGCATAGCGTTTAATGCTATGCGCTGGAGGCAGCCCATAGAAACCCGACGTTTACCTTGACAACCACTGGTTGTCAATGTAAATATCGGGTTTCTATGGGCTCAGTTGCTGGCAGCGCATAGCGTTAAACGCTCTGCACTGCAGCAGACAATACTTGCATAAGGCTAGGGTCACAATGCAAGTGTGACCCTAGACTCAGGGGCCCGATGGGCCCCCTCCAAGCAGTTGGGCCCCGCCACTTGCCCGGGTACGCCGGGTGCTGACGCCGGCCCTGTCCCTGTGGGTGGAGATAAGGGGAGGGGGAAAAACTAACACATTACTGATAGGGGTTTGTTAGTCCTCAACAATAATGGAAGTGGAGGAGAATATCCTCATAAAGCAAATAGATGAAGCAGCGACTCAGGGAGAAGTCATTATTATGGGGGACTTCAACTACCCTGAAATACATTGGGGATCAGAAACCTGCAGTTCCAGCAAAGGTAATAAGTTTTTGAAAACTGAGAGACAATTACCTTTCACAACTGGTTCAGGACCCAACAAGAAGGGGGGCACTGCTGGACCTAATATTAACCAATAGGCCGGACCGCATATCAAATATACGGGTTGGAGGTCACTTGGGTAATAGTGATCATAACTTAATAAGCTTTCAAGTATCCTTTACTAAGACGTGTAGTAGAGGGGCTACAAGGACACTAAACTTCAGGAAGGCAAATTTCCAACGGTTGAGAGATGATCTTAGTGCAATAAACTGGGACGATGTCCTGAGACATAAAAGTACACAACACAAATGGGAGATGTTTATTAGCATCCTGAATAGGACCTGTGCACAATATATACCCTATGGGAATAAGCATGCTAGAAATAGGAGGAAACCACTATGGCTAAATAAAGCGGTAAGAAGTGCAATATGTGACAAAAAGAAAGCATGTAGGGAATTAAAGCAAGTAGGTAGTGATGAGGCATTAAATAAATACAGAAAATTAAATAACATTTGTAAAAAGCAAATCAAGGCAGCAAAGATTGAGACAGAGAGACTCATTGCCAGAGAAAGTAAAAAGAATCCCAAAATAATTTTTAACTACATAAATAGTAAGAAACTAAAAAATGATGGTGTTGGCCCCTTTAAAAATAGTCTGGGTGAAATGGTGGATGAGGATGAGGAAAAAGCCAATATGCTAAATGACTTTTTTTCAACAGTATTTACACAAGAAAATCCCATGACAGACAATATGATCAGTGATAACAAAAAGTCTCAATTAAATGTCACCTGCTTAACCCAAGAGGAAGTACGGCATCGTCTAAAAATCACTAAAATTGACAAATCCCCGGGCCCGGATGGGATACACCCCAGAGTGCTGCAGGAATTAAGTACTGTCATAGATAGACCATTATTTTTAATATTTAAAGATTCCATAATAACAGGGTCTGTACCACAGGACTGGCGTATAGCAAATGTGGTGCCAATATTCAAAAAGGGGACAAAAACTGAACTTGGAAATTATAGGTCAGTAAGCTTAACCTCTACTGTGGGTAAAATCCTAGAGGGTTTTCTAAGAGATGCTATACTGGAGTATCTGAAGAAAAATAACCTCATGACCCATTATCAACATGGTTTTACGAGGGACCGTTCCTGTCAAACTAATCTGATAAGCTTCTATGAAGAAGTAAGTTCTGGACTGGACCAAGGAAATGCAGTGGATGTGGTGTATATGGACTTTTCAAAAGCTTTTGATACGGTGCCACACAAAAGGTTGATACATAAAATGAGGGCAATGGGGATAGGGGAAAATATGTGTAAGTGGGTTAAGAACTGGCTTAGTGATAGGAAACAAAGGGTGGTTATTAATGGAACACACTCAGAATGGGTCACAGTTAACAGTGGGGTACCACAGGGGTCAGTGTTGGGCCCGCATCTATTTAATATATTTATTAATGACCTTGTAGGGGGCATACAGAGTAGAATCTCAATATTTGCAGATGACACTAAACTCTGCAGGGTAATCAATACAGAGGAGGACAAATTTATATTACAGGAGGATTTATGTAAACTAGAAGCTTGGGCTGCTAAATGGCAAATGCGCTTTAATGGGGATAAATGTAAAGTCATGCACTTGGGCAGAGGAAACAAAAGGTATAATTATGTGCTTAATTGTAAAACACTGGGCAAAACTGTCACTGAAAAAGACCTGGGTGTATGGGTAGATGACAAACTCACATTTAGTGGCCAGTGTCAGGCAGCTGCTGCAAAGGCAAATAAAATAATGGGATGCATTAAAAGAGGCATAGATGCTCATGAGGAGAACATAATTTTACCTCTATACAAGTCACTAGTGCGACCACACTTATATACTGTGTACAATTCTGGTCTCCAGTGTATAAGAAAGACATAGCTGAACTAGAGCGGGTCCAGAGAAGAGTGACAAAAGTCATTAGAGGACTAAGGGGTCTGCAATACCAAGACAGGTTATTAAACTTGGGGTTATTTAGCTTGGAAAAACGAAGGCTTAGGGGTGATCTTATAATAATGTATAAATATATGAGGGGGCAGTACAGAGACCTTTCTAATGATCTCTTTACTCTTAGGCCTGAGACTGGGACAAGGGGGCATCCTCTACGTCTGGAGGAAAGAAGGTTTAATCATAATCACAGTAAAAATCTGTGAAAGAAAGAATGCGCATATAGGGTCTTATCTCAATTAAACACTTTCACTTGTTGATGTGGAATTGCTCACCTTTACCAGTTGTGAAACCCATAACTGGTAGAATAGCGTACAAGCAGCTGCTGCAGGGACCGCACTCTCAACGGTGACCGTGGTCGTGATGTAGATTCTTGGACAAAGTGCTTCGGTGTCCGCGCTGCTGCTCCGGGATCAAAGAAACACAGACACAGGAATGTCTGGTACAGCTACAGCCTTTATTTTCCGACGCGTTTCGGAGCCTCCTCCCGAGCTCCTTCCTCAGGTAACAGCCCTGAGGAAGGAGCTCGGGAGGAGGCTCCGAAACGCGTCAGAAAATAAAGGCTGTAGCTGTACCAGACATTCCTGTGTCTGTGTTTCTTTGATCCCGGAGCAGCAGCGCAAACACCGAAGCACTTTGTCCAAGAATCTAATCATAATCACAGACGCAGATTCTTTACTGTAAGAGCAGTGAGACTATGGAGCTCTCTGCCACATGATGTTGTAATGAGTGACTCACTACTAACATTTAAGAAGGGCCTGGATGCCTTTCTTGAAAACTATAATATTACCAGTTATACATACTAGATTCTTTGATAGGGCGTTGATCCAGGGAACTAGTCTGATTGCCGTATCTGGAGTCAGGAAGGGATTTTTTCCCCCAATGTGGAGCTTAGTGTTGCCACATGGGTTTTTTTTGCCTTCCTCTGGATCAACATGTTAGGCTATGGGTTGAACTAGATGGACTTAAAGTCTTCCTTCAACCTTAAAAACTATGTAATGAGGAATAGATTATACCGGGGTCACAATCTACAATGTAACATTATATAGACTCCATTGTAGAGCGGATGATGTCAGTGATGGAGGAGGACGATCAGTCTATATATAATGAGGAATAGATTATACCGGGGTCACAATCTACAATGTAACATTATATAGACTCCATTGTAGAGGGGATGATGTCAGTGATGGAGGAGGACGATCAGTCTATATATAATGAGTGGAATAGATTATACCGGGGTCACAATCGACAATGTAACATTATATAGACTCCATTGTAGAGCGGATGATGTCAGTGATGGAGGAGGACGATCAGTCTATATATAATGAGGAAATAGATTATACTGGGGTGACAATCTACAATGTAACATTATATAGACTCCATTGTAGAGCAGATGATGTCAGTGATGGAGGAGGACGATCAGTCTATATATAATGAGGAATAGATTATACCGGGGTCACAATCTACAATGTAACATTATATAGACTCCATTGTAGAGCGGATGATGTCAGTGATGGAGGAGGACGATCAGTCTATATATAATGAGGGGAATAGATTATACCGGGGTCACAATCGACAATGTAACATTATATAGACTCCATTGTAGAGCGGATGATGTCAGTGATGGAGGAGGACGATCAGTCTATATATAATGAGGAAATAGATTATACTGGGGTGACAATCTACAATGTAACATTATATAGACTCCATTGTAGAGCAGATGATGTCAGTGATGGAGGAGGACGATCAGTCTATATATAATGAGGAATAGATTATACCGGGGTCACAATCTACAATGTAACATTATATAGATTCCATTGTAGAGCGGATGATGTCAGTGATGGAGGAGGACGATCAGTATATATATAATGAGGGAATAGATTATACCGGGGTCACAATCTACAATGTAACATTATATAGACTCCATTGTAGAGCGGATGATGTCAGTGATGGAGGAGGACGATCAGTCTATATATAATGAGGAATAGATTATACCGGGGTCACAATCTACAATGTAACATTATATAGACTCCATTGTAGAGCGGATGATGTCAGTGATGGAGGAGGACGATCAGTCTATATATAATGAGGGAATAGATTATACCGGGGTCACAATCTACAATGTAACATTATATAGACTCCATTGTAGAGCGGATGATGTCAGTGATGGAGGAGGACGATCAGTCTATATATAATGAGGAATAGATTATACTGGGGTCACAATCTACAATGTAACATTATATAAACTCCATTGTAAAGTGGATGATGTCAGTGATGGAGGAGGACGATCAGTCTATATATAATGGGGGGAATAGATTATACCGGGGTCACAATCTACAATGTAACATTATATAGACTCCATTGTAGAGCGGATGATGTCAGTGATGGAGGAGGACGATCAGTCTATATATAATGAGGGGAATAGATTATACCGGGGTCACAATCTACAATGTAACATAATATAGACTCCATTGTAGAGCGGATGATGTCAGTGATGGAGGAGGACGATCAGTCTATATATAATGAGGAATAGATTATACCGGGGTCACAATCTACAATGTAACATTATATAGACTCCATTGTAGAGCGGATGGTGTCAGTGATGGAGAAGGACGATCAGTCTATATATAATGAGGAATAGATTATACTGGGGTCACAATCTACAATGTAACATTATATAGACTCCATTGTAAAGTGGATGATGTCAGTGATGGAGGAGGACGATCAGTCTATATATAATGAGGAATAGATTATACCGGGGTCACAATCTACAATGTAACATTATATAGACTCCATTGTAGAGTGGATGATGTCAGTGATGGAGGAGGACGATCAGTCTATATATAATGAGGGAATAGATTATACCGGGGTCACAATCTACAATGTAACATTATATAGACTCCATTGTAGAGCGGATGATGTCAGTGATGGAGGAGGACGATCAGTCTATATATAATGAGGAATAGATTATACCGGGGTCACAATCTACAATGTAACATTATATAGACTCCATTGTAGAGTGGATGATGTCAGTGATGGAGGAGGATGATCAGTCTATATATAATGAGGAATAGATTATACCGGGGTCACAATCTACAATGTAACATTATATAGACTCCATTGTAGAGCGGATGATGTCAGTGATGGAGGAGGACGATCAGTCTATATATAATGAGGAATAGATTATACCGGGGTCACAATCTACAATGTAACATTATATAGACTCCATTGTAGAGCGGATGATGTCAGTGATGGAGGAGGACGATCAGTCTATATATAATGAGGGGAATAGATTATACCGGGGTCACAATCTACAATGTAACATTATATAGACTCCATTGTAGAGCGGATGATGTCAGTGATGGAGGAGGACGATCAGTCTATGTATAATGAGGGAATAGATTATACCGGGGTCACAATCTACAATGTAACATTATATAGACTCCATTGTAGAGCGGATGATGTCAGTGATGGAGGAGGACGATCAGTCTATATATATGGAGGAGAATAGGTTATAATGTCCGATCTCTTATACATATACAGATTAGAGGTATATAGAGATGTGCATGGGTCACATTTATACTCACTCAAAATTTTTGATAATCCAGGAGAAGGATTCTGAGCAACAGCTGGAGGCCGACCTGGTGTAGAGAAAAGGAATATTCAAATCATACCGGGTCACAATCCACAATGTAACATTATATAGACTCCATTGTAGAGCGGATGATGTCAGTGATGGAGGAGGACGATCAGTCTATATATAATGAGGGAATAGATTATACCGGGGTCACAATCTACAATGTAACATTATATAGACTCCATTGTAGAGCGGATGATGTCAGCGATGGTGGAAGACGATCAGTCTATATATAATGGGGGAATAGATTATACCGGGGTCACAATCTACAATGTATCATTATATAGACTCCATTGTAGAGCGGATGATGTCAGTGATGGATGAGGACGATCAGTCTATATATAATAAGGAATAGATTATACCGGGGTCACAATCTACAATGTAACATTATATAGACTCCATTATATAGTGGATGATGTCAGTGATGGAGGAGGACGATCAGTCTATATATAATAAGGAATAAATTATACCGGGGTCACAATCTACAATGTATCATTATATAGACTCCATTGTAGAGCGGATGATGTCAGTGATGGAGGAGGACGATCAGTCTATATATAATGAGGAATAGATTATACCGGGGTCACAATCTACAATGTAACATTATATAGACTCCATTGTAGAGCGGATGATGTCAGTGATGGAGGACGATCAGTCTATATATAATGAGGGAATAGATTATACCGGGGTCACAATCTACAATGTAACATTATATAGACTCCATTGTAGAGCAGATGATGTCAGTGATGGAGGAGGACGATCAGTCTATATATAATGAGGAATAGATTATACCGGGGTCACAATCTACAATGTAACATTATATAGACTCCATTGTAGAGAGGATGATGTCAGTGATGGAGGAGGACGATCAGTCTATATATAACTAGCTGTGAGCCCGATGCAAATGCATCGGGATTCTAGAACGTGGCAATATTATTTGCATTAATAGCATTATTATTACCATTAATAGCATAATTATTAGCATTAATAGCATAATTATTAACATTAATAGCATAATTATTAGCATTAATAGCATTAATAGCAATATTATTTGCATTAATACCATTATGATTACCATTAATAGCATAATTATTAGCATTAATAGCATAAATATTAGCATTAATAGCATAATTATTAGCATTAATAGTATTAATATTAGCATTAATAGCATAATTATTAGCATTAATAGCATAAATATTAGCAATAATAGCATAATTATTAACATTAATAGCATTAATAATAGCATTAATAGCAATATTATTTGCATTAATAATAGCATTATTCTTACCATTAATAGCATAATTATTAGCATTAATAGCATAATTATTAACATTAATAGCATAATTATTAGCATTAATAGCATTAATAGCAATATTATTTGCATTAATACCATTATGATTACCATAAATAGCATAATTATTAGCATTAATAGCATAAATATTAGCATTAATAGCATAATTATTAGCATTAATAGTATAAATATTAGCATTAATAGCATAATTATTAGCATTAATAGCATAAATATTAGCATTGATAGCAATATTATTTGCATTAATAGCATTATTATTACCATTAATAGCATAATTATTAGCATGAATAGCATAATTATTAACATTAATAGCATAATTATTAGCATTAATAGCATTAATAGCAATATTATTTGCATTAATACCATTATGATTACCATTAATAGCATAATTATTAGCATTAATAGCATAAATATTAGCATTAATAGCATAATTATTAGCATTAATAGTATTAATATTAGCATTAATAGCATAATTATTAGCATTAATAGCATAAATATTTGCATTAATAGCATAATTATTAACATTAATAGCATTAATAATAGCATTAATAGCAATATTATTTGCATTAATAGCATTATTATTACCATTAATAGCATAATTATTAGCATTAATAGCATAATTATTATTATTAATAGCATAATTATTAGCATTAATAGCATTAATAGCAATATTATTTGCATTAATACCATTATGATTACCATTAATAGCATAATTATTAGCATTAATAGCATAATTATTAGCATTAATAACATAAATATTAGCATTAATAGCATAATTATTAGCATTAATAGCATTATTATTAGCAGTAATAGCATTATTAATAGCATTAATAAAATTAATAATACAATTAATAGCATTTATTTATTTTTTTTATTATTATTTTTTATGTAATTATTTATTATTTTTTATTTATTTTTTGTATTATTTTTTAATTATTTTTTAATTTTTTTTTTTTATTATTAAATTTATTATTTATTTAAAGTGAGCCTGAGGCTGAGACCCAGTTCTCCTTCAGGTCCGCTGAAAGGGCTGATATTATTAGCATATATTTAATTTTTTTATTATTATTTTTATTTAATTATTTATTATTTTTTATTTATTTTTTTATTATTTTTTAATTATTTTTTAATTATTATTTTTTTAATTAAATTTATTATTTATTTAAAGTGAGCCTGAGGCAGAGACCCAGTTCTCTTTCAGGTCCGCTGAAAGGGCTGATATAATTAGCATATATTTAATTTTTTTATTATTATTTTTATTGAATTATTTATGATTTTTAATTTCTTTTTTTATTATTTTCTAATTATTTTTTAATAATTTTTTTTATTATTAAATTTATTATTTAGGCTGAGACCCAGTTCTCTTTCAGGTCCGCTGAAAGGGCTGATATAATTAGCATATATTTATTTTTTTTTATTATTATTTTTATTGAATTATTTATTATTTTTAATTTATTTTTTTATTATTTTTTAATTATTTTTTAATTATTTTTTTTATTATTAAATTTATTATTTAGGCTGAGACCCAGTTCTCTTTCAGGTCCGCTGAAAGGGCTGATATAATTAGCATATATTTAATTTTTTTATTATTATTTTTATTGAATTATTTATGATTTTTAATTTCTTTTTTTATTATTTTCTAATTATTTTTTAATTATTTTTTTTATTATTAAATTTATTATTTAGGCTGAGACCCAGTTCTCTTTCAGGTCCGCTGAAAGGGCTGATATAATTAGCATATATTTATTTTTTTTATTATTATTTTTATTGAATTATTTATGATTTTTAATTTATTTTTTTATTATTTTTTAATTATTTTTTAATTATTTTTTTTATTATTAAATTTATTATTTAGGCTGAGACCCAGTTCTCTTTCAGGTCCGCTGAAAGGGCTGATATAATTAGCATATATTAAATTTTTTTATTATTATTTTTATTGAATTATTTATTATTTTTTATTTATTTTTTTATTATTTTTTAATTATTTTTTAATTATTTTTTTTATTATTAAATTTATTATTTAGGCTGAGACCCAGTTCTCTTTCAGGTCCGCTGAAAGGGCTGATATAATTAGCATATATTTAATTTTTTTAATATTATTTTTATTGAATTATTTATGATTTTTAATTTATTTTTTTTATATTTTTAATTATTTTTTAATTATTTTTTTATTATTAAATTTATTATTTAGGCTGAGACCCAGTTCTCTTTCAGGTCCGCTGAAAGGGCTGATATAATTAGCATATATTTATTTTTTTTATTATTATTTTTATTGAATTATTTATTATTTTTAATTTTTTTTTATTATTTTTTAATTATTTTTTAATTATTTTTTTTATTATTAAATTTATTATTTAGGCTGAGACCCAGTTCTCTTTCAGGTCCGCTGAAAGGGCTGATATAATTAGCATATATTTATTTTTTTTATTATTATTTTTATTGAATTATTTATTATTTTTAATTTATTTTTTTATTATTTTTTAATTTTTATTTTTAATTATTTTTTTTATTATTAAATTTATTATTTAGGCTGAGACCCAGTTCTCTTTCAGGTCCGCTGAAAGGGCTGATATAATTAGCATATATTAAATTTTTTTATTATTATTTTTATTGAATTATTTATTATTTTTAATTTATTTTATTATTTTTTAATTATTTTTTAATTATTTTTTTTATTATTAAATTTATTATTTAGGCTGAGACCCAGTTCTCTTTCAGGTCCGCTGAAAGGGCTGATATAATTAGCATATATTTAATTTTTTTATTATTATTTTTATTGAATTATTTATTATTTTTAATTTATTTTTTTATTATTTTTAATTATTTTTTAATTATTTTTTTTATTATTAAATTTATTATTTAGGCTGAGACCCAGTTCTCTTTCAGGTCCGCTGAAAGGGCTGATATAATTAGCATATATTAAATTTTTTTATTATTATTTTTATTGAATTATTTATTATTTTTTATTTATTTTTTTATTATTTTTAAATTATTTTTTAATTATTTTTTTTATTATTAAATTAATTTGTTTGCATTAAAATACATTAGCGATGTGTCGGCGATTTTATGGCCGCCGACCTGGTTCTATTTGTCGACCCTAAAATCGCGGACACACCGCTAATGCATGTCTATGGGCAGTGAGCTCGAATTCTGATTGGTCTGCGTCCAATCCGAAATCGGGCGGACTGCCCATAGACATGCATTAGCGGTGTGTCCGCGATTTTAGGGCCGACAAATAGAACCAGGTGGCCGGCCATAAAATCGGCGACACACCGCTAATGTATTTCAATGGGATCTGAGGTGCTCTTCTGATTGGCTGAGGGCATTAGAGAGCGACCAATCAGAAGAGCAGCTCACATCTCATAGAGATAGAATGGCGGATTTTGCGTCCATTGTATCTTAATGAGAAGTGAAGAGGACGTCGGAGATGGAAGTTGGCGGAAAGAAGACAGAAGACCCCGGGGGCCGGACGAAGAGCCGGAGATGGCGGAAAGAAGAGAGAAGAGCGGCGGGGCCGGAGGAAGAGGACGGCTGGCCGGACGAAGGGATTGTGGATCGGACGGACGATCAGATGACTAAGAAGGCATGTAAGTGATCGACGGGGGCGTTAGGTTAGGGGACGGAGGGGGCTTCGGGTGTAGGGCCTTAGGTGTTAGCGGCGGGAGCTTAGGAGGCGGCGGGGCTTAGGGGATAGGGGCTTAGGTGCGGCGGGGCTTAGGGGGCAGGGGGGGTAGGGGTTTAGGTGCGGATTCGGGGGTAGGGGGTTAGGTGCGGCTTAGGGGGTAGGGGCTTGCGGCAGAGGGTAGTGGCTGCGGCGGGGTAGTGGCTTAGGGCGGCAGGGGGTAGGTGCTTCGGCGGCGGGGTAGGTTAGGGCAGCAGGGGGTAGGGGCTTGCGGCAGAAGGTAGTGGCTGCGGCGGAGTAGTGGCTTAGGGGGGTAGGGGCTTCGGCGGCGGGGTAGTGGCTGCGGCGGGGTAGTGGGTTAGGGCAGCAGGGGGTAGGGGCTTGCGGCACAGGGTGGCTGCGGCGGGGTTGTGGGTTAGGGCGGCAGGGGGTAGGGGCTTGCGGCAGAGGGTAGTGGCTGCGGCGGGGTAGTGGCTTAGGGCGGCAGGGGGTAGGGGGTTCGGGTTAGGGCGGCAGGGGGTAGGGGCTTGCGGCAGAGGGAAGTGGGTGCGGCGGGGTAGTGGCTTAGGGCGGCAGGGGGTAGGGGCTTCGGCGGCGGGGTAGTGGCTTAGGGGTTAGGTGCGGCAGAGGGTAGTGGGTGCGGCGGGGTAGTGGCTTAAGGCGGCAGGGGGTAGGGGCTTCGGCGGCGGGGTAGTGGCTTGGCGGCAGGGGGTAGGGGCTTCATCGGCGGGGTAGTGGCTTAGGGGTTAGGTGCGGCAGAGGGTAGTGGCTGCGGCGGTAGGGGCTTCGGCGGCGGGGTGGTGGCTTAGGGGTTAGGTGCGGCAGAGGGTAGTGGCTGCGGTGGGGTAGTGGCTTAGGGCGGCAGGGGGTAGGGGCTTGCGGCAGAGGGTAGTGGTTAGGTGCGGCAGAGGGTAGTGGCTGCGGCGGGGTAGTGGCTTAGGGCGGCAGGGGGTAGGGGCTTGCGGCAGAGGGTAGTGGCTGCGGCGGGGTAGTGGCTTAGGGCGGCAGGGGGTAGGGGGTTCGGGTTAGGGCGGCAGGGGGTAGGAGCTTCGGCGGCGGGGTAGTGGCTTAGGGGTTAGGTGTGGCAGAGGGTAGTGGGTGCGGCGGGGTAGTGGCTTAAGGCGGCAGGGGGTAGGGGCTTCGGCGGCGGGGTAGTGGCTTGGCGGCAGCGGGTAGGGGCTTCATCGGCGGGGTAGTGGCTTAGGGGTTAGGTGCGGCAGAGGGTAGTGGCTGTGGCGGTAGGGGCTTCGGCGGCGGGGTAGTGGCTTAGGGGTTAGGTGCGGCAGAGGGTAGTGGCTGCGGCGGGGTAGTGGCTTAGGGCGGCAGGGGGTAGGGGCTTGCGGCAGAGGGTAGTGGTTAGGTGCGGCAGAGGGTAGTGGCTGCGGCGGGGTAGTGGCTTAGGGCGGCAGGGGGTAGGGGCTTGCGGCAGAGGGTAGTGGCTTAGGGCGGCAGGGGGTAGGGGCTTGCGGCAGAGGGTAGTGGCTGCGGCTGTAGTGGCTTAGGGCGGCAGGGGGTAGGGGTGTTTTAGAGCATGGCGCTGTAGTGTACAGCGCGATGGTATACTACAGTCCCATGGGCATACGCGTGTCGGCCCTTAAGCGCCAGCGGACATTGTGAGTCGTTGGCGCTTAGGTTTAGGGGCGGACAGGCGTATGGGCATGGGACTGTAGTATACTATAGCGGTGTACACTACAGTCGTATGCACTTTTGTGGCTTGGTTAGCGGTGGGTGGCAGCGACTCGCAATGCCCGCGAAGCGGGCATTGCTTCGCGAGGCTGCAACGACTCGCAATGCCCGCTACGCGGCCATGGACAGAGTCCAGGAGAAGCACCCTGGACTCGCTAACCAAGCCACCGGAAGTTGCGCCGCTCCGACGGAAGTCAGTTACGGCAATTATATAATAGATGAGGAATAGATTATACCGGGGTCACCATCTACAATGTAACATTATATAGACTCCATTGTAAAGCGGATGATGTCAGTGATGGAGGAGGACGATCAGTCTATATATAATGAGGGAATAGATTATACCGGGGTCACAATCTACAGTGTAACATTATATAGACTCCATTGTAGAGCGGATGATGTCAGTGATGGAGGACGATCAGTCTATATATAATGAGGAATAGATTATACCGGGGTCACAATCTACAATGTAACATTATATAGACTCCATTGTAGAGCGGATGATGTCAGTGATGGAGAGGACGATCAGTCTTATATAATGAGGATAGATTATACGGGGTCACAATCAACAATGTAACATTATATAGATTCCATTGTAGAGGGATGGTGTCAGTGATGGAGGAGGACGATCAGTCTATAATAATGAGGAATAGATATACTGGGGTCACAATCTACAATGTAACATTATATAGACTCCATTGTAAGGGATGATGTCAGTGATGGAGGACGATCAGTCTATATATAATAAGGAATAGATTATACCGGGGTCACAATCTACAATGTAACATTATATAGACTCCATTGTAGAGCGGATGATGTCAGTGATGGAGGAGGACGATCAGTCTATATATAATGAGGAATAGATTATACCGGGGTCACAATCTACAATGTAACATTAATAGACTCCATTGTAGAGGGATGATGTCAGTGATGGAGGAGGACGATCAGTCTATATATAATGAGGAATAGATTATACCGGGGTCACAATCTACAATTAACATTATATAGACTCCATTGTAGAGCGGATGATGTCAGTGATGGAGGAGGACGATCAGTCTATATATAATGAGGAGAATAGATTATACGGGTCACAATTACAATGTAACATTATATAGACTCCATTGTAGAGGGATGATGTCAGTGATGGGGAGGACGATCAGTCTATTATAATGAGGAATAGATTATACGGGGTCACAATCTACAATGTAACATATATAGATCCATTGTAAAGTGGATGATGTCGTGAGGGAGGCGATCAGTCTATATATAATGAGGAATAGATTATACGGGGTCACAATCTACAATTAACATTATATAGACTCATTGTAGAGGGATGATGTCAGTGATGGAGAGGACGATCAGTCTATATATAATGAGGAATAGATTATACCGGGTCAAATCTACAATATAACATTATATAGACTCCATTGTAGAGCGGATGATGTCAGTGATGGAGGAGGACGATCAGTCTATATATAATGAGGAATAGATTATACGGGGTCACAATCTACAATGTAACATTATATAGACTCCATTGTAGAGCGGATGATGTCAGTGATGGAGAAGGAGATCAGTCTATATATAATGAGGATAGATTATACGGGTCACAATCTACAATGTAACATTATATAGACTCCATTGTAGAGGGATGATGTCATGATGGAGAGGACGATCAGTCTATATATAATGAGGATAGATTATACGGGGTCACAATCTACATGTAACATTATATAGACTCCATTGTAGAGGGATGATGTCAGTGATGGAGGGAGATCAGTCTATATATAATGAGGAATAGATTATACCGGGTCACAATCTACAATGTAAATTATATAGACTCCATTGTAGAGGGATGATGTCAGTGATGGAGGAGGACGATCAGTCTATATATAATGAGGAATAGATTATACGGGTCACAATCTACAATGTAACATTATATAGACTCCATTGTAGAGGGATGATGTCAGTGATGGAGGAGGACGATCAGTCTATATATAATGAGGAATAGATTATACGGGGTCACAATCTACAATGTAACATTATATAGACTCATTGTAGAGGGATGATGTCAGTGATGGAGGAGGACGATCAGTCTATATATAATGAGGGAATAGATTATACCGGGGTCACAATCTACAATGTAACATTATATAGACTCCATTGTAGAGGGATGATGTCAGTGATGGAGAAGGACGATCAGTCTATATATAATGAGGAATAGATTTATACCGGGGTCACAATCTACAATGTAACATTATATAGACTCCATTGTAGAGCGGATGATGTCAGTGATGGAGGAGGACGATCAGTCTATATATAATGAGGAATAGATTATACCGGGGTCACAATCTACAATGTAACATTATATAGACTCCATTGTAGAGGGATGATGTCAGTGATGGAGGAGGATGATCAGTCTATATATAATGAGGAATAGATTATACCGGGGTCACAATCTACAATGTAACATTATATAGACTCCATTGTAGAGCGGATGATGTCAGTGATGGAGGAGGACGATCAGTCTATATATAATGAGGAATAGATTATACCGGGGTCACAATCTACAATGTAACATTATATAGACTCCATTGTAGAGCGGATGATGTCAGTGATGGAGGAGGACGATCAGTCTATATATAATGAGGGAATAGATTATACCGGGGTCACAATCTACAATATAACATTATATAGACTCCATTGTAGAGTGGATGATGTCAGTGATGGAGGAGGACGATCAGTCTATATATAATGAGGGAATAGATTATACCGGGGTCACAATCTACAATGTAACATTATATAGACTCCATTGTAGAGGGATGATGTCAGTGATGGAGAAGGACGATCAGTCTATATATAATGAGGGGAATAGATTATACCGGGACACAATCTACAATGTAACATTATATAGACTCCATTGTAGAGGGATGATGTCAGTGATGGAGAAGGACGATCAGTCTATATATAATGAGGGGAATAGATTATACCGGGGTCACAATCTACAATGTAACATTATATAACTCCATTGTAGAGTGGTGATGTCAGTGATGAGAAGACGATCATCTATATATATGAGGAATAGATTATACCGGTCACAATCTACAATGTAACATTATATAGACTCCATTGTAGAGCGGATATGTCATGATGAGAGGATGATCAGTCTATATATAATGAGAATAATTATACCGGGGTCACAATCTACAATGTAACATTATATAGACTCATTGTAGAGAGATGATGTCAGTGATGAGGAGGATGATCAGTCTATATATAATGAGGAATAGATTATACCGGGTCACAATCTACAATGTAACATTATATAGACTCCATTGTAGAGGGATGATGTCAGTGATGGAGGCGATCAGTCTATATATAATGAGGAATAGATTATACTGGAGTCACAATCTACAATGTAACATTATATAACTCCATTGTAAGCGGATGATGTCAGTGATGGAGAGGACGATCAGTCTATATAAATGAGGAATAGATTATACCGGGGTCACAATCTACAATGTAACATTATATAGACTCCATTGTAGAGGGATGATGTCAGTGATGGAGGACGATCATCTATATATAATGGGGAATAGATTATACCGGGTCACAATCTACAGTGTAACATTATATAGACTCCATTGTAGAGCGATGATTCAGTGAGGGGAGGACGATCAGTCTATATATATGAGGAATAGATTATACCGGGGTCACAATCTACAATGTAACATTATATAGACTCCATTGTAGAGCAGATGATGTCAGTGATGGAGAAGGACGATCATCTATATATAATGAGGAATAATTATACCGGGTCACAATTACATATAACATTATATAGACTCCATTGTAGAGCGGATGATGTCATGATGAGAGGACGATCATCATATATAATGAGGATTAGATTATACCGGGTCACAATCTACAATGTAACATATATAGACTCCATTGTAGAGGGATGATGTCGTGATGGAGGAGACGACAGTCATATATAATGAGGAAAAGATTATACCGGGTCACAATCTACAATGTAACATTATATAGACTCCATTGTAAGCGGATATGTCAGTGATGGAGGAGACGATCATCTATATATAATGAGGAATAGATATACCGGGGTCACAATCTACATGTAACATATATAGACTCCATTGTAGAGCGGATGATGTCAGTGATGGAGGAGGACGATCAGTCTATATATAATGAGGGAAAGATTATACCGGGGTCACAATCTACAATGTAACATTAATAGACTCCATTGTAGAGCGATGATGTCAGTGATGGAAAGGATGATCAGTCTATATATAATGAGGTATAGATTATACTGGGGTCACAATCTACAATGTAAATTTTATAGACTCCATTGTAGAGCGATGATGTCAGTGATGGAGGAGGACGATCAGTCTATATATAATGAGGAATAGATTATACCGGGTCACAATCTACAATGTAACATTATATAGACTCCATTGTAGAGTGATGATGTCATGATGGAGGAGGACGATCAGTCTATATATAATGAGGAATAGATTATACCGGGTCAAATCTACAATGTAACATTATATAGACTCCATTGTAGAGCGGATGATGTCAGTGATGGAGGAGATGATCAGTCTATATATAATGAGGAATAGATTATACCGGGTCACAATCTACAATGTAACATTATATAGATTCCATTGTAGAGCGGATGATGTCAGTGATGGGGAGGACGATCAGTCTATATATAATGAGGAATAGATTATACCGGGTCACAATCTACAATGTAACATTATATAGACTCCATTGTAGAGCGGATGATGTCAGTGATGGAGGAGGACGATCAGTCTATATATAATGAGGAATAGATTATACGGGTCACAATCTACAATGTAACATTATATAGACTCCATTGTAGAGCGGATGATGTCAGTGATGGAGGAGACGATCAGTCTATATATAATGAGGAATAGATTATACCGGGGTCAAATCTACAATGTAACATATATAGACTCCATTGTAGAGAGGATGATGTCAGTGATGGAGGAGGAATCAGTCTATATATAATGAGAATAGATTATACGGGTCACAATCTACAATATAACATATATAGACTCCATTGTAGAGGGATGATGTCAGTGATGGAGGACGATCAGTCTATATATAATGAGGAATAGATTATACCGGGTCACAATCTACAATGTAACATTATATAGACTCCATTTAGAGCGGATGATGTCAGTGATGGAGGAGGACGATCAGTATATATATAATGAGGAATAGATTATACCGGGTCACAATCTACAATGTAACATTATATAGACTCCATTGTAGAGCGGATGATGTCAGTGATGGAGAGGACGATCAGTCTATATATAATGAGGAATAGATTATACGGGTCACAATCTACAATGTAACATTATATAGACTCCATTGTAGAGCGGTGATGTCAGTGATGGAGGAGGACGATCAGTCTATATATAATGAGGGGAATAGATTATACCGGGGTCACAATCTACAATGTAACATTATATAGACTCCATTGTAGAGCGGATGATGTCAGTGATGGAGGAGGACGATCAGTCTATATATAATGAGGAATAGATTATACCGGGGTCACAATCTACAATGTAACATTATATAGACTCCATTGTAGAGCGGATGATGTCAGTGATGGAGGAGGACGATCAGTCTATATATAATGAGGAATAGATTATACCGGGGTCACAATCTACAATGTAACATTATATAGACTCCATTGTAGAGCGGATGATGTCAGTGATGGGGGAGGACGATCAGTCTATATATAATGAGGGAATAGATTATACCGGGGTCACAATCTACAATGTAACATTATATAGACTCCATTGTAGAGCGGATGATGTCAGTGATGGAGGAGGACGATCAGTCTATATATAATGAGGAATAGATTATACCGGGGTCACAATCTACAATGTAACATTATATAGACTCCATTGTAGAGCGGATGATGTCAGTGATGGGGGAGGACGATCAGTCTATATATAATGAGGAATAGATTATACCGGGGTCACAATCTACAATGTAACATTATATAGACTCCATTGTAGAGCGGATGATGTCAGTGATGGAGGAGGACGATCAGTCTATATTAGGGATGGGCGAATCTACTCGCTAGGACTCGTTACTTGGCGAGTAGTAAGGGACTCGCAGGACTCGGTACTCTGCGAGTTTCCCAGTGATGACTCGCACGAGTCCAATGCAAATCAATATCAATCCTAGTTTTGTCAGAAACGCTGACAAAACTAGGATTGCCATTGTTTGCATTAGACTCCTGCGAGTCATCACTGGCTACTGTGCCAGTGATAGCAGGGAAACTCGCAAAGTAACTGCTGTTTCTTTGCGAGCCGAGTCCAGCTGTCTTCTCTGTGCAGCTCCAGGGTCCTAGAGCCCGCCTGCTCACAGAGATGTAGCAGTGCTGAGATTATTCTCAGTCTGCTCATTCCCTGTGCATGTAGCAGAGAGACATCGCGTTTTGGACTACGTCGGACGGAAGAGGATTTTTTTAATTAAAGATGGAGTCCCTAATGGCTTTTTTTTTTATTTCAATAAAAAATTTTCTCTGTGTTTTTTTAACCCTTTATTGGAGATTCTTAGTGGCTGGGTCAAACGTGGCCTGACATTAAGAATCTCGGGCTTAATACCAGCTTGTATAACAAAGCTGGTATTAACCCCTTTATTACCCAGCGTGCTACCGCCACCAGGGCCGCTGGAAGAGCGGGGTTCATCGCCAGAGGATGGCGCTTCAATGAACGCGCCATCTTCTGGGGCGGCTGCGGGCTGCAATTTGCAGCGGGGGGTGCCCAGAAAGCTTGGGCATCCCTGCGCTGCGGATTCCAGCCCCCAGCTGCTTAGCTGTACCTGGCTAGACATAGAAATTGCGCGGAGCCCCACGCATTTTTTTAAAATTATTTAATGAATTTCAGAGTCAGAGTCTCAGAGTCAGAGTCAGAATCTCAGAATTTCATGAAATAATTTAAAAAAAATGCGTGGGGCTCCGCGCAATTTCTATGTCTAGCCAGGTACAGCTAAGCAGCTGGGGGCTGGAATCCGCAGCGCAGGGATGCCCAAGCTTTCTGGGCACCCCCCGCTGCAAATTGCAGCCCGCAGCCGCCCCAGAAGATGGCGCGTTCATTGAAGCGCCATCCTCTGGCGCTGAACCCCGCTCTTCCAGCGGCCCTGGTGGCGGTAGCACGCTGAGTAATAAAGGGGTTAATACCAGCTTTGTATTATCAGCTGGCCCTAAGCCCGAAATTTATGGTGGTCACGCCAATATTAGACATGACCGCCATGAATTTCTATTAAATTGTTTTAAAAAAAACACAACACAAAGAAAATTTTTTATTAGAAATAAAAAAAAAAGCCATTAGGGACTCCATCTTTAATTAAAAAAATCCTCTTCCGTCCGACGCAGTCCAAAACGCGATGTCCTCTCTGCTACATCCCCTGTGTATAGATATAGATCTCTATGCACAGGGAATGAGCAGACTGAGAACAATCTCAGCTCTGCTACATCATCTCTGTGCACAGACATTCATGTCTGTACACAGGGATTGAGCAGACTGAGAACAATCTCAGCACTGCTACATCAGGCAGCAGGCAGGCTCTAGGACCCTGGAGCTGGCAGCCAGCACAGAGGAGACAGGACTCTTATCTGTGCGAGTCAGCGATTACTTACAAAGTAAACGAGCAATGCAAATAAATGACAAAACTAGGATTGCTTCAGGCTGAAGCTTCCGAGACACATCTGCGAGTTGTAAATCTCACACTACTCGCTATTACTCGCTTCCCCATTCATTAACATTGGACTCGCAACGAGTAGCGAGTCCTGGGCTCGGACTCGCTAGAGTCAAGCGATTCCGAGTAATTTAGGATTCGCCCATCACTAGTCTATATATAATGAGGAAATAGATTATAATGGGGTGACAATCTACAATGTAACATTATATAGACTCCATTGTAGAGCGGATGATGTCAGTGATGGAGGAGGACGATCAGTCTATATATAATGAGGAATAGATTATACCGGGGTCACAATCTACAATGTAACATTATATAGACTCCATTGTAGAGCGGATGATGTCAGTGATGGAGGAGGACGATCAGTCTATATATAATGAGGAGAATAGATTATACCGGGGTCACAATCTACAATGTAACATTACATAGACTCCATTGTAGAGCGGATGATGTCAGTGATGGAGGAGGACGATCAGTCTATATATAATGAGGAATAGATTATACCGGGGTCACAATCTACAATGTAACATTATATAGACTCCATTGTAGAGCGGATGATGTCAGTGATGGAGGAGGACGATCAGTCTATATATAATGAGGGAATAGATTATACCGGGGTCACAATCTACAATGTAACATTATATAGACTCCATTGTAGAGGGGATGATGTCAGTGATGGAGGAGGACGATCAGTCTATATATAATGAGGAATAGATTATACCGGGGTCACAATCTACAATGTAACAATATATAGACTCCATTGTAGAGCGGATGATGTCAGTGATGGAGGAGGACGATCAGTCTATATATAATGAGGAATAGATTATACCGGGGTCACAATCTACAATGTAACATTATATAGACTCCATTGTAGAGCGGATGATGTCAGTGATGGAGGAGGACGATCAGTCTATATATAATGAGGGAATAGATTATACCGGGGTCACAATCTACAATGTAACATTATATAGACTCCATTGTAGAGCGGATGATGTCAGTGATGGAGGAGGACGATCAGTCTATATATAATGAGGAATAGATTATACCGGGGTCACAATCTACAATGTAACATTATATAGACTCCATTGTAGAGGGGATGATGTCAGTGATGGAGGAGGACGATCAGTCTATATATAATGAGGAATAGATTATACCGGGGTCACAATCTACAATGTAACAATATATAGACTCCATTGTAGAGGGGATGATGTCAGTGATGGAGGAGGACGATCAGTATATATATAATGAGGAATAGATTATACCGGGGACACAATCTACAATGTAACATTATATAGCAGCAGAGTCCAGCATGCAGGTTTTAACCCATTTGACAGACTGTGCTCCCAGGTGCGCCAGCTAAGCAAAGAACTGGCTAAAAAAAATCCTCATTTCGACGAAATCCACGGGTCTTCTGTCTACAGCTCTGCTACATCTTTGCCATCAGACAAATATGTCTGCCGACAAGGATGAGCAGGCACAGAATGACACTTTAGCACTGTTACTGTGTAGTGCGGCACTATATTTCTTTTTTGTCATTTCATTTAGTGTAGAAATCTTGGGAAAAGTGTGGATTGTGCACTGGAAGTGAGTCAGGTATAGCTAACTATGTTAATTTCTGCAGAGATAAATCCTGCATAGAAGACGTGATATCGGTCTGTATCTGTATCTGTATTGCTTATACACACACACTGACACTATATACAGAGCTCCTGTGTATAATGTCAATGGTGATCATTGCATTACCTGTACACTGACACTATATACAGAGCTTTTTTACAATTTTTTTATTTTAGCATTATTTGTCACTATGTGGTGGCATTATGTGCTTTGGTCTTGACATGACGGTATTTGTCCCTTGTATGTAGTATTATTCGGTCACTATGTGGTGGTAATATGAGGTCTCATGGTGTGGCAGTATTTATACCTTATATGTGGTAGCATTTGATCTCTATGTGGTGGTGGTATGTGCTTGGGTCATGGTTTGGCGGTATTTGTTTGGTATGTGGCATTATTTGGGCACTATGTGGTGGTAATATATGATCTGGTCATGGTGTGGTATTTGTGCCTCCTATCTGGTATTATTGGTCTTGGTAGAGTGGATTGTTGTCAGACATTTGTTTTATCTGATATCAATAAGGGGAAACTTCTTGATTTCCAACAGATATTAAATACTTGGATGTTTAACCCCTCTCCATCCTGTGACACAGCAGCAGAGATGCAGTTACAGAGGTTCCCTAGAGAAAGCAAGTTGAGCATTAGGTGAGATTTTCACCTCAGTATTTATAAGACAAAACCAGGAGAGGGTGAGAAATGCAGAAAAAAATACCTCTGATTGCTCCACTCCTAGTTTTGTCTTACAAATACTGAGGAAAAAACTCACCAAATACCCAAAGCTCCACATTCTTCTGATGATGCGGATTCTACAATAAATAAATGATCGTCTTCCGAACCTGCAGATCGCTGATAACTTGTTTTCACCAAAAAATCCCTTTAATGCAAACTACAGTAATGATACATTGCAGTAATGGTGAGCGCACAGTGATGTGCAGGAGCCGCCTGTGTTTTACAGTCCACGGTACACCATAATAGGTATAACGGATAACAGGTACTTGTATTTAGCTGAAGAATGGGTGGGCCCGGGTGGGTGGGCCCCTGGAGTCAATTTTCCTGGTGGGCCCCAGACACCCCAGTCCGGCGCTGTTTATGTCTTATGTGTACTGAACATTATAGCAGGACACATACCGGACTATAGATTTCAGGAAGCCCACAAAGAATAAAATGGACAAAAAATAGACATATTTGATGCAAATATAATGTACACAAATATCTGCATTAAATATGATACAGTAGGTACACTACAATGAGGCAGAAAACCCTTAAATGTTCTACTGAGTGAAAACATGGACAGAGATGAAACTTGAAATTTGATATTTTTAGTGATAATTCCCATATCCACACATGACAGATTAATGTACCTGAAACTAATGGTATGGGGATAAGAGAGACACATCTGTAGAGATAATTATTTTTAAATATGTTAAACGAACTCTGTCAGGTCATTTTTTAGTATGATCCTATTACCCTTGAGTAGTGCCTGGGCAGACCTTTTAGAAACATGTAAAATCATTATTCTATACTTTTTAATTTACATGTTATCAGCATGGTCACAACCTGCAGAGAGCTGCTGCATTAGTCCTCTATATTATATTCACACAGGAATAGTCCGGCTGCTGTATAAACTGTCATGTAATTATGCACTCCCTCTCAGCAGCTCTCTCCTCCCTCTCAGCTGCTCTCTCCTCCCTCCCAGCAGCTCTCTCCTCCCTCCTCCCTCCCAGCAGCTCTCTCCTCCCTCCTCCCTCTCAGCAGCTCTCTCCTCCCTCTCAGCAGCTCTCTCCTCCCTCCTAGCAGCTCTTTCCTCCCTCCTCCCTCCCAGCAGCTCTCCTCTCTCCTCCCTCTCAGCAGCTCTCTCCTCCCTCTCAGCAGCTCTTTCCTCCCTCCTCCATCTCAGCAGCTCTCTCCTCCCTCCTCCCTCTCAGCAGCTCTGTCCTCTCTCCTCCCTCTCAGCAGCTCTCTCCTCCCTCCCACCTCTCAGCAGCTCTCTCCTCCCTCTCAATAACTCTGTCCTCTCTCCTCCCTCTCAGCAGCTCTCTCCTCCCTCCCACCTCTCAGCAGCTCTCTCCTCCCTCTCAGCAGCTCTCTCCTCCCTCTCAGCAGCTCTCTCCTCCCTCTCAGCAGCTCTCTCCTCCCTCTCAGCAGCTCTCTCCTCCCTCTCAGCAGCTCTCTCCTCCCTCCTCCCTCCCAGCACCGCTCTCCTCCCTCCTTCTCAGCAGCTCTCTCCTCCCTCCTTCTCAGCAGCTCTTTCCTCCCTCCTCCCTTTGCTCTCAGTACAGTGTAGTTGCAGTTCCCAAAGGAACTTCTGTTCTGATGAAGAAATGGAGGGAGAGAGCTATTGCACATGTGCCTCATCTAGACTCCATCTATTTTTGTAAGCAGGCATCATGGTGGTCTGTGACAGTTTCTGTGTTGTATTTGACCTCTTGTGATGCTGCAGACACAGAAAGCAGAGAGGAGAATACAGCCTCCCCCAACTGATGTCCTGTGTGATGTCCAACTGAATGGCCCTTTTCCCATGTCATTGTATATTTTAGTCAATAGACTTTTGAATTAGCTGCACATCTTGTGGCTATCTATGAGATAGAAAACTAGTCCATATACTAATTGTGGGATGTATGATATGGAAAAGTGTTATAAGTTGCATTAGAAGGATCTAGCATTCACAGACTGTATTACTATTTGCTTTCTTAAATATAGGATTGAAAAAGCTTTCTGGATTTTATCCTACCTTATGAATAATGATTGCTTATATGGTGATTCCTGTAATGTTATGACCATACACGTAGTGTGGTTTTTATATTTTGTATGTTCCTGAATTTTATCCTTGATACAGCACTTCTTCAATAAATAAAAGAATTTTCACATATATTAGACCCTGAAATTGTTTGTTTTCTTTTTGCTTGTTACATATGTTGAATTACGATGCATCATGGGATATGGTAATCCGAATTTACCCCACCCATCTGTGTGTCACTATTGAGGTCCCATGGACCTTTGAAGTGGAAACACTGTCCACCAGGCTGCTCCTCCTTTCCTTTGAGTAATTACTCTATGCCTGGTTCTGAAACCTACAGGGATCATCTACTACAGCAACTGCTACCTAGTGAACATCCAATTGGGATCCCTTCTCTACAAAAAAACAGGGCAACACCCTCTAGATCTGATTCCACACAATCAACCTCCAAGAAGCCAACTTGGAATCGCATCCAAGTATATTTTCAACGCATTCAATAGAGAACTAGCGACTATGTGATCAAGGCCTATAATTAGGCCGAAACGTCATATGAGGTCGTACTACACTATAAATAAACTCTCACCTATAAGTATTCTGTGGCGCCCCGCAACGAGTGCGTCACAAGGGAGTATTGCAGCCGCAATATTCTCTGACAAAGCAGTGCAATAGTTAACTCTGAGATCCAACCCAACATGCAACACCTAGAACAGGGGACCAATCCTAGGTCCTGGTGGGTGGAGTGTTAGGGTAGTGTAGGAGAACACAGTAATCTAGACAGTTAGAACAAAGTCAAGAATCTAGAACCTAGAACACAGAGCTTGGAGAGGAGCGGGGGCTCCGCACCCCGTGCGGGCCCCTGGGCCGTCACCGGTCGGGTGTCCGCACCTGAGGCCTTAATTACCGGGATTGGGCATATCTACACGGGTTCCCAAAAGACTCCCGTGCCCACAACTCACAGCCGGTTCACTGGTACCGAAGCTGGCAGCAGTTCACCTCTGTCACGCGAACCAGCCCCGTGGAGGATCAGCTTTACAGGAGCACCCCACCACCAGCCAGTTTCCAGTCGTCTAACCAGCGGTGTACCCACTGAGGGACCCAAGGCTCCCCAAAGCATCCAGAACGTACATCATGGATAGGGCATTGAAGCAGCCTCCCCGTACCCGACCTGGTATTCCTGGGCGACGCTGGCAAGAGAAGCTAAGGAAGGAGAAGAATCGCCTGTATCAACCGGAGTCCGCCGGCCACGGTGAGTCAGAAAATGGCGTCACGAACAGGATACGAGCAGGCCCGTTATCCAACGGGTATATTGTGCTTAAACTGGACTTTATTGTCTACAATTGGACTTTGTTCGTCCTAAAAAGAACTTTCCCGCCTTTACACCATTGGGTCAAGATGGCGCCCAAGATGGCGTTCCCGCCACAAGAAGCCGCCACGTGAAGCCCAGGAGTGAGTCAACCCCCCCCTCACTGTGGGAGGGCTAAAGACAAAAGGCGCCAAACTCTTTGTCCGCCCTGATTGCTCGAATCAACCATGGGGGCGGACCCCAAAGACTTTTCCCACGATTGGACTACAAAAGCCCAGAGGAAATGGGAGTGTCATAGACACACCGACAGAAAGAGAGGACTTCTTCACCAGCTCTACCAGGACGTCTTACCGGTTCTACGGGTGTGGTTTCCCTCCGAGAAGAATGGCCAGCATGAGACTCCAAGACCTGATGCGGGAGGTCGAGGCGGAGGCCAGAGCAGCCGTCAGCCAACCGGGTCCGGATCCTGCCCTTACCATAGACGGCAGCCCCGACTTCTGGCTAGAGGCTCTACAAGACCTCCGGGTGCGGTTACTAGAGACAGTGGAATGGACGATCCGTAGCTGGAGCGCGACCCTAGGCAGACGACTACACCATGCGATGCAGCAGAGCTGACCGGGTACAGCTTCTCCAAGCCCAGACGACGTCACCAGCTTCTCGACCGCCTCACCCTCGCCTACCACCTGTCCTGCTCCGTCACCTGAGCCAATAGACTGTGTCATTCCGGTGGAGGCCGCAACTCGACCCGTTCCAGCGACCAACATCGCAACCGACCCCGTTCTTGAGCCGGAGCTCATAACACGCTCCATGGAAGAACTCGATCTCTACCAGGTTCCCACTGAGGAACCCGCGACGTGTTTCACCACCACAGAGACAGTCGCCTGTTTTATCCCCGTACCGGAGGCTTCCCTTGCCATTGCCGAGGCCGACCTGGTAACCGGGATTGAAACACCTTTACCTACGGAAACAGATGAAGAAGCAGGCAGCCTGGAAGCCCTGCAGGACGTCCCTACGGAAGGATCCGCAGCACCACCGCTCTGTTGTACAACGGAACAAGCTTTAACGTCTTTCATCATCGAGCAGCCTGATGTGGTCATCGAGGAAGAGGTCGGAGAGGATGACGACGAGACCCACAGCACCGCTGAGGATTTCGACACCGGGTTCGCTTGGGGAGACAACAAGGAACTTCCTTCCGGGCACACAGCTCGGGTACACTGGTCGGGTGCACTGCCGACACCTTCCCCTGTGCCGTTCCACCGGGTTCCGATACAGACAGCCCGCCAAGTTCAAGCTTCCCGCCAAACCACCAGCTCCGTTACTCATCTTTACACCCCGAGCCGTAACGACGGAGATGTACGCCAGAGACGACGAGAGGAGTGGCAAGCCCGAGAACGCGCCAACATGGAGGCCCGTGCCGAGGCTCGCCGCCAGCCGCCGCTGCCTGATGAACTCCGCCGTGAAGGTAGAATTTCCACCTTTAACTTAAATACCGGGTGGGGGTTCGCTTGGGAGGTGGGTTTGAATGAGGAGGTGTTTGTGGGGCGCCGGGACGTTGAGTCAAACTTGCCAAGAGGACATCCCGATCGCGACCTATACCGGGGCGATATAATCACCTACGAGCGCTATGCTTGTGCAGATGGGTGGTTCGCTATCCGGGTGCGCCATCACCCTCAGAGCCAGTGACTTTAAAACTTGAACTTCATCAATGACTCTGTTCCCGTTAATCACTGACCGTGTGATCTTGCGGCTACAGCCTGGACTCTAGTTAAAGTACAGCCGACCGCCCGCCGGGTCCGCACAAAGTGATAACCTGTTTCTTTGCTTATATCACCAAAGCATACCTTTACCTGTTTTTCTATTTTAATAAAAGTGTGTCATATATATGTATAAAAATGCAAAAACCTCTGTAATGTGAGTAGTTTGACGCTTGGGGACAAGCTGATTTAACCAAGGGGGAGTGTGGCGCCCCGCAACGAGTGCGTCACAAGGGAGTATTGCAGCCGCAATATTCTCTGACAAAGCAGTGCAATAGTTAACTCTGAGATCCAACCCAACATGCAACACCTAGAACAGGGGACCAATCCTAGGTCCTGGTGGGTGGAGTGTTAGGGTAGTGTAGGAGAACACAGTAATCTAGACAGTTAGAACAAAGTCAAGAATCTAGAACCTAGAACACAGAGCTTGGAGAGGAGCGGGGGCTCCGCACCCCGTGCGGGCCCCTGGGCCGTCACCGGTCGGGTGTCCGCACCTGAGGCCTTAATTACCGGGATTGGGCATATCTACACGGGTTCCCAAAAGACTCCCGTGCCCACAACTCACAGCCGGTTCACTGGTACCGAAGCTGGCAGCAGTTCACCTCTGTCACGCGAACCAGCCCCGTGGAGGATCAGCTTTACAGGAGCACCCCACCACCAGCCAGTTTCCAGTCGTCTAACCAGCGGTGTACCCACTGAGGGACCCAAGGCTCCCCAAAGCATCCAGAACGTACATCATGGATAGGGCATTGAAGCAGCCTCCCCGTACCCGACCTGGTATTCCTGGGCGACGCTGGCAAGAGAAGCTAAGGAAGGAGAAGAATCGCCTGTATCAACCGGAGTCCGCCGGCCACGGTGAGTCAATTCCTTTGTACGTGTGCAGTGATTCTGAATACATTGGACTGTGGACCCTTTGGTTCCTTTCACCTGCACCGTGATCTCCTAACCAAACTGAGTGCTAGTCATTCTGTCTAAAACTATTGAGGTGAACATGAGGTGGGAGTTGCTACTGGTGATATATTCAATGGAGATTGGAAAACAGAGAACTAAGTGATCACTCACTGTGAGCGACAGATTTAATGAATCTCTTTATCTGAAGTTTATAGAGGAGAGGAGGGAAATATATATAAAAGACATACATAAATATAGAGAGCTTAGAGCGTGGAATTAAAAAATGATAGCAGTTACATAAGGATTTTTGACCTGACAGATTTCCTTTAAGTAGAAAAGATAATGCCTTAGATACTGATCCAGACTTACCCCTGATCCATGGTGGTTGATATTCCCTTTTCAGTTTCTCGTCATACTTTTCTAATTTTGTAATGAGTCCTTCATTGTATTTCCTTAGCACAGTATAAGCCACATACTTTTCAGGATCCTCCCACTCACTGATAATATCACACAGTTCCTCCACCCTCTCCGCTGGGGTCATCTTTTCCATCACATCATTGTACTGTTCCTCAGTCAGGAGATCTTGGTCCCGGAGATCACGTACAATTTGACATTCTTCCCTTATACATCTAATAAGAGTCGATCGATGACGGTCTATAAAGTTGGTTTTATCTGTAATGTGAGGGGAAGGATAAGAGAGAAATGTAAACTTCTCATTTCATGTCTAAGGATGTTTTCATAGTTTTCCTTACTGTATATTTCACTAGAGAACCTTTTACCTGTTTTTCACCCCTTGATATAATAAGGACCTCATCCTGAAATAAATGCACCAGAAATACATCTTCATACCATAAATTACACCCATTCAAAAACTTTGTGCTTTTGAAGTGTAGTATGGCGCCCCCTGCTGTTAGCATACACGGCCGCTCTGCCCGACCTGTAAACCCTCTCTTCAGGTCACGCGTGCATTGCCTCCTCTCTCTGAAGAGTGTGAAGATCCCTCCGCACCTTCAGCAGACGGGCTGGATCTCATACTGAAAGCTGGTATGAGTCAGGAGCGTCTGCGGTGCTGTATGCAGTCGCTCCAGCACAGGACCAGGCTTCTCACCCTCCATGGCTATTATCACGGACACTGCCACCTCCTGCATCATATCTTCTCTGTGCAGAAAGGTGAGGCAGTGGAGCACACAGGCTGTCAGTGCTGACACAGTATGTGATGAGATGTGAATGGTGAGAGATACAAAGCGAGGGACTGACATCGCTCACTGTATTACACTGCTCTGCCATCTCCATCCCTGGCTTTGTATTTCTCACTATGACAACCTCCTCACACCTCACTCATACTGCCCAACACTTCTGTGCTGCAGCCCCTGCATGCTTCACTTAGTAACCTCCCACCAAAGAGAAGGAGCAAAACCGGCCCAGACAGAGAGAGGGGAGGGGGGACAGCAAAACTTCTCTCTGCTCTGTGTCCCATTTCCTCTGGAGGTGGAGGGACCCCTGACCACACAGCCAGAGATCACTTGAAAAAGGCGCAATTGGCGCTGAAACGCGTTGTGGCTAAAGGGATCCATATGCTGAATCATTAAAGCTGAAAGGTAATACTTATGTGAGCCGTGTCCTGTTAATGTACCTTAGCGCTTACAATATCACTCGTTTTATCTGGAGCTGCACACAGCCAGAGAGGAAGGAACACTGCCGTCCAGGAGCCACATGAGGATTGTATGTGGCTATAAAATTATATACACACTAGATGGTGGCCCGATTCTAACGCATCGGGTATTCTAGAATATGTATGTAGTTTATTTATGAAGATTTAAGAATAATGGAAAGCGAAGCTGGGTTTAAATGCTGCACAAATATCGCTGATTGCTGGCAACTAATCAGCAAAGCGTGGTTGAAATCTCGCGCCAATTTGTGGGCAGACTGTCCCTGTTGCTGATTCGTCGTGGGCGGCTGGCCTGACCAATCACCAATGCAGGATTTGCGTTACAGACAAATAGACAGAAGTAGACAATTATATAGTAGATACCTACAGCAGTACCGGTGTGCAGCGGTGTCAGTGTGCAGCGGTGCTGAAGTCCAGGAGGGGGCCGGGGACAGAGGCCAGGTGCGGGCAGGAGGGGGCCAGGGAACAGCGGGCAGGAGGGGGCCGGGTAAGAGCGGCCGGATGCGGGCAGGAGGGGGCCGGGTAAGAGCGGCCGGATGCGGGCAGGAGGGGGCCGGGGAAGAGCGGCCGGATGCGGGCAGGAGGGGGCCAGGGAAGAGCGGGCGTGTGCGGGCAGGAGGGGGCCGATGAAGAGCGGCCAGGTGTGGGCAGGAGAAGTTCAGGGAACAGCGGCCGGGTGCAGGCAGGAGGGAGGGGGGGAGTGTATCTGCTGTAGTATTGCCCTAGGCAGGGAAGCTAAAAATTGTCACACACCAATATGCCCCTGAATAGAGGCGTGCATGAGGGCCTTTTAAAAAAATGTGGCCATTGTAAGCAAGGGTGTCTTTTTTAGTATTGCCCTAGGCAGGGAAGCCAAAGGTTTGGAGGCACCAAGATGCCCCTGCATAGAGGCATGCATGAGGGCTTTTTCAAAAAATGTGCCCATTGTAAGCAAGTGTCTTTTTTAGTATTGCCCTAGGCAGGGAAGCAAAAGGTTTGGAGGCACCAAGATGCCCCTGCATAGAGGTGTGCATAAGGGCTTTTTCAAAAAATGTGCCCATTTTAAGCAAGTGAGTCTGCTGTAGTATTTCCCTAGGCAGGGAAGCCAAAAATTGTGTAGCACTTCAATGCCCCTGGATAGAGACATGCATGAGAGCCTTTAAAAAAAAAAAGTGCCCATTGTAAGCAAGTGTGTCTGCTGTAGTATTTCCCTAGGCAGGGAAACCAAAAATTGTGTCACACTTCAATGCCCCTGGATAGAGACGTGAATGAGAGCCTATTTCAATAATGTGCCCATTTGAAGCAGTTGGGTCTTTTGTAGGATTGCCCTAGGCAGGGAAGCCAAAAATTGGGAGGCACTTCAATGCCCCTGGGAAGAAACATGGAGGAGAGCCTCTAAAAATTGTTCCCATTACAAAGGAGCGGATCTCCTGTACTTTTAATGCCCATTTTGGAAGCATGGACTAAAACATTTACCCCTGGGGGGTATACATGAAACTAATGCCTAACTTTAGAAGGGTTAGGTGCATCATCATCATAAATATGATGTAAAAAAATTATGGTTTTGTGGCATCATGAACCACGGTCACACTGATTATATGATGGTGGCGGATGAGGAGAAGGAGGAGTAGTACAGCAAGTAGCCAAACACATGAAGTCTGTACCGATGTGTGGGTGTGTGGAGGTGCATGGGAATCTACCGGCACAAAATTTAAATTCCGCTATTATTTGGTGGTGGTGTGGTGAAGTCAGGCCCAATCCAACCCTTGTTCATCTTGAATAAAGTCAGCCTGTCAGCATTTTCAGTTGACAGGCGGGTGCGTTTATCTGTAATGATTCCACCTGCGGCACTAAAAACACGCTCTGACAAAACGCTAGCGGCAGGGCAGGCCAGGACTTCCAAGGCGTAGAGAGCCAATTGCTGGCACGTGTCCAGCTTGGATACCCAATAATTATAAGGCACAGAGGAGTCTAGGAGCACTTTAGTACGATCAGCAAGGTACTCCCTCAGCATCTTTGCAAACTTTTCATTCCTTGTGACACTACCCCGCACCTCAGGGTCTGTGGTACGGGAGGTGCTGAGATAAGTGTCCCAGATCTTTGAGAGTGTTCCCCTACCTCTGCTGGATTGGACTTGTGCCTCTCTCTGCCGGACGCCTTGGTTGTCCACTGAATCGTGACCTCTGCCACTAGCGTTTTCAGAAGGGAATTTTTGTAATAATTCCGCCACTATGGCGTTCTGGTACTGCAGCATTTTTGTAGACGTCTCCGCTTCAGGAATAAGAGAAATAAAGTTCTCTTTGTAGCGTGGGTCTAAAAGTTTCACCAACCAGTAATGAGTGTCCGTCAAGATCTTGATAACATGAGGGTCACAACACAGGTACGGTAACATAAAGTCAGCCATGTGCGCTAGACTGTTAACAGTCAAGACTTCTGGGTCCTCACCAACAGCATGACTGGCCATGCTGACCTCCTCCTCCTCCTCCTCTCCACTGTCCTCTGGCCATCCACGCTCAACTGACGGTCTGACGGTTGTGCATGTATTACCGTCAATTCCGAATGAAAGTAGCTCCATTTCTTCATCCTCCTCCTCGTCATAGTCCTCCAATGCACGTTGGGATGAGATGAGGCTGGGCTGTTTGTAATCACCCAGTACGGTTTCTTGCTCGAAATCATCATGCTCCGCCTGCAATGCATCGTCTTTAATTTTGAGCAGAGAGCGTTTTAGAAGACAGAGAAGCGAGATGGTGACGCTAATGATGGCGTTATCGCCGCTCACCATCTTGGTGGAGTCCTCAAAGTTTTGTAGGACGGTACATATGTCGGACATCCATGTCCACTCCTGAGGTCTTATGTGTTGAGTTTGAACCGTATACCGACGGCCTAGTTGATGCTGGTACTCAACAACTGCCCTCTTCTGCTCACAAATCCTGACCAACATGTGCAGTGTGGAATTCCAACGCGTGGGGACATCACACATCAGTCTGTGAGCCGGAAGCTGCAAACGCCGCTGAAAGCCGGCAAGGCTGGCAGAAGCAGTAGGTGACTTTCTGAAATGGGCACACAGGCGGCGTACTTTTACGAGCAGATCAGACAGCTCCGGGTAGGATTTAATAAACCGCTGAACCACGAGGTTGAGCACATGGGCCACGCATGGAACATGTGTCAGCTCGCCTCGCCTCAGAGCCGCCACAAGGATCTGGCCATTGTCACACACGACCATGCCTGGCTGTAGGTTCAGCGGTGTGAGCCAGTGATCTGCCTGCTGTTTCAGAGTTGTCCACAACTCTTCAGCGTTGTGGGGTTTGTCACCTATGCATATTAGCTTCAGCACAGCCTGTTGCCGCTTAGCCGAGGCAGTGCTGTAGTGCTTCCAGCTTGGGACTGGTGTGGAGGGTGAAATGGAGGTAGAGGATGAGGAGCATGATGTGCCAGAGCTGTACACTGTGGGTGAAACCCTGACAGAGTTAGGGCCTGCAATCCTCGGTGTCGGAAGGACGTGTTCCGTCCCAAGGTCAGACTGGGTCCCGGCTTCCAGAATATTAACCCAGTGTGCCGACAGTGAGATGTACCGGCCCTGCCTGCAAGCACTTGTCCACATGTCCGTGGTTAGTTGGACTTTGTTTGAAACTGCGTTGTTAAGGGCACGTATGATGTTTTGTGACACGTGCTTATGTAATGCGGGGACGGCACACTGGGAAAAATAGTGTCGGCTGGTGACCGAGTAACGTGGGACAGCCGCCGCAATCAGGTTGCGGAATGCTTCTGTCTCCACCAGCCTAAAAGGCAACATTTCCAGCGCAACCAGTCGCAAAATGTGTGCATTTAGAACTGTGGCATGTGGGGCGTCGGCAGCGTATTTGCGCCTGCGTTCTAAAGATTGGGGTATGGATAACTGAACGCTGCGCTGGGACAAGGACGTGGCTGATGATGGTGCTACTTCTGCTTTTGCAAGTACAGGTGAAGGACAGGAGGCATCTTCGCCTGCAGTATGGACAGGGGATTGGTTTGCACGCACAACAGTGGAAGACGCAGCTGTGTCACCCGCAGACAATGCTCCTGTACTCTGCTGTACATCCCACAAAGTTGGGTGCTTTTCTGCCATGTGCCTGATCATGCTGGTGGTGGTCAGGCTGCTAGTTTTGCTACCCCTGCTGATGCTGGCATGGCAGGTGTTGCAAATGGCCTTTTTCGAATTATCTGCAGACACCTTAAAAAACAGCCAGACTCGGGAAGACCAAGCAGTTGTACTGCCAACATCACTCATGTTGTTGTTCCGGTGAACAGTTGCCTGCTTTCTGTCTGCGGACACCACCCTGCTTCTTCCGGCCTGTTGTGATGCTACGCCTAACTCCCCCTGTGCACTGCTCTCCTCACTCTGCATGTCCTCCTGCCAGGTTGGGTTAGTTACTGGATCATCCACCACGTCGTCTTCCACTTCCACACCCTGGTTCTCCTCCTGACTTTCTGGCAATTGTGTCTCATCATCGTCCACCTGTTGTTGAGTCACGTTCCTACTGTTGCCTTCGTGAGACCGTGGCTGCTCAAATATTTGGGCATCGGTACATACAATCTCCTCATGACCCACTTCAACTGGAGCTAGCGAGAGGCCAGAATCTACGAATGGATAAGTGAACAGCTCTTCAGAGTGTCCAAGTGTGGGATCAGCTATGTCCGGGTCCGGGCAATCGGCATGGTGGGAGGAAGGAGGATCAGGGTGTGGAATGTGCGGTCCAGTCTCACGACTACTGACTGGAAGCATTATCCGCTATCCACCTAACAACCTGTTGACACTGGTCTTGGTTTAATAGTGGAGTACTGCTGCGTTCACCTAGAAATTGGGACAAGAAAGTGGAGCGTGATGATGTGGGTGCTTGTCGTGGCGCAATTCAAGCTTGCAAACGGGCTCGCCCTCTGCCTGCACCACCAACATGTCCAGTTCCTTGTCCCTTGCCACTGAACTTGCACATTTTCAATGTGGTGATGACTTTATACAGCTAAATTAGTGCAGACAAGAGTTGGCTTTTAGCACGAGGGTTTTGGTGTATCCTAATTTACTCTGCAACCGACAGTAGCAGCACTTAGATGCAAAATTAGTGCAGACAAGAATTGATTTTTAGCACGAGGCTTTTGGTGTACCCTAAGTTACGCTGCAACCGACAGTAGCAGCACTTAGATGCAAAATTAGTGCAGACAAGAGTTGGTATTTAGCACGACCCTAAGTTTTGAAATTAAGGCCCTGCAGGTGGACTAGTCAGACACAAACGCTGACAACAATAGCGAGTCTTTTGGCGTATCCTAATTTACGCTGCAACCGACAGTAGCAGCACTTAGATGCAAAATTAGTGCAGACAAGAGTTGGTTTTTAGCACAAGGCTTTTGGTGTACCCTAATTAACGCTGCAACCTACAGTAGCAGCACTTAGATGCAAAATTAGTGCAGACAAGAGTTGGTTTTTAGCACGAGGCTTTTGGTGTACCCTTGGTTACACTGCAACCGACAGTAGCAGCACTTAGATGCAAAATTAGTGCAGACAAGAGTTGGATTTTAGCATGAGGCTTTTGGTGTATCCTAATTTACGCTGCAACCGACAGTAGCAGCACTTAGATGCAAAATTAGTGCAGACAAGAGTTGGTTTTTAGCACGACCCTAAGTTTTGAAATTAAGGCCCTGCAGGTGGACTAGTCAGACACAAACGCTGACTACAATAGTGAGTCTTTTGGCGTATCCTAATTTACGCTGCAACTGACAGTAGCAGCACGTAGATGCAAAATTAGCGCAGACAAGAGTTGGTTTTTAGCACGAGTCTTTTGGTGTACCCTAAGTTACGCTGCAATCGACAGTAGCAGCACTTAGATGCAAAATTAGTGCAGACAAGAGTTGGTTTTTAGCACAAGGCTTTTGGTGTACCCTAATAAACGCTGCCACCTACAGTAGCAGCACTTAGATGCAAAATTAGTGGAGACAAGAGTTGTTTTTTAGCACGAGGCTTTTGGTGTACCCTAATTAACGCTGCAACCTACAGTAGTAGGTTAGATGCAAAATTAGTGCAGACAAGAGTTGGTTTTTAGCACAAGGCTTTTGGTGTACCCTAATTTGAGCTAAAACCTACTCCTGCCTATAGTGATCTCAATAAATCCCCAAAAGCATGGTTTTTGGGATGGATGAGCCTGGAAACCAGCCCCAGATGTGATGCAGGCTGGTATACTGGCACAGCGAAGTTTGCTATATACCCTGCTTCCCTGCCTGCCTGTATACTGCTCTATTAGTCCTCAGAAGGACTGTCGTGGTAATTAGACTGGCAGCCCTGTGCCTACACTAGCTGAAAGGACACAAATCTGTCCCTCAATCAGCAGCAGCTCTCCCTACACTGACTGTCTAATGGCGCAGAGTGACGAGCACAGCGCGGTCTGGTCTTATAAAGACCTGATGACGCAGTGGGGCCAGCCAATCACTGTAATGCCACAACCAACATGGCTGTGGCATTACAGTGTCTGTCAGCCAATCCCTGCATGCGGGCTGGCTCTGAAAAGAGCGCCAACATGCAGAGAAGTGGACCACGAGCATAGCAAGAGTATCGCGAGATTACTCGGTACTCGCCGAGTACCCCGAGTACCGAGATATTCGTGCGAGTACCAAGTAGTGACAAGCATACTCGCTCATCCCTAGTTGGCACTGTATATGGTGGCTCAATATTTATAACAGTAATGTGGCTCAATGGTTAGCACTGTATATGGTGACTCAGTGGTTAGCACTGTATATGGAGCCTCAGTGGTTAGCACTGTATACGGAGCCTCAGTGGTTAGCACTGTATACGGAGCCTCAGTAGTTAGCACTCTATAGTGGCTCAGTGGTTGGCCCTGTATATGGTGGCTCAATAATTAGAACAGTAATGTGGCTCAGTGGTTGGCACTGTATATGGTGGCTGTGGTTGGCACAGTATGGTGGCTGTGGTTGGCACAGTATGGTGGCTCAGTGGTTAGCACTGTATATGGTGGCTCAGTGGTTAGCACAGTATGGTGGCTCAGCGGCTAGCACTGTACGGTGGCTCAGTGGTTGGCACTGTATATGGTGGCTCAGTGGTTAGCACAGTATGGTGGCTCAGTGGTTAGCACTGTATCTGGTGGCTCAGTGGTTAGCACTGTATCTGGTGGCTCAGTGGTTAGCACTGTATCTGGTGGCTAAGTGGTTAGCACTGTATCTGGTGGCTAAGTGGTTAGCACAGTATGGTGGCTAAGTGGTTAGCACAGTACGGTGGCTCTGTGGTTAGCACTGTATGATTGCTCAGCGGTAAGCACTGTACGGTGGCTCAGTGGTAAGCACTGTATATTGGCTCAGTGGTTAGCACTGTACATGGTGACTAGCATGCTATGGTTAGCATGCTATGGTTAGCACTTTATGATTGTTCAGTGGTTGGCAATGTATATGGTGGCTCAGTGGTTAGCAGTGTATGTGGTGGCTCAGTGGTTAGCACTGTATATGGTGGCTCAATGGTTAGCACTCTATAGTGGCTCAGTGGTTGGCACTGTATATGGTGGCTCAGTGGTTAGCACAGTATGGTGGCTGTGGTTTGTGGAGCACTGCAGCCGTACCGCTGCTCCCTGACTAGCAGGCCCTTAGAAGGGGTTAATGTTGCCGGACATTTAGACCACCAGGGTTAAACGAGCCTATCATAGCTCGCTCCCCTCTCATTGGATCCCGGTTCCGCCCCCATGGGATATAAGCAGGGAGCGGCGGCCATATTGCCTCTCCTGCATCTGAATCCCGGAGCGCAAACGCTGCTGCCGGACCGAGATGGACCCGCTTATAGACGCGGTGAGGGAGAGAATAGCTCGCGAGGGAGCCGCATGGATAACCGACTTACTGGTCGGCGCCGGCGGCACCTCTGCAAGTTTTACACCCGCAGCCTCGGGCGGAGGTTTGGCAGGCTTTCCCGCCTGCCGAGACGCCTTAGTCCTAGCTGGGATTCCTCTCAGGGCATGCGCAGTGGGTCTGCGCGTGCTCAGGGCAGGTTTCCGCCCCCAGAAGCTGTCCCACCTGTGTCGGCAGCCTTACTCCGGCATCCCGGTCCGGACTTACAGGTGCCCTCGTTCCCACCTGCTTCAGGCTCTCTTCTGCCTGGCCCGGTGGGTCCCATCCAGATCGCCTCCGCTTCCTCCCCAATTAGTGTAGCAGGGAATACCACGGGTTAGACCATGGGTGGTGCTATGGGCACGGAAGGCACACATGGGGACCAGGCTGCGGGCTTGGAGGGACTGGCCAGTTTGAGCCAAGAGGATATCATCAGGGTCATAATGCAGCCTCAATTACCCCCGGGTCAACTCCCCACATCTCCATCATCTCAGCAGGCATTAGGCTTGGAAGCGGAGAGACTATTGAACCCCTTACAAGCTGCAAGGGGTTGGGAGACGACAGTGCCGGTCCTGCAGGGCCGGTCTTCTCTGGCGCCGGTGGACACAGACACATCCCGCCGGGCACCTTCGGATCAGGGCTACGGGGCAGACCCTGTAGTGCCGGTACACGAGGCCCGTGTCATCAATAGACTGAGCGCTAGCAGGGTTAGAAGGTCTACATCTCGTCCCCGCGCCCGGGGGTGTAGCTGTCACAGCTGCGGGAGGCGGGCTTCCTAGCACTCGCGTCACCGACGTCGCTCCAGGTATCGCAACAGCCGGAGCCGCTCTAGGTCACCAAGCAGACGGAGAGGGTCGAGATCACGCCGCAGCTATTCCCGTTCGTCCTCAGACGATCCGTCTCGTGGTTCACGCGACGCCTCCAAGCGCAGTCGCACTCCGGATGGGCTTTCCGCCACCAGGACCAGTACAGTTCGATCAGTCGTCTCGCAACAACAGCCAGCAGCTCAAGTTGCACCGCCAGCGGCTGCAGGAGCCGGTGAGTATGCTTATATCGGGGCTTGGGACGGGGCGGTACAGGGGGTGGGTGTGATTGATGTATTAAAAAATATATTAGCTAACAAAATACTGATTAATCCAAAGGCGCTCCAATCGGCGGAGCGACGCGCTGAGCCAGTGCGACCGGACTTGCATAAAGACACCTTTTTTTGCGGGGTTCTGCCCTTAGGGTCCCATTTAGACCCGGAGGTATCTCAGAAAATTTGGGCAAATGAATATGTGGACATATGGTCCTTGGTTTCCACTGAACAGAGCTCCGTCGATCGGGAACGAAAAACAGCAGACCGGCCTTTTGAGCGTAAGCCCAAAGTGGCAAAAACCATGAACAACTGGATACAGGCCTTCTTTGTGCTCGGGAGCGTAATGGGCCAAAAACACCCGGAGCGATGCTCTGAGTTGTTCACGTACGCAGATACGATTTATAATTCTTATAAATCACATGGCGGTACGGCGTGGTGGAAGTACGACGAGGATTTCCGTCGACGTTTGGCGCTCAACCCCCAGCTGGGTTGGGGCATGAAGGCCACCGATTCATGGCTGCGCCTTATGATGTCTCAAAAGGCGTCACAGCCCTTTTCAGGCCAGGCCACCTCTGCAGGTTCCGCACCAGGGGCGGTGGCCGTGAGTAGACCGGGTTGCTGTGGGCTCTTTAATGACGGGCATTGCCGTTACCAAGCATCATGCAAATACAAGCATGAATGCTCTATCTGTGGCGGAGGACATGTGGCCTCAAAATGCCAGAAGCAGCAGCCTACAAGTGGGTCCAGCAAGCCCCACACGCCAGGTGACCCGAAGGACACCAGTGAGCGCGGCCGCGATGGACCCATGGTTAACTCGGTACCCCAATAAGGAGGCGGCTGCCACCTTGCGGGAAGGTTTCACGGTCGTTTTTTTCATCCCTTTCACGTTTTCTAGAGAGGGCTCATTTGCGTCAAACTTGAGGTCAGCATGGGATTTGCCACAGGTTTTGGCTAAAAAACTGCTAAAAGAAACTGAGTTGGGCCGCATGTGCGGCCCCTTCGATTCCCCCCCTTTCTATAATTTAAGAGTTTCACCGTTGGGTATTGTGCCCAAAAAAGACCCAGGTGAGTTCCGTCTGATTCAGCACCTGTCCACACCCCCTGGGTCATCAGTGAACGACGGCATTCCTCAGGAATACTCGTCAGTGAGCTACGCCCCTTTTGACCGGGCTGTATCACTAGTGCGTGAGGCGGGCCCAGGCGCCGAATTGGCTAAATCAGATGTGGCTTCTGCTTTCCGTTTACTTCCCGTACACCCTGATTGCTATCACTTGCTGGGCTGTTTTTTTCGACAGGGGGTACTATTACGACACGTGCCTTCCTATGGGCTGTTCGATTTCGTGCCGGTTTTTTGAAATGTTTAGCTCCTTTTTGGAATGGGCTGTTTGTCGCCGTTCGGGAGTTAGGTCCATTACACATTATCTGGATGATTTCCTTTTTGTAGGCCCAGCTTCGTCGGAAACCTGCCCCCTCGCCCACCGCTCCTTTCAGGAGTTGTGTGGCGAATTCGGAGTACCTTTGTCCCCGGGTAAAACAGTTGGCCCGGTCACAAAGATTTCATTTCTGGGCATTGAAATTGACACAGAGGCGATGGTTTTTCGTCTTCCTGAGGAGAAAATCATCAAATTAACCTCACTAATTGTGGAATTCAGATCCGTGAGAAAAGTCACGCTTGTGTGACTCCAATCCTTGCTGGGAATGCTGGCTTTCGCGTGTAGGGTAATGCCAATGGGTAGAATTTTTTCACGGCGCTTGAGCATGGCGACCAGAGGAGCCAAATCTGCCAACCATTGGATAAGATTAACGCATCCGTTGAGGGATGACCTGAAGGTATGGGAAATTTTCTTTGCAGCGTATAACGGCCATACTTGTTTTCAGACAGCCGAGGTGTCATCTACCGACATCTCCCTCTTCTCTGACGCCGCCGGCTCTTCTGTCTTCGGCGTTGTTTTCGGCGCTCACTGGTGCGCAGGGCCCTGGCCTGACGAATGGAAGTTGAACGGCTGGACGAAGAACTTGACGTTGTTGGAGCTATTCCCGATTGTAGTGGCCATAGACGCTTGGCCCGACTCGTTCAAGAACCGAAAACTGCGTTTTTGGACAGATAACGAGAGTGTAGTACACGCTATCAATAATTTGTCCTCGTCTTCCGCGCCGGTGATAAACTTGTTGCGGCATATGGTCCTTCGCTGTTTGCAGTTGAACATATGGTTTCGATAACTCGATTGCTGATGATTTGTCCCGTTTTCAATTCCAGAAGTTCAGGGAGCTGCTTCCAACGGCCGACGAGACATGCTCGGAGTTCCTAGAATCGGTATGGAAAATTCCTTCGGGCCCTTGATGCCTCTGGTGAGGGCTTCGCTTGCTCCTTCGACTTGGAGAGCTTACGGTAAGGCCTGGGAGGAATGGGTGGACCAGCTGGGGGGTGCGTGTGCTCAAGCAAGCTGCCATTGCACCGTTGAGAATGTTCTGAAGTACCTGTCCAACTTGCGATCGATCGGAATGGCCGGGACTGCGGCGCAACACCGCTTGTCCAGTTTGGCTTTCCATCTTAAATTGAGAGGTTTGCCAGACGTTACGAAACATTTTTTGGTTTCTCAAGGGATGAAAGGCTGGAAGCGCGAACGTCGTGTTTCGGACGCGCGGCGCCCGATTTCTTTTGTTTTACTGCAACGCTTGCTAGGGGCTTTGCCCTCGGTTTGTGCGTCGGTTTATGAAGCAAGCCTGTTTTCTGCGATTTTTGGTTTGGCATTTTTCGGGGCGATGCGCCTGAGTGAATTGGTTCCGAAATCTTCAAATGGTGTCGGGGGTCTTTACGCCGACGACGTCGTTTTCTGTCAACAAGGCCTGCGAATTCGGTTGCGTCGGTCAAAAACAGACCAGGCTGGCCGGGGAGTGTGGTTCCCTCTTTTTGCCATTTCAGGCCCAGTGTGCCCGTTCACGTTAATCAGCCGCTACGCGTCGGTAATGGCCCACGGCCGGCATTATTTTTCACACGAGGACGGGACCTCGGTTACTGCATCACAGTTTAAGTTTATATTGAATGACGCGCTCCGTCACTCGGGCTGTTGCCCGGAGGAGTACGGTACGCACTCGTTCCGTATAGGCGCTGCGACAGGCGTCGCGCGCAGGGCTCCCGGACAAAATGATTAGGCGGGTGGGCCGTTGGAAGTCCGAATGTTTTCGCAGATACATTCGACCTGATTTGATGTGATGTTGTTCCCTCGCAAAAAAAATTTAAAAAATTTTTCTTTGGGCACAATGTTGCCATCCTTGCAGTATTGCTTTAATTCTGAAGTGTGAGAAGTGTTATTAATTTAGTTTTCTTGTAGATGGATTTCGGCCGAACGTGTGGATCCTTGGCCACTCTTACGTCTACTGGGCTGCACGTCATGCTGAAACTCGTCCCGGAGGCCGGGCGTTGGGATTCCACGACGTCAGCGTAAATTGGAGGGGCACCAGGGGGTTGGTCTGGGCACAAGTGCTTCCCGAGGTAGTCAGAATCTCCAGGATTGATCCCGGTCCGGTGGTTTTGATCATTCATGCGGGGGGAAACGATTTGGCCAACTTCAGGTTGGGAGAGCTTTGCACACTTATGAGGGCAGATCTGGATAAATTTCACAGCTTTTTTACAGAATTGACCCTGGTTTGGTCGGAATTAATTCCTCGGGTGGTTTGGCAGGGAGCTAGAGACGGAGCGGCCTTGGAGAGGTCCCGCCGGGCGCTCAACCATAGGATGTCACAATTTGTAGCTTCGAAGGGTGGATTTTCTATACGTCACCACCAGCTGGAAATGGATACCAGCCGTTTAATGCTCAGGGACGGGGTCCATTTAAATAATATAGGGCTTGATATCTTCTTATCAGGCTTGCAGGATGGTATCGAGTAGACCCTTAATTCCTTCGTGGGGGGTCGCAGCTCGGGTTTTGGCTCTCGCTTCTCCGTGGCGGAGTGAGTGACGGAGGTGTAAGTTACCTGTGCTGGATGGCCAGTGACAGAACGCTTACAGTCACTGGTTTCAAGGCGGTTTTGAGCCTTCATCAAGCTGCGGCCAATTTAAATATATTAAATTTCCCATTTAAGAGTTAAAAGTTTGAGATGGTTGTTGGAGACCCTCAATAAAAGTTAAAAAAAGGTTAACCTGGTGTCTGTGGCTATTGTCCGGCCGGGGTATGGTGGGTTATGCTAGTCAGCACAGTATGGTGGCTCAGTGGTTAGCTGTGTATATGGTGGCTTAGTGGTTAGCACTGTATGGTGGCTCAGTGGTTAGCACTGTATATGGTGGCTCAGTGGTTAGCAGTGTATATGGTGGCTTAGTGGTTAGCACTGTATATGGTGGCTCAGTGGTTAGCTGTGTATATGGTGGCTCAGTGGTTAGCACTGTATACGGTGACTCAGTTATTAGCACTCTATAGTGGCTCAGTGGTTGGCACTGTATATGGTGGCTCAGTGGTTAACACAGTATGGTGGCTGTGGTTAGCACAGTATGGTGGCTCAGTGGTTAGCACTGTATATGATGGCTCAGTGGTTAGCTCTGTATATGGTAGCTCAGTGGTTTGCACAGTGCGGTGGCTCAGTGGTTTGCACAGTGCGGTGGCTCAGTGGTTTGCACTGTGCGGTGGCTCAGTGGTTCGCACTGTGCGGTGGCTCAGTGGTTTGCACTGTGCGGTGGCTCAGTGGTTTGCACTGTGCGGTGGCTCAGTGGTTTGCACTGTGCGGTGGCTCAGTGGTTTGCACTGTGCGGTGGCTCAGTGGTTTGCACTGTGCGGTGGCTCAGTGGTTTGCACTGTGCGGTGGCTCAGTGGTTTGCACTGTGCGGTGGCTCAGTGGTTTGCACTGTGCGGTGGCTCAGTGGTTTGCACTGTGCGGTGGCTCAGTGGTTTGCACTGTGCGGTGGCTCAGTGGTTTGCACTGAGCGGTGGCTCAGTGGTTAGCACTGCGCAGTGGCTCAGTGGTTAGCACTGCACAGTGGCTCAGTGGTCAGCGCTGCACAGTGGCTCAGTGGTCAGCGCAAGATGGAGGCAGAGTGACCAGCGCAGCATGGAGGCAGAGTGACCAGCGCAGGATGGAGGCAGAGTGACCAGCGCAGGATGGAGGCAGAGTGGTCAGCGCAGGATGGAGGCAGAGTGGTCAGCGCAGGATGGAGGCTCAGTGGTCAGCGCAGGATGGAGGCTCAGTGGTCAGCGCAGGATGGAGGCTCAGTGGTCAGCGCAGGATGGAGGCTCAGTGGTCAGCGCAGGATGGAGGCTCAGTGGTCAGCGCAGGATGGAGGCTCAGTGGTCAGCGCAGGATGGAGACTCAGTGGTCAGCGCAGGATGGAGACTCAGTGGTCAGCGCAGGATGGAGGCTCAGTGGTCAGCGCAGGATGGAGGCTCAGTGGTCAGCGCAGGATGGAGGCTCAGTGATCAGCAGAGGATGGAGGCTCAGTGGTCAGCACAGGATGGAGGGCCAGTGGGCAGCGCAGGATGAAGGGCCAGTGGGCAGCGCAAGATGGATCTCCCCTCCCATCCGGTCTCACCCGCACTTGGTGTTTACATCGCCGCTACAGCAAGTAATGAGCGGTCATATGATAGGCGAGCTAAAGAGCCTGTCACATGACCGCTCATTACCTGCTGTAGCGGTGCTGTTAACACCAGGTGCGGATGAGATGCAGCGGCGGGTGAGACAGAGCGGTGGGTGGGACGGGGAGGGGAGAGGTAATGGAGCGGGGGAGGGAAATTGAGCAGGGCGGGAGGGCAATGGAGCTGGGGGGAGGAAATGGATAGAGCGAGGAGGGGAGGGAATGGAGCAGCGGGTGGCGGGAATGCAGCAGCGGGTGGCGGGAATGGAGCGGTGGGTGGCAGCGCCGGGCAAGAGGGGGCCAGAGGTGGGTGCATGTCTGTGTCTGTGAGGGAAATCGCACGCCGCGATTCAATCAGCTGTTTTGCACACCGCTTGCTCATTGGTGGCTGCCGCTGGTGGCCACCAATGAGCGCCCTGGAGCTGGCGCGCGATTTCCGTGACAGACAGACAACATTAGGTGATTATATAGTAGATATATAGGTGTGTGTGTGTATGTATATATGTCAGTGTATGTGTGTACATACGTGTGGGTATGTGTATATATATATATATATATATATATATATATATATGTATATTGTGAGGTAGCACCCGGGGAACCCGCTTGCTTAACGACAACAACACACGTGTTCATAATTTAACCAATGTCTACCTGTTTATTTTTCCATATATTAACATAACCCGGGTAGCATGTTTGACACATTTCACATTGATTATAAACAATTTCCATAAATACACCATATATTTACGTATAACATTACATAACACTCATATTGCACATAACGATTTTAGTAACCTGGGACCTGTAACCATCTCTCTGTCCCCATTGGAGCTCTACTAACAGCTCCTGTGGTGGCTACGGCCTCCGGCCTATCTACACATTCCACATACATTTACCAATACATTAGTTACCATATATCAACGGGCCCTATGGGTCCCAATGGCGGTACCAGCCACCTGGCTTTATTTCCCCAGCTTCATACTACCCCGGAATCAGGACTCCAGCCTGACCGGGTTCTTACACACCGTATGTGATCCATCCTAACACATCCATGGATCACATACATCCTCACACACGCTCACAGCCCATCATACGACATCCATGGACTGCGGCTCCCCTGGGTCCATAGCAGGGATTGGCCTACCTGAATCACCGGGCAAACCGAGCGTCACCAAGGCCTCCTCACCACGTGTTTAGGCCGACAGCCGCCACCAAACCTCCACCCTGTGGCAAGTCTCCAGGTCGACGACTGTGCCTACGCCTGAGTTGAGCGCCCTCCAGGATCAGCCTCGGTTCCCCACTCCAGGAGCCCTCGTTACCCCCGCATCTGGCCACAGGTTCACACATACCATCGAAGGACGGTTTGAGGGACAGGTACCCGCCGCATGCAGCAGGCCAAGCCTCCGTCTCGTCCCCACGGGACGGAATTACTCAGATCTCACACCCACACTGGCTGGGTTTCTCTCACAGACTGAACTCAACAACAACTCCCTCTCACACACACCTGGCAGGTTCTTATCGCGCCTGCCACACCCCCCTGGACACATCCACCTGAGCTGCTACTACTCAGGACACACCCACCTGGGCTGTCAGCAATCAACACCCATTATATTCCTCAGGGCCTCACTGATCTCAGGATCCACTCTCACTGCCGCTCAGTAGTCTCATTAAATGTTTCAGCTTCACAGCACACACTAGCCCATTTAACTCCTTGTGTTCTGGATAGGTTCACACAGCATTTTCACAGGAAAACCGGCCAGTGTGAACAGGATCATACCCTGATCCTGCATGTGATGCGCCCCGGCCATGGGGACATGCCGGCGGTGCCTCACAATATATATATATATATATATATATATATATATATATATATATATATATATATATATATATTTTTGTGAGGTGCCGAGGGGAGAGGTGCTAGATGGCAGGTATGTTTCCCCCCGGTTCCTCTCATATGCCTCCCTGTATTGAGGAGGAGGGATGCAGTCTGTGCAATGTCAGCACGAGAGGATAGCTCCAGCAGACAGAGTGTTAACTGAAAAGCCTAAAACAAGTGGAGTGATGAGGAAGCAGGGAAAGTATGGACTCCGTTTGCTGCTGAGCTCCCAGGGAGAGGAAAGCTGCTATCACAGTAAGGAAATGTGATTTGTTTGTTTTTTCCTAGGTTTTGTTTGTAGAGAGGATCAATGTTTAGCTAGAGGCTAGACAGCCTAGTGTTTTGTTTTTGTTTTGTACTGGTGTATCAGTGACTGCTAACTGTGCACAATTAAAGAACCCGTGTAAAGCCTGTCGGTCGGCCCCTGTCTATGGTGTGAACACAGCCGCTCTGCTTCTATGAAGGCAGCAATCCCAGGAGCGACATCCCCCCACGTCACACATGGTGGAGAATGCGGGCATAGTGGCTGTTGGGCTGTGACTGCAGGAAGCCGCTCCGTGTAACGGGTCTCTTGTTGATGTCCTGGCTGAAGTCTCCTGTGCTACAGAAGAGCCCAGAGACCAGCAACATGGAGGACCTGCTGAAGCAATTGCTGCAGGCCAATATACAACAACAGCAGACCAATACGTACTTCCAGAAGGCGCTGGAGCAGCAGCACCAAATGCAGCAGGAGCAGTTGAGTGCAATAAAGGAGGCATTGGATCAGCGGCTTCGTGATGCGGAGGATCATGCACAAAGTGCTGCTCGTGCGCAGGAAAGCCGTACAAAAGACTTTGCTTAAGATGACGGCCGACGATGATGTGGAAGCGTATCTGGCGTTTTTGAGCGTATAGCGGAACGTGAGCGCTTACCGGTGGCAAGTGGGCTGAAGTGGTTGCTCCATTCCTGGTGGGGATCCACAAAGGCCTATTATGATTTGACTGATGCTATGTGACTATGTAAAACTAAAGGGCGAAATCCTGGCACGGCTGGGAGTAAACACACATGTCCGGTGCAGAGGGTACATCTGTGGACATTCGTGGAACAGCAGCCAGCCCGTTCCCAAATGCATGACCTTATTCATCTGGTGAAAAAATGGCTGCAACCAGAAACTCTGACGCCCGCACAGATGGTGGAACGGGTTGTTTTAGACAAGTACCTGCGGTCCTTACCTGCCAAGATCAGAGGTGGGTTGGACAGGGCGATCCGACCAGTGCCGACCAGTTGGTGAACATGGTCGAGCGGTACAGCACTTCTGAAAGCCTACTCCAGGGGACCCTATCTCCTCGCTGTGGTCCCAGGAAGTCGCCTGACAGTCCGGGAAAAGTACTCCCTCTTCAAAGGAAGAGAACGTCGCACTTAGGGGTGGCCGGTTCACAAAGGACCGTGGCGGCAGTGTGGACTCTCAGCAAGTCGGCAGACCCAGACTGTGGTCCCCACTTGGGAGGCAAGGGCCTATACAGTGTTGGTGATGTAGTGGGCTTGGACACATAGCAGCTAACTGCCCATGACTACAGAGCCCAATGGACTGTAATGCAACGAGGCCCTTTCGTTATATGCCCGGTCCGTCTGTACTGCGGAGGTCCTCACAGGGACTGAGCAACACGTGTGTCACCTTGAAGTCAATGGCTATGGGGTGAATGTGTTGTCATAGGACTCTCGGCAGGTACAGGCTGGAATCTTAATACTAATGTTTTACATGGCCAAAGATTAAGTGGAGATGTACCATCTAGGAGCCCCACTCACATGAACTCAACTGAGGAGGCATCATCCAGTTAGTCATAAAATTGGCGATACACATAACCACTACCCCACTGCCTGGGTCACTCTAGCCACGCCGTTGGGGGCCAGAAGACACCAGGCGGCTATCGTACAGTCTATGTGGCACAGTGTAATACTGGGACGAGACTTTCCCTTGTTTTGGGACTTGTGGTCCTTCAAAAATGGTTTGAACGGACGGGTTGAGGATAAACCCGTGAATAAACCCCTGGGCCTGACCCCCGAGCCATTGGAGCAAGATGACGAGGAGGGGCCCATCTCGGGGGTAGCTCCAGAAACTGTAGACTCTCCCTTGGGGTGTTTGCGGGCGAGTCAGAGGAGCCAGAGGATGTGTAGAGATGCCCGGTCTTGACGTGGCCCGTGATAGTTTTGGGACCGCTCAACACCGGGATCCTACTTTAACCAGGGCGTGGGAAAATGTAAAGATTTCGGAGGGGTCTCCGTTGTATCCAAGGGCTCAAAATGAGTTCCCCCATCTGGCGGTGCAACAGGGCATACTGTACCATATAGACAAGGTGCGAGGCAGGGAGATTGAGCAGTTAGTGGTGCCCAAGGCCTTTCGTCAGGTTGTCTTAGACCTGGCGCATAAGCATCCCTTGGGGGGTCACCTAGCTGGAGAAAAGACAAAAGACCGCATTCTGCAGCGTTTCTTTTGGCCCGGACTGGTGGGTGATGTAACCCAGTACTGTCAATCGTGCCCTACTTGCCAGTTGACCGCACCTATGTCCCATTTTAGAAGTCCCCTGGTGCCCTTGCCGATAATAGAGGTCCCCTTTGAGAGGATATGCAATGGATATAGTTGGTCCACTTGTTAAATCAGCCCGGGGTCATCAATACATTCTGGTAGTGCTGGATTACGCCACCCACTATCCTGAGGCTGTACCCCTACAGAATGTCAATGCGAAAGCGATTTCAAAAGAGCTTGTTTATATGTTCTCTCCGCACATGCATTCCGAAAGAAATACTGACGGACCATGGGACCCCCTTTATGTCCCAGATACTAAAGGACCTATGTAAACTGCTAAGAATCTCCCATCTGCGTACGTCAGTATATCACCCCCAAACAGACGGACTAGTGGAACGTTTTAATAAAACCCTAAAGGGGATGTTGAAAAGGGTGGTGGATAAGGAAGGGAAGGATTGGGATGCTCTCCTGCGATATCTCCTATTTGCCATACGAGAGGTACCCCAGTCCTCCACGGGCTTTTCACCTTTTGAATTGGTTTATGGGCGGAGTCCCAGGGGCCTGTTAGATATTGCCAAGGAGATTGGGAGCAAGAGGTAACTCCGTACCGCAGCGTGATTGAACACGTGACGCTTATGCAGGACAGGATTGCGGCAGTCATGCCAATAGTAAGAGACTGTTTGGAGCGTGCACAACACGCCCAGAGCAGGGTGTACAATCGAGCGGCAAAAACTCGAGTCTTTCAACCCGGAGACCGGGTATTGGTGTGGTACCCACCGTAGAAAATAAGTTTCTTGCCAAATGGCAGGACCCCTATGAGGTACTGGACAGGGTAGGTGAAGTGAACTATAAGATACACCAACCCGACAAGAGAAAACCCAGCAAATCTACCACATAAACTTGCTCAAGTCCTGGCGAGACAGAGAGAGTCTGGTAGCAGGGGTTTGCCCTGGAGAGTGGGCCTAGAGGGACCCCAACCTCGGGGTAACCAGCCCCAGAAGGTACTGCCTGAGGTGGGTATTGCAGATTCGTTATCCCAGAGCCAAAGACGGGAAACCGAGGAGTTTCGGCAGAAAAACGCGGATGTTTTTTCGGAACTTCCCGGCTGTACGCACTTAATAAAACACGACATTGTCACCGACCCTCAGACGCGGGTTTGATTGAAACCATATCGAATTCCTGAGGCCCGCAGACAGGCCATTACTCAGGAAGTAAAGAAAATGTTGGAGCTGTGAGTTATTGAGGAGTCCCAGAGTGAGTGGGCTAGTCCCATCGTGCTGGTGCCTAAGCCCGATGGGACCATCCGTTTTTTTAATGACTTCCGCAAGCTGAACGAGGTATCGAAATTCGATGCTTACCCCATGCCGCGAGTTGATGAACTCATAAAGAGACTGGGTTCGGCCAGGTACATATCCACCATTGATTTGACAAAAGGGTTTTGGCAGATTCCTCTCACTGATTCGGCCAAGGAGAAAACTGCCTTTATCACGCCCCAGGGGCTGTTTCAGTACCGGATTATGCCACTTGGGCTGCATGGAGCCCCTGCCACCTTTCAGCGATTAATGGATGTCGTCATAAAGCCCCATCTTCGATATGCGTCTGCATATCTAGACGATATCATTGTCTTTACTGAAAACTGGGACACTCATTTGTCCAAGGTACAAGCTGTCTTAGACTCCCTTAGAACCGCTGGGTTGACTGCCAACCCCAGGAAAAGTACATTGGGGTTGGAAGAAGCTCGGTATCTGGGATATGTTATAGGTAGGGGAGTCATAAAACCTCAGGCGAGCAAATTGGATGCCATACGGGATTGGCCACAACCGACCACTAAACGACAGGTCAGGGCTTTTTTAGGAATTGTGGGTTATTACCGGCGATTTGTCAAACACTTTGCGTCCATCGCAGCCCCACTCACGGATCTGACCAAGGGGTCAGGTTCCGCCACCGTGAAGTGGACCGCGGAGGCCGAGAAGGCCTTTCAGCACTTGAAAATGGTCCTGTGTGACCAACCGGTGTTGGTTGCGCCGGACTTTACGCGGGAATTTATAATTCAAACCAATGCCTCGGAGGTAGGCCTCGGCGCGGTGTTTTCACAAGTCGTGCACGGCGAGGAACACCCGGTAGGCTATCTCGGCCACAAGCTTACTGATGCGGAACGGAAATACAGTGTGGTTGAACGGGAGGCCTTGGCTGTGAAGTGGGCTCTTGAGTCCTTGCAGTATTATTTACTGGGTCGCCGATTCCTGTTGGTGATGGACCATTCCCCCCTGACGTGGATGTCCCGTGCTAAAGAGGGCAATGCTCGGGTGAGGCGCTGGTTCTTGGCGTTGCAACAATTTAAGTTTTCTGTGGAGCACAGGGCCGGAGCTGCTCAGGGTAATGCTAATGCGTTGTCTCGGACGCACTGCTTGGTGGCTTGCTGTGTCCGACCCTGTGGGCTCGAACAAAGGGGGAGAGTGTGTGAGGTGCCGAGGGGAGAGGTGCTAGACAGCAGGTATGTTTCCCCTCGGTTCCTCTCATATGCCTCTCTGTATTGAGGAGGAGGGATGCAGTCTGTGCAATGTCAGCACAAGAGGATAGCTCCAGCTGACGGAGTGTTAACTGAAATGGCCACTTTACACGCGGCTACATTTCTAGCTTATCCACAGGTAACTTACTGGCTGCAGTGAAATCATGGAGACATGGTTCTATCTTGTTGCTGTGTACAAATGGAATAATGTCTCCATGATTTCACTGCAGCCAGTAAGTTACCTGTGGATAAGCTAGAAATGTAGCCGTGTGTAAAGTGGCCAAAAAGCCTAAAACAGGTGGAGTGATGAGGAAGCAGGGAAAGTATGGACTCAGTTTGCTGCTGAGCTCCCAGGGAGAGGAAAGCTGCTATCACAGTAAGGAAATGTGATTTGTTTGTTTTTTCCTAGGTTTTGTTTGTAGAGAGGATCAATGTCTAGTTAGAGGCTAGACGGCCTAGTGTTTTGTTTTTGTTTTGTACTGGTGTATCAGTGACTGCTAACTGTGCACAATTAAAGTACCCGTGTAAAACCTGTCGGTTGGCCCTTGTCTATGGTGGGAACACAGCCGCTCTGCTTCTATGAAGGCAGCAATCCCAGGAGCGACATCCCCCACATCACAATATATATACACAATACTGTACAAACCAAAGGTTTGGACACACCTTCTCATTCAAAGAGTTTTCTGTATTCTCATGACTATGAAAATTGTAGATTCACACTGAAGGCATCAAAACTATGAATTAACACATGTGGAATTATATACTTACCAAAAAAGTATTCTAGATTCTTCAAAGTAGCCACCTTTTGCTGTGATTACTGCTTTGCACACTCTTGGCATTCTCTTGATGAGCTTCAAGAGGTAGTCACCGGAAATGGTCTTCACTTCACAGGTGTGCCCTGTCAGGTTTAATAAGTGGGATTTCTTGCCTTATAAATGGGGTTGGGACCATCAGTTGTATTGTGCAGAAGTCTGGTGGATACACAGCTGATAGTCCTACTGAATAGACTGTTAGAATTTGTATTATGGCAAGAAAAAAGCAGCTAAGCAAAGAAAAACGAGTGACCATCATTACTATAAGAAATGAAGGTCAGTCTGTCTGATATATTGGTAAAACCTTGAAAGTGTCCACAAGTGCAGTTGCAAAGCCATCAAGCGCTACAAAGAAACTGGCTCAAATGAGGACCGCCCCAGGAAAGGAAGACCAAGAGTCACCTTTGCTGCGGAGGATAAGTTCATCCGAGTCACCAGCCTCAGAAATCGCAGGATAACAGCAGGTCAGATTAGAGACCAGGTCAATGCCGCACAGAGGTCTAGCAGCAGACACATCTCTACAACAAGTGTAAAGGTACCTTCACACGCCGCAATATCGCCTGGAGATCATAAAGGCGATATGTCGCCCCGGAGAAATCGCTGTGAAATTGCCTCATGGTTACGGAGTGTGATTGCAGAATTTGGCAGCGATAAATCGCCTCTCGCCTGATTTCTGAACAGTGCTCAGTAATCAGCCGCAATCGGTAAGGCGATATTTCCGTGTCGTGGCGTGTGATAGGGCGATAGTGATGGAAAGAGCGTTGCCTATGATATCCCGTAGGCGTGCCTCAGCATGCTGGAGTCCGCGCCCTGCCTGAAATAATTGGCATGGGCTTCTGTGTTCCCATTGGCTATCACTTGACACCACGCCATATTTGAAGAGCTGTCCGTTCAGCACCACACAATGGCAATGGCGTCATGTATTAACCAGCCTTCCAGAGCCTTCCTGACTAATCGTAATGCTGTTGCGTTGTCCAATGAGTGCATATGGGGCACGGTGTAAACCACTGTGGCACGCCTATCTCCTCGCTGCACTGAACATGTATGCCCACATTGCCTTTAGAATTGCGGCGTGTGAAGCTGCGATGGAATTCGGTAGGATTGCTTCCGCTGTGGGTGAGGCGATTTCCGGAGCGACCCATCACCTTACTTTCAGGGCGAAATTGCCGTGTGTGATGCCGCGATCTGAGGCGACCATGAAAAACGTGCACGTGCACGTTAGATCGCCTCATATCGCCAGGCGATATTGCAGCGTGTGAAGGTACCTTTAAGAAGAGACTTTGAATGGATGGACTCTACATGCCTGGTTCCCACCGTGAAGCATGGAGGAGGAGGTGTGATGGTGTAGGCTTGCTTTGCTGGTGACACTGTTGGGGATTTCTTCAAAATTGAAGGCATACTGAACCAGCATGGCTACCACAGCATCTTGCAGCGGCATGCTATTCCATCCGGATTGCATTTAGTTGGACCATCATTTATTTTTCAACAGGACACTGACCCCAAACACACCTCCAGGCTGTGTAAGGGCTATTTGACAAAGAAGGAGAGTGATGGGGTGTTACGCCAGATGACCTGGCCTCCACAGTCACCAGACCTGAACCCAATGGAGATGGTTTGGGGTGAGCTGAACCGCAGAGTGAAGGCAAAAGAGCCAACAAGTGCTAAGCATCTCTGGGAACTCCTTCAAGATTGTTGGAAGACCATTTTCGGTGACTACCTCTTGAAGCTCATCAAGAGAATGTCAAGAGTGTGCAAAGCAGTAATCAAATCTAAAATGGCTATTTTGAAGAACCTAGAATATAAGACATATTTTCAGTTGTTTCACACTTTTTTGTTAAGTATATAATTCCACATGTGTTAATTCATAGTTTTGATGTCAGAATGGGGGCCCTTGTGTGCTGTCTTTTCCCTCTTGTGCGCTGTCACGTTACCCACTTGTGCACAGTCCCTGTGCCTCCTTGTATGCTGCCTCTGTGCCCCCTTGTGGGCTGTCTCTTCCCCCCCTTGTGTGTTCTGTCAGTCTCTTTCCCCCTTGTGTGTGCTGTATTTGTCGTTCCCCCCTTTGTGTGTGCTGTCTCTGTCTTTTTCCCCCTATTGTGTGCTCTCTTTCTCTTTTCCCGCTTGTGTGTGCTGTCTCAGTGTTTTTCCTATCTTGTGTGTGCTGTCTCAGTTTCTTTCCTTCCTTGTGTGTGCTGTTTCAGTCTCTTTCCCTTCTTGTAAGTGCTGTCTTTTTCCCAACCTTGTGTGTGCTGTCTCAGTCTCTTTCCCCCTTGTGCACTGTCTCTTTTCCCCCTTGTACTTTGTCTCTGTGCCCCCTTTGCCCTTCCCTTTTGGGCTGTCTCTTTCCTCTCTTGTACACTGTCTCTTTTCCTACTTGTGTGTGTTGTCTGTCTCTTTTCCCCCCCATACGCTGTATCTGTGCTTCCTTGTGCACTCTCCTTTTCCCATTCCCTTGTGGATTGTCTCTTTTCCCCCCCTTGTGTGTGCTGCCTCTTTCACCCCTTGTGTGTGCTGTCTCTTTTCCCCTTGTGTGTGCTGTCTATTTTCTCCCTTGTATGCTGTCACTTTCCCCCCTTGTGTGTGCTGTCTCAGTCACTTTTCCCATTGTGTGTGCTGTCTCTTTCCCCCCTTGTGTGTGCTGTCTCTTTCCCACCCCTGTATGTACTGTATCTTTTCCTCCTTGTGCGCTGTCTTTGTGCCCCCTTGTACACTCTCCCTTTCCCCTTCTATTGCGCACTGGCTCTTCTACCCCTTGTGTGTGCTGTCTCAGTCTCTTTCCCCCCTTGTGTGTGCTGTCTCATTTCCCTCTTGTGCGCAGTAATTTTTCCCCCTTGTAAGCTGTCTCTGTTCAAACTTTGTGCACTCTCCCTTTCCCCTTGTCTTGTGTGCTGTCTCTTTTCTCCCTTTGTCATGGCAATAAATAGTTAATAACTTATATAACTCTTATAGAAGACATTCAGAAATCTTCCAGTGTACTAACAGCATGTTATGTTTATATAAACCTTTGCTCCTCTTTCTCTCCATATCCTCCCCTCTGTCAGAATTCCACTGTCTTAGAATTAGCTGCGCAGAAGCTCCTTATCAGCATGGACCGAATGTACTAATCAAGGCTGAATTGAAATACTAAAACACAGAATATAATTGAATGTTCTATTCAGAATAAAATTCAACACCCCTTTTAATATCCCTTTAAGGAGCCGTATAAAACTGGCTACCCCTCCCTTAATAAAGGTCTTTGTCATTAAGCTCTACTTTGAATTGTTGTCAGCGTGGTTCTTACTGGTGGCGTGCACTAGTGATGGGCGAATCCTAAATTACTCGGAATCGCTTGACTCTAGCGAGTCCGAGCCCAGGACTCGCTACTCGTTGCGAGTCTAGCGAGTCCAATGTTAATGAATGGGGAAGCGAGTAATAGCGAGTAGTGTGAGATTTACAAATCGCAGATGTGTCTCGGAAGCTTCAGCCTGAAGCAATCCTAGTTTTGTCATTTATTTGCATTGCTCGTTTACTTTGCAACTGTAATCGCTGGGAAACTCGCACAGATAAGAGTCCTGCTTTCTCCTCTGTGCTGCTGGCTGCCAGCTCCAGGGTCCTAGAGCCCGCCTGCTGCCTGATGTAGCAGTGCTGAGATTGTTCTCAGTCTGCTCATTCCCTGTGTACAGACATGAATGTCTGTGCACAGAGATGATGTAGCAGAGCTGAGATTGTTCTCAGTCTGCTCATTCCCTGTGTACAGACATGAATGTCTGTGCACAGAGATGATGTAGCAGAGCTGAGATTGTTCTCAGTCTGCTCATTCCCTGTGCATAGAGATCTATATCTATACACAGGGGATGTAGCAGAGAGGACATCGCGTTTTGGACTGCGTCGGACGGAAGAGGATTTTTTTAATTAAAGATGGAGTCCCTAATGGCTTTTTTTTTTATTTCTAATAAAAAATTTTCTTTGTGTTGTGTTTTTTTTTAAAACAATTTAATATAAATTCATGGCGGTCATGTCTAATATTGGCATGACCGCCATAAATTTTGGGCTTAGGGCCAGCTGATAATACAAAGCTGGCCCTAACCTCTTTATTACCCAGCGTGCCATCGCTACCAGGGCCGCTGGAAGAGCGGGGTTCAGCGCCAGAGGATGGCGCTTCAATGAACGCGCCATCTTCTGGGGCGGCTGCGGGCTGCAATTTGCAGCGGGTGGGTGCCCAGAAAGCTTGGGCATCCCTGCGCTGCGGATTCCAGCCCCCAGCTGCTTAGCTGTACCTGGCTAGACATAAAAATTGCGCGGAGCCCCACGCATTTTTTTTTAATTATTTCATGAAATTCTGAGATTCTGACTCTGAGACTCTGACTCTGAAATTCATGAAATTATAAAAAAAAAATGCGTGGGGCTCCGCGCAATTTCTATGTCTAGCCAGGTACAGCTAAGCAGCTGGGGGCTGGAATCCGCAGCGCAGGGATGCCCAAGCTTTCTGGGCACCCCCCGCTGCAAATTGCAGCCCGCAGCCGCCCCAGAAGATGGCGCGTTCATTGAAGCGCCATCCTCTGGCGCTGAACCCCGCTCTTCCAGCAGCCCTGGTGGCGGTAGCACGCTGGGTAATAAAGGGGTTAATACCAGCTTTGTTATACAAGCTGGTATTAAGCCCGAGATTCTTAATGTCAGGCCACGTTTGACCCAGCCAGTAAGAATCTCCAATAAAGGGTTAAAAAAACACAACACAGAGAAAAAATTTTATTTGAAATAAAAAAAAAGCCATTAGGAACTCCATCTTTAATTAAAAAAATCCTCTTCCGTCCGACGTAGTCCAAAACGCGATGTCCATCTATATCTATGCACAGGGAATGAGCAGACTGAGAACAATCTCAGCACTGCTACATCATGTCTGTGAGCAGGCGGGCTCTAGGACTCTGGAGCTGCACAGAGAAGACAGCTGGACTCGGCTCGCAAAGAAACAGCAGTTACTTTGCGAGTTTCCCTGCTATCACTGGCACAGTAGCCAAGTCTAATGCAAACAATGGCAATCCTAGTTTTGTCAGCGTTTCTGACAAAACTAGGATTGATATTGATTTGCATTGGACTCGTGCGAGTAATCACTGGGAAACTCGCAGAGTACCGAGTCCTGCGAGTCCCTTACTACTCGCCGAGTAACGAGTCCTAGCGAGTAGATTCGCCCATCCCTAGCGTGCACACATTTAGACAAAGCATCAATTTGGCAGCAGACAATTAAGAGGACAGCCCACCCGAAAGGTGTGGAGGGCATCCATTAGAGTTGGCGCACCAGCGTGGGGCTAGGACGAGACATCCAGAGGACGACAGCCACACTTGAACCTTCATTCCCAGGACGGATCATACACGAGGAGTAGACCTGCAGGCTACAAAGAGGTAAGAAAATGATTTATCCTACCTGAAACCCTCCTGTGTCTCCGTGCAGGGATGGAGGTAGCTGGCTGTCAGACTCGGACATAGATGACCGGATCTGAGAAGTCCTAGCCCTTGCAACCCGGTCCTGAGAATTCCTTAATTGTCTGCCTTATTTGTGTTCTTGCAACCCGGTGTGCTGAGAATTCCTTAATTATCTGATCTGTGTTTATGTCAGTGCTATCATTGCTGCAGTTTCGGTTCACGGAAAGACACGGAGAGACGGGTTGAATAGGGAGAATCTGTTTCCATGGTTTTAAAGCTCCTAATAAGGGCTGATGGTTTTTCGGCCCCTGAAAGGGGGGCTGATGGTTTATTTCACTACTGGTTCCAGCCTCTGATATGGCTGATGGTTTTCCCACCCCGCGTGCGCAAGCTAAGGACGGAGCGTAGTGTTAGTAGTCCTGGCTGCGGTGGTGGATGAGTACGTAATTTACGTAAATGATTGTAGTGATGATATTGTTCCGTCTCTCCAATAATGTGCCCCCTGTGCAGACAAGGTATAGAGCTAGAAATTACGCCCGCTGGCTGGATAATAAATCGTTTTAGTGACGTGCTATATGCACATGAGGAAACTGGTTATATAGCAATCCCTGGCACTTCTCCAGTACTTAAGGTATTCAGACAAAATATACATGCCCAGCTAACGATAGTCAATCCGCAAGGGGTCTTGTTGCAAGAAGTATATTCAAGAAAGTTATATGACCTAGTTGTTGCCCCACTGAGGTGTAGAGGAGGCCGACACAGTTTGATGTTTTATCTGTTTGGTGACAACCATTCCAGTCCCAGTCCTCAGACTGACTCTGACTGACTGACTTCAGTGATGCAACCAGTTTATTCCAGTCCTCTGACTAACTGCCTTCCTAACACCACTGACTAATTCCATAACGCGCCCACGGTGTAAGCAAGGTGTGAAGCTTGCCATTTCTGCTGACTTGGTTACAGACCCATTTCACCTCTCTTCCTTCCCCCCCCCCCAAGGTTTAGAGTGTTCAGGATAAACATTCATGCCCGGCTCACTGAAGGTATCCCAGTTGACTCCCCTTTATACAACCCTGCTGACAGTGGTGACCTTGAGGGGTGGGCAGCCATAGCCAAGATAGAAGCACGGAGACTTTGGTTCGAGCTATAACATGGGTGTTAATCAGTCAAAGCCTCAGCAAGGGAAGGGAAGAAGTATGTGAAAAAGGGAAAAAGTATGTGAAAAAAAATGAAGGTCCTCTTAAAACTAGTGGGATCCACAACCCGTGGAGGACGCTTAGATGAGAAGGAGTGGAAGGAAGTGATAACAAGTAAGAGAGGGCTTTTGAAGGATGCCAAGGTTTTGGAAAATGCCGAAGCATGGTATAAGACTGCTCGGGATACGAGGAAGTTATTGTGGATTGAACATCCACCACCTGACAAGATTACACTGGCAGAAGCTGCTGCACCCGTGCCTATGCTGACACATTCTAGATACCCACACAGACCCACCACCCTGTGTCCAGTTCTCAATATGGATGGCACACCTTACATGCCTGCAAACCAGGATGCACCCACTTCCTCTCAAGCTGCCGTCTTAGCACCGACCAGACCCTGTTCTGCAGCAGTATCTGGAATATACATGAACAGGGACGGGGATGAAACAAGAGATGGAGAGAAGGAGGCTGCCGAAGAAGAATACCAGATGGCATCGGAACAGGAGGATTTCTCAGTTAGGCCTGGAGCTAGGCCAAAAGGCGCTTAGATGAGAAGGAGTGGAGGGAAGTGATAACAAGTAAGAGAGGGTTTTTGAAGGACGCCAAGGTTTTGGAAGATGCCGAAGCATGATATAAGACTGCTCGGTATACGAGGAAGTTATTGTGGATTGAACATCGTGACCCTGCTACTGGTGAATACATGCCACCACCTGACAAGATGGTACTGGCAGAAGCTGCTGCACCCGTGCCTATGCTGACACATTCCAGATACCCACGCAGACCCACCACCCTGTGTCCAGTTCTCAATATCGATGGCACACCTTACACTTCAGCAAATCAGGGTGCTGCCGTCTTAGTACAGACCAGACCCCGCTCTGCGGCCATATTACCTCCACCAGCAGTATCCGGAATATACATGAGCAGGGACGGGGTTGAAACAGGAGATGGAGAGGAGGGGGCTGCTGATGAAGAAGACCAGATGGCATGGGGACAGGAGGGATTCACAGTTGGGCCTGGAGCTAGGTCAAGAACTCTACAGTATCCCTCCCCAGCCTCAGTGGATCCCCTCTCATCACTAGGAAATCATGCAGGCATGCCTTTAATGAAGACAGAACTGTCACAATTGGGAGCAGCAGGTGGAGACGAGCAGACACATCACCGGATACAGTCTACTGCCCCAGCACAGCACACTCCCCAGGATAGGGGAGATGGGAGACAGACATTATCAATGTACGGGGGTACACAGGCCACAGCCGGCAGTACGGCTACGCATGGCTCAGATCAACCACCCCGACTGGCACAGTATGAAGAACCTCCACAGCATGTTTCCCGTCCTAGGCGAGGCAGATATGTCTCTTGGAAGCCTCAGGAAGCTGCCACATTGGTGAACACCTTACCGGACCCTGACAAACAACTTATGCCCTTTCATCGGAAGATGAGCCAGATTCAGAAGACTCACGCTGCCTCATGGGAAGATCTTATGGGATTGGCTGAAATCAAAGCAAGTCCAGACGACGAGACCTGAATACAGACGATTGGACCCAGATATTATATTTCACGTGGCAAGGGGCATAGAAATGAACAGGTCTTCAAAACCTCCCCGGAACTGTAATGTTATGGTGTGGCAGAACCCAGGAAACAGGGGAGGACCAAGAAGTGGAGTCACCAGTTACAATTGTGGGAAGATAGGCCACATAAGGAGGAACTGCAGATCTTCTCAACATCGCAGTCAGACAGCTGAGTCCAGAGCACCATTGCAAGAACAGCTGCTGCAGGATTTCCCTCCACCGCCAAGCGCCCCCTCCACCTAGCTATAGGCCATAGGCAAGCCGGATCCACCAACTTACAATATGCTCTGCAAAGCCAACAGACAAGCTTGCGGCCCGACTCCTACTGTATGTATGGAGGTAGAAAGAAGAGCCATCCCCTTCTTAGTGGATACCGGTGCAGCCAGAAGCGTGATAAGATTTGCTGACTTACCTGACTCAGACTGCTCACAGAAGAAACCATCCCATGTGTGGGTGTTGATAGAGTCATCAACACCCACCCATTGCGCGTCAGCCTGCAACCCACACAGAGCATGTTATCTCGATTGGTGGTGTCCAACACCTGTCCAGTGAACCTACTGGGAACTGACTTACTGATGAAGTTACACGCCAACATCTCCTTTCAGGAAAATGGTACTGTCACACTTACTACTGCTCTGGACCAGGAAGAAGTTTCACGGGTTTTCGGCCTCTTTCACTTTGCTGAGACAATACAACCTATGGAAGCAGCCTGGCTTTCACAGATACCAGACATCCTGTGGGCCCAAGGCCCTGAAGACATTAGAAGGCTCCCAGTCCAGCCAGTGGAAGTCAAGCTTAAACTAGGAGCCCGCTTACCCCGTAAACCCCAGTACCCTCTCTCCATTGCCCAATCGGATGCTATCACACAACAACTGACGCCTTATGTCAGGAATGGAGCGGTCATCCCGACCAAGTCACCATGCAACACCCCACTGTTTCCAGTCAAGGAGAAAACACCTAGGGGACAACAGCCCAAGTTTCGCATGGTGCAAGATCTACGGGCAGTGAATGAAGCCACAGTCTTGGATACTCTGATTGTGCCCAACCCCCACACCCTCCTATCATCGATCCCACCCACATCCTCCTGGTTTACGGTGGTGGATTTGGCAAATGCCTTCTTCAGTGTCCCTTTGCACCCCGACTGCCAGTATCTCTTTGCCTTCACTCATGAACATCAGCAGTGCACGTGGACAGTAATGCCTCAGGGGGCCCAGAATAGCCCTTCCATGTTCAGCCAAGGAATGTCCACTATCCTGGAGCCCTGGAAGATGACTCACCCAGCTGTTGCGCTCCTACAGTATGTTGATGATCTTCTCCTGTGCTGTGACTCCCTCCAGGAAGCACAAGAAGAATCCATCTCCCTCCTACAGTTCCTGGCCTACAACAGGTGTAAAGCATCCAGAGAAAAGCTACAATTCTGCTTGGACAAAGTTGTGTTCTTGGGACACTGTATATCACACAAAGCCAAACACCTTACTGAAGACAGGAAGACGGCTGTTAAGAACATACCTGTGCCAACCAACCACACTCAGCTACAGTCTTTCCTTGGTCTTGTGTCCTACTGCCATCCTTGGATCCTGGAAGCCTCAGTCCACATACAGCCTCTCTATGACTGCCTCAGAGACATTCCTTTCTGTCTGACAGCTGAAGCCATTGATGGATTCTACACGCTGAAGGATGCCATCATATGCTCTCCTGCCCTTGGACTCCCTGACTACAAGAAACCCTTCTGCCTGTTTGTAATGGAGAAGAAAGGAAATACCACTGGGGTCCTAACACAGTTCCATGGGGGAAGACAGCGCCCACTGGGATACTACTCTGCCATATTGGACCCAGTTGCCCGTGGAGCACCTTCATGCCCGAGAGCTGTCTTTGCTACACACCTACTGCTGGACAAGACTGCTGATGTTATTCTGGGCCACTGCCTGAAGGTGAAGGCTCCACATGATATCACTGCCATTTTGGCCCAGACCCAACCTAAACATCTCTCTGCTGCACGTTACCTACGGCTGCAATGTTCCCTTCTACTCCCAGACAACGTGACAATCTCCAGGTGTGATGTCTTCAACCCTGCAACTCTTCTCCCTCCTCCAAGGGGGGAATGTGACGTCTCTGACACTTCGGTGGAAGAGGAAGTTGACTTTGAAATGGCTCAGCACGACTGTCTTGCGCTTATGAGACAAGAAATCTCCGGAGTTGACACAGTCACAGATACGCCGCTGAAAGACCCAGATTTGACTCTCTTCGTGGATGGATCAAGATATGTGGACCAAGAAGGACGGTTTCACACAGGTATGGTGGTGGTCACAGAAGATACTGTGTTGATGGCCAAACCACTACGTGCGTCCATGTCTGCACAGGAAGCAGAATTGGTTGCATTGACCAAAGGTTGCAAGATGGCAGCCCAGAAGAAAGCGAACATTTATACCGATTCCCACTATGAATTTGGCATCTGCCATGACTACGGGCCTATCTGGAGGGCGAGAGACTTCATTACAGCCAATGGAACTCCAATATGCCACCATAGAGCGGTGAAGGAATTGCTGGAGTCCTTGCTGATGCCAGAAAGAGTCGCGGTACTTAAGGTAAAGGCACACACTGGAGGGACCACAAGAGAAGCCATGGGGAATGACTTGGCTAACAGGACAGCTAAGGAAGCAACAGTGAAGCCACTCATCACAGAACCCTCCAACTTGTATCTCTTGACAGACTCAGGACAAGAAGACGACTCAGGACAAGAAGAAGATTCGGACAAGAAGAAGATGGATGAACAATCCTGGGAGAACATGGCCCTGACCCTGCAGAAGCAAGCATCCAATGAAGAGAAGGAAAAATGGATCCAAGATGGAGCTGTGCAAGATGAGAAGCATCTGATACTACTGAAAAGAAAACCATGCCTCCCACGAGCCCTCTACCCAATGATTGCCAGATGGGCAATACTACCACGCACCTGGCTTTTCAACAATGGCAGCAAATTACACCAGAGGATGCCTAGTCTGTGCCCGGTGTAACCCAGGAAAAACTGAGAAAACTCCACAGAAGTGTACACCTAGACCCTTGCACCCCTTCCAATGCATACAGATTGACCACATTCAGATGCTGCCCTCATGAGGATTTGAATATGCACTGGTATTCGTGGACATATTCTCTGGATGGTGAGAAGCTTTCCCTGTGAAGAACCAATCGGCTAAAACCACTGCAAAGAAAACTCCTCTCAGAGATAGTGTGCAGATATGGGTCCCAGAAACCATAGAGAGTGACCAAGGGCCAGTATTCACAGCCAATCTGACCAAAGAGATATGTCAGGCCCTGGGGACAGAATTAGCCCTTCATACTCCGTATAATCCCAAAAATTCAGGAAGGGTCGAGAGAGGAAACGGAGTATTAAAGGAAAAAATGCTGAAAGCAGTGCAGGAAACGGGGAAGCCGTGGCATGAAAGTCTTCCCCTAGCATTGATCAGTGTCCGACACACCCCAGCTAGTGCAACTAAGCTAAGTCTCTATGAAATTCTGTTTGGAAGTGCCCCCAGACTAGGGTTGTATTTCCCCCAACAGTTGACCCTACTGGTATGACAGTTTGACTAAGTTTGTTACCGAATTAACAAAGCATTTGACTAAAATACATTCTTGAGTTTTTTCCTCTCTCCCAGATCCTCAAAGCTTGGAAGGAACCCATCAGATCCAGCCAGGAGATTGGGTACTCATCGAAAGATTCAGTAGACGTGCTCTTGATCCCAGATACAATGGCCCCTTTCAAATCCTGCTGGTCACCTCTATGGCTGTAAAAGTTGAAGAAAGGCCTACATGGATCCACGCATCCCACTGCAAGAAGGCACCCGATCCAGAAGCCAAAAATGGTTGTTTTGCTCCTTAATCCTGATATATATACTCAGTATAAAGCAGGGGGGAGCAGGTCACAAGAGGGTGGAAGGTCATGTAGAAAAGAATATGGGAGATCATAAGGGAGGTCCTTTTAGTACCACAGCTACAAGGGTCACATATCAGTTTGGCTTCTACACCATAGTAAACAGATGCACACGACACGAGATCTACAACAGCTATGAACAATATGGGGGATATAGACCAGTCCAGGTAGAAGAATGCAAAGATAAATGGGGTAGAAGCCTGCCAGACCACATGATCCTGACCAAGGGTAGATGGGAGCATAGCCAAAGCCCTAAAAGGACTCACAGACCTGTCAGAAGAATTAGCTCATAATTCTGGTGTTAAGGATCCTTGGGACACTTGGTTTGGGTGGTGGGATGGATGGCAGAGAGCACTTATCAAAACTAGGTATAATTATCCTTTGTGTTCTATTCATAGTGGCTCTAATTTCATGCTGTGTAATACCTTGCATCAAGAAGATGATGTCTCACGTCATGAAGGAGACAGTGATCACAATGTATGCAGATCTCAAAGGCGCTGATGATGAAGGAGAAATATACGCCAGAGAATGATGCCATTGCCATTGCCACAAGATCCCTTGGAGAAATACGAGACCCATCTTAGAAGATGGAGTAGAGACAGTTTAGGGTGCTGCTAAGGCCAACTGCAAAGGGATTCCGACATTACGGTTTGTCTCAATGTTGATGAAGTCTCCTCCCCTTTCCTCTACCTTTTCCCCCTCCGCCGCCTAGGGCAAAGATTTAGGGTAAGATTTTGAATGTCTCCAAAAAGGGGAAATGTCATGGAAATAAATAGTTAATAACTTATATAACTCTTAAAGAAGTCATTCAGAAATCTTCCAGTGTACTAACAGCATGTTATGTTTATATAAACCTTTGCTCCTCTTTCTCTCCATATCCTCCCCTCTGTCAGAATTCCACTGTCTTAGAATTAGCTGCGCAGAAGCTCCTTATCAGCATGGACCAAATGTACTAATCAAGGCTGAATTGAAATACTAAAACACAGAATATAATTGAATGTTCTCTTCAGAATAAAATGCAACACCCCTTTTAATATCCCTTTAAGGAGCCGTATAAAACTGGCTACCCCTCCCTTAACCCCTTCAGGACCCAGCCTATTTTGACCCTAAAGACCTTGGCCTTTTTTGCAATTCTGACCAGTGTCCCTTTATGAGGTTATAACTCGGGAACCCTTCAACCGATCCTAGCGATTCTGAGATTGTTTTTTCGTGACATATTGGGCTTCATGCTACTATTAAATTTAAGTCGATAATTTTTGCGTTTATTTGTGAAAAAATCAAAAATATGGCAAACATTTTGAAAATTTTGCAATTTTCACATTATTAATTTTTTTTTCTGATAAACAAGATAGATATGTGACAGAAAAAAAGTTATTAAATAATATTTCCCACATGTCTACTTCACATCAGCACAATTTTTGAAAAAAAAAAAAAATTTTGGTAGGACGTTATAAGGGTTCAAAGTTCATGAGCAATATTTCATTTTTCAACCAGAATTTACAAAACCATTTTTTTTAATCACCACATCACATGTGAAGTCCTTTTGAGGGGTGTACATGACAGAAAACACCCAAAAGTGACACCATTCCAAAAACTGCACCCCTCAATCTACTCAAAACTACATTCAAAAAGATTATTAACCCTTCAGGTGCTTCACAGGAACTAAGGCAAAGTGGAAACAAAAAATGGATACCGTATATACTCGTGTATAAGCCGAGTTTTTCAGCCCAAAATTTGGGCTGAAAAGTCTCCCCCTCGGCTTATACACGGGTCTATACGGTACACATGGTGTGGTGGCTGTGGTGGGGGCTGTGGAGGCTGGAGGAGGCGGGGGGAGGCTGCTGTATGTCAATCAGTGGCAGGGGGAAGCAGTGCATATAGCCCCCAAATGCTGGCACTCGCCCCCCCTTGTAAGGGGCCCCCCCCCGCTGGTTATATTACCATCCCGGTCTTCTGATCAACGCCGCTCCTCGGTGCTCCTCGGTGCTCCGTCCGTCCGTCCTGCTACATCCGGGATCTCCGGCCGTCGCAGGCATATGACGTCATCGCGCGACGGCCAGGGATCCTGGATGTAGCAGGACGGGAGCAGCGAGGACGGAGCGCCGATGAGCAGCGCTGATCAGAAGACCGGGATGGTAAGAGAAGCGGGGGGGGGGGCCCTTGCAAGGGGGGGTGAGTGCCAGCATTTGGGGGCTGCTGGATACCCCCTGGGGGCTGCTGGGTACCCCCAGGGGGCTGCTGGGGACCCCCAGGGGGCTGCTGGGTACCCCCTGGAGGCTGCTGGGTACCCCCAGGGGGCTGCTGGGTACCCCCTGGGGGCTGCTATATGTACCCCTGGGGGCCTGCTGTATACCACTGGGGCTGCTGTATACTACCACTGGGGCTGCTATATACTACCACTGGGGCTGCTATATACTACCACTGGGGCTGCTGGGGCTGCTATATACTACCACTGGGGCTGCTGTATACTACCACTGGGGCTGCTATATAGTACTACTGGGGCTGCTATATACTACCACAGGGGCTGCTGTATACTACCACTGGGGCTGCTATATACTACCACTGGGGCTGCTATATACTACCACTGGGGCTGCTGTATACTACCACTGGGGCTGCTATATACTACCACTGGGGCTGCTATATACTACCACTGGGGCTGCTGTATACTACCACTGGGGCTGCTATATAGTACCACTGGGGCTGCTATATTGCAACACTGGAGCTGCTGTTTACTACCACTGGGGCTGCTGTATACTACCACTGGGGCTGCTGTATACTACCACTGGGGCTGCTATATACTACCACTGAGGCTGCTATATACTACCACTGGGGCTGCTGTATACTACCACTGGGGCTGCTATATAGTACCACTGGGGCTGCTATACAGTACCACTTGGGCTGCTGTATACTACCACTGGGGCTGCTGTATACTACCACTGGGGATGCTGTATACTACCACTGAGGCTGCTGTATACTACCACTGGGGCTGCTGTATACTACCACTGGGGAGGCCTGTATACCACTGGGGGGGGCCTGTATACCGCACTACTGGGGGCTGTATACCTGTGCTGGGTCCACCCTCGGCTTATGCACGAGTCAATAGGTTTTTCCTGATTTTTGGGGCAAAAGTAGGGGGGTCGGCTTATACACGGATCGGCTTATACACGAGTATATACGGTATTTTAATTTTTTTATCAAAAATGTTCTTTTAGCCTCAATTCTTTCATTTTCACATGGGCAACAGGATAAAATGAATCTTAAAATGTGTTGTGAAATTCTCCCGGTATATCGATACCCATATGTGGTCATAGCCCTGTTTGGGCGCACGCAGGGCTCAGAAGGAAGGAGCGCAATTTGAATTTTTTACTAATTTTACATTCGTAATGGCGTCTTCCTTCTGAGCCCTGCGTGCGCCTAAACTTGGTTTATGACCACATATGAGGTCATCGGTGTACTCGGGAGAAATTGCCAAAAATTTTAGGATGAATTTTATGCGTAGCCATGTGAAAACGAAAAATTTAGGCTAAAGAAAATTTTTGTGAAAAAAAAAAAGTACTATTTCATTTTCACAGATCAATTTGTAAAGCACCTGAGAGTTCAATATGCTCACTACCAATCTAGATATGTTCCCTGGGGGGTCTAGTTCCAAAATGGGGTCACTTGTGGGGGAGCTCCAATGTTTAGGCACACAGGGGCCCTCCAAACGCGACATGGTGTCCACTAACAATTTGAATAAAAATCAGCTCAAATTGTTAGCTGTCACAATGTTGCGTTTGGTGAGCCCCTGTGTGCCTAAACATTGGGGCTCCCCCACAAGGACCCCATTTTGGAAACTAGACCCCCCAGGGAACGTACCTAGATGCATAGTGAGCACTTTGAACCCCCAGGTGCTTCACAAATTCATCCATAAAAATAAAAAAGCACTTTTTTTTTCCACAACATTTTCTTTTTTCATTATTACGGATCAATTTGTGAACCACCTGGGGGTTGAAAGTGCTCACTATGCACCTAGATACATTCTTTTGGGGGTCTAGTTTCCAAAATGGGGTCACTTGTGGGGGGAGCTCCAATGTGGAGACGCACAGGGGCTCTCCAAACGCAACATGGTGTCCGCTAACAATTTGAATGCAAAATGAGCTCAAATTGTTAGCGGACACCATGTTGCGTTTGGAGAGCCCCTGTGCGTCTCTACATAGGAGCTCCTCCACAAATGACCCCATTTTGGAAACTAGACCCCCAAAGGAATGTATCTAGATGCATAGTGAGCACTTTTAACCCCCAGGTGCTTCACAAATTGATCTGTAAAAATGAAAAAGTACTTTTTTTCCGCAAAATTTTTTTTTTCATTAATTTGGGAAGCACCTGTGGGTTTAATATGCTCACTACCCATCTAGATACGTTCCCTGGGGGGTCTAGTGTCCAAAATGGGGTCACTTGTGGGGGAGCTTCAATGTTTAGGCACACAGGGGCTCTCTAAACGCGACATGGTGTCCGCTAACAATTTGAATGGAAATCAGCTCAAATTGTTAGCTGACACCATGTTGCATTTGGTGAGCCCCTGTGTGCCTAAACATTGGTGCTCCCCCACAAGTGACCAGATTTTGGAAACTAGACCCCCCAGGGAACTTATCTAGATGGGTAGTCAGCATATTGAACCCTCAGGTGCTTCACAAATTAATGAAAAAAATAAAAATTTGCGGAAAAAAAGTACTTTTTTCATTTTTACGGATCAATTTGTGAAGCACCTGGGGGTTGAAAGTGCTCACTATGCATCTAGATACGTTCCTTGGAGGGTCTAGCTTCCAAAATATGGTCACTTGTTGGGGAGCTCCAATTTTTAGGCACACAGGGGCTCTCCACATGCGACATGGTGTCCGCTAACAATTGGAATTGGAAACTAGACCCCCCAAGGAATGTATATAGATGCATAGTGTGCACTTTGAACCCCCAGGTGCTTCACAAATTGTTCCGTAAAAATGAAAAAATAATTTTTTTGTGGAAAAAAAAGTGTTTTTTATTTTTATGGATCAATTTGTGAAGCACTTGGGGGTTCAAAGTGCTCACTATTCATCTAGATATGTTCCCTGGGGGGTCTAGTTTCCAAAATGGGGTCACTTGTGAGGGAGCTTCAATGTTTAGGCACACAGGGGCTTTCCATACGCAACATGGTGCCCGCTAATAATTGGAGCTAATTTTCCATTCAACTTGTTAGCGGACACCATGTCGCGTATGGAGTGCTCCTGTGTGCCACCAGCACAAGGGCAACTGGAAGAGTTGGGGTACAGCACCAGAAAATAGCACCTCTAATGTGCTATTTTCTGTGGTGGCTGTGAGTTGCAATTTGCAGCGTGGGGGACCACAACATTTGCGTCTCTCCACGATGAGGATTGCAGCCCCCAACTGCCAAGTTGTACCTGGCTGGCAACCAAAAATATGGCAAAGCTCCTTGTCATTTTATTGGTAGAAGTAATAAAAAAAATGATATGGGGCTTCGCCATATTTTTGGTCCAGCCAGGTACAACTTGGCAGCTACGGACTGCCAGCAACCCCCAGCTACCACGTCGTACCTGGCTGGCAACCAAAAATACAGCGAAGCAGTTTTTTTTTTTTTTTCTAGTACTAATTCTAGAAAAGAAATGGCGTGGGGCTCCGCCATATTTTTGGTCCAGCCAGGTACAACTTAGCAGCTACGTACTGTCAGCAACCCCCAGCTGCCTTGTTATACCTGGCTGGCAACCAAATAATACAGCGAAGACTTTTTTTTTTTTCTAGGACTAATTCTAGAAAAAAAAATGGCATGGGACTCCGCCATATTTTTGGTCCAGCCAGGTACAACTAGGCAGCTGGGGGCTGGAATCCACAGCATGGAGAGGCCCAAGCGTTCTGGGCCCCCCATGCTGCGAATTGCAGCCCGCAGCCACCCCAGAAAATGGCGCATTCATTGAAGCGCCATTTTCTGGCGCTGTACCCAGACTCTTCCAGTTGCCCTGGTGCCGGTGGCAAACTGGGTAATAAAAGGGTTAATGCCAGCTTTTTATTGGCAGCTGGCACTAAGCCCGAGATTCATAATATAGGGCCCGCCATTAGGAATCTCTGGTAAATAGTCAGAAAATACACACAGAGTAAAATCTTTTTATTTGAAAAAAAAACACAAACAAAATTCGGACTCCATCTTTATTATAAAGATCCGACGTAGTCCACAACAAAGGTCCCACGACGCTCGATTGCCTCTGACGTAATCCACAATGAAGGTCCCACGACACTCGATCGCCTCTGCTCAATCCACAGAGACTGCAGCAAGGGATCAAGTGTCCTCTTCCTACAGCCTCTAGGGTCAGAGTTATGGTGCACTGTATGACAATGATCTGTCATACAATGCACCATGACTATGATCCCAGAGACTACAACAAGAGGACACTTGATCCCTTTTTGCACCCATCCATCCACCTATGCACCCATCATCCACGCACGCACACATCCACGCACACATCCACGAACGCATCCTGACATCCATGCACGCTGACATCCACGCATGCACACATCCACGCACGCACGCTGACATCCACGCATGCTGACGTCCACATCCATGCACGCTGACATCTACATCCACACATGCACACATCCACGGACGCACGCACACATCCACGCACGCTGGAATTCACACACATCCACATATGCACATCCACGCACGCACACATCCACGCATGCACGCACACATCCACGCACGCTGACATCCATGCACGCTGACGTCCACGCATGCTGACAGCCACGCATGCACTCATCCACGGATGCTGAAATTCATGCACATCCACATACGCACATCCACGCACACACACGCACGCACACATCCACAGACGCACGCACACATCCACAGACGCACGCACACATCCACGGACGCTGACATTCACACATGCACACATCCACGGACGGACGGACGCACGCTGGAATTCATGCACATCCACATACACACATCCACGCACACATCCACGGACGCACACACACATCCACAGACACATGCACACATCCACGCACGCTGACATTCACACATGCACACATCCACGGACGCACGCACACATCCACGCACGCTGGAATTCATGCACATCCACGCACGCACACATCCACGCACGCACACACACATCCACAGACGCATGCACACATCCACGCACGCTGACATTCACACATGCACACATCCACGGACGCACGCACACATCCACGCACGCTGGAATTCATGCACATCCACATCCACGCACGCACACATCCACGGACACACACACACATCCATGGACGCACGCACACATCCATGGACGCTGGAATTCACGCACACAGTCACGGACGCACACACATCCACGGACGCTGGAATTCACACACATCCACATACGCACATCCACGCACGCATCCACGTACGCACACATCCACGAACACACTAACACACATCCACGGACGCACGCACACATCCAGGGTCGCACACACACATCCACGGACGCACACACACATCCATCCATTCACCCATCCATCTATTCATTCATTCATTCATTTATTCATTCACTCATACTTACCCATGAGGAGGAGGAGCCCCTGAGAGGAGGAGAGGCCACACCGCAGCTTTAACGGAGGCCGACCGGAATAGGTGAGCGGGGCTGCAGGGGAAGGGGGGGGGGGGGAGAGTGAGCAGGGGAAGGGGGGGGGGGAGAATGAGCAGGGGAAGGGGGGGGAGTTGAGAAGGGGGAGAGGAGCCTTTGCAGGCTGATCGGCGGGCACATGAGCCCGCCGGTCAGATGTATACAGAAGGAGGAGGACGGGTAATTGGCGGGGACGTGGGGGGCGCAGGCAGGACATAAGGGGGGCTGGAGGGAGGGGGACAAGACACAGGGGGGCCTGGAGAAGGGAGGGGGGGGGGCGCAGGATGGGATGACAGCGGCTGCAGAAGCGGTGCAGCCGCCGGCAGATAAAGATAATCGGAGGGGCGGGGGGGCGGATAGACGACAACGGGGGGCCCCTAATGCTTCCTGGAGCTGGGGGGGCTGAGTAGGGGGAGGGCACCCGCTGATCCGCCCCTCCAGATCTGATTGGAGAGCTCCAATCAGATCTGGGAGGGGGGAATCGCTCTGATTTCTCTGATCTGCAGTTTCACTTTTAAACTGCAGATCGGAGGGGCCCTGGGCACGGGGGGATTAATCCACCCCCCGAGGGGTTAACTTCAAGTTGTCACCTTGCAGTAGCAACGGTGACACCTGAGTTAACCCGCTCACACGCGCCGCAGGAGCCCGATCATTGCATGGCCCACCCCTTGGGCCATGGGTCGTGAACGAACTGTTTTCCATGGCCCAAACGGTGGGCCAATGGTCGGGAAGGGGTTAATAAAGGTCTTTGTCATTAAGCTCTACTTTGACTTGTTGTCAGCGTGGTTCTTACGGTAGTGTGCACACACTTAAACAATGCATCAATTTGGTGGCAGACAATTAAGAGGACAGCACACCCTAAAGGTGTGGAGGGCATCCATTACACCTTGTGTGTGCTATCTGTTTCCCCCCTTGTGTGAATTTTCTCTTTTTACCCTTGTGTGTGCTGTCTCAGTCTCATTTCCCCCTTGTGTGCTGTATCTTTTCCCCCTTGTGTGTGCTGTCTCAGTCTCTTTTCCTCCTTGTGAGCTGTCTTTGTGCCCCATTGTAAACTCTCCTTTTCCCCTTCTCTTGCACGCTGGCTCTTATACCCCTTGTGTGTTGTCTCAGTTTTTTTCCACCCTTTGTGTGGGCTGTCTCATTCTCTTTCCCCCTTGTGTGTGCTGTCTCTTTTCCCCTTTGTGCGCTGTCATTTTTCCCCCTTGTAAGCTGTCTCTGTTTCCCCTTTGTGCGCTGTCCCTTTCCCCTTGCCTTGTGCACTGTCTCTTTTCTCCCTTGGGTGCCCTTTCTCTTTTTACCCTTGTGTGTGCTATCTCAGTCTCTTTTCCTCCTTGTGCGCTGTCTCTGTGCCCACTTATACACTCTCCTTTTCCTCTTCCCTTGTGTGCTTTCTTTTGCTTCTTGTGTGTGCTGTCTTATTCGCTTTCCCCCATTGTGTGTGCTGTCTCTGTTCCCCATTGTGTGTGCTGTCTCTTTCCCCTCTTGTGTGTGCTGAATCTTTTCCCCTCTTATGCTGTCTCTTTTCCCTTTTGTGCGCTGTCTCTGTGCCCCATGTGCACTGTCTCTTCTCCATTGTGTGTGCTGTCTCAGTCTCTTTTCCCCTTGTGCACTGTGTTATTTTCCTCCTTGTGTGTGCTGTCTCATTCTCTTTCCCCCCTTGTGTGTGCTGTCTCTTTCCCCCTTTGTGTGTGCTGTCTCTTTTCCCCATTGTGCACTGTTCATGTGCCCGCTCGTGCGCTGTCCATTTCCCCTTCCCTTGTGCGCTTTTTCCCCTTTGTGTGTGCTGTCTCTTTCCCCCTTGTGTGTGTTGTCTTTGTGCCCCCTAATTTTGTCCACCTTCCACCCTCACCTGCTCCATCCTCCACCCTCACCTGTTCCGTCCTCCACCCTCACCTGCTCCGTCCTCCACCCTCATTGCTCTGTCCTCCACCCTCACCTGCTCCGTCCTCCACCCTCATCTGCTCCGTCCTCCACCCTCACCTGCTCCGTCCTCCACCCTCACTGCTCTGTCCTCCACTCTCACTGCTCCATCCTCCACCCTCATTGCTCCTTCCTCCACCCTCAGTGCTCTGTTCTCCACCCTCACTGCTCTGTCCTCCACCCTCATTGCTCTGTCCTCCACCCTCACTGCTCTGTCCTCCACCCTCACTGCTCTGTTCTCCTCCCTCACTGCTCTGTCCTCCACCCTCACTGCTCTGTCCTCCACCCTCACTGCTCTGTTCTCCACCCTCACTGCTCTGTCCTCCACCCTCACTGCTCTGTCCTCCACCCTCACTGCTCTGTTCTCCACCCTCACTGCTCTGTTCTCCACCCACACTGCTCTGTCCTCCACCCTCACTGCTCTGTCCTCCACCCTCACTGCTCTGTCCTCCACTCTCACTGCTCCATCCTCCACCCTCATTGCTCCTTCCTCCACTCTCACTGCTCTGTCCTCCACTCTCACTGCTCCATCCTCCACCCTCATTGCTCCTTCCTCCACTCTCACTGCTCTGTTCTCCACCCTCACTGCTCTGTCCTCCACCCTCACTGCTCTGTCCTCCACCCTCACTGCTCTGTCCTCCACCCTCACTGCTCTGTTCTCCACCCTCACTGCTCTGTTCTCCACCCACACTGCTCTATCCTCCACCCTCACTGCTCTATCCTCCACCCTCACTGCTCTGTCCTCCACTCTCACTGCTCCATCCTCCACCCTCATTGCTCCTTCCTCCACTCTCACTGCTCTGTTCTCCACCCTCACTGCTCTGTCCTCCACCCTCACTGCTCTGTTCTCCACCCTCACTGCTCTGTTCTCCTCCCTCACTGCTCTTTCCTCCACCCTCACTGCTCTATCCTCCACCCTCACTGCTCTATCCTCCACCCTCACTGCTCCATACTCCACCATCACTGCTCCGTCTTCCATCCCCACCTGCTCCGCCCTCACTGCTCTGTCTTCTGCCTTCACTGCTCTGTCCTCTGCCCTCACTGCTCTGTCCTTAGCCTTTATTGCTCCGCCCTCCATCCCCACCTGAGTCTTGCTGCTATATTCTTTCACAAGACTTTTCCTGATATTGATGCATATATAACTCATTTGTTCAGTCTTTTTGACCATTAAATAAACTTTAAAGGGGTTCTGCCACAACACAGTTTTCTGGCAAAAATTTGAAAAGAGGTATAAATATTCACAAAAAAAGGTTTACTGTGGATATCATCTTTTTTGTGTGTTTGTTCCCCCTCAATGCTGCACTGAACAGCAGAGATTGGGGGAGGGATTCAAAAAAGGATCATGTGACCACAACTGCCACATTCCTGCCTTCACTGTATCCTTTCGCCTTGCTGAATTCAAATAGTCCTCTCTCCATCCTCTGCCCTCACTGCTTCGTCCTCTACCCTCACTGCTCCATCCTCCACTCTCACTGCTTTGTCCTCCGCTCTCACTAGTCCTTCCTCCACCCTCACCGCTCTGTCACCCCCCCATTGCTGCTCCGTTCCTACCCAAGCCCCATATTATCGTTTCAGCCTGAACGTTGAGGATCTTCATGGAGCAAGTCATGTGACAGGGCGGGCTCACGTGAGCTTGTATGTCACATAGGCCCTGTCACATGACCCGGACCATGGAGATCCTCAGCGTTCAGGCCGCAATGATAAAATATAGGGCTGGGGTAGGAACGGAGTGGCAATGGAGGGGACGGAGCAGTGAGGGCGGAGGACGGAGCTGTGAGTGAGACTGAGCAGCAGGGAGACCGGGCAGAGGCAGCACTAGTAGCCGCCATATCGGAATACCCATCACTAGGGTGTTCCAATTTGGCAGTGGGTGCACTTCTGGTGAGGTGGATTGTGGGATTCGGGGACGTCCGGACGGAAGTGGATGATGGACAATTTTAGGTAAGTATATATTAGATGTCCTTTGTTGCCTATAGCAACCAATCAGATGCTGAGCTGTGATTAGCTGCTATATGCCACCTGGTAAATATCCACTCTATCAAAACAGCCAATGCGGTATCTATAACCTCACACATACAATCAGTAAATAGACCTGTTGCCAACTGACCGTAAGGCGAAGGGTTAAAACTTCCTCTCAAAACATAGTGATAGACATTCCCTGAGTCAAGTGAGGTGTGATTGTAAATGTCGTGATTGTAAATGCGACAGTGCAGATTCCATTAGTGGACTTACATTAGATACATATACTCAACTTTATATATACAGTATATCTAATGTATGTGTGCATGGAATGCCCAGGTGCAGGCTGCCATGATGACATTATATAAATATATATTTATTATATATAAAATAAAATGTGTTCAGGACACTGGAATGCACCACAGAGATGTCAGACCAAAGAGTAATATATAAAGAGGTGAAGAGGAATCAGGATATTGTACATGAGAGGACTATTTGAATTCAGCAAGGCGGAGGGATACAGTGAAGGCAGGAATGTGACAGTTGTAGTCACATGATCCTTTTTTGAACCCCTCCCCCAATCGCTGCTGTTCAAAGTAGAATGGAGGGGGAACAAGCACAAAAAAGATATATAAAGCTATTTTTTATTCATGATATCCAGTTGCCATCTGTGTGAATGGTTGTTGGTTGCCACATCCACATTATATTATTGGGATGCAACAACATATCCCTCAAGTATAGGGAAAAACATGACATGACTTTACCCCTAACCTCAGCTGATAGCAGTTGTCACTTTTCCTTCAGCCCATTGATGTGGTGCGGATTATGGCCTTTTCACTTGGGTGCAGCAGCCATGACTAATATCACTAATCCTGATGGACAGTATAGGTGAGGCCAGGGTTGGGATGTTACTACGAAAACAGCTAAACTCAGAGGAATCATCGTAAAACAATGGATCTGCCCCTCCTGACGAATGTTCATAGCAGGCAGACAAGCTCCACTCTAAAGGGAACCTATCATCAGATTCATGCTGCCCGAATGGAGCCAGGTATGTGTTATTGTGAAATGCTGCCAGTCAGAGTCTCAGAGTCAGAGTCTCAGAGTCAGAGTCTCAGAGTCAGAGTCTCAGAGTCAGAGTCTGAGTCTCAGAGTCAGAGTCTCAGAGTCAGAGTCTCAGAGTCAGAGTCTCAGAGTCAGAGTCTCAGAGTCTCAGAGTCTTAGAGTCAGAGTCTCAGAGTCAGAGTCAGAGTCAGAGTCTCAGAGTCAGAGTCTCAGATTCAGAGTCTGAGTCTCAGAGTCAGAGTCTCAGAGTCAGAGTCTCAGAGTCAGAGTCTCAGAGTCAGAGTCTCAGAGTCAGAGTCTCAGAGTCTCAGAGTCTTAGAGTCAGAGTCTCAGAGTCAGAGTCAGAGTCAGAGTCTCAGAGTCAGAGTCTCAGATTCAGAGTCAGAGTCTCAGAGTCAGAGTCTCAGAGTCAGAGTCTCAGAGTCAGAGTCTCAGAGTCAGAGTCAGAGTCTCAGAGTCAGAGTCTCAGAGTCAGAGTCTCAGAGTCAGAGTCAGAGTCTCAGAGTCAGAGTCTCAGAGTCTCAGAGTCAGAGTCTCAGAGTCAGAGTCTCAGAGTCAGAGTCTCAGAGTCAGAGTCAGCCGCACTACCTCACACCGACGTTCCCTATCACTATCTGACGAGTTCTGCCACACCCCCGGCCCTGACTCACGCTACCAAGATGGCGGATCCCGCCCCCCACACCACAGCAGCGGAGCACCTATGCCGCTCTGCGCTGATAGCACTTCTCTGCACCCTCACCTGCCTGACGCTGCCCTGCGCCCCAGCCTCAATGCATACTAGCCTTTGACAGCCACTGCGGCGCCGGTGTCAGCGGGAGCCGCCGGAGACCACCCTCCGGGAGAGCCGCCCACTGCCTTGCTGCAGGCGCAGAAGCCTGGAGCTGAGCCAGAGGTGTGGACGGGGCACTGGAGCGGAGGAGTTCTGGCACACCCCCCGCCTCAAAGTCACCCAACCAAGATGCCGGATCCCGCCCCTCACCCCTGCAGCGGATCAGCTATGTGTGTGCTGTGTCCATGATGCATGTGTTGCTGTGTGCATGATGTATGTGTGTGCTGTGTGCATGATGCATGTGTGTGATGTGTGCATGATACATGTGTGTGCTGTGTGCATGATGCATGTGTGTGCTGTGTGCATGATGTATGTGTGTCCTGTGTGCATGATGTATGTGTGTCCTGTGTGCATGATGTATGTGTGTCCTGTGTGCATGATGTATGTGTGTCCTGTGTGCATGATGTATGTGTGTCCTGTGTGCATGATGTATGTGTGTCCTGTGTGCATGATGTATGTGTGTCCTGTGTGCATGATGCATGTGCGTCCAGGTGTGCTATGTACATGATGCATGTGTGTGCAAGTGTGCTCGCTCCATCCTGCCCCCCCCCATCCTGCTCCTCCGGCTCCATCCTTCCTCGCTCGCTCCATCCTGCCCTGCTCACTCCATCCTGCCCCCCCGCCACCATCCTGCTCCTCCGGCTCTATCCTGCCCCGCTCACTCCATCCTGCCCCGCTCCCCACTATCCAACCCTACCCCCCCTGCCACCATCCTTCTCTGCCTCCATCCTGCCCGCTCCCTCCATCCTGCCCCCCCCTCCGCCTCCATCCTGCCCCTCCCCTCGGCTCCATCCTGCACACCTGCCATCCTGCCCCCCGACACAATCCCGCCACTCCCCCTCCCGGCACCATCGTCACATAGTGACAAAGCCACGGCGATTTCGGGGTCCGACACGATTTTGCCTACGGCAATTATAGAGTAGATATATACAGGACAGGGGTTATGGCACTCTGCAGTATATCTACTCTATAATTGCCGTAGGCGAAGCGGCCATTGCGAGTCGCTGGCCGAAAATAGAACCAGAGACTCGGCCACAAACTTAGCGATTTACCACTGAGGTAGCGCGAGCAATGGCCGCGAGGCCATTGCGAGTCGCTACCTCAGCCGCCGCACCTGCCGCAAGTCCCCCTATACTTTCTACATGCTCTTAATACTGTTATTAATGCTCATAATACTGCTAATAATGCTATTATTACTGCTAATAATAATGCTATTGCTAATATTATTGCTATTGATGATGCGATTATTTATTTAAAAATCTTTAAAAAAACAATAAACATATTCTAGACACCCGATGCATTTGCATCGGGCTCACAGCTAGTAATAATATAAGTAGATATAATTGTCAAATGACAAAGGGTTTAAATTTGAGAAAATTAAATTCATAGTCGACCGTCTGCAGATTGAACTACTAATCTTTCATCGCCCATTTTTAAGTGAACAATAAATCAGATCATCAGATGAGAATCAGGCAGTGATCTAGACTTACCTATGAATAGTAGAGAATGAACAACACGTGATCTCCTCATGTCCTCCATCTCCAAGTTAATGACAATTTCTTGGTTGTATTTTTTGAAGACAAAATAAGCCACAAGCTTCGCATCATCCTCCCAGTGACTGATGACATCACACAGTTTCTCCATCTTCTCCTCAGGGGTCGTCTTTTTCATCACACCATTATACTGTTCCTCAGTCAGACGCTTTTGGTTCCAGAGATCATGTAGAATTGGATTTATATCTGTTATTGTCCTAATAAGATCTGATTGATGATGTTCTATAAATTCTGTCCTGTCTGTAGTGTGAGGGGGAAATAGGAGAGAAGTAAATGCAGCATTGCATAACTCTGGATGTTCTATAGTTTTGCTAACTTACTAAATCACTAGAGGATTTTTTGATCTGTCAGATATGTTTTATAATCATCATTTTAATTTTTATTTCTTAAATTATTTCATGAAAATAAACAACTTTTCAATATATAAAATCAGCAAAATCTGCTTCTTTCTCCTCCTGCATTCATGTTACACATTCATGTGATGGGTAAATCTGTATTCAATGAAGATATTCCCGTGAGGGCAGTGGCGTAGCTGGCTACCTTCGGGCCCCAGGGCAACATCACCACCCTGGCCCCCCATGTGAGGACGGGGGCGGGGGGTTTGGGGGTGGGGGGATATGTGGTGATGGTGGAGAGGTGTGAGGAGGGACCGGACCGGGGGACCAGCACTCACCGCGGCCGGCCGCCTGCGTGCGTCTGCTGTAGGAGGGGGAGGAGGGGCGGGCAGATCTGCACAGCAGGAAGTCCCGTCCTCCTTCCTCTCCGGCCGCGCGGCTGCCAGCACGGGGCCCCCCAGGGAGTGCGGGGCCCCCCGGGGGCGGCCAATGGGCCCCTCAAGCACCCCCTGCCCCCCCGCTAGCTACGCTACTGCGTGAGGGCCACGTCACACACACAGATATATGGTAAGATATCGCTTGAACGCGCCGGATTAAACATCGCTCGAACGATGTCTGTGCGTGTGACGGCAAGATACGACCAACGAGAAATGATCAGATCGTAAGATCAAGATATGAGATCCGGACCTCATATCTGACGATGTCGGCTCAGTGGATATGCACAATCGATGCGTGTAAATGAACGATATCGTATGAAAGCTGTGAATTGAGCGATGGCAAAATCTAACACGTAGGCGTGCCGGGTATTCACCTGTGTCACGCCTCCTCAGTTGTGATTCGTTAACCCTCATGCATTACGATTGGCTGGCGCCACATCAGCTCGCAACAGGGTGACAGTCCTTTACGGGTCGTCAAAACGGCAACCATTGACCAACGCATAAGTGTTCGGATTGTGCATGGCGCACAAGGGGGATAGCGGTTTCTACGTTTCGGTAGTGACAAGGTTTTTTAGATAACAGTACGTGTTTACACATGTACATTGCGATGCACATCCCAGGACAGTCGGAAAATGAAACCGCCATGTTTCAAAAGACATCTGACCCAATGAGGACGCAGTACTCGCCACCAATGATGGAGTGAGGGGCGCGGCTTCGACACCATGTAGCACACCTATGTGCTCCAAATTACCTTCTAATACGCCCACATTTACCCCAACATCGTTTACGAGGTTTCTGTGTGACTGTTTGCTAACGATGTGCACAGATGATAAGTGGATCGCTCATACGACCGCTGGAACGCTGCATCGGAGAATCGTATGAGCGATATCTGTGGGTGTAGCGTTGTGATGAAAGATCTCACACATCGTTCGGACGATGTGCAAATCCGACATCGTTTCTAACATCGTTATCTATATCGTAGCGTGTGACGGCCGCCTGAGGGACACATCACACACACAGATATCTGTGCAGAGATTGTTTACAGTTCTCTGGTTGCAGTGAAATCATGGACACATTGTTACATTTGTATACGGCCACAAGATAGAACAATGTGTCCATGATTTCACTGCAACCAGAGATCTGTGAACAATATCTGCAAAGATATCTGTGTGTGTGACGTGGCCCTTACAGAGATACAAGATGCCAGAGGGTATTTATACGATTTTATGGAGAACTAGCTGTAGTACCCGGCTGCGCCCGGGTTAATAAATAACTGATGTTAGCTATAACAAAATAGAATTTGAATATGTCATATTAATGTCCTGTAGGAGAACAGAAGCTGAGCTGTGATTGATTGCTATAGGCAGCCTAATAAATCTCCAGCCAACTGTAAACCCTCCCCCTGGCCAGGCAGTATATGTTACCTCACACATACACATAAAGGACAGCTCATGTGACTGACATCTGCCTTAATTCCCTATATGGCACATGTGTTGCACATTGGCTGTTTTTAATCAGATGTTTATGTGTGGAAATTAAAGATAGCACACGTATGAGGCGAGTTGTGTGAGGTGATTTGTGCACATCTGTGTCTGTCTGTGTGATGTGCGTGTCCCTGGGGTGTGTGTATGTGTGTGTCCCTTTGGGGTGAGTACATGTGTCCCTATAGGGTGTGTATGTGTGTGTGTCCCTGTGGGGGGAGTCTGTGTGGTGTGTGTCTCTGTGGTGTGTTTCCCTTTGTGGTGTGTGTGTGTCCCTGTGGGGTGAGTGCATGTGTCCCTATAGGGTGTGTATGTGTGTGTGTCCCTGTGGGGGGGTGTCTGTGTGGGGTGTGTGTGTCTCTGTGTTGTGTGTGTCTCTTTGTGGGGTGTGTGTCCCTGTGGGATGAGTGCATATGTCCCTATACGGTGTGTGTGTGTGTCCCTGTGGGGGTGTCTGTGTGGGGTGTGTGTGTCTCTTTGTGGTGTGTGTGTCCCTGTGGGGTGAGTGCATGTGTCCCTATAGGGTGGCTATGTGTGGGTGTCCCTGTGGGGGGGTCTGTGTGTGTGTCTGTGTTGTGTGTGTCTTTTTGTGGTGTGCGTGTCCCTCTGGGGTGAGTGCATGTTTCCCTATAGGGTGTGTATGTGTGTGTGTCCCTGTGGGGGGGTGTCTGTGTGGGGTGTGTGTGTCTCTATGTTGTGTGTGTCTCTTTGTGGTGTGTGTGTCCCTGTGGGGTGAGTGCATATGTCCCTATAGGGTGTGTATGTGTCCCTGTGGGGGGGGTCTGTGTGGTGTGTGTGTTTCTCTTTGTGGTGTGTGTGTGTGTGCCCCTGTGGGGTGAGTGCATGTGTCCCTATAGGGTGGCTATGTGTGTGTGTCCCTGTGGGGGGGTCTGTGTGGTGTGTGTGTCTGTGTTGTGTGTGTCTCTTTGTGGTGTGTGTGTCCCTGTGGGGTGAGTGCATGTGTCGCTATAGGGTGTGTATGTGTGTGTGTCCCCTTGGGGGTGTTTTTGTGTGTCTCTGTGTTGTGTGTGTCTCTTTGTGGTGTGTGTGTGTGTCCCTGTGGGGTGAGTGCATGTGTCGCTATAGGGTGTGTGTGTCCCCCCATGGGGGTGTGGTGTGTGTGTCTCTGTGTTGTGTGTGTCTCTTTGTGGTGTGTGTGTGTGTGTTTGTTCGGGTGAGTGGTGAGTATCCAATGTTGGGGCTGCACCTTAGCGACTATACACTTGTTGTTACTCTTTGTGTGCATGTGGTGTTTATACATGTCCCCGTGCGTGGTGAATATCCCATGTCAGGGCCCCACCTTAGTGACTATAGGCTGGTATATGCTGTTAGTCTTTGGTGCTATCATTAAGCCCCTCTCATTCACAACTGTCAACTGGTAACTGTCACTTTTTCCCCATTATGTAGATAGGGGCAAAATTGTTAGGTGAATTGGAATGCGCGGGGTTAAAATTTTGCCTCACAACATAGCCTTTGACGCTCTCGGGGTCCAGACGTGTGACTGTGCAAAATTTTGCGGCTGTAGTTGCGACTGTGTAGATACCAATCCCGGATATACACATACACACACACACATTCAGCTTTATGTATTAGATGAGAGGGAGGACCTAGATGTTGAGGGAGCACTTAGAAGTAGAGAAGGAGCTGGAGGCTGAGGGAGGAGCTAAAACCAAAGAGAGGAGCTGGAGGCTGAGGGAGGAGCTGGAGGCAGAAGGAGGAGCTAGAGGGAGGAGCTAGAAGCAGAGGGAAGATCAAGAGGAAGAGGGAGGAGCTAGAATCAGAGGGAGGAGCTAGGGTTGAAGGAGGAGCTAGATGCAGATGGAGGAGTTAGAGGGAGAGTGATGAGCTAGAGGCAAACATCAGACAATTCTGCTGCAAGTTCTCCTGACCCAACAGTTACAGTCTTCAATAGAAATTTGTGAACACCAACTGTTATATCAAGGGAATGGGAAAATCAGTGAAGACAGATTTCACTCATGACATGAGAATTTTGAGGAATAATGATCAGATGAGTAGGAGGAAAAATCCGAATTCTCTGATAAGATATATTACAGTGTTTCTAATTTTTACATGTACTATTCATTAATGAAACAAAAATCTAAACAATGGTTACTCATTCCTCACCACATTACACATTACATTATTATGTAATTTAGATATTTTTTTTCCATCCAGCTCAAAAGTAGGTATGATTTAATAGAATAATGCATAGATTGATGGAATATGTTCTGCATCATTAAATGTGACTGAATTGGTTCAAAAATATTAGTGTAAAGTAAGTAAATTATTATCTTGGTGAAAACTTAAGGAAGAAGGTAAAGGAACAGTCATTTGCCAATACTGATATCAAGCTAGACAGTTCTCAGTTGAAGGGGATATTCACATCTTTAAAATCCTATCCCAATATATATCGTATTTTTCCGCTTCATAAGACGCACCTGATTATAAGACGCACCCCCAAATTTGGTGAAGGAAAAGAGAAAAAAGTACTTTTGATTGTTAAATGGAGTCCGACTTATAATTCCAGTGTCCGTCTAACAAATCATATAGCATATATGTCCCTCATTGCACCCTCATCGTAATACATTGTCCTTCATCCTGGGATATAGCCCCCCATCCTTAAATTAGCCCTCTAAATCTGTTATGGCCCCCTTATATTGGATATAGCCCCCTTGTGCTGCAACCCATCCCCTAGTGATGCCACATGTCCCCTATTGCTGGCACACATCCCCCTGTGCTGGCATATGTCCACCATGGCTGGCACACATCCCCCATGGCTGGCACACATCCCCCATTGCTGGCACACATCCCCTATTGATGGCACTCATCCCCCATGGCTGGCACACGTCCCCCTTTGGCTGGCACACGTCCCCCTTTGGTTGGCACATGTCCCATATGGCTGGCACACGTCCCCCATGCTGCTGGCACACATCCGCCATGGCTAACACACGTCCCCTGTGGCTGGCACATATCCCATGTGGCTGGCACATGTCCCCTATAGCTGGCACACATCCCCTGTGGCTGGCACACGTCCCCTATGGCTGGCACAAGTCCCCTATGGCTGGCACATGTCTCCTGTGGCTGGCACTCGTCCTATAGGGCTGACACATGTCCCCCATGCTGTTGGCAAACATCCCCCATGGCTGGCACTCATCCCCTGTGGCTTGAACATGTCCCCTGTGGCTTGCACATGTCCCATGTGGCTGGCACTCGTCCTCTATGGCTGGCACATGTCCCCCATGCTGCTGGCACACATCCTCCATGGCTGGCACACTTTCCCTGTGGCTGGCACATATCCTGTGTGGCTGGCACATGTCCCCTATAGTTGGCACACGTCCCCTGTGGCTGGCACACGTCCCCTGTGGCTGGCACACGTCCCCTATGGCTGGCACACGTCCCCTATGGCTGGCACATGTACCCTGTGGCTGGCACATGTCCCTGTGGCTGGCACTTGTCCTCTATGGCTGACACACATCCCCTATGCTGCTGGCAAACATCCCCCATGGCTGGCACACATCCCCTATGGTTTGCACATGTCCCCTGTGGCATGCACATGTCCCCTGTAGCTTGCACACGTCCCCCCTGTCCTGGCTATTGTCCCCATGCTGCTGCCCATAGTAAAACAAAAAACTCTTTACTCACCTTCCTCCAGCGCTGTCCTCCGAGTTTCTCTCCAGCCACTGCGCTCTTCCACTTCCTGCTTCTCAGTGCCGGTCATGTGATCGGCACAGCAGAGAGACATATTCTCTGCTTGCCCGATCACAGCGGCAGCAGGGAGAGCGGGGAGACAGTGGGAGGACAGCGCTGGAGGAGGTAAGTAAAGCTTTTTTATTTTACTCTGGGCAGCAGCATGGGGGGCCATATGGAACAAAGGGGGGCATGTGCCATCACTGGGGGGTCGGTGTAGGCTCATAGAATATGCGCTGGTCCCCCAGTCCATCACCACGGTGCGGTTTCAGCACCATGGTGATGGACAGCGGCAGTGCATATTATATGTGCGGGAGCAGGAAATCTCCCACTACCTAATGCAGCCTGTGCCAGCCCGCCCCAGCCTCGCTCCAGAGCCCCCTCACCTCCCCTGCAGTATAATCCATATATTCGGATTATAAGACGCACCCCCACTTTCCCTCAAAATTTGGGGGCACAAAAGTGCGTCTTATAATCCGAAAAATACGGTAGTAGGTGTAAAAATATTAATATATTAGTAAATACCCCCATTATAAATGTAGTATCGTTCTCATTAGCTATGTCTCTTACCTCACGTGCAGAACATTGCCACTTAGTAGTGATGAATGAACATGTTCTGCACTGCTCGTTACTCGATCGAGCATAATGGCACTCGAGATACTTGATAATCAATGGAGTATTCCAATACTCATTTGCATTGCCCAATTCCCGGTCCTGCATGTTTGGTGCTGGATTTTCAGGCAATAACTATGCTGGGATTACTTGACTTTCACGATGATGTTATAGCTGTCTTTGATACAGGTATTAATGTGATTGACTGGGCACATACCATCATCAAGTCTATATAATGCTTGGTGACACCATGTTGGGCACACGGTATGCAGAATTAGTATAGGGAGAATTGCTACTGGAGAAGGAACAGCGCCATATTGTGTTTCAGTACCTGCTGGTGCAAGATTAAACAAACAGTCCTTTTCAGGGTGTGATGGGGTGCACGACAGAGCAAGGGACACCAGGGGAAAATGGAACCGCACAAATGAAGACAATTCTGCAGAGTCTGTAAGAAGTCCACAACCAAGGAGCAGATCCGGGGCGTCACCCGGCAATCCTGACGCCAGATTAACGGAAGAAATAGTCCAGATAGAGTCCACTGGATTCAACCAAGGAAGGACACTGTACAATGCCATGGACACCAAGATCTCGCCTCAGCTAAGATCTCAGACTCTTCCACCTCCGCATTCAACTGATCCTAAAACATGAGTGTATTGTTTGGGCTCCTGGGATCAGCCCATGTATACCTACTTTTGAATGGTTTGCTCCAGTCAGAGGATTCTAGAACTGCTGGCTCCATTCTGTGTTACAGGTTTGTTTATTGGAGTCACCTCCTGCTGAGAGGGACAATGACAGAATCCCCCACTCTAGCTGTTGACCAAGGTTTGATTACATTATAGTCCAGGAAAATAGGCCGGGGGGGGGGGGGGGGGGGGGGGGGGGGGGGGGGGCAGGGACACAGGTTAAGTTACAGCACAATAAGTTGCATAGTATACATTAATAACAGGACAGAGAAAAGTATATACCATTACACAGGGCTAATTCACAATATGGCTGCTAACTTTAGTGTAGTGTTGGCTGCTAGAGTACGGCAAGTGTATAATAGGCATTTAGGCAGAATTCTTTACATTACAGGTCCTGCTGGAGCCATATTAAGCACACAGTCTTTTTAAGGGCTAATTCCAATATATTCTATTGTATTCTGATACAGCTGTTAGCTGTTATTAGTGCAGGGAAACCTTCTGAAGTAAAACTAGCATGTTATAGGAACTTGCTATCTACCTTATGGAGAGACGTTTTCCTGCAACCATAAGAAGACAGTTAAGTAGGTAAGGAGATTACAGCTACATCCCCACTCTAGGAAATATGCAAATTTGCACTTCAGTAAGGAAGTGGAAGAACTCCGGTGCCACCTTTAAGCAGCTCCTCAAAGTCATAATCGCTTTCCAACAAGCTTTTTAATATGACCAGGGATTTGTGGCAGATCAGAACCCTAAACTACAGACGCTGTGTTTCGGGGTGACTACCCCTCATCAGTGTAGTGTGTGGGATATTCTGATCTGGCTGTGTGAGTGGGCTAAGACAAGGTCTGGGAACTGGCTATCTACCTTATGAAGAGACGTTTTCCTGCAACCATAAGAAGACAGTTAAGTAGGTGAGGAGATTAAAGCCACCTCCCTCCTCTTCCTCTTCCTTACTGAAGTGCAAATTAGCATATTTTCTAGAGGAGGGATGTGGCTGTAATCTCCTCATGCGTTCCCACCCACTGTCCTCTAAACCCACCAACCCTTTCCCGCCTAGAGTTCCAGGCTCCGGGTTGGGTGCTGCCTCCTAGTGGGCGTGTGGGATGTCTGTAAGGGTGTTTATTATATAAACTGTCTTTTCCTCCTGGCTGCAGTTCCCTATGTGGCCACCCTGGCCGCAGGGGCGCCACATTAACCCCTTGGATCCCGCTGTCAATCACTGACAGCGGGATCCAAGGCGGCTGTTTCCCGCCTGTTCCGGAGATCCTGCGATAGTATCGCGAGATCTCCGGCGCTCATGTGACAGCCCAGGGTCCCATCTAGACCCCGGATGTTGTCAGAGCCCAGTTTCCTGTTGTGGTTGGCAGTTGCTGCCAACCACAATAGGTCCGTGATTTTGGGAGATACAGATGAGCTACAACTCATCTGTATCTCCCAGAAGCGATCGGACTGTGCAGCAGGGTGCCTCTTAAAGAGGCAGTGTAAAAATAAGAATGAATGAAAAAATAAAGTTTAAAAAAAAAAAGAAAAAAGGATATAAAAGTTCCAATCACCTCCCTTTACTCCCAATCACAATAAAAGTATTAAAAAAAGAAAAAAATACACGTTTGGTATCGCCGCGTTCAGAATCGCCCGATTTATCATCGTATTAAATCCGTTAATGAGAGCCGTAAACTCCGTAACGGAAAAAATGGTCCAAACGCCAAAATTCCATTTTTTTGGTCACCGCAACATTGCTATAAAATGCAGTAACGGGCGATCAAAACTGCAGATCCCCCCAAAAATGGTATCATTAGAAACATTAGCTCCAGACGCAAAAAATAAGCCTTCACACAGTCCCGGATCCAAAAAATGAGGACACTACAAGTCGCAGAACATGGCGCAAAAAGTCTGTTTTGTTTTTTTTCAAACTTCTGAATTTTTTTTCACCACCTACCCTGTTTCCCCGAAAATAAGTCACCCCGAATTTAAGTAAGGGCAGGGCTGGCGCAGAATTTTCCAATATAAGTCATACCCCAAATATAAGACAGGGTGACTTATTTTCGGGGAATATAAGACAGGGTACCGCTAAAGTGCCATTTTTGCCCATTGCATGTTTTACCTGTGTCCCCGTTGTCCCGCTGGTCCCGCTGTCCTCCGTGGGCTCCCCTCTGCCCTCAGGTGCAGCCGCAGGTCCACTGTCCTCCGTGGGCTCCCCTCTGCCCTCAGGTGCAGCCGCAGGTCCGCTGTCCCCCGTGGGCTCCCCTCTGCCCTCAGGTGCCGCAGGTAACCCCGAGGGCATAGGGTTAATCTTGTGCGCCTGTCGCCCCGGCCTGACATCACCGCTGCCGGCAGGAGCTTCTGATTGGCCAGCGGTTCCCCAGCATCTCGAGCGCTGATTGGCTCAGCGGCTCGAGTGCTGATTGGCCAGAAGCTCTTGCATGAAGAAGCATCTGGACAACGCCCTGCACCGCGGAGGAATCTATAGCCCGAGGCCGCCAATACCCTAAAAGGTAAGGATGTTTCCTTGCCGACTTGCCCATTAAAACCGCAATTCCGCCGCACAGCCGACTTGCGGCACACTTGCGGCAGGTCTCCATACAATGTACGGTACTGTATGGGACACTTGCGGCAAGGTGCAGTTACCGCACCTTTGCCGCACCTTGCCGCAAGTGGTGCCATACTGTTCAGCTTGTTAATAAATGTTAATTTTATGGTTAAAAAAAAATTGTCATTTTTTTTTAATATAAGTCATACCCCGAATATAAGACAGGGTGGGACTTTTGGGGGTAAAATAATATAAGACACTGTCTTATATTCGGGGAAACACGGTAGATACCAGTAAAGGTAACATGTTGGGTGTCTACGAGCGCGTACCGACCTGATCCAACACCTTGTCACATCGGTTTTACAATATAGTGAACATGACGACTAAAGTACCCAAAAAACAAACGTTTCATTGCACTTTTTTTGCAATTTCACTGCATTTAGATTTTTTTTTTAATTTCCCTGTACACTATATGGTAAAATAAATGATTGCATATGAAAGTACAACTCGTCCCGCAAAAAACAAGCCATCATATGTCTATATAGACGGAATAATAAAAAAGTTATGGCTCTTGGAAGCAGGGGAGCCAAAAACGAAAATGAAAAACGAAAAATTCCCGGGTCATGAAGGGGTTAAAATAGCACTAAAACTTTCCCTGTTTGTTTGGGACCAAAATGCTTACTGGAAGACCTGCTGACTGGGAACAACACCTGACATATGGTTAGGAGTGTCCCTAGACATCACATCCAACTATACACTTTTTTTGAGCTTTAAATTAAATATTTTAAGCTTCCTGGAGTTTGCAGGTGTTTGACACCTGCAGAGTATGAATTTTGGGAACAGTGCAAGATGTAACAGCAGCTGTGAAGTCGAGAAAACATGCAATGTCCTTAATACATCAACTTAAGCTTAATATTTTGAAGGAATTTTAAAAAAATTGTTTAATAGATTTATTTTTTATTATTTCTTTCTTTCTTTCTTTCTTTCTTTCTTTCTTTCTTTCTTTCTTTCTTTCTTTCTTTCTTTCTTTCTTTCGAGAGAGCAAACCTTTATTACTGCAGGGGGTCAGCAGTGTGCGAGGCCATTTCTTCTACACTTATGTGATAGGAATTCATATAAAAATAGCATATGGCAATTATGTGCTTCACATACGCACTCTAGTTGTTATATCTTATGACCTGGGGAATTGGATTTGTGACAAATAATGATATTAGCTCTGCACCCCACTGCATGGATGGGTTAATGATAAGCTAGGCAACAACATTATGCAAATATTTAAGGGGAACTCCAATGAGAAAAAAAACTTTTTAGTACAGTCCCTGCCCTGCTACATGATGAATCAGAGCTGTACACTGCAGTTCTAGAATCTATAGATCGTGTATAAAACAATACCTGCTCCTCAGCTCTGACCCACCTCATGGGACAGAGAATTTTAACATGTCAGCTTCATGCAAGAGCAAAAAGCAGGAGGTGTGTTGGGGGAGTGGATGCTGAGAGCTGCAGGATCATCCTACATTCCACCCCCCTCACATTTCCATATTGGGAGGGGGCGTGGCCACCAGCCCCATGGTCACACTACAGTCCAGCCCCTGATATACCATTCTATGTGACAGGGGGCTCCAGGCATGAAATAGCAATCATGTCACCAAGCAGATATAAATACACACTCTGATCCTCTACTGTTGTAATGGATGCCCTCCACACCTTTCGGGTGGGCTGTCCTCTTAATTGTCTGCCGCCAAATTGATGCTTTGTGTTAGTGTGTGCACGCCACCGTAAGAACCACGCTGACACACAAGTCAATGTAGAGCTTAATGACAAAGACCTTTATTTTAGGAGCCGTTAGAAGTTTTATTACTTATCATTAAAGGGGCATTTCTTAGGGGTGTTTCTAGGTGATTACATCATATTATGCTGAATATACATTTTATTCTGAAAAAAACATTCAATTATATTTTGTGTGTTAGTTAGTTTAAACTAGCCTTGGGTTCGTACAGTACATTCAGAACATGCTGATAAGAACTTCTATACAGCTACCTCTAAGTCAAAACATTATATAAAATCTGAGCCAGAGGAATCCCGAAGGTGGGAGGGAAGAAGGAGAGAGAGCTAATTAGAGAAAAGAGCAAGGCCATTTTCCTGCAAACAGGTCTCTAGCCTGTACACTAAAATATTTCTGAATGACTTCTATAAACCTATATAAATTATTAACTATTTATTGCTATAACACTGTATGATGATGCATAATGTGTACTGTTTTTGTGAGGCTAGGAGCAGAAGCAAATCACTACATTGATTGATTAAGCTCTGCATGGTCTCCCCTCCCCCATAGTAACATGGAAGCTTCCTAACCCTCCAACTTTCAATGGATCATCATTAGTGATGAGCGAGTACTAAAATGCTCGGGTGCTCGAAGCTCGGGCCGAGCATCCTGAGATACTCGTGTACTCGGCCCGAGTAACGAGCCCAATGTTATCCTATGGGAGACACGAGTATTTTTATGAAATGACTGCCGGCAGCATGGAAAAACCCTAAAAATGTCACAAAAGTCTCAGAAGAGTGCTGAAATGACATGGCAACACCATGGGGAAGACCCCTGGAAGCATTTCTCACTCAAAAGTCACAGCTGTGAACAATGTTGTCCGAGTTTCACGCCAATTTTACGGAGTCTCCAGAAAACCTTCCAAAATTACACCAAAATGAATATTTAGGGTGGAAATGTTAAGGGCACATACCCAATAGTGAGATACAGCTGGTGTATGTCACTTTTTGTGATTACATGAAAGATTTTACGTGAAAACATTGTGCGGCACTCCGATGACCCAGACAAGAGACGTACATGAAGCCCTGTCTAGAAATAAAGTGCCCATTTTGAGGAACACGGTCTATTGTAGTATCTTCCTTTGCCAGGGCAGTCCAAAATTGGGAGGTTCACCAATGCCCCTGGATACAGACATGCAGGATGGCCTGTAAACAAGAATTGGGTGTATTGTAGTATAGCCCTTTGGCCAGGGCAGCCAAAAATTGGGAGGGTCAACAATGACCCATGCATTCTGACATGTAGTAGGGCCTGTAACCCTCAAGTGGGTGTATTGTAGTATAGCCCTTTGGTCAGGGCAGCCAAAAATTGGGAGGTTCAACAATGACCCATGCATTCAGACATGTAGTAGGGCCTGTAACCCTCAAGTGGGTGTATTTTAGCCTAGGCCTTTGGCCAGGGCAGCCAAAAATTGGGAGGTTCAACAATGACCCATGCATTCAGACATGTAGTAGGGCCTGTAACCCTCAAGTGGGTGTATTTTAGCCTAGGCCTTTGGCCAGGGCAGCCAAAAATTGGGAGGTTCAACAATGACCCATGCTTACAGACATGTAGTAGGACCTGTAAACCTCAAGTGGGTGTATTGTAGTATAGCCCTTTTGTCAGGGCAGCCAAAAATTGGGAGGTTCAACAATGACCCATGCATTCAGACATGTAGTAGGGCCTGTAACCCTCAAGTGGGTGTATTGTAGTATAGCCCTTTTGTCAGGGCAGCCAAAAATTGGGAGGTTCAACAATGACCCATGCATTCAGACATGTAGTAGGGCCTGTAACCCTCAAGTGGGTGTATTGTAGTATAGCCCTTTGGTCAGGGCAGCCAAAAATTTGGAGGTTCAACAATGACCCATGCTTACAGACATGTAGTAGGGCCTGTAACCCTCAAGTGGGTGTATTGTAGTATAGCCCTTTGGTCAGGGCAGCCAAAAATTTGGAGGTTCAACAATGACCATGCATTCAGACATGTAGTAGGGCCTGTAACCCTCAAGTGGGTGTATTTTAGCCTAGGCCTTTGGCCAGGGCAGCCAAAAATTGGGAGGTTGAACAATGACCCATGCATTCAGACATGTAGTAGGGCCTGTAACCCTCAAGTGGGTGTATTTTAGCCTAGGCCTTTGGCCAGGGCAGCCAAAAATTGGGAGGTTCAACAATGACCCATGCATTCTGACATGTAGTAGGGCCTGTAACCTCAAGTGGGTGTATTGTAGTATAGCCCTTTTGTCAGGGCAGCCAAAAATTTGGAGGTTCAACAATGACCCATGCTTACAGACATGTATGAGGGCCTGTAAACCTCAAGTGGGTGTATTGTAGTATAGCCCTTTTGTCAGGGCAGCCAAAAATTGGGAGGTTCAACAATGACCCATGCATTCAGACATGTAGTAGGGCCTGTAACCCTCAAGTGGGTGTATTGTAGTATAGCCCTTTGGTCAGGGCAGCCAAAAATTGGGAGGTTCAACAATGACCCATGCATACAGAGATGTAGTAGGGCCTGTAACCCTCAAGTGGGTGTATTGTAGTATAGCCCTTTGGTCAGGGCAGCCAAAAATTGGGAGGCTCCTCTTTGTCCCTGGATGGAGACGTGCAGGAGGGCCTGTTAAGAATAACTGGGTGTATTGTAGTAGAGCCCTTTGGTCAGGGCAGCCAAAAATTGGGAGGCTCCTATTTGTCCCTGGATGGAGACGTGCAGGAGGGCCTGTTAAGAAGAACTAGGTGTATTGTAGTATAGCCCTTAGGTTAGGGCAGCCAAAAATTGTGAGGCTCCTCTTTGTCCCTGGATGGAGACGTGCAGGAGGGCCTGTTAAGAAGAACTGGGTGTATTGTAGTATAGCCCTTAGGTCAGGGCAGCCAAAAATTGTGAGGCTCCTCTTTGTCCCTGGATGGAGATGTGCAGGAGGGCCTGTTAAGAAGAACTGGGTGTATTGTAGTATAGCCCTTAGGTCAGGGCAGCCAAAAATTGTGAGGCTCCTCTTTGTCCCTGGATGGAGACGTGCAGGAGGGCCTGTTAAGAAGAACTGGGTGTATTGTAGTAGAGCCCTTTGGTCAGGGCAGCCAAAAATTGGGAGGCTCCTCTTTGTCCCTGGATGGAGACGTGCAGGAGGGCCTGTTAAGAAGAACAGGGTGTATTGTAGTGTAGCCCTTTTGTCAGGGCAGCCAAAAATTATGAGGCTCCTCTTTGTCCCTGGATAGAGACGTGTAGGAGTACCTAAAAACATTTTTCCCATTGAAAAGGAGCGGGTCTCCTGTCGTTGTAATGCCCATTCTAACAGAATGGGCTAAAAAATTTACCACTGCGGGTATACCTCAAACAAGAGCCTAACTATTCTAACGCTCATCATGGTGTCACATGAGGAGAAGGAGTAGCAGTCCAGCGATTAGCCAAAGTACGGAAGTGTGTACCCATGGGTGAGTGGAGGTACATGTCAAATTCAAATAACAAAATAAAATTTAGTTGTCATTTGCTGGTGGTGTGGTGAAGTCTGGCCCAATCCAACCCTTGTTCATCTTGATCAGAGTGAGCCTGTCCGCATTTTCAGTTGACAGGCGGGTGCGTTTATCAGTGATGATTCCACCTGCTGCACTGAAAACACGCTCTGATAAAACGCTAGCGGCAGGGCAGGCCAGGACTTCCAAGGCGTAGAGAGCCAATTCATGCCACGTGTCGAGCTTGGAGACCCAATAATTGAAAGGCACCGATGAATCTCGCAGTACAGTTGTTCGATCTGCAAGGTACTCCTTCAGCATCTGCCCGAACTTAGCATTTCTGGTGGCACTACCCCGCACCTCAGGGGCTGTGGTACGTGAGGGGCTGAGAAAACTGTCCCACATCGTAAAGACAGTTCCCCTGCCTCTGGCGGATTGGACTTGTGCCCCTCTCGGCCGTACGCCTTGGTTGTCCATCGAATCCTGACCTATGCCGCTAGCGTTTTGTGAGGGGAAGGATTTCACAACTTCCGCGACTATGGCCCTCTGGAACTGCAGCATTTTGGCTGACCTCTCCGCCTCAGGAATGAGAGACATAAAGTTCTCCTTGTAGTGTGGGTCTAAGAGTGTTGCCAACCAGTACTGATTGTCGGCCAAGATGTTCTGAACGCGAGGGTCACGAGACAGGCAGCTTACCATAAAGTCAGCCATGTGCGCCAGACTCTTAACAGCCATCACATCAGTATCCAGACCAACACGATGACTGAACATGCTGTCCTCCTCCTCCTCCTCATCTCCCCTGTCCTCTGGCCAGCCACGCTGAATCGAGGGTATGACTGGTGTGCATGTCATATCCCCAATTTGGCCTGAGAGTTGCTCCATGTCTTCATCCTCCTCCTCCTCCTCCTCGTCATAGTCCCCCACTACACGTTGTGATGACATGAGGCTGGGCTGTGTGTTTTCACCCACACCCACTACAGTTTCTTGCTCTAAGTCATCGCGCTCTGCCTGCAATGCATCCTCTTTTATTTTCAGCAGAGACCGTTTTAGAAGGCAGAGTAGTGGTATGGTGACGCTAATAATGGCGTCATCACCGCTCACCATCTTGGTGGAGTCCTCAAAGTTTTGGAGGACGGTGCATAGGTCCGACATCCATCTCCACTCCTCAGGTGTTATGTGTGGAGTTTGACCCATTTCCCGACGGCTTAGGTGATGCAGGTAGTCCACAACTGCCCTCTTCTGCTCACATATCCTGACCAACATGTGCAGCGTTGAATTCCAACGCGTGGGGACATCACACACCAGTCTGTGGGCCGGAAGACGCAAACGGCGCTGAAAGCTTGCAAGGCCGGCTGAAGCAGCAGGTGACTTGCGAAAATGTGCAGACAGACGCCGAACTTTTACCAGCAGGTCAGACACCTCCGGGTATGACTTCACAAACCTCTGAACCACCAGGTTGAGCACATGGGCCACGCATGGAACATGCGTCAGCTGCCCTCGCCTCAAAGCTGCCACCAGGTTCCGGCCATTGTCACACACGACCTTTCCTGGCTTTAGGTTCAGAGGTGTGAGCCAGTGATCTGCCTGCTGTTTCAGAGCTGTCCACACCTCTTCTGCATTGTGGGGTTTGTCACCTATGCAGACTAGCTTCAGCACAGCCTGTTGCCGCTTTGCAGAGGCAGTGCTGCAGTGCTTCCAGCTTGGGACTGGTGTGGAGGGTACAGTGGATGAGGATGCGCAGGTGGAGGAGGAGGAGGCTGAAGAGCATGACATTCCGGAGCTGTAGAGTGTCGGTGAAACCATGACAGAGGTAGGGCCTGCTATCCTTGGTGTGGGAAGGACGTGTTCCGTCCCTCGCTCAGACTAGGTCCCAGCCTCCACAATATTAATCCAGTGTGCCGTCAAGGAGATGTAGCGGCCTTGCCCACAAGCACTTGTCCACGTGTCTGTGGTTAGGTGGACTTTGGCTGAAACAGCATTGTTCAGGGCACGTGTGATGGTGTTGGACACGTGGTTATGCAATGCGGGGACGGCACATCTGGAGAAATAGTGTCGGCTGGGGACCGAGTAACGTGGGACAGCAGCCGCCATCAGGTCGCGGAATGCGTCCGTCTCCACCAGACGGAAAGGCAACATTTCTAGCGCTATGAGTCGCGAAATGTGAGCATTGAGGACTGTGGCATGTGGGGCATTGGCAGCGTATTTGCGCCTGCGTTCAAATGTTTTCTGAATGGATAATTGAACGCTGCGCTGGGACAAGGACGTGCTTGATGGTGGCGTAATTTGTGCTTCAGCAACTTCAGGTGCAGGACCGGAGGCTTGTTCGCGGCCAGCATGGACAGGGGATTGGCTTGCATGCACAACAGCCGAAGACGTAGCAGTGACATCAGCACGCACTGCTCCTCGACTCTGTGGTACTTCCCACAAAGTCGGGTGCTTGGCTGACATGTGCCTGATCATGCTGGTGGTGGTCAGGCTGCTAGTTTTCGTACCCCTGCTGATAGTGGCATGGCAGGTGTGGCAAATGGCCTTTTTAGAGTCTTCTGGAGCCAACTTAAAAAACTCCCAGACTCGGGAAGACCGAACATTTGCACAGGCACCTTGAGTCGTGTTGTTGTTCCGGGGAACGGTTGCCTGCCTTCTGCCTGCGGACGCACCCCTGCTTCGTATTGGCTGTTGTGATGCTACGCCTCCCTCCCCCTGTGCACTGCTGTCCTCGCTCTGCATATCCTCCTGCCATGTAGGGTCAGCTACTGGATCATCCACCACGTTGTCTTCCTCTTCCGCACCCTGATCCTCCTCCTGACTTCCTGGCAATTGTGTCTCATCATCGTCCACCCCTTGTTGAGACACTTTGACAACGTTCCGTTCGTCATAACGCGGCTGCTCAAATATTTGGGCATCTGTACATACCATCTCCTCATGACCCACTTCAAGAGGAGGTGGCGACCGGCCAGATTCTGCGAATGGATACGTGAACAGCTCTTCCGAGTGTCCTAGTGTGGGATCTGTAATGTCCGTGGACGTGTAATCGGCCAGGTGGTAGGAAGGAGGATCAGGTTGGGAAATGTGCGGTGCAGTATCACGGCTACTGACAGTTGACCGTGCGGAAGACAGGGTGTTTGTGGAGGTGCCCATCTGACTTGAAGCATTATCCGCTATCCAAGTAACAACCTGTTGACACTGGTCTTGGTTCAAAAGTGGTGTACTGCTGCGGGCCCCAAGAATTTGGGACAGGACGTGCGAGCGAGGAGATGTGGCCCTTTGTTGTTGCGAAATGAGTGCTTGCACACGACCACGGCCTCTGCCTGCACCACCATCACGTCCACTTCCTTGTTCCTTGCCAACGCCCTTGCCAACGCCTTTGCGCATTTTGCCTGTATAGAGCGACAACTGCCTGGTGACTGTGGAGGTCACAGGAGATTAGGATTTTAGTTCCCTAACCTGTATAAAGGTATGACGTACAACAGTGTGGTGACTGTTGAGATGACAAGAGTTAGGATTTTAGTTCCCTAACCTGTAGAAACGTATGACGTACAACAGTGTGGTGACTGTTGAGATGACAAGAGTTAGGATTTTTGTTCCCTAACTTGTACAAACGTATGACGTACACCAGTGTGGTGACTGTTGAGATGACAATAGTTAGGATTTTAGTTCCCTAACTTGTAGAAACGTAAGACGTACAACAGTGTGGTGACTGTTGAGATGACAAGAGTTAGGATTTTTGTTCCCTAACTTGTAGAAACTTATGACGTACAACAGTGTGGTGACTGTTGAGATGACAAGAGTTAGGATTCTAGTTCCCTAACTTGTAGAAACTTATGACGTACAACAGTGTGGTGACTGTTGAGATGACAAGAGTTAGGATTTTAGTTCCCTAACCTGTAGAAACGTATGACGTACAACAGTGTGGTGACTGTTGAGATGACAAGAGTTAGGATTTTAGTTCCCTAACTTGTAGAAACGTATGACGTACACCAGTGTGGTGACTGTTGAGATGACAAGAGTTAGGATTTTAGTTCCCTAACTTGTAGAAACTTATGACGTACAACAGTGTGGTGACTGTTGAGATGACAATAGTTAGGATTTTAGTTCCCTAACTTGTACAAACTTATGACGTACAACAGTGTGGTGACTGTTGAGATGACAAGAGTTAGGATTTTAGTTCCCTAACCTGTAGAAACGTATGACGTACAACAGTGTGGTGACTGTAATGGTTTGAAGAGAGGATTTTAGTCCCTAACCTGTATTAAGGTAGTACGTACACCTGTCTGGTGACTGTTTTGATGACAAGAGTTAGGATTTTAGTTCCCTAACCTGTATTAAGGTAGTACGTACACCTGTCTGGTGACTGTAATGGTTTAAAGAGAGGATTTTAGTCCCTAACCTGTATTAAGGTAGTACGTACACCTGTCTGGTGACTGTTTTGATGACAAGAGTTAGGATTTTAGTTCCCTAACCTGTATTAAGGTAGTACGTACACCTGTCTGGTGACTGTAATGGTTTGAAGAGAGGATTTGAGGATTTTAATCCCTAACCTGTATTAAGGTAGTACGTACACCTGTCTGCTGACTGTTTTGATGACAAGAGTTAGGATTTTAGTTCCCTAACCTGTATTAAGGTAGTACGTACACCTGTCTGGTGACTGTAATGGTTTCAGGAGACGATTTTAGTCCCTAACCTGTATTAAGGTAGTACGTACACCTGTCTGGTGACTGTAATGGTTTGAAGAGAGGATTTTAGTCCCTAACCTGTATTAAGGTAGTACGTACACCTGTCTGGTGACTGTTTTGATGACAAGAGTTAGGATTTTAGTTCCCTAACCTGTATTAAGGTAGTACGTACACCTGTCTGGTGACTGTTTTGATGACAAGAGTTAGGATTTTAGTTCCCTAACCTGTATTAAGGTAGTACGTACACCTGTCTGGTGACTGTAATGGTTTGAAGAGAGAATTTTAGTCCCTAACCTGTATTAAGGTACTAAGTACAAGAGTGTGGTGACTCTAATGGTCACAGAAAAGCTTGGATTCCAATCTGTATCACCCTGCCTATATCCTCCTAGATTAGTCCTGAGAAGGACTGTTGTGGTCAGCAGCAGTTTGCAGCCCTGATCCGGATCTACCTATGAGGGCCGCAAATCTGTCCCTAATCAGCAGCAGACACTCTCCCTACACTCACTGTCTGGAAGGCTGTGTGCCGAGCACAGCGCGCCGGGAGTTATAAAGGCTCGGTGACGCTGTGCAGGCCGGCCAATCACTGCTATACCACAGCTAACAGGGCTGTGGCATTGCAGTGGTCTGTCAGCCAATCCCTGCACGTGGGCTGGCTCTCAAAAGAGCGCCAACATGGAGAGATGACGACCACGAGCACAGCACGAGTCTGGTGACTGTAATGGTTTGAAGAGAGGATTTTAGTCCCTAACCTGTATTAAGGTAGTACGTACACCTGTCTGGTGACTGTTTTGATGACAAGAGTTAGGATTTTAGTTCCCTAACCTGTATTAAGGAAGTACGTACACCTGTCTGGTGACTGTAATGGTTTGAAGAGAGGATTTTAGTCCCTAACCTGTATTAAGGAAGTACGTACACCTGTCTGGTGACTGTAATGGTTTGAAGAGAGAATTTTAGTCCCTAACCTGTATTAAGGTACTAAGTACAAGAGTGTGGTGACTCTAATGGTCACAGAAAAGCTTGGATTCCAATCTGTATCACCCTGCCTATATCCTCCTAGATTAGTCCTGAGAAGGACTGTTCTGGTCACTGGAAATCTTGGACTCCGATCTGGATCACCCTGCCTATGTCCTCCTAGATTAGTCCTGAGAAGGACTGTTGTGGTCAGCAGCAGTTTGCAGCCCTGATCCGGATCTACCTATGAGGGCCGCAAATCTGTCCCTAATCAGCAGCAGACACTCTCCCTACACTCACTGTCTGGAAGGCTGTGTGCCGAGCACAGCGCGCCGGGACTTATAAAGGCTCGGTGACGCTGTGCAGGCCGGCCAATCACTGCTATACCACAACTAACAGGGCTGTGGCATTGCAGTGGTCTGTCAGCCAATCCCTGCACGTGGGCTGGCTCTCAAAAGAGCGCCAACATGGAGAGATGACGACCACGAGCACAGCACGAGTATCGCGAGATTACTCGGTGCTCGGCGAGTCGCCCGAGTACAGTGATACTCGTGCGAGTAACGAGTAGTGCCGAGCATGTTCGCTCAACACTAATCATCATCATCACTCCTCAATGGAAGGTACGATGATCTTTCAGCTCCCAGCATCAATGTCCCGGACACACTTCCTGTTCTCTGCTCCTGCATGAAGCTCTCAGACTTAAATTCTCTGTCCCATGTGGGAGGAGGAGATCAAAGGAACATGTATGATTTTATTGATTTGGAAGAGATCTATAGATCCTAGAATTGCAGTGTACAGATCTGCTTTATCATGTAGCAGGGCAGGGACTGTACTAAAAAGTTTTCTCTCCCCAGAGTTCCCATTTAATATCCTGTAGTGATTGCTTGGGTCTGAATCCTGGCAGTGGAAGAGGCGCACCCCTTAGGCAAAGCAAACAGGCATCAGCACAGTGCTCAGCATCTCACCACTATCTTACCTGTGCAGTACAGATGCACTCTACTCCACTTTTCCAGAATTACGCAGTAGTTTGGAGATGGACCCCCTGCTAGGCATGGTTGATCAAAGGAGGTCAACTTCCTAACCACCCAGGGCCAGAGGGTACTTCAGCACCAGAACCAGAGTGGAGTAAGCAGGACATGGTCACCTATGTGACCTGGATCTCCACCGCACTACCCACATTGGACCTCATCTGCATTAAGGTGCAGATCCAGCACTGGACTCCGATAACAGAAAAGGACCTGAGGAGCTCACAGTCACAGTCAGGAGATGACCCTTACCCTATGCAATCTGAACCAGGAGCATTAGATGTCAGACTGCACCGGATTTTGCAGCATGCCTGGCTGGATTCCACCTGCAGCTGGTGCCACAGCTACTGGATCACCACTGATACCATCAATGCCATATGGGGACCCCTAACCTTTCCAAGCAACAAGGCATCAATTACCCCTTCCTGTCTCCTTTATAGAGATTCGGCATGCAGATAACACCACCCACAAGTGGTTGCATGGGGCTAAGGCCTATGATTTATGATCAGTGTACCGAGGCAAGGTGGTGGCCTTCTTGCAGTATAGGGGGCTTGGCTTCCTAGTGGAACATGGTAATGGGCATAGGTGCTATGTTAATTAGTCCTCCCTACTTCATTACAATCTTCTCTAAAGACAATGCACCATCTCTGCTGAGGATAAGGACATTTTCATGCAAGTGTGGGGCAGTAAGGGGTGGTTCACGACTGGCATAAGTCAGGTTGGTACCGCTGCCGACTTTGCAAAGTGACAGGAGTAGGCCAACCTAGAGAGAATGTGATATCAGGTATAGCCCAGGTCTCTCTTGGTTGGCCAGCTGCTCCCAAACCCACAGGGCCCGTCGGTGTTCCCCAAGATGGACCCGTTTGTCCTAGAGGGTGTGCTCGTCCCCTAGTTCTCCCATCATTTTCTCCAGTGGTGGCCATGATGAAGTGTGCTGGAACGCAGGTGGTGGCAGAGAATTCTCCTACAGGGTGAGTACCTGCTACTCCCCAAGAACACCCAACAGCGGAGTACCAGGATAAAAAGGCAACAACCATCCAGGGCATGGCTGATCATGATGGCAGCCAACTCCAGTGGACCTTCCTAAAGGCATGTTGGTGGATTGCTGACCCATCCCTTAGGTGGCTGGCATTTTGTCCAGAGATGGACTTTTTTGAGTTTGTTGTCAGTTCCTCCTTTACCAAGGTCTTTTTTATGTTAGTTACTAGTAAAAAGGCCCGATGCAATTGCATCGGGAGTGCGGTGAAATGAATTGTGTGTATACAGGCGGGTGAGTGGGTAGCAGAGTATACAGGGGGCTCTGTGGGTAGCAGAGTATACAGGCGGGTCTGTGGGTAGCAGAGTATACAGACGGCTCTGTGGGTAGCAGATTATACAGGCGGCTCTGTGGGTAGCAGAGTATACAGGCGGCTCTGTGGTTAGCAGAGTATAAAGGCGGCTCTGTGGGTAGCAGAGTATACAGGCAGCTCTGTGGGTAGCAGAGTATACAGGGGGTCTGTGGGTAGCAGAGTATACAGGCGGGTCTGTGGGTAGCAGAGTATACAGGCGGTTCTGTGGGTAGCAGAGTATACAGGCGGCTCTGTGGGTAGCAGAGTATACAGGGGGTCTGTGGGTAGCAGAGTATACAGGCGGGTCTGTGGGTAGCAGAGTATACAGGCGGCTCTGTGGGTAGCAGAGTATACAGGCGGCTCTGTGGGTAGCAGAGTATACAGGCGGCTCTGTGGGTAGCAGAGTATACAGGCGGCTCTGTGGGTAGCAGAGTATACAGGCGGGTCTGTGGGTAGCAGAGTATGCAGGCGGCTCTGTGGGTAGCAGAGTATGCAGGCGGCTCTGTGGGTAGCAGAGTATGCAGGCGGCTCTGTGGGTAGCAGAGTATGCAGGCGGCTCTGTGGATAACAGAGTATACAGGTGGCTCTGTGGGTAGCAGAGTATAGAGGCGGCTCTGTGGGTAACAGAGTATAGAAACGGCTCTGTGGGTAGCAGAGTATACAGGCAGCTCTGTGGGTAGCAGAGTATACAGGCAGCTCTGTGGGTAGCAGAATATACAGGCAGCTCTGTGGGTAGCAGAATATACAGACAGCTCTGTGGGTAGCAGAATATACAAGCAGCTCTGTGGGTAGCAGAATATACAGGCGGCTCTGTGGGTAGCAGAATATACAGGCGGCTCTGTGGGTAGCAGAGTATACGGGCAGCTCTGTGGGTAGCAGAGTATACGGGCAGCTCTTTGGGTAGCAGAGTATACAGACGGCTCTGTGGGTAGCAGAGTATACAGGCAGGTCTGTGGGTAGCAGAGTATACAGGCAGCTCTGTGGGTAGCAGAGTATAGAGGCGGGTCCGTGGGTAGCAGAGTATAGAGATGGCTCTGTGGGTAGCAGAGTATAGGGGCGGCTTTGTGGGTAGCAGAGTATACAGGGGGCTCAGTGGGTAGCAGAGTATAGAGGTGGCTCTGTGGGTAGCAGAGTATAGAGGTGGCTCTGTGGGTAGCAGAGTATACAGGCGGCTCTGTGGGTAGCAGAGTATAGAGGTGGCTCTGTGGGTAGCAGAGTATACAGGCGGCTCTGTGGGTAGCAGAGTATAGAGGGATCTCTGTAGATAGCAGAGTATGATGTGGCGGGAGGGGTGAGGAGAGATGCGGCTGGAGCGGCGACATCACCGCTCGGCGGCAGGACGTGGCTGCGTGCTGGGGCTGATCGCCGCCCCAGTCACACGCCATTGTCCTCTGCGGCGGGGTGGGGGCTGCAAAGAGGGATCAGTCCCTCCCCTCAGGTCACACATGTGAGTTGAGGGAAAGGAGCGGATTGGGCGCTCAGTGGTAAACACAGGACGGCCATCCGATTGGTCCAGGACGCCGAGTGGGAAATAGGGCCGGTGCTATTGCATCGGGAGCGCGGTGAAATGAACAGGTGCTCTAGAAATAGCCGCTGAATAGTACGGTCCTCTCTCCAGAAAGTACGCTGCTGTTGCGGGATTAATATGGTGTATATGGTGGGTCAGTGGTTAGCACTGTATAGTGGGTCAGTGGTTAGCACCGTATGGTGGCTCAGTGTTTAGCACTTTATACAGTGGCTTTGTGGTTAGCACTGTATACGGTGGCTCAGTGGTTAGCATAGTTATATGGTGGCTCAGTGGTTAGCACTGTATATGGTGGCTAAGTGTTTAGCACTGTATACGGTGGCTCAGTGGTTAGCACTGTATATGGTGGCTCAGTGGTTAGGACTGTATACAGTGGCTCAGTGGTTAGCAGTGTATAAGGTGGCTCAGTTGTTAGCACTGTATATGGTGGCTCAGTGGTTAGCACTGTATATGGTGGCTCAGTGCTTAGCACTGAATATAGTTGCTCAGTGGTTAGCAGTGTATGGTGGTTCAGTGGTTAGAACAGTATATGGGTCAGTGATTAGGCCAGCATATGATGGGTCAGTGGTTAGCACAGCATATGGTGGGGCAGTGGTTAGCACAGCATATGGTGGGGTAGTGGTTGGCAGAGTATATGGTGGGTCAGTGGTTAGCACTGTATATGGTGAGTCAGTGGTTAGCACAGTATACAGTGGCTCAGTGGTTAGCACTGTATATGGTTGCTTAGTGGTTAGCACAGTATACGGTGACTTAGTGGTTAGCACAGTATAGGGTTGGTTAGTAGTTAGCAGAGTATACGCTGGCTCAGTGGTTAGCACTGTATATGCTGGGTCAGTGGTTAGCACTCTTTGGTGGCTCAGTGGTTAGCACTGTATATGGTTGGTTAGTGGTTGGAACTGTATATGGTGGCTCTGTGATTAGCACTGTACGGTTGCTCAGTGGTTAGCATTGTATGGTGGCTCAGTGGTTAGCACTGTATATGGTGGCTCAGTGGTTAGCACAGTATATGGTGGGTAAGTGTTAGCAGAGTATACGGTGCGTCAGTGATTAGCACAGTATACGATGGCTCAGTGGTTAGCACAGTATGTGGTGGGTCAGTGGTTAGCACAGGATATGATAGCTCTGTGGTTAGCAGTGTATATGCTGTCTTAGTGGTTAGCACTGTATATGCTGGCTCAGTGGTTAGCACTGTATATGGTGGCTCATTGGTTAGCACTGTATATGGTGGCTCAGTGGTTAGCACTGTATATGGTGGCTCAGTGCTTAGCACTGTATATGGTGGCTCAGTGGTTAGCACTGTATATGGTGGCTCATTGGTTAGCACTGTATATGGTGGCTCAGTGGTTAGCACTGTATGGAGGCTCAGTGGTTAGCACAGTATATGGTGGCTCAGTGGTTAGCACAGTATATGGTGGATCAGTGGTTAGCAGATATTGTGGGTCAGTGGTTAGCACAGTATACGCTGGCTCAGTGGTTAGCACACTATACGGTGGGTGAGTGGTTAGCACAGCATATGGTGGGTGAGTGGTTAGCACAGCATATGGTGGGTGAGTGGTTAGCACAGTATATGTGGAGTGGGGGTAGAGTGTAATGGGGCAGAGCGGAGGCAGAATGGAGTGGGGCAGAGTGGAGTGAGGCAGATGAAGGGTAGAATGTAGTGGAGCAGAGTATGGGCAGAATGGAGTGGGGGCAGAGTGGAGTGGGGCAGAGCGGAGGCAGAATGGAGTGGGGCAGAGTGGAGTGAGGCAGATCAGGGGTAGAATGTAGTGGAGCAGAGCAGGGGCAGAATGGAGTGGGGGCAGAGTAGAATGGTGCAGAGCGGAGGCAGAATGGAGTGGGGCAGACTGGAGTGAGGCAGATCAGGGGTAGAATGTAGTGGAGCAGAGCAGGGGCAGAGTGGAGTGGGGGCAGAGCAGGGGCAGAGTGGAGTGTGGCAGAGTGGGGCATAGGGGAGTGGGGCAGAGCAGGGTCAGAATGTAGTGGGGCAGAGCAGGGGCTGAATGTAGTGGGGCAGAGTAGAATGATGCAGAGCGGATGCAGAATGGAGAGGGGCAGACTGGAGTGAGGCAGATCAGGGGTAGAATGTAGTGGAGCAGAGCAAGGGCAGAGTGGAGTGGGGACAGAGCAGGGGCAGAGTGGAGTGTGGCAGAGCGGGGCATAGTGGAGTGGGGCAGAGCAGGGGCAGAATGTAGTGGGGCAGAGCAGGGGCAGAATGTAGTGGGGGCAGAGTGGAGTGAGGCAGAGTGGAGTGGGGCAGATCAGGGGTAGAATGTAGTGGGGACAGAGCAGAGGCAGAAATGGAGTGGGGGCAGAGTGGAGTGAGGCACAATAGACTGAAGCAGATCAGGGGTAGAATGTAGTGGAGCAGAGCAGGGGCAGAGTGGAATGGGGCAGAGCGGGGGCAGAGCGGAGGCAGAATGGAGTGGGGCAGAGTGGAGTGAGGCAGATCAGTGGTAGAATGTAGTGGAGCAGAGCAGGGGCAGAATGGAGTGGGGGCAGAGTAGAATGGTGCAGAGCGGAGGCAGAATGGAGTGGGGCAGACTGGAGTGAGGCAGATCAGGGGTAGAATGTAGTGGAGCAGAGCAGGGGCAGAGTGGAATGTGGCAGAGCGGGGCAGAGTGGAGTGGGGCAGAGCAGGGGCAGAATGTAGTGGGGGCTGAGTGCAGTGAGGCAGATGAGAGGTAGAATGTAGTGGGGACAGAGCAGAGGCAGAAATGGAGTGGGGGTAGAGTGGAGTGAGGCAGAATAGACTGAAGCAGATTAGGGGCAGAATGTAGTGGGGGCAGAGCAGGGGTAGAATGTAGTGGGGACAGATTAGGGGCAGAATGTAGGTGGGGCAGAGCTGGGGTAGAATGTAGTGGGGGCAGACCTGGGGTAGAATGTAGTGGGGACAGAGCAGAGGCAGAAATGGAGTGGGGGCAGAGTGGAGTGAGGCAGAATAGACTGAAGCAGATCAGGGGTAGAATGTAGTGGGGGCAGATTAGGGGCAGAATGTAGTGGGGGCAGAGCAGGGGTAGAATGTAGTGGGGGCAGAGTGGAGTGGGGCAGAGTGGAGTGAGGCAGATGAGGGTTAGAATGTAGTGGGGGCAGATTAGGGGCAGAATGGAGTGGGGGCAGAGCAGGGGTAGAATGTAGTGGGGACAGAGCAGAGGCAGAAATGGAGTGGGGGCAGAGTGGAGTGAGGCAGAATAGACTGAAGCAGATCAGGGGTATAATGTAGTGGGGGCAGATTAGGGGCAGAATGTAGTGGGGGCAGAGCAGGGGTAGAATGTAGTTGGGGCAGAGTGGAGTGGGGCAGAGTGGAGTGAGGCAGATGAGGGTTAAAATGTAGTGGGGGCAGAATGGAGTGGGGCAGAGTGGAGTGAGGCAGAATAGACTGAAGCAGATCAGGGGTAGAATGTAGTGGGGGCAGAGCAGGGGCAGAATGGAGTGGGGGCAGAGCAGGGGTGGAATGTAGAGGGGCAGAATGCCCTCCCCCTCCCGGTTTTTCCCCTGGCCTGTATTTAGCCGTGCACTGTGTTTGCTGCCCCTGCCCCCTCTTTGGCTTCTTACCCGTCTTGGGAGGAGTGATCTATGAATAGAGGGCCTGCAGTGATGTGTGAGTCATGTGAATGATCACATGACTCTGACATCAGCAAAGGTCCTTTTGGCTTGATGATCGTAGCAGAGAGATGCGGGAGTGTGACAGGGCAGCATGAGAGGTACGGGGGTGTATGTCTGACAGGAGAGGTGTGGGGGCAGCAGGAGAGGTGGGGGGTCTATGGGTGATAGGAGAGGTGCGGGGGCAGCAGGAGAGGGCGGGGCAGCAGGAGAGGTGGGGGGGTCTATGGGTGATAGGAGAGGTGCCGGGTCTATGGGTGATAGGAAAGCTGCGGGGGCAGCAGGAGAGGTGCGGGGGAAGCAGGAGAGGTGGGGGGTCTATGGGTAATAGGAGAGCTGCGGAGGCAGCAGGAGAGGTGCGGGGTGTATGGGTGATAGAGTTGCGGAGGCGGGTGGGCAGCGGAGACTGCTCGCAATGATGCTACGCGTCATCGCTCGCAGTGCCGCAAAGCATTTTGGGATTCGGCTACAATGCCCGAATCCCAAACTGCTGATTATATAAATAGACTAGATGGCGGCCCGATTCTAAAGAATCGGGAAGTCTAGAATCCATATATAGTTTATTTAGTAATAGTTAGGGAGTGCGGTGAAATTAATTGTGTGTATACAGGTGGCTCAGTGGGTAGCAGAGTATACGGTGGCTCAGTGGGTAGCAGAGTATACGGTGGCTCAGTGGTTAGCAGTGAGTGCGGTGGCTCAGTGGTTAGCAGTGAGTGCGGTGGCTCAGTGGTTAGCAGTGAGTGCGGTGGCTCAGTGGTTAGCAGTGAGTGCGGTGGCTCAGTGGTTAGCAGTGAGTGCGGTGGCTCAGTGGTTAGCAGTGAGTGCGGTGGCTCAGTGGCTAGCAGTGAGTGCGGTGGCTCAGTGGCTAGCAGTGAGTGCGGTGGCTCAGTGGTTAGCAGTGAGTGCGGTGGCTCAGTGGTTAGCAGTGAGTGCGGTGGCTCAGTGGTTAGCAGTGAGTGCGGTGGCTCAGTGGTTAGCAGTGAGTGCGGTGGCTCAGTGGTTAGCAGTGAGTGCGGTGGCTCAGTGGTTAGCAGTAAGTGCGGTGGCTCAGTGGTTAGCAGTGAGTGCGGTGGCTCAGTGGTTAGCAGTGAGTGCGGTGGCTCAGTGGTTAGCAGTGAGTGCGGTGAGATTGGTCAGCAGAGTGGTTAGCACACACATACATACATACACACACACACACACACACACACACACACACACATACACATACTCCGCTATAGTTAGTACCGACCCTGCGTCTTCCCCGCCGCTTGGATCCTGAGTAGACATGTCGCCGCCCACGGACGATTGGATCCAATATGGCGTACGGGAAGTTTGGCGAGACTTCTTGGACGCTATATTGGATCCAGTGGTTCGGGGGTGGCGACATGTCGACTGAGGATCCAGGCGGCTGATGCAGGGCCAGTGGTAAGTATAGCGGAGTGTGTGTGTGTGTATATGTGCGGACAAAGTGAGGGAAGTGCGGACAAAGTGAGGGAAGTGCGGACAAAGTGACAGAAGTGACTACATACACACATATATTGCATATGGAGGGGTGAGGAGAGCGGAGGCTGGAGGACAGAGGCTGGAGGGCAGAACGGAGGCTGGAGGGCAGAGGCTGAAGGGCAGAGCGGAGGCTGGAGGGGAGAGCGGAGGCTAGAGGGGAGAGCGGAGGCTGGAGGGGAGAGCGGAGGCTGGAGGGGAGAGGCTGGAGGGGAGAGGCTGGAGGGCAGAGGCTGGAGGGGAGAGGCTGGAGGGGAGAGCGGAGGGTGGAGGGCAGAGGCTGGAGGGCAGAGGCTGGAGGGGAGAGCGGAGGGTGGAAGGCAGAGGCTTGAGGCTGGAGGGCAGAGCGGAGGCTGGAGAGCAGAGGCTCGAGGGCAGAGGCTGGAGGGCAAAGCGGAGGCTGGAGGGCAGAGCGGAGGCTGGAGGGCAGAGCGGAGGCTGGAGGGGAGAGCGGAGGCTGGAGGGGAGGCTGGAGGGGAGAGCGGAGGCTGGAGGGGAGAGGCTGGAGGGAGAGGCTGGAGGGGAGAGGCTGGAGGGGAGAGGCTGGAGGGCAGAGGGGAGGCTGGAGGGGAGAGCAGAGGCTGGAGGAGAGAGTGGAGGCTGGAGGGGAGAGGGGAGGCTGGAGGGCAGAGGCTGGAGGGGAGAGCGGAGGCTGGAGGGGAGAGGGGAGGCTGGAGGGGAGAGCGAAGGCTGGAGGGGAGAGACTGGAGGGGAGAGCGGAGGCTGGAGGGGAGAGGCTGGAGGGGAGAGCAGAGGCTGGAGGGGAGAGCAGGGGCTGGAGGGGAGAGCAGAGGCTGGAGGGGAGAGCAGAGGCTGAGGGGAGAGGCTGGAGGGGAGAGCGGAGGCTGGAGGGGATAGCAGAGGCTGGAGGGGAGAGCGGAGGCTGGAGGGGAGAGGGGAGGCTGGAGGGGAGAGGCTGGAAGGGAGAGGCTGGAGGGGAGGGCAGAGGCTGGAGGGGATAGGCTAGAGGGGAGAGCGGAGGCTGGAGGGGAGAGGCTGGAGGGGAGAGGCTGGAGGGGAGAGGCTGGAGGGGAGAGCGGAGGCTGGAGGGGAGAGCGGAGGCTGGAGGGCAGAGGCTGGAGGGGAGAGCGGAGGCTGGAGAGGAGAGCGGAGGCTGGAGGGGAGAGCGGAGGCTGGAGGGGAGAGGCTGGAGGGGAGAGCGGAAGCTGGAAGGGAGAGGCTGGAGGGGAGGGCAGAGGCTGGAGGGGAGAGGCTGGAGGGGAGAGGCTGGAGGGGAGAGCGGAGGCTGGAGGGGAGAGCGGAGGCTGGAGGGGAGAGACTGGAGGGGAGAGGCTGGAGGGGAGAGGCTGGGGGGAGAGAGCTGGAGGGGAGAGGCTGGAGGGGAGAGCGGAGGCTGAAGGGGAGAGCGGAGGCAGGAGGGGAGAGCGGAGGCTGGAGGGGAGAGCGGAGGCTGGAGGGGAGAGGGGAGGCTGGAGGGCAGAGGCTGGAGGGGAGAGCAGAGGCTGGAGGGGAGAGGGGAGGCTGGAGGGGAGAGCGGAGGCTGGAGGGGAGAGGCTGGAAGGGAGAGGCTGGAGGGGAGAGGCTGGAGGGGAGAGGCTGGAGGGGAGAGGCTGGAGGGGAGAGCTGAGGCTGGAGGGGAGAGCGGAGGCTAGAGGGGAGAGACTGGAGGGAGAGACTGGAGGGGAGAGGCTGGAGGGGAGAGGCTGGAGGGGAGAGTGGAGGCTGGAGGGGAGAGCGGAGGCAGGAGGGGAGAGCAGAGGCTGGAGGGGAGAGGCTGGAGGGGAGAGGCTGGAGGGGAGAGGCTGGAGGGGAGAGGCTGGAGGGGAGAGCGGAGGCTGGGGGGCAGAGGCTGGAGGGGAGAGCGTAGGCTGGAGGGCAGAGGCTGGAGGAGAGAGGGGAGGCTGGAGGGGAGAGGGGAGGCTGGAGGGGAGAGGCTGGAGGGGAGAGCGGATGCTGGAGGGGAGAGCGGAGGCTGGAGGGGAGAGCGGAGGCTGGAGGGGAGAGGCTGGAGGGGAGAGCGGAGGCTGGAGGGCAGAGGCTGGAGGGGAGAGGGGAGGCTGGAGGGGAGAGGGGAAGCTGGAGGGGAGAGCGGAGGCTGGAGGGGAGAGCAGAGGCTGGAGGGTAGAGGCTGGAGGCGAGAGGCTGGAGGAGAGAGTGGAGGCTGGAGGGGAGAGGGGAAGCTGGAGGGGAGAGCGGAGGCTGGAGGGCAGAGGCTGGAGGGGAGAGCAGAGGCTGGAGGGGAGAGCAGAGGCTGGAGGGGAGAGCGGAGGCTGAAGGGGAGAGGCTGGAGGGCAGATGCTGGAGGGCAGAGGGAAGGCTGGAGGGCAGAGGGTGGCTGGAGGGGAGAACGGAGGCTGGAGGGGAGAACGGAGGCTGGAGGGGAGAGCGGAGGCTGGAGGGGAGAGGCTGGAGGGGAGAGGCTGGAGGGGAGGCTGGAGGGGAGGGGAGAGGCTGGAGGGGAGGGCGGAGGCTGGAGGGTAGAGGCTGGAGGCGAGAGGCTGGAGGGGAGAGCGGAGGCTGGAGGGCAGAGGCTGGAGGGGAGAGCGGAGGCTGGAGGGGAGAGCAGAGGCTGGAGGGGAGAGCAGAGGCTGGAGGGGAGAGCGGAGGCTGAAGGGGAGAGGCTGAAGGGGAGAGACTGGAGAGGAGAGACTGGAGGGCAGAGGCTGGAGGGCAGAGGCTGGAGGGCAGAGGGAAGGCTGGAGGGCAGAGGGTGGCTGGAGGGGAGAACGGAGGCTGGAGGGGGAGCGGAGGCTGGAGGGGAGAGGCTGGAGGGGAGAGGCTGGAGGGGAGAGTGGAGGCTGGAGGGGAGAGCGGAGGCTGGAGGGGAGAGGCTGGAGGGGAGAGCGGAGGCTGGAGGGGAGAGTGGAGGCTGGAGGGGAAAGGCTGGAGGGGAGAGCAGAGGCTGGAGGGGAGAGGCTGGAGGGGAGAGGCTGGAGGGGAGAGGCTGGAGGGGAGAGCGGAGGCTGGAGGGCAGAAGCTGGAGGGCAGAGGCTGGAGGTGAGAGGGGAGGCTGAAGGAGAGAGCGGAGGCTGGAGGGAGAGCCGAGGCTGGAGGGGAGAGCGGAGGCTGGAGGGCAGAAGCTGGAGGGCAGAGGCTGGAGGGGAGAGGGGAGGCTGAAGGAGAGAGCGGAGGCTGGAGGGAGAGCGGAGGCTGGAGGGGAGAGCGGAGGCTGGAGGGGAGGGCGGAGGCTGTGACATCACCACATCACCACAGGTCCCCCAGCTTCTGCAACGGATTTGTGTGGGTATGCGGGTGCAGGGACCTGGCCGGGATGATCGGGTGGCGTGTGAGTGAGGGACACCGGATGGACTGTTGGGAGCGGGTGGCTGGTAGTGGAGGGGGTGTGCGGGGACCTGGTGGGGTAGATTTGGTGATGGAGGTGAGTACAGTGTGGGTGACAGCCGGGAGTGCAGGGATTGCCATACTGTGACAGGTGTCCTAATATGGCGGTCGGCGCACTTCCTGGGCGGCGCAGGGGTTTGTGGGATATCGATATAAGCCCGGAAGAGTGTGACACATATTATGTGTCCTTAGCTGATGATATAGTAGATGCAAGGTGTGCTGCAAATTTAGCTCTAAAAAGAGCTGCTGGTCTAATATGCAGATACTGGAATGCTACTCTGTTCTTTCTGTCTTTGTTCCACAAACTCTCCCTACACTAGTGGAGACTTGATGGAGCTCTGAAAAGAGTGTTTGCATTATATTTAGGTGGCATAAACATTCTTTCAACATACTGCTTGCTCTCTCTCTATGCTCATACTACGTTGTTTACAGATGTAATATATGCATGATGGCAGCAGCAGGGCTTAATATAGACCCTATGATACTGGGCGGCCAGCCTATCACAGTAATTGTACAACCAACATGTTTACAGCATTACTATGATTGGCAAGCAAGCCTGGGCTGTTTAGTGGCTGAAAATACAGCGATATCTATGCAAGTATCGAATAGCGAGGAGTGGAGTCGCTCATCACTATTAGGAATAGTTTTGTTTTCACTTTTCCACATCCATCCCCTGAACAGCCTACAGCTTTATATGTTTAGATATTTATTTTTTACTTTGAATGGTATTTTGTAAGTTTTATTTTACCATATGTATATTGAACAGTACCTTGAAAAAGTGATTACATCCCTTTTTCACAAACTTTCATGTTACACACACAAAATAATGTACAGTATTTTATTGGGATATTATGTGATATATCAAAACATAGTAGGAAGGATTTATTACTTTACCACTTTATTATATTACTATATTATAATATGTATTAATCTTTTAAACCAATTGTCAAATGGCAAAGTGTTCGAATTTGTAAGGTTCTTCAAATTTGTGGAAATTTGAGTCAAAGTTGATCCTGTGTTGACTGATCCACTACCTGTTTCACCGCCTATGTCTAAGGGTACCGTCACACTTGACGACGCACCAGCGATCCCGACAACGATCCAACCTGGTAGGGATTGCTGGTACATCGCTACATGATCGCTGGTGAGATGTCAAACAGTCAGATCTCACCAGCGATGCAGGAACGATACGGGGGTCGTTGGGAACCTGTTACTCTCTGGTGTAGTATTGGGATCGTTGGTCGTTGTCCCTCTCAAACACAGTGACGCAGCGTTCCCAGCGGGAGACCAACAACCTAAAAATGATCCAGAACAGTTTGTAACGATCAGCAATCTCACAGCGGGGGCCTGATCGCTGCTAAGTGTCAAACATAGCAAGATCGCTGGCAAGGTAGCTGTTACGTCACAAAACCTGTGACGTATCAGCAATTTCGCTAGAGATCTCACTATGTGTGATTGGGGGCTTTAGTCTAAAATGAATCAGATCAGCAGATGAGTATGAGATAGTGATCTAACCTTACCTCTGAATCGTTTATAGAGATCTAGACCTGTCCTCCTCCTGTCCTTTTCCAAGTTAATGACAATTTCTTGGTTGTATTTTCTGAAGACAATATAAGCCATGAACTTCCCATCATCCCCCCAGTGACTGATGACATCACACAGTTCTCTCATCTTCTCCTCAGGGGTTGTCTTTTTCATCACACCATTATACTGTTCACCAGTCAGAAGTCTTCGGTTCCAGAGATCATGTAGAATTGGATTTATATCTGTTATTGTCCTAATAAGATCTGATCGATGATGTTCTATAAAGTCTGTCCTGTCTGTAGTGTGAGGGGGAAATAGGAGAGAAGTAATTACATCATTATATAACTGGATGTTCTATAGTTTTGCTAACTTACTAAATCACTAGAGGATTTTTTGGTCTGTCAGATATGTTTTATAATTATCATTTTAATTTTCATTTTTTAAATTATTACATGAAAATAAACAACTTTTCAATACATATAATCAGCAAAATCTGCTTCTTTCTCCTGCATTCATTTGATGAGTAAAATCTGTATTCAATGAAGATATTCCCATTACAGAGATACGAGATGACAGATGGTATTCATAAGATTTTAAGGAGAAGACAGAGGGAGGAGCTAGAGGAAGGAGGAGGAGCTAGTGGCAGAGGGAGGAGCTAGAGGAAGAGGAAAAATATAGAGGAAGAAAGAGGATCTAGAGGAGGGAGAAGCTAGAGGAAGAGGGAAGACCTATAGGCAGAGGGAGGATCTAGAAGCAGAAGGAAGAACTAGGAGCAGAGCAAAAAGCTACAAACAGAGGGAGAAGCTGGAGACAGAGGGAGGAGCTAGAGACAGAGGGAGGAGCTAGAGACAGAGGGAAGAGCTAGAAACAGAGGGAGGAGCTAGAGACAGAGGGAGGAGCTAGAGACAGAGGGAAGAGCTAGAGACAGAGGGAGAAGCTAGAGACAGAGGGAGGAGCTAGAGACAGAGGGAAGAGCTAGAAACAGAGGGAGAAGCTAGAGACAGAGCGAGGAGCTAGAGACAGAGGGAAGAGCTAGAAACAGAGGGAGAAGCTGGAGACAGAGGGAAGAGCTAGAGACAGAGGGAAGAGCTAGAGACAGAGGGAGGAGCTAGAGACAGAGGGAGGAGCTATAGTCAGAGGGAAGAGCTAGAAACAGAGGGAGAAGCTAGAGACAGAAGGAGGAGCTAGAGACAGAGGGAAGAGCTAGAAACAGAGGGAGAAGCTAGAGACAGAGGGAGGAGCTAGAAACAGAGGGAGAAGCTAGAAACAGAGGGAGAAGCTAGAAACAGAGGGTGAAGCTAGAGACAGAGGGAGGAGCTAGAGACAGAGGGAAGAGCTAGAAACAGAGGGAGAAGCTAGAGACAGAGGGAGGAGCTAGAGACAGAGGGAAGAGCTAGAAACAGAGGGAGAAGCTAGAGACAGAGGGAGAAGCTAGAGACAGAGGGAGGAGCTAGAGACAGGGAAGAGCTAGAGACAAGAGGGAGAAGCTAGAGACAGAGGGAGGAGCTAGAGACAGAGGGAAGAGCTAGAAACAGAGGGAGAAGCTAGAGACAGAGGGAAGGAGCTAGAAACAGAGGGAGAAGCTAGAACAGAGGGAGAAGCTAGAAACAGAGGGAGAAGCTAGAAACAGAGGGAGGAGCTAGAGACAGAGGGAAGAGCTAGAAACAGAGGGAGAAGCTAGAGACAGAGGGAGGAGCTAGAGACAGAGGGAAGAGCTAGAAACAGAGGGAGAAGCTAGAGACAGAGGGAGGAGCTAGAGACAGAGGGAAGAGCTAGAAACAGAGGGAGAAGCTAGAGACAGAGGGAGGAGCTAGAGACAGAGGGAAGAGCTAGAAACAGAGGGAGAAGCTAGAGACAGAGGGAGGAGCTAGAGACAGAGGGAAGAGCTAGAAACAGAGGGAGAAGCTGGAGACAGAGGGAGGAGCTAGAGACAGAGGGAAGAGCTAGAAACAGAGGGAGAAGCTAGAGACAGAGGGAGGATCTAGAGACAGAGGGAAGAGCTAGAAACAGAGGGATAAGCTAGAGACAGAGGGAGGAGCTAGAGACAGAGGGAAGAGCTAGAAACAGAGGGAGAAGCTAGAGACAGAGGGAGGAGCTAGAGACAGAGGGTAGAGCTAGAAACAGAGGGAGAAGCTAGAGACAGAGGGAGGAGCTAGAGACAGAGGGAAGAGCTAGAAACAGAGGGAGAAGCTGGAGACAGAGGGAGGAGCTAGAGACAGAGGGAAGAGCTAGAAACAGAGGGAGAAGCTAGAGACAGAGGGAGGAGCTAGAAACAGAGGGAGAAGCTAGAGACAGAGGGAGGAGCTAGAGACAGAGGGAGGAGCTAGAGCAGAGGGAGAGAGATGAGCTAGAGACAGAGGGACGAGTTAGATGGAGAGAGATGAGCTAGAGGCAGAGGGAGAAGTTAGTGGGAAAGTGATGAGCTAGAGGCAAACACAGACGATTCTGCTGCAAGTTCTCCCAACCCAACAGTTACAGTTTTCCATAGAAATTTGTGAACACCAACTGTTATATCAAGGGAATGGGAAAATCAGTGAAGACAGATTTTACTCATCACATGAGAATTTTAAGGACTAATGGTCAGATGAGTAGGAGAAAAAAGCCGAATTCTCAGTGTTTCTTATTTTTACATGTACTATAGATATATGAAACAAAAATCTAAACAATGGTTTTCCCAGCTAACTCTAAAGTAGGTATGACTCCATAGAATAGTGGCATAGATTGATGGAATATGTTGTGCATCATTAAATGTGACTGTGAGTTGGTGCAAAATATTAGTGTAAAGTAAGTATATTGTTATCTTGGTGAAAACTTAGGTAGGAATGTAAGGAAAGACCTTTCATATGACAATGCTAATATCAAGCTAGACAGTTCACAGTAAAGGGGTATTCCCATCTGCAAAATCTTATCCCATTATATAGTAGGTGTAAAATATTATTATTAGTAAACACCTCCTCATGGGCATGCAGAGTAGTTCTGGTTAGTTATGTCTCTTACCTCATGGGCAAGACATTATAGCTAAGTAGTGATGAGTGAACGTGCTCAGCACTGCTCATTACTCGATCGTGCCTTACGGCGTTCGACAGTCTCGAGTTCCTGTCCCGCATGTTTGACATCTGATTTTTAGCCAATAAGCCTGCTTGCCATTCATGTGAATGATATAGCCATTTTTGTTACTGGCATTACTGTGATTGGCAGGTCACATAGCATCATCGGGTCTATGTAATACCTAGCGGGGCACACTGTAGCTGGAGTTAGTGTAGGGAGAATTTCTGCTGGAGAATAGGGATGGGCGAATCTACTCGTTACTCGCCGAGTAGTAAGGGATTCGCCCGACTCGTTACTCTGCGAGTAATCACAGGGATTACTCGCACAGTAACGAGTCCGCCCCCCCGGTCCTAAGTTAGGACTGGGCTGGGGGGAGCGAGCGGGGAGCGAAGGAAGGGAGGGGGGAGAAATGCTCCTTACCTCTCTTCCGGCTTCTGCTGTGTGCTCTGTGCTGGGCTCCGGGTCCTGCGGGCTGTGGCAGCTCCGGGGTCCTAGAGCCCGCCTGCTCTCCCTGTGTACAGACATACATGTCTGTGCACAGAGATGTAGCAGTGCTGAGATTGTTCTCAGCCTGCTCACTCCCTGTGCATAGACATGTATATCTATGCACAGGGATGTAGCAGAGTGGACATCACGTTTTGCACTACGTTGGATGGAAGAGGATTTTTTTAATTAAAGATGGAGTCCCTAATGGCTTTTTTTTTATTTCTAATAAAAAATTTTTTCTCTGTGTTGTGTTTTTTTTAAAACAATTTAATAGAAATTCATGGCGGTCATGTCTAATATTGGCGTGACCACCATAAATTTCGGGCTTAGGGCCAACTGATAATACAAAGCTGGCCCTAACCCCTTTATTACCCAGTGAGCCACCCGGCACCAGGGCCACTGGAAGAGCGGGGTTCAGCGCCAGAGGATGGTGCTTCATTGAACGCGCCATCTTCTGGGGCAGCTGAGGGCTGCAATTTGCAGCTGGGGGTGAATGGGGAGCTTACAAACTTTTAAATCTCGGCCTAAAAATCTTATTCAAAAAGGCCTCAAAATGAAGGGCCCATAAATGTGAACAACAATGTGCTGGCCCAGGGGCGTACCTTGGCTCCTCATCATGGGAGGATCATGCCAGAGGTGCGAAAATTTTTGCCCACCCCAATTGCCATCAAACAACCAAGGGGGCAAGCTAAAGATAAAAGTACCCCTACCAATAGCCTTAAAAAGCAGCAAGAAGGGAGCGGCCAGAAATCTACTTGGAATGAGTACAGTCTACAAGTCGGTGAGCATGGCGGCTACCAGACTGAGCGACCTATTGCGGGAAGTGGAGGAGGAAGCCTGAGCTGGGCTCGGGGACCCGAGGGCAGTCTCCCTTCTGACCAACGAGGGGGACTTGGGCTTTTGGGAAACTGCATTCTGGGACTTGAGAGTCCAGATCAGTGAGGTTGTCGAATGGACTATTAGGCGCTGGAGCGCCGACATCGCCCTAGAGCTATCCCACAGGGCTTCGCAAACTAACTAACCAGGAGCAGGAGCCGGGAGCAAGAGACCAGTCCACGGTTGAGCACCCGGTTGCCAGTGAGGACCCACTTGCAGAGACATCACCCATCGCCAGTGCAGAAGTCAGGGCATCCTGGCCTCGCGAACAGTCAGATGACACCGAGGCCCTAGCCTGTGACGAGGAAGAGACAGCCACAGCGGAGCCTGAGAGTCCAGAGGAGGAAGCTGCTGAGCCAGATGTCCCCGAGGTACCCGAGAGTGAGTCTGAAGTGGTTGTTGAGGCCGTCCTGGAGGAGCCAGCCAGTCGGGCTCCGAGGAGGAGGATGATCCAGACGACAGCGGCGAGGAAGTTGGGGCATTCGGGCCCTGCACGGCATGGTGGAGAGATTATAAGTACCGGCCAGGAGAGATAGTGGAGCAAGCCACCAATACCGAAGGTTGAAGGCAGACCCCCGGTCCTGTCCATACTCGACCGGGTTACATGACAGAACAATACCTGGCTGACCAGGAGACACGGCAGCGTCGTCATGAAGATTGGTGGGCCAGGAAAATGGAGAATCTGCAGGTCCGATCCCAGGCCTGCCTTCAGCCACCGGAGAACCGGAGAGAAGGTATGGTGACCTCTTTTAACCTGGAGAGCGGGTGGGGGTTCGTCTGGGAGCAGGGTCTCTATGGGGAGGTCTTTTTGGGGCGAAGGGATGTAGAGCCTCACCTCCCAAGGGGCCACCCACACCGGGACCTTTATCGTAATGACCGCGTCAGTTATGGGAGGCACGCAGGGCCTCGTGCATGGTACGCCCTGCGTGTACATAAACTGTAGAGGCCAAGACTCTGAAAATACCGGTCCTGTATATAGTTATTTATGCTTGCTGACACTCATGAACATTAATGAGGATTTTGTGTTGAGCCTGAACTGAGACTTAAGCCAGAGACTCTGTGTGCCATGTGTGACAATGTTTTAAAAAGTCTGGGTGGTCAAGAGGACACTGTTGTGAAAGTGCAAGGACAATGACCACCAGAACTGTGTGTGTACCAGCCCCGTTAGGCCGATGTTGAACTAAAATGTTTTTGCAACATTTAAGAAAAGTACCTCCCAGACAGGAAGAAATGTCGTTATCAAAATGTATTATTGTGTTGTTTTAAAATATAAAAATTGAACTCTGTACCGGTAAAAGGGTAGAATCACTAGAGGACGAGTGAGTTCAACCAAGGGGGAATGTGGCGCCCCACTGGTGGTTGCGCCACGAAGGGGTACTTCACCCAGACCAGTGTGTGTGGTATCCAAGTGGCTGGGGAGGTTCACATGTAGCTTTCATTACGCAACCACACACTTAGATTTAGGGGACCAATTGGTTAAATCCATTACCAGGGTAACTGATCCTAGTGGGAGGTTATATCAGTGAGTAGTGGAGAGCGGGAAAGCGAGTGAAGAAGCAGAGAGGAGTCGAGGAGGACCCTTCAGGGGACGCAGAGGGAGGGCACCCAAAAGGAGAGGTGACCCAGACAGAAGGGGAAGCCCGAGGGTGTTGGTGAACACCAGGCGCCAGACAATCCGAATAGCGGAGAATCGGCTCCGAGCGCGGTGCAGGAGAGTTCAGCCCTGAGCTGCCAACACCGGAGGGTCAGGGGCCTTCTGATAGCCACGACCCGGTCCAAGCATATCCCCACTAGGATCTCCGTCCAGGGTTTGAGCTCCTTCCAAAGGGTATTCCGCACCCTATCAACAGAGGGTAACCTCTAGCAGACCCATGGGCCTGGTGCAAAACAAGTGGATCACTGCAGGGCTGTGCTAAGGAAGTAGGAGCAGCACAGGTAGAGAAAGAGAGGACAGATAGTGAAGCCGAAAGAAACACAGATGAAAGCAACAGTAGGACACCTCATCCATTGGTTAGTACCCAGGCCAGCTACCCGTGACTGTAGACCATTTTAAGTGCCTGAAGATAACAAGTAAAACCTGTACAGAGACTCAGCAACATGTGGTGTGTTATTCTTACTCACTATGAGAAATCGCTCAGCTTCTCGCCTGCTGAGCCACCTCTGGGTGCCTGCGACCACGACAACTATTACTTCAACACTGCCCTGGGGACCATGCTCCGCCTGCAGAGAGCAATACTATCTGGCTGTAGTAACATCATCCCCATCTAACAGATCTAACAGCAGCGCTGGTGTTTTCATCAAACACCGCAGGTGGCATCACGAACAATACACTTTTATTATTTTCTTTTCTACACTTTTCAGCGACCACCAAGGCCACGGACTTGGGCACCGGCCACCAGTGACATCCCCAGTAACCAACTCCCGGGATCCAAGTACCCCAGCCTTGAGGTGGGTCGATACCTCTTGTAAAAGTTAAAAATTTGGTGCTAAAGCAAAGTTTTTTATGGAAAAAAGAAAAATGTCAATATGACAACCTATTGTTATCAAATTCTGCAAAGTACCTGAGGGCTCAAAATCCTCACTATACCCCAAAATATAATCCAGAGAGGACTAGATTTCAAAATGAGGGCCCACAGCTGCACTTCAACAGTTTTAGCAGCACTCCTAGAGAGACAATACCCTGAAGTCTCAGAAATGTGCAGAGCCCCTCACTTTGTCACTGAGGATTCCATTCTCCAGGGATTATTCAGGAGTGCTTTTTGTTTTGGAACGCAAGTCTGGACATCTGTTGTCACCTTATTAGATCGATATGAATTAATATACCGTATGTGTGTATGCTTTATTAAAGATGGGGTAAATGTTTAGACTGAGGGGTGGAGGAGGCTTTATTCTTTTTTTATATATATTTGACCTTATTTATAAGTCATTATACAAGAATGTTTCATAACATTTTTACCTCTTAAATCCATGTTCTATAAAGTTTTGTATGTTTTATTGTCAGTTCATAAAAGTGGTGTAATATTCTGACCTCATTGTCAGAAATGGGCGAGTCAGAAATCTTTCCCATGCTGATCCCAATTACTTTCATCATATTTTCCCCCCATTTCACCGATTTTACTGCCCACCAAGATCTCTTGGGAGCGTGCACCATATTAATGCTCAGGTTTTCCATTTAATTCCATTATACTCGTTACTTGAGACGAGCAACCAAACATTTTAATGCCTGTTGATCACAACAACTTAGGTATCCGTGGTCATTAAAACTCATATAGTCACAGTTAGTTTGTTGCTCATGGTCATACATAAGCTACTTCAATGCCCTGCGCATGAGGTGAGTGAAATAGCTAATCAGGAGAACTATACTACATTTCCAATTGTAGGCAGAAACCAGCCTTGTGCAGGTCTAGGATCTTTTCCCTGACATCCTTAGAAAAGTCTCTGGTCTTCCCATGTTGTAGAGGTTAGAGGTGACTGATTCATTGAGTGTGTGGACAGGAGTCTTTATACAGGTGACAATTTAAGACAGTTGTCTGTAATGCAGGTAACGAATTGATTAGAAGCTTCTAAGGCCGGCTTCACACCACAATCTCTGGGATTTGGGGCTGTCCGGTGTCAACCGGAAAGCCGCGGATCCGATTTGGCCCTATTGTATCCCTATGGGGCCAGATAGGGCCGGATGGCAGTTACTTGCCATCCGGTTTTGTCCTGTCCAGGAGGATCCGGCAGATTTCGTTTTTTTGTCCTGAACACAAAATCGGAGCTTGCAGCATTTTTTGTGTCCGGGGCAAAAATATGACAGAATCGGATCGTCCTGGATCCAGCGCCCATAATATGGGAGTCTATCGGAGTCTATGGGCACCGGATCCGACAGAAAATCAGACTGGATGCTAAAAGCAGTCGCCGCTGAATTTCAGCACCTGGACAGCTCCCCGGCTGAAATGTCAGCACTTGGATAGCGGCAGCTGCACGCGCTAATGATTCTGGCACAAAACAGGATCGGAGGGCATATTTGCCGGCCCTGTCAGGTTCTGTCCGGTGGATCCTGCAAAACACCAGAAAACCTGACAGCAGAAAATCGCAGTGTGAAGCCAGCCTAACTGGTCTGTAGGAGCCAGAACTCCTAATGGTTGGTAGGGGATCAAATATTTATTTCTCTATTCAAAATGCAAATACATTTATATAATTTAGACAATGTGATTTTCTGGATTTCATTTTTGATATTCTCTCTCTCACTGTTAAAATTAACCTACCTACTAGTATTTAAAGTGGGTAATGTAATTATCTACCTTGTGATAAGCAACTCATTGTAAATACAAGTCTTGTAGATGACTGGCAGTGTTTAACATGTGTAATGTAATCATCTTGCCTCTTTGTATTGTATGTTATTTCCTACCTTGTGATAAGCAACTCATTGTAAATACAATGTATTGTAGATGTTTGATGATGTGGACTTATGTAATGCAATTATCTCTCTTCTGTAAGGTCAGAGGAACTTAATCCTGTTAGAATGCCATTGTATTACTGTGTGGATTGTTGACTCTATGTAAATGACCTCAGCCACCATTGTTTAATGTCATGGATTGCAGACTAAATGTATCCAGCTAGGTGCTAAGTAAACCATCTGCATGTGGCTCTCCCTTGACAGGACTTAGACCTCTAAAATTCCTTTGTATTTTATGGGTACTGCTGACACTATGTAAATTACTTCAGCCACCATTGTTTGTGGTCAAGATGTAATAGAAAATGTCTAAATGTCTATACTAAACCCTCCATGACCTTTCTCTGCAAACATCATTTACAGTAAATGAACATTATCCAGGCAGCTTGAAAGCGAGCCAATGAGAGAACAGTCTTATTCCACCAATCGTAATGTCCCCAATGTCCTGCAATGAGAGCTCAGGTATATAAGGAGACCTCTTGATAAACCAGGTTGATTTTGATTCTGTCCAGTGACCTCAGTCTAGGGATTTCGGTCCCGGCTAGAGGTGCACTGGACATGATACAGGCAGCTAATATAGGATCTTCAGGTCTGATTGGCAAGCCATAACCCCAGGCCTAGGCATTTCAGTTCCAACCAAGGTGATCAGAACCTGGATTATAAGACCACAAGGACTTCAGCATCGAATGATCAGATTCGGCTGGGGATAACAAAGACTGCATAAGGAACCCAGGTTGGGATGATCCAGTCGCCTAGCTACTTTGCTGTGCTATATTCTAATCCCTAGTGAACCAGCAGCAGGGTGAGACTCTGTTGCCTGTTACATTTTGTGTTTTGCTGGTTATGTGTTATATGCTGTTAACTGTTTGGGGATCCAATAAAGCCTTAATATTGTGATTTCCTCACCCTGTGTTGTCTGAGTAGTGTTCCGCCCACGGTTAAGGAGCTCGGGCGTTCAGTTTGGGGATGAGCCCTAATCCACATAGTCTTTCTAAAGGCGGCTGGACAAGCGGACGAGAGCACCCACTGACCCCCCATGTCTCCACAGATAGTAATCAAAACTTACCTCTAAAGTACCGTGACTGCTTCTCACTCCCCATCCTTTCAATCATTTCCAAGTATTTAATAATCTCTTCATTGAGTTCTCTTAGAACCTTATAAGCTTTATACTTTTCTCGATCTTCCCAGTGATGGATAATATCACACAGTTCCTCCATCTTGCCCTCGGAGGTCGTCTTTTCCATCACTTCATTGTACTGTTCTTCGGTCAGTAGATGTTGGTCGTGGAGATCATGGAGAACTGGATCTACATCCTTTATCCATCTAGTAAGTGCAGGCCGGTGAAGGTCTATAAAGTTTCCGATACCTACAGAGTGAAGGCAGAATGGCGACAAAGAAGAAATAGTTACGTCTGTGAATTCTTCTACTTCTTTATACTAAATATTTTAGCAAAGGACTTTTCCGTGTTTTTGGTAATTACATATTTCTCCCATTAATAATGCAGCCAGTTTAGAACAACAGGACGAGGCACAACTTGTTTAATCAAAAATTGAAGGAAAGCGGAATCCGGCTCCTAAACAAGATTTTATTTTTCACATAAAGTGCATACAGATGTGGGAGTGTGGAATGTAACAGCATCAGCAGAGCACTAGGACCCTGTGACTTTGGCCTGCCTGAACAAGAGCTGAAGCGAGGCACCAGGGGCTTGTGGGGGAGAACCTGTGTCTGTAGGAGAATGAGGCTCGTGGTGAAGGGGAGCTGAGCAGGGGCGTAACTACAATAGGTGCAGGGGTTGCGATCGCACCCGGGCCCTGCAGCCTAGGGGGGCCCCAGAAGTCCCTTTGGCTTATAGAAAAAGACTAATTCTATTAAAGGTTTGCAATAATTGGGGGCCCTGTTAGAGCTTTCACATCGGGGCCCCTGGGCCTGAGGTTACGCCACTGGAGCTGAGAGCTGCCCTGCTAGAAGAGACAGGCTGTAAAGCTAAAAACAAACAGTGGTGAGAAGCCTGGAAATTGGACTTTGATAAGACTTTTGTGCAAGCTGTCGGCAGGGTTGGCTCATCCCTGTCCTGGAGAACTTGTGTTTTGCTGGAAACTAGGGCAGAGCCAGTGGAAACTGTGTGGACTAGTGACCATATGTTGAGCTGACCAGAGTTCCCCTACCAGAAAAGAGACTGAGGAGAGACTGGGTCCGCTGCCATCCTGATCGAGAGGATCCTGACAAGCCCTGGTAAAGAGTGCTCCACAGACTGGATCCCGAGGCCACAGAACTAAAGTACTGGATGTGTGAACCTGGCATTGACTGGCAAGCCACGGAATTTTTGCTGTTTTACAATAAGGTTTTTTTTTCTGGACTCGCTGCAGCCACCGTGGACCATATGCCGGTGTGAAACTACATTTGAGTGTGTGAAATTGTTATTGATAGTGTGTTAAGGGGATTTTGAGACTTTTACATTCCTTACTGAACCATACCTTGATCCCCATATCAGTAAAAAAAACTGATGTTAATTTCTGCCTCTGTCTCAGTCTGTGACTCACTGGATTTTAATAGACCTCCGGTCATTACACCGATAGTGAACCGCATGATTAGCGTGACCTAAGTTAACGCGTTTCGAATGCTTGGTACAGCTGATCTGAATGAGTTATAAGTTCTTATATACTGGAGCATCTCAATGAATTAGAATATCTTCAAAAATCAATATCATATTGCCATGTTTCTGGGAGCCCTGAAAAACGAATAATAAATCAATATTATATTCACCCTTTGATGTCTGGTGGTGTTTAACCCTTCGTCCTCCCTACTGTAATTTTCTGAGATAATGACCTTTGGGTTTTCATTGGCTGTAAGCCATAATCATCAACATTAACAGAAATAAACCCATGAAGTAGATCCCTCTGTGTGTAATGACTCTATATAATAGATGTGTGTCACTTTATATATTGAATTACTGAAATAAAGTCACTTTTTGATGATATTCTAACTCATTGAGATGCTCTAGTAGTTAGTCAGTCAGGAGATTACACAGATGTGACAATTACAGCAAAGACAGAATATATATCTACTATATAATCATCTAAGGTTCTCTGTCTGTAACGGAAATTGCGCGCCAGCGCTCAATGGTCGCCGGCAGACGCGGCTGCCAACGAGGGCAGCGTATGCAAAAGAGCCGCACGGCACGCAAATTCAAAATTCGCTCGCCGCGTGGCTCTCCTCTATGCCCCCCGATCTTCCTGCCCTGCCTGCGCTCCCTGCGTCCCCCCGCTCCTTAGGCAGGCCCGCCAATAAGGCCTTAAAGGCCATACAGCTGTATGGGGCCCGAAGAAAAGTGGAGGGTGCGTGGCCACATACAAACAGCAGGGGGGGCCCGGGCGCTCTGGCTGTGGGCGGGGCCATTTGGAGCAATGAGGCCCGCCCATTTGGCCAGCAGCAGCAGTGGCACAGTCACTAGACAGTGACTACACAGTAGTTCATACGCGCCGGCGCGCCGCTGCCTGCGCTGCGCAGCTGACCTGACGAGTCTCGTCGTGTCGTCGTCATCAGCATCACACCAGCCAGGGGCGGGGCGGGGCCATCCGTCATACTCAAACACACACAGGCTGGGGCTGGCTGGGCAGGCCAGCAAGCACAGGGAACCGCCCAGCCGCCGCCCGGCGGCCCGCCCATCCATGCTCACCCCCGCCCCCGGGCCCAGAGGCCTCAATGCACAGGGCCCAGGGAACCGCCCAGCCGCCGCCCGGGCCCGCCCAGCCACTATTATCCTGTGGGGGCCCGGCCCGCCCACACCATGCCTTGAAGCACAGAGGGCTCGCCCAGCCTCTATTAGCCTGTGGGGGCCCGGCACACCCATCCCAGGCCTCAATGCACAGGGCCCAGGGAACTGCCCAGCCTCTATTAGCCTGTGGGGGCCCGGGATCCCCCCCATTGTTCTCCACCTGCAGAGCAGCACGCTACATAGCTGCTGTGTTCTTACAGGACCTGTGATGACGTCACATGATCAGCTCCTCAGTTGTCATGGTGCTGGATGAGGTAAAGTGTATCTGTGGTCAGGATGGATTTACAGTGTGGATGTAGCAGAGCCGAATGTATACAAGGTGTATGAAGCGGAGCCACGTATGTATGAGGTGTACGGAGTGGAGCCGTGTGCGTATGAGGTGTATGGAGCGGAGCCACATGTGTACAAGGTGTACGGAGTGGAACAACGTGTATGAGGTGTACGGAGCTGAGCTGCGTTCGTATGAGGTGTACGGAGCTGAGCCGCGTGCGTACGAGGTGTGTGTACCAGTGGTAACACCCAGCAGATGCCGCTCCCACTCTTATAGTCTCGGCTGCCTTTGCCGGCAGCATTCTTCTCCAGAGTCTCTGATAATAATAAGTAATCGAGATCCGCTGCCATTTTCTGGAATCTTGTGACCCCTGGCTCCAGAGCTCACTTCACCCCCTCAATGGGTGGGGGCCCGGGGAGAGACCATACATCTCTGTGGCTCCTGCAGAGCTCAGCTCACCCCCAGTCTGTGTCCCCTAGCCCTCTGCAGTGCTTTATATACTCTTTGTCCTGTATATTGTATATACCGTATATACTCGTGTATAAGCCGACCCGTGTATAAGCCGACCCCCCTACTTTTGCCCCCAAAACCTGGGAAAACCTATTGACTCGTGTATAAGCCGAGGGTGGACCCCAGCACAGGTATACAGCCCCCAGCAGTGTAGTATACAGCAGCCTCCCCAGTGGTAATATACAGCAGTCTCCCCCTGTGGTAGTATACAGCAGTCTCCCCCTGTGGTAGTATACAGCAGTCTCCCCCTGTGGTAGTATACAGCAGTCTCCCCCTGTGGTAGTATACAGCAGTCTCCCTCTGCGGTAGTATACAGCAGCCTCCCCCTGTGGTAGTATACAGCAGCCTCCCCCTGTGGTAGTATACAGCAGCCTCCCCCTGTGGTAGTATACAGCAGCCTTCCCCTGTGGTAGTATACAGCAGCCTCCCCCTGTGGTAGTATACAGCAGCCTCCCCCTGTGGTAGTATACAGCAGCCTCCCCCGTGGTAGTATACAGCAGCCTCCCCCGTGGTAGTATACAGCAGCCTCCCCCTGTGGTAGTATACAGCAGCCTCCCCCTGTGGTAGTATACAGCAGCCTCCCCCTGTGGTAGTATACAGCAGCCTCCCCCTGTGGTAGTATACAGCAGCCTCCCCCTGTGGTAGTATACAGCAGCCTCCCCGGTGGTAGTATACAGCAGCCTCCCCAGTGGTAGTATACAGCAGCCTCCCCCTGTGGTAGTATACAGCAGCCTCCCCCTGTGGTAGTATACAGCAGCCTCCCCAGTGGTAGTATACAGCAGCCTCCCTAGTGGTTTATACAGGCCCCTGCTCTCCCCCCCCCATGGTATATACAGACCCCCGCTCCCCCCCCCCCCGATGTATATACAGACCCCCGCTCCCCCCCTCGTGGTATATACAGGCCCCCACTCCCCCCAGTAGTATATACAGGCCCCCACTCCCCCCAGTAGTATATACAGACCCCTGCTCCCCCCCTCGTGGTATATACAGGCCCCCACTCCCCCCAGTAGTATATACAGACCCCCGCTCCCCCCCTCGTGGTATATACATGCCCCCACTCCCCCAGTAGTATATACAGGCCCCCCGCAGTAAATACAGGCCCCCCCGCTCCCCCCCTCGTGGTATATACAGGCCCCCACTCCCCCAGTAGTATATACAGGCCCCCCGCGGTAAATACAGGCCCCCCCGCTCCCCCCTCGTGGTATATACAGGCCCCCACTCCCCCAGTAGTATATACAGGTCCCCCGCGGTAAATACAGGCCCCCCCGCTCTCCCCCTCGTGGTATATACAGGCCCCCACTCCCCCAGTAGTATATACAGGTCCTCCGCGGTAAATACAGGCCCCCCCGCTCCCCCCCTCGTGGTATATACAGGCCCCCACTCCCCCAGTAGTATATACAGGCCCCCCGCGGTAAATACAGGCCCCCCCCGTTTCCCCCCCGTGGTATATACATGCCCCCGGTAGATGCCGCACACCTGTAAAAGAATCGCTTTCATACTTACCCTCCTCACTGTCATCGCGCGTCCTCCATCCAGTCTCCTTCCTGCTTCTACCCGGTCATGTGACCGCGCAGAAACAATGACGTCATTTTGGATGCGCCGGCCGCCTGGTAGAAGCGGGAATGAGACCGGAGGAGCGCGATGACAGTGAGGAGGGTAAGTATGAAAGCGATTCTTTTACAGGTGTGCGGCATCTACCGGGGGCATGTATATACCACGGGGGGGAAACGGGGGGGGCCTGTATTTACCGCGGGGGGCCTGTATATACTACTGGGGGAGTGGGGGCCTGTATATTCCACGAGGGGGGGGAGCGGGAGTCTTTATATACAACGGGGGGAGAGCGGGGGTCTGTATATACCACGGGGGGATAGCGGGGGCCTGTATTTACCACGGGGGGGGGGGGGGAGCGGGGGCCTGTATTTACCACGGCGGGGGGAGGGCAATGTAATATGCACAGCTCCCCCTGCCGCTGATGGACAGGGGGATGCAGTGCATATTGCATTGCACTAATGAGCGGCCCCACGTGACCGGGCGCTCATATTACAGCCTCCCCCCGCCTGCTCCAGCCCCCGGACACCGGCCCCCCCACACGCAGCCGTATAGTGACTCGTGTATAAGCCGAGGGGGGGACTTTTCAGCACATTTTTTGTGCTGAAGAACTCGGCTTATACACGAGTATATACGGTATAACAATTTCCTATGTCATGTATTTGATTTACAAAACTTATTGTCACAGAGTCGACTGCGCTCCAGACCAACACAAACCTGGAAGATCAGATATCACCGAACATCGCAGGACACAGAGGAGCAGCTGCAGCCATCAAATTAGGTGAGGCAATTAATTTAATGTAGCCGGTAATTTTCATGGTGATGTGCGGCCCCTAAATGACAGTAGAAATTTCCAAATGTCCCTCCAGCAGCAAAAAGGCACCCCACCCTGTACAAGGTGATGAATAACAGCACCAGTGTTATTCTGCCTCATGTGGCATTTATTGTTCACATCCCTCCACAGCTCTGATAGAGAACAATGTATAGAAAGAGATTAATGAGTGATTGGCGAGGACGTGGTGCAGAAAGGGAGTTTTTCCAATAGTGGGTGGTGAAACTATGGAAGGTTTGTTGGGTGGAGGCGGAGCGTGGGTGGAGGCGGAGCTTGGTGGAGGCGGAGTTGGGGTGGAGTCTCAGGGGGGCCCCAAAATTTTGCTAGTAAGGGGCCCCAAAATTTCTAGTGGCGGCCCTGTCCTTAGGGCTACTTTTTTAGTGATGTCACAAAAGGGAGGAAGAATCCTGTTCCTCCTCCTCTCTGTGACATATGTCACAGCCCCATTTGATTTCACACTGCATTATACACTGCGAAATCAAATGTAAAATAAAGACAAATGTATTAAAAATAATAAAGATTCTTATACTTACCCTCCGCCGAGTGCTCGGTAACCGGGGCCGGGAGCAGGCAGTGTCCTGCTAGGACCTTGCATTATGTCAGAATGACATCGCCGTTCTGCGCTGTGATTGGTCCGCTTGCAGTCATGTGATATGTGACGCGCATATGATATGACCGCGAGCGGCCAATCACAGCGCAGAACGGCGATGTGATTCTGACATCATGCAAGGTCCTAGCAGGACACTGCCTGCTCCCGGCCCCGGTTACCGAGCACTCGGCGGAGGGTAAGTATAAGAATCTTTATTATTTTTAATACATTTGTCTTTATTTTACATTTGATTTCACAGTGTATAACACAGTGTGAAATCAAATGGGGCTGAGACAGCTCACACAAGGAATCACAAAAAATATAGCACACACAAGGGAGGAAAGAGACAGCACATACGGGGCAAAAGAGACAGCTCACACAAGGGATCACAAAAGAGACAGCACACACAAAGAATCACAAAAGAGACAGCACACACAAGGAATCACAAAAGAGACAGCACACACAAGGGATCACAAAAGAGACAACACACATAAGGGATCACAAAAGAGACAGAACACACAAGGGAGGAAAGAGACAGCACACACGGGGCAAAAGAGAAAGCACACACAAGGGATCTCAAAAGAGACAGCACAAGGGGCAAAAGAGACAGTGCAGCATAAGGAAGGAAAAAGCCAGCACACACAAGGAAGCAAAGGGACAGCACACACAAGGAAAGGATGAGACAGCACACACAAGGAAGGAAATAGACAGCACACACGGGGAGAAAGAAACAGCACACAAAAGAGACAGCACAGCACAAGGGCAAAAGACACAGCATAGCACAAGGCGCAAAAGAGACAGCACACACAAGGGGGAAAGAGACAGCACACACGGGGCAAAAGAGACAGCACACACAAGGGAGGAAAGAGACAGCACACACAAGGGGGAAAGAGACAGGACACACGGGGCAAAAGAGACAGCACACACAAGGGAGGAAAGAGACAGCACACACAAGGGAGGAAAGAGACAGCACACACAAGGGAGGAAAGAGACAGCACACACAAGGGAGGAAAGAGACAGCACACACAAGGGGGGGAAACAGTCAGCACACACAAGAGGGGAAAGACACAGCGCACACAAGGGGGGAAAGAGACAGCACACACAAGGGAGGAAAGACAAAGCACATACAATAGGCAAAAGAGACAGCGCACACAAGGAAGGAAAGAGACAGTGTACACAAGGACAAGGAGCGAAAGAGACAGTGCACACAAGGGAGAAAAGAGATAGTGCAAACAATGGGCGAAAGAGACAGCATACAAGGGGAAAAGAGACAGCACGCAAGGGGGAAAAGAGACAGGGCACAAGGCGGAAAAGAGACAGCATGCAAGGGGGAAAAGAGACAGGGCACAAGGCGGAAAAGAGACAGCATGCAAGGGGGAAAAGAGACAGGGCACAAGGCGGAAAAGAGACAGGGTGCAAGGCGGAAAAGAGGCAGGGCGCAAGGGGAAAAGAGAGAACGCTTACAGGGGAGAGCGCATAGGGGGAAGGCAGCTCAAAGAAGAGAGCACATGAAGGAAGAAGACAGCACAGTGTGGAGACAGGTCAAAGGAGAGAGTACAGAGAGAAGAAGACAGTGCAGGGGACAAAGACAACACACACGGGGAGACGGCACCAAAGAGCCCGCCCCCATTGCGATGCTAGCGTCCTCCCAATGCCGTAGCATCGGGCCCACATCTATCTAATATATAATTCCCCTAACGCACTTCCTTAAGTTTCGGCACTGTTTCCGTCGCTGTGGCCGTGGGCGCGCGGCGCCCACGCGACCTGTGAAGCATTGCCGGCGCCACTGACTCGCAAAGCCTCACTCGCAATGGCGTTGCGAGTCCTTGCAGAATAGGCGCGACTCACTCGCAATGCCTCACTCGCAATGCCCGCCAAGCGGCCGTTGCGAGTCCTTGCAGAATAGGCGCGACTCACTAATTCATACATAATCACATACATAATACTGATAATTCCTATATAATCACAAATATAATACTGATAATTCATATATAATCACATATCAGTATTCGGCGGCCGTCACACTCATCAATATCGCTAGCGATATTGTTAGCGATCACGTGCACGCGCGATCGCTAACAATATCGTTCACATCGCTGGTGAGCTGTCACAAGGCAGACTCACCAGCGATGTGGAGCAGCGAGATCGCTGGTAACTATGGTACACATCGGGTTACTAGGCGCCGCGCGGCGCTTAGTAACCCGACGTTTACCATAGATACCATCTCCCAGCATAGGCTCTGCCGCTGGGAGATCGTTCATCGTGGTGTCACACACCACGATAAAGCAGATTGAACAAGCGTTTATCGCTAGATATGAGCTCCGGCTCACCAATCTGCGATGTAACGATCAAGCGATTTGACATTGTAAAATCACGTGATTGCACGCAGCGACGCACAAACGATATCGCTTAAGCGATCAAAAAGCAGATCACTTAAACAATATCGTTCAAGAAATTGATGCGTGTGACGGCCGCCTTATATATATATGTGATTATATATTAATTATCAGTATTATATATGTGATTATATAAGAATTATCAGTATTATATATGTGATTATATAAGAATTATCAGTATTATATATGTGATTATATAGGAATTATCAGTATTATATATATATATGTGATTATATAGTATTTCTAATATATAATTCCCCTAACGCACTTCTGTAAGTTTCGGCGCTGTTACCGTCGTTGTGGCCATGGGCGCAGCGCCCACGCGACCTGTGAAGCATTGCCGGCGCCACTGATTCGCAAAGCCTCACTCGCAATGGCGTTGCGAGTCCTTACAGAATAGGCGCGACTCACTCGCAATGCCTCACTCGCAATGCCCGCCAAGCAGCCGTTGCGAGTCCTTGCAGAATAGGCGCGACTCACTAATTCATACATAATCACATACATAATACTGATAATTCCTATATAATCACATATATATATATATATATTTATATATATATATATATATATATATACTGATAATTCCTATATAATCACATATATAATACTGATAATCTATTATATAATTGCCGTAGCGACTTCCGTCGCATACGGCGCCACTTCCGTGGCTTTGTTCGGATCCATGGCTCCAGGGGCGGCGACAGTGCGGGGTCCCCCGACTACAGGGAGCGGCGGAGGAACGTTCCGCTATCGGAAGTTCCGTCCGCCCTCCAGCCTCTCCCCTCCACCCACTACCGTAACTAGCGGGGGGGGGGGGGCAGGGGCGGACAGCGACCACCTGATCGCCTTCACCGAGGCGTCCACCGGACAGGACAACCACAGCTGCCTACAGGACACCCGGGACCTGGTGCGGGACTCTGCCGGCTTCAATGTGACGGAGGCGGGCGGGACGGCGGCGCTGCTCCGCCTGGAGGTGCTGCCGCTGCGGAACACCCAGAGCTCCCGGCTGTACGTGCTGTGCTCCCGGCGGGGCCGCGGCCTGCCCTGGACGCTGCACCCGGGGCTGGCCGGGCGTCTGCGGGTGCTGGAGGAGCACAGGCCGCTGCTGCCCGTGTGCCTACAGGCGATCATCATCGCGGTGCTGCTGTACCCTGTCCGGCATCTTCAGCGGCCTCAACCTGCGGCTGATGGCGCTGGACCCCATGGAGCTGCGGGTGCTGCAGCGCTGCGGATCCGAGCGGGAGCGGAGGTACGCGGCCAAGATCGAGCCGGTGCGGCGCAACGCCAACTACCTGCTGTGCAGCCTGCTGCTGGGGAACGTGTTGGTCAAAACCACCCTCACCGACTTGCTGGACGAGCTCATCGGCTCCGGACTCTGGCCTGTGGCCGCCTCCACCATGCCCATCGTGGTGCTGGGGGAGATCGTGCCCCAGGCCCTGTGCTCCCGACACGGCCTAGCAGTGGGCGCCAACATGCTGTGGCTCACCCGCATCTTCATGGTGGCCACCTTACCCCTGACCTACCCCATCAGCCGCCTGCTGGACTGTGTGCTGGGACAGGAGATTGGCACCGTCTACAACCAGGAGAAGCTGCTGGAGATGCTCAAGGTGGGTGAGGGGGGACTACAAGTCCCATCAGAGGGAAGGGTGAGGAGGACTACAAGTCCCAGCAGAGGGAAGGGTGAGGAGGACTACAAGTCCCAGCAGAGGGATGGATGAGGGGGACTATAAGTCCCAGCAGAGGGAAGGGTGACGAGGACTACAAGTCCCAGCAGGGGGGAGGGTGAGGTGGACTACAAGTCCCAGCAGAGGGAAGGGTCAGGAGGACTACAAGTCCCAGCAGAGGGAAGGATGAGGGGGACTACAAGTCCCAGCAGAGGGAAGGGTGAGGGGGACTACAAGTCCCAGCAGAGGGAAGGGTGAGGGGGACTATAAGTCCCAGCAGAGGCAAGGATGAGGGGGACTACAAGTCCCAGCAGAGGGAAGGGTGAGGGGGAATACAAGTCCCAGCAGGGGGACTTCATGTCCGGCAGCTCTGCCCGCCCCTCCTCTCCTCCTACACCAGATGCACACCAGCCGCGGTGAGTCTGCACACCCCCCCCCCCCGCCCCTCACATCTGTTTCCCAGCACCCCCCCTCCCCGGTCCTCACATTGGGGTCCTGGGTGCTGATCTTGCCCCAGGGCCCGGAGCACCCCAGCTACGCCTCTCCCCTCCAGCTTCCGCTCTCCCCTCCAGCCTCCGCTCTCCCCTCCAGCCTTCCCTGTCCTCACCACACCTCACCCCTCCAGCCTCCCCTGTCCTCACCTCTCCTCACCCCTCCAGCCTCCGCTCTCCTCACCCCTCCTCACCCCTCCAGCCTCCGCTCTCCTCACCCCTCCAGCCTCCGCTCTCCTTACCCCTCCATATGCAATGTACAGTATCTGTATATATGTGTGTATGTAGTCACTTCCGTCACTTTGTCCGCACTTCCCTCACTTTGTCCGCACACATACACACACACACACACACACACACACACACACACTCCGCTATACTTACCATCGGGCCTGCATCAGCCGCCTAGATCCTCAGTCGACATGTCGCCACCCCCAAACTACTGGATCCAATATAGCGTCCAAAAGTCTCGCCAAACTTCCCGGACGCCATATTGGATCCAGTCGTCCGCGGGCGCCGACATGTCAACTCAGGATCCAGCCGGCAGGGAAGACGCAGGGTCGGTGCTAACTATAGCGAAGTGTCTGTGTGTGTGTGTGTGTGTGTGTGTGTGTGTGTGTATGTATGTATGTATGTATGTATGTATGTGTGTGCTGACCACTCTGCCCACGGCGCTGCGCTCACCACTCTGCCCACGCCGCTGCGCTGACCACTCTGCCCACGCCACTGTGCTGACCAATCTCACCGCACTCACTGCTAACCACTGAGCCACCGCACTCACTGCTAACCACTGAGCCACCGCACTCACTGCTAACCACTAAGCCACCGTATACTCTGCTACCCACTGAGCCACCTGTATACACACAATTCATTTCACCCCAATCCCCTAACTATTAGTAAATAAACTATATATGGATTCTAGACTACCCGATTCTTTAGAATCGGGCCGCCATCTAGTTCATATATAATCACATATCAGTATTATATATTTATGTGATTATATATGAATTATCAGTATTATATATATGATTATATAAGAATTATCAGTATTATATATGTGATTATATAGGAATTATCAGTATTATATATATATATATATATATGTGATTATATAGGAATTATCAGTATTATCTATGTGATTATGTATGAATTAGTGAGTCGCGCCTATTCTGCAAGGACTCGCAACGGCCGCTTGGCGGCTATTGCAAGTGAGGCATTGCGAGTGAGTCGCGCCTATTCTGCAAGGACTCGCAACGGCCGCTTCGCGGGCATTGCGAGTGGGGCATTGCGAGTCAGTGGCGCCTATTCTGCAAGGACTCGCAACGGCCGCTTCGCGGGCATTGCGAGTGGGGCATTGCGAGTCAGTGGCGCCTATTCTGCAAGGACTCGCAACGGCCGCTTCGCGGGCATTGCGAGTGGGGCATTGCGAGTCAGTGGCGCCTATTCTGCAAGGACTCGCAACGGCCGCTTCGCGGGCATTGCGAGTGGGGCATTGCGAGTCAGTGGCGCCTATTCTGCAAGGACTCGCAACGGCCGCTTGGCGGCTATTGCAAGTGAGGCATTGCGAGTGAGTCGCGCCTATTCTGCAAGGACTCGCAACGGCCGCTTCGCGGGCATTGCGAGTGGGGCATTGCGAGTCAGTGGCGCCTATTCTGCAAGGACTCGCAACGGCCGCTTCGCGGGCATTGCGAGTGGGGCATTGCGAGTCAGTGGCGCCTATTCTGCAAGGACTCGCAACGGCCGCTTCGCGGGCATTGCGAGTGGGGCATTGCGAGTCAGTGGCGTGTATTCTGCAAGGACTCGCAACGGCCGCTTCGCGGGCATTACGAGTGGGGCATTGCGAGTCAGTGGCGCCTATTATGCAAGGACTCGCAACGGCCGCTTCGCGGGCATTGCGAGTGAGTCGCGAACAAAGCCACGGAAGTAGCGCTGTGTGCGACGGAAGTCGCTACGGCAATTATATAATAGATACTGATAATCTATTATATAATTGCCGTAGCGACTTCCCTCGCACACGGCGCTACTTCCGTGGCTTTGTTCGTGGGCGCGCATCACCCACGCGACTCACTCGCAATCGTTGCAGAATAGGCGCCACTGACTCGCAATGCCCCACTCGTAATGCCCGCCAAGCGGCCATTGCGAGTCCTTGCAGAATAGGCGCCACTGGCTCGCAATGCCTCAGCCCGAGGCAATGCCTTATACACAGATTCTAGAATCCCGATGCAATCGCATCGGGCTCACAGCTAGTCTACTATATAATTGCCCTATCGTGTCTGTCTGTCACTGACATCCCGCATCACTGATTGGTCACTGAGCAGCCATGCCCCCCCAGCCAGGGCCCCCATCCGATTGGCTGTCCCGTTGTCACTCACTACACCCAGCCCTCTATTCTTTTTACTATCAAATAGGAAGAGTTGTGTGTTTGGGGAAGGAGATGAGGAGCAGAGCACACAAACTCCTGAGGATTTGGGATCACCTGGAACAAGCTCCAAGGACTGACAGATCCCGGGATTTCCCTCCAGGGCAAGTGAGTGTAAGGTGCAGAATTTCTGGAGGAGCATGATCAGGCACATCGGCTCCCAGGACCCCGCACCCCTGCTGTGATCTCTGCTCCAAGGACCCCTGCTGTGATCTATGTGATCTCTGCTCACTGGATCCCTGAGATCTCTGCCTCTCCAGCACATACCTGTGAACCACACTGACACCACTGAACACAGACACCACTGAACACAGACACCACTGAACACAGACACCACTGAACACAGACACCGCCGCACACAGACACCGCCGCACACAGACACCGCCGCACACAGACACCGCCGCACACAGACACCGCCGCACACAGACACCGCCGCACACAGACACCGCCGCACACAGACACCGCCTCACACACTGTGAAGTGAAAACCATTTCCGGTGACTACCTCTTGAAGCTCATCAAGAGAATACCAAAAGTGTGCAAAGCAGTAATCAAAGCAAAATGTGGCTATTTTGAAGAACCTAGAAGATAAGACATATTTTCAGTTGTTTCACACTTTTTTGTTAAGTATATAATTCCACATGTGTTAATTCATAGTTTTGATGTCTTCAGTGTGAATCTACAATTTTCATAGTCGTGAAAACATAGAAAACTCTTTGAATGAGAAGGTGTGTCCAAACTTTTGGTCTGTACTGTGTATATATATATATATATATATATATATATATATATATATATATATATATATATATATATATATATACACAAAACAGAAAAAAACTGCACAGCACTCACAGACATAATGTGAACTGGTGCCAGCAGGGACACTGGGTCAAACAACTAGAAAAAAATTCTCTGCAGCACTCAGCTACTACCAATGTGCAAACATGCTAACAAGCGGTATATATTTGAGGAAAAAATGTAAAAACTTATGTTTTTTCAAAAAACTCAAAATCTTATTTTTTTATTTTCTTGGGGTTCTTGGTATGCACATTGGCCAATGTATGTTTGCTCATCAGCCACGATTAATATATATGTAAATATATATATATATTAGATAGATAGAAATATGTAGATTAGATGGTGGCCCGATTCTAACACATCGGGTAGTCTAGAATATGTACAGTATGTAGTTGACATACAGTGACTAACAGAACTTGTTCAGTCAATGTGAGTAAACTACATATATATATATTTATAAAGCATGAAAAGATCATTGAAAATCTGATTACACTAAGGAAAGAACTTGAAACAAGATGCTCCAAAAAGACAGAATGGCTGAGTTTTCTGAAGAAATTAGATAAAAAATTGCCTCCTTTACAGACAGAAGTGAAAAGTAAGAAAAAAGAAAAATTTCTTCGTGATAAACATGATTACGAAGTGGGAAATGTTTTTACTTGGAATAAGTCTCCTAATCCTCGCGGACAGGGAGATAAGAATAAACCTAGACCTGATAAGCCTAATCCCCAGGGTGCCCCAAAACACCCTAATAAACCATCGGGAAATCCAAAGAAACCGAAGTCTAATAATAATAAGAAAAATAACAAAAACAGCATTGAGCAGCTCAGAAGAGAGTGAAGAGGATACTAATGAGGATTTGGATGAGGAACGGTCACCTCCTAAAAAAGCATTAAAAGCTACTTGAAATTCAGAGACAGTCCCTTTAAGAAACGCATTCAAAGAGGAAGAGGGAGAAGGAAGCGGGACCAGCTATAGCAAGAGAAAAATGGTCTCTTGGAGGAATTGAACTCTGGAGCTGATGATTCAGTACAAATATTTAATTTAACTGATCAAATTTTGACATCTGATATGGTACAGCTCTTGAAGAAAGGGCTCAATTTCTGTTTAGAGGAAGTCTTTTCAGAATTTAAGGTTGATTTATTTAAGACTGTAAGAAACACACATTTGTTTAAGCACTTCGCAAATACAAAAAAAATCAAAAAAATTGTGATAAGGAAAGTAATAAGTATCATGATTCTAAAGGTGGGGTCACACGCGGCGATCTGGTCTGCGATGTCGGAAGCGACGTGCAGGTGCGCGGTCGCTTCCGACATCGCAGGCCAGCTGTCACACGGCACGACGGTGCCGGTGACGCGGCGGCGATGTGGGCGGAGCCATCGCTCGCTGGGCTGGGCTAAGCCCAGGAGCGATGGCTCAGTAACGCTGCGATATAGGCTGGATCGCGCCGCCAACAGTGTCAGACGGCGCGATCCAGCCTAATCGCTGGTCACAGGTTGAAAGGTTTATGAACATGTTCATAAACCTGTCAACCTGCGACCAGCGATAATTTGCAGTTGCGTCGCGCTGTCACACAGCGCGACGCACTTGCAATATCGCCCGCGACATCGCTGTGACGTCACTTTGCGGCGATGTCGCGGGCGACATCGCCGCGTGTGACCCCACCTTTAGAGTCAAACAAGGTCACAAATACAGATAGGAGCACTGTGATTTTTTGGAAAATATTCTGCATTAAGTGAAATAATGGGGGATGTGAATGCTTTATTAGACCTAGAGGGTAGTCCTTCAGAAAGAATAGATATGGACAATATGACCTCCGGAACTCTGTTTGTGGGAGGTGTAAAATCTAATTTCCTTCCCCCCACATCCCCAGGTAACAATATAGATCTGTTCAAGGAGCTGGTAAGTAAGGAAATTGAGGCAATAATTTACCCAGATTTGAGACGGAATCTGACATAAAAAGAATCAGACACTCTCAATATCATGAAAAATTGAGAGGATATATTGATTAAAAAGACAGATAAGGGAGTGGGGTGGTTATAATGATAAAAACTGACTACATTAAGGAAGCTATGAGGCAGTTAGAATCCCCAGAGACATATAAAAAATTGACAGCAGACCCCACACATAAATTTAATGAAGAACTTCGGTCATTTTTAAGAAAGTATGTGAATCTAGAGGTATTGGATAAAAAACAAGCAGAAAAACATTTTTATGAGCATCCCAGAAAGCCATTCTGGTACCACCTCCTAAAGGTTCATAAAAGTTTAGAGAGCACCCCTGGACGCCCTATTGTGTCCGGGGTGGGCTCTCTGACCGAGCCCCTGTCACAATTTGTTGACTGGCTATTGCGACCTCTATTAAGAACAATACCGTAATATTTAAAAGACTCAAATGACTTTGTGAGATGCCTGGACAGTTTCGAATGGAGGGAAAGTCTGAAATTGACATCGATAGATGTGGAGAATTTATATACTCGAATACCACAAGACCAAGCAGTAAAAATCATGAAGGAAATTCTAGATACTGAAAAACAGAATACCTCTTAGATTAATTTAATTGCTGAAGCTTTAGAATTTATTCTGTCCCATAATGCGTTCTCTTTTGGGGAAACATGGTGGATTCAGCTAGTAGGTACAGCGATGGGTACTCCATCCAGTCTTATGCACACTGGCAAATCTATTTTTGTCTCATTTGGAGAATAATTTGATTTATAATGAAAAAAATCAGTTTCTAAAAAATCTGAAACTCTTTCTTCGTTATGTAGACGATATATTTATAGTATGGGAAGGGACCGAAGAGGAATTCAAAGCATTTGTAGACTATCTAAATAGTACAAATAACTATAATATGTTCTTTACAGCTGTGTTTGGAGACCAAGAGATGAAGTTTTTGGATGTGAAATTGAGAATTGAGAATGGGAATTTGGTGAGGTCTATCTTCCGAAAAAGTACAGCATCCAATACCCTGCTGCACTATGATAGTGCACATCCTTTCCACACTAAATCTGCACTGCAATACAGTCAGTTTTTGAGGGTTAAAAGAATGAACAATCACCTTGATGTGTTCTCTCAGCAATGTAAAGACTTAGAGAAAAGATTGCTTGATAGGGGTTATCCTATAAAAGTTATTGAAGATGCAAAAGAAAGAGAAAATGCTAGATTCCCAAAGTATAATGAAGTAAGAAAGATGAAAAAAAATACATCACAAAGTAATAAAAGATTTGTTTTTACTTTCAAATTTGGTCCCTTGTTCTATAAAATATCTAATGCTATCTACAAACATTGGCACATCTTAAACAAAGATAGGGAGTTATATGCATTAAATATCGGACCCCCTCTGGTCACCTACAGGAGGTGTAACAACTTAAAAGATATTCTGATGAATAACAGAATAAAATAAAAATGTCAGAGTAATTGGCTGAATGCAAGACGCCCAAAGGGGAATATAAGATGCAAAAACTGCAATTATTGCAAGTTTCATGCAACTGATAACCCTATTGAAATAGGAGGATGTACACAAATAGTTAATTCATTCATCACCTGTAAGACAAAATGGGTCGTTTATGTAGAAGATTCTACATTGGGAAAACTATCCGTGAGCTATGTACACGATTTAAAGAACATCAAAAATCAATCAAGACAGGAGTGGGTAGCACGAGATTGATACAGCATATCACAGATTGCCACGAAGGCAACCCTAATGTACTGTCCTTTGCAGGTCTGGAACGAGTTGTTCCATCCTCAAAAGGCGGTGATCTACACAAAACATTATTGCAAAAAGAGTGTCAGTGTATAATAAAAACCAGAGCTTGCGGCGGATTGGGTCTTAACGATAAAAACTATTTAGCAGTGTTTTCATGAGAAATATTCTGGACTGTATCATCTAATAGATTGATGGACTATTAATGATGAGGTGGTTACAATATCCTTAATCCACACTAAAACTATAGAAGACTAGTAAAGGTAATATTTTCCTTTGTTGGTCTGATAGTGACAAAGATTTTAAAAAATTAATAAGAAATAGAAGATAATACAAATTAATGACTAATCTACCATAATCCTTAATCATATAGGAATTAGAGGTAGGTAATGAGAAATTCCGTGGTATCCCTTTCACCTCAGCTGTAGGCTGCATTAAAATCTATGCTTCCATGGAACAGTGCAGCGCTGCACTTGTTACCAGATTAATACGGTACAATGCGCCACTAGTAGAATAATAATGGTAAAAGATCTAGGATTAGGTCCCAATTATATGAAAGTAATTAAGTATTTACCCTTTCGTAGCATATAATAATTCTTTTTAGGATTTTATAAAGATTAATGTGATTATTTTATACAGTATTTGTTGCATTGAATCATAAGAGAAAAAATTCTGTTTTAATTTAAGTTTTTCACTATGTGGCAGCACTTTTATGACATCACAAGAAAAGGGTGTTATATGCACCGGAGGTGACGTCAGACGCCACACCAGGACCTGTCGAAGAGGCATTGTCCTCGAAACGGCAGGCCGTTGTCCGCCGTCTCCTCTCCCCCTCCCCGTACTTGTGTTACCGCATGTACCATAACATGGATATGTGAATAAAGGACACAAGATCATCTCTGGTGAGTGCCGCATCATTCCTGACTTTCTGATATATATATTATATATATATATATATATATATATATATATATATATATATATATTATATATATATATCTCTCCAACAATACACAAGAACAAATAGCCGCACTCACCGGAGATGAATGTTGTATCTTTATTTCATGTCCAATTCCATAAATCTTGAACAGTCAAAAGCAGGGAGGGGGGTGCAAGGGAGGCGGACGACAGTTTACCGTTTCGCGGTTGTGGACCGCTTCTACGGGTCCTCTACAGCGTCTGCTGTCATGTCCGGTATTAATCAGGCCGGATCATGACGTCACTACCGCTTATAGAAAACACACTGTGTCATAAAAGTTAAAACACCTAATATTAGTTACAAACTAACACATAGCAGAGCGCTTTAGAAAAGGAAAAATCCACACTTACGATAATCCTAATAATACTCATAATTTCAAACCTTATCATAGAGCAACATAAGAGCCGGATACAACTTTATTCAGCGTCGCGTTGTCCAGGTAACTACCGTAGCTGCACATATCAGTGCGCACTTCTCCTAAGTCCTACCGTAGAACCTCTTCTAACTGCGACCTCTTGATGCAGAAGATGTCTTACCTGAAAAAAGCCTACTGGACTTAACCCACTAAACTGATTCAAAATTACTATACATACTCTAAATATCTAAAGTAAGCCAAATTCTGCTGATATGAGTGAGTCTGGCTACCAATATTTATATCCCCAAATGTCCTCAGCGCATAAATTTCTATGCGCCTAACGACTCATAAGAATACCGCTAAATCATTTTTTTCATTTAGCCCTAAGGGACCACACGCTTTCGTCTCAATTATCCACCTACTTTCTTTTCTTAATAACATTTTATGGCTATCACCGCCTCTAATAGACGGTACAATATGCTCAAGGCCCGCGAAAGTCAAGACATCGGCATTTCCCTCATGTACCTCATTAACATGTTGTATCAGCCTAGAACTTCCAATGCCTGTTCTTATTGATTTATGATGCTCTTTAAACCTTTTACAAAGTTCCTTATTGTCTTCCCAATATAGAAAAGTTGACAGGGGCAAAAAATTGCATACACTACCCATGTAGTTTTGCAACCTATGAAGGTTTTGACTTTGTGCCATCTATCTCCTATTTTTATTGGGTTGTCAATTTCATGATTCTGACAGAATTTGCAATTTCTGCATCTGTAATTTCCTTTAGGTCTCCTTTCTTCTAACCATGTTTTTTCTTTTTTAGAGCTAGTTCTATTCCTGACCATCATGTCCTTCAGATTATTACATCGTCTATACGAGATAACCAGCAGTCCTATCCCCACAGAACTCAAATCTCTATCTTTTTCTAAGACGTGCCAGAACTTTTTTATTGCTCCTGAAATTTTCTGGTACATTGGACCAAATTTAAAGGAAAAGACAAACCGCTTCTTTTGATTTTCCCTATTACTTTCCTTCTGACGCAGCTCTGTTTTAGAGACTCCATCTTTAATTAAAAAAATCCTCTTCCGTCCGACGCAGTCCAAAACGCGATGTCCTCTCTGCTCATCCCTGTGCATAGATATAGATGTCTATGCACAGGGAATGAGCAGACTGAGAACAATCTCAGCACTGCTACATCAGGCAGCAGGCGGGCTCTAGGACCCTGGAGCTGAGGCAGCCAGCACACTGAGCAGACAGGACTCTTATCTGTGCGAATTTCCCAGCGATTACAGTTGCAAAGTAAACGAGTCCAATGCAAATAAATGACAAAACTAGGATTGCTTCAGGCTGAAGCTTCCGAGACACATCTGCGATTTGTAAATCTCACACTACTCGCTATTACTCGCTTCCCCATTCATTAACATTGGACTCGCTAGACTCGCAACGAGTAGCGAGTCCAGGGCTCGGACTCGCTAGAGTCAAGCGATTCCGAGTAATTTAGGATTCGCCCATCACTAATTACCATGCTAAACTTAAACTACAGTAAGTAATTTATGAAAATACTGTAGGAAATTCTCCTTGGCCATTACAAGTTTACAAGCCAATATACTGTATATTCTCGGTATATGTCTGGGTTACATAAGAAATAATCATATGTTCCATATTGAAGGAGTCCATTTCGTCACAGGAGCGAGCAGGGCAGGATGGAGCGAACGGGGCAGGATGGTGGCGGGGGGGGCAGGAAGGTGGCGGCGGGGCAGAATGGTGGCGGTGGAGCAGGATCGAGTGAGCGGAGCAGGGTGGAGTGAGCGGGGCTGTATGGTGGCGAGTGGGGCAGGATGGAGCGAGCGAGGCAGGATGGAGGCGGAGGGGCAGGAAGGAGCCAGAGGAGCAGGATGGGGGGGGGGGAGGATGGTGGCGAGTGGGGCAGGAAGGTGGCGGCGGGGCAGAATGGTGGCGGTGGAGCAGGATCGAGTGAGCGGAGCAGGGTGGAGTGAGCGGGGCTGTATGGTGGCGAGTGGGGCAGGATGGAGCGAGCGAGGCAGGATGGAGGCGGGGGCAGGATGGAGCAAGCGGGGCAGGATGGAGCAAGCGGGGCAGGATGGAGCCAGAGGAGCAGGATGGGGCCAGAGGACCAGGATAGAGCCGGGGGAGCAGGATGGTGGCGGGGGAGGGGAGCAGGATGATAGAGAGCAGGGCAGGATGAAGCGAGCAGGGCAGGATGGAGGCGGGGGGCAGGATGGAGCAAGCGGGGCAGGATGGAGCCAGAGGAGCAGGATGGGGCCAGAGGACCAGGATAGAGCCGGGGAGCAGGATGGTGGCGGGGGGAGGGGGGCAGGATGATAGAGAGCAGGGCAGGATGAAGCGAGCAGGGCAGGATGGAGTGAGCGAGGCAGGATGGAGCCGGAGGAGCAGGATGGAGCCGAAAGAGCAGGATGGAGGCGGGGGGGGAAGGGGTGCAGTATGGGGGGGCACCATGGTGGCGGGGGGGCAGGATGGAGCGAGCGGGGCAGGATGGAGCAGGCGGGGCAGGATGCAACCGGCGGGGCAGGATGGTGGCAGGAGGGGACCCAGAATTGGGGTGGGTGGGGCAGGATGGAGCAAGCGGGGCAGGACTCGTTTACTTTGCAACTGTAATCACTGGGAAACTCGCACAGATAAGAGTCCTGTCTGCTCAGTGTGCTGGCTGCCACAGCTCCAGGGTCCTAGAGCCCGCCTGCTGCCTGATGTAGCAGTGCTGAGATTGTTCTCAGTCTGCTCATTCCCTGTGCATAGACATCTATATCTATGCACAGGGATGAGCAGAGAGGACATCGCGTTTTGGACTGCGTCGGACGGAAGAGGATTTTTTTAATTAAAGATGGAGTCTCTAATGGCTTTTTTTTTTTTTTCTAATAAAAAATTTTCTCTGTGTTGTGTTTTTTTTAAAACAATTTAATAGAAATTCATGGCCCCCAGCTGCTTAGCTGTACCTGGCTAGAAATAGAAATTGCGCGGAGCCCCACGCATTTTTTAAAAATTATTTCATGAAATTCTGAGATTCTGACTCTGAGACTCTGAGATTCTGACTCTGACTGACTCTCTGAGATTCTGACTCTGACTCTCTGAGATTCTGACTCTGAGACTCTGAGATTCTGACTCTGACTCTCTGAGATTCTGAGACTCTGAGATTCTGACTCTGACTCTCTGAGATTCTGAGACTCTGAGATTCTGAGACTCTGACTCTCTGAGATTCTGAGACTCTGAGATTCTGAGACTCTGAAATTCTGAGATTCTGACTCTGACTCTCTGAGATTCTGACTCTGACTCTCTGAGATTCTGACTCTGACTCTCTGAGATTCTGACTCTGACTCTCTGAGATTCTGAGACTCTGAGATTCTGACTCTGACTCTCTGAGATTCTGACTCTGAGACTCTGAGATTCTGACTCTGACTCTGAGATTCTGACTCTGACTCTGAGACTCTGAGATTCTGACTCTGACTCTCTGAGATTCTGACTCTGACTCTCTGAGATTCTGACTCTGACTCTCTGAGATTCTGACTCTGACTCTCTGAGATTCTGACTCTGACTTTCTGAGATTCTGACTCTCTGAGATTCTGACTCTGACTCTCTGAGATTCTGACTCTGACTCTGACTCTCTGAGATTATTCTGACTCTGACTCTCTGAGATTCTGACTCTCTGAGATTCTGACTCTGACTCTCTGAGATTCTGACTCTGACTCTGACTCTCTGAGATTATTCTGACTCTGACTCTCTGAGATTCTGACTCTGACTCTGAGACTCTGACTCTGAGACTCTGAAATTCATGAAATAATTAAAAAAAAATGCGTGGGGCTCCGCGCAATTTCTATGTCTAGCCAGGTACAGCTAAGCAGCTGGGGGCTGGAATCCGCAGCGCAGGGATGCCCAAGCTTTCTGGGCACCCCCCGCTGCACATTGCAGCCCGCAGCCGCCCCAGGAGATGGCGCGTTCATTGAAGCGACATCCTTTGGTGCTGAACCCCGCTCTTCCAGCGGCCCTGGTTGCGGTGGCACTCTGGGTAATAAAGGGGTTAATACCAGCTTTGTTATACAAGCTGGTATTAAGCCCGAGATTCTTAATGTCAGGCCACGTTTGACCCAGCCACTAAGAATCTCCAATAAAGGGTTAAAAAAACACAGAGAAAAATTTTTATTTGAAATAAAAAAAAAGCCATTAGGGACTCCATCTTTAATTAAAAAAATCCTCTTCCGTCCGACGTAGTCCAAAACGCGATGTCCTCTCTGCTACATCCCCTGTGCATAGATATAGATGTCTATGCACAGGGAATGAGCAGACTGAGAACAATCTCAGCTCTGCTACATCATGTCTGTGAGCAGGCGGGCTCTAGGACCCTGGAGCTGCACAGAGAAGACAGCTGGATTCGGCTTGCAATGTAACAGCAGTTATTTGCGAGTTTCCCTGCTATCACTGGCACAGTAGCCGAGTCTAATGCAAACAATGGCAATCCTAGTTTTGTCAGCGTTTGCCATTGATTGGACTCGTGCGAGTAAACGCTGGGAAACTCGCAGAGTATCGAGTCCTGCGAGTCCCTTATTACTCGCCGAGTAACGAGTCCTAGCGAGTAGATTCGCCCATCCCTAATATATATATAATATGTAGAGAAAGGTAAAAGAGAAAAAAAAACAGACAGCACCTCCTAGGGGATTAAGACAGAGGTGCAGAGCGGTAACACTGAATCACATAATATAGAAAGACTACAGCAGCACAAAGCCAATATATGCAATTGAGAATGTCAAATAGAATACAAAAACTTAGTGTTCCAAGGTTTTAAGTCTAGTTCCTCCACAACTTTCCCAGGTTCTTAGCTACTCCCGCCACCCCTCACCTGACATGAAGTGACTTAGGCTCAGGGTCAGAGTGTGTGGGTGTTTGTGTAAAGTGACCGTTTTACCAATCCCAGCTGCAGTTCTCTCTGTGGTCACCTGGTTGCAGGGGCGCCACACTCTCCTGAAGCAAAGCTTGGCGCATCCGCATGCCAGGACCGGGCAAAAGTGACACAACTCAAAAATATTTTATAGTTATTAACCTACTAACCAAGCCATGTACACCAAGGGATCACATTAAATATAGTAAAAATGGTAAAATGCATAGAATAAACAATATGAAGAAGCAAACAATACATTTATCTCCATATATATATATATATACACATAGGGCAGTGGCGGACCTTGACCCTAGGGGGCCCTGGCTGTTGAGGAGCAGGGGGGGTGCTGGTGGCCGTTGGCGCGGTCCGGGGGTGTGGGGGTTGTGGGTGGTTATGGGGGTAGTGCTGGCGGCTGTCGGCGATGTTCACAGGAGCTGGAGGGGCAGAGGAGAGGAGGGGCGGGATCTGCTTTCTGCTTCCCTTGCCTGACCCTCCTCTCCTCTGACGTCACGTTACGGGGTCGGCTGGGGGCCCCCCTGCAGGCTTGAAGGAGCCCCCTAGCCGGTCGGGGCCCTGGTGCAGCTGTAGTTCCGCCCCTGACATAGGGAAGGTAAAATAAACCGGGAATCCACCACTATATATAATATATATATATAACACAACTATAAAGAACATGTACCGTAAAAATGCAAAAAGTAAGAAAACTAAGATCATGCACTATCCAAACTCAGAAAATTAGCAGGGAAATAGTATGAAGAATGAATAGAACAAGATTATTACAAAATGTAATGGATGATTGGCACTCAGAAGAAAAATACAATAGAGAGCCGCTATGAATATGCAACAAAACTGGAAATAGTGGGAACATAAGAAACACATAAATCAATGACCAACAATCTACATCATTTTATATTAGGTTTATTAAACAAATGGATATAGGGGAGAATAAGAGAGACGCATACAATATTAAAGCTGGCAATAATCATTGCAGACACATCATGGCTCTATAGGCCGGTTTAGGCTAGGGTCACATTTCCGTTTTTTTTGTAAAATCCTGATCCGGTTTTGAGCTTTCAAAAAGCTCAAAACCGGACCAGGAAACGCTCCTCATAGGAGCCTATGCAAAACACCGGATGGCTTCACAAGCCATCCGGTGGCCGGATCCGGCACTGCTGCCTGCGTTTAAAATCATGCAGGCAGCAGTTTTCGCAGCGTTTCCAGGGACCGCACTGCGGTCACCGGATGGCTCAGGATGTGTAATCCTGAGCCATCCGGTAACTGCAGAGTTTGCGTTTCCCGGCTCAGCAAACCTAGTAAAGAGTTAAATAGCTGACCTAAATGACTGTTAGAGGTCTGTAGGGGGGCTTAGACCCCCCTACAGACCGGCCGGCGACTTCTATAGTGTTCTACAATTTCTTACTGTGCACGGGCGAGGAGCCCGTGCATGTCAGCCAAAGTTTCCCCTACCCCCCCGTATCACTATAGAGGGGTGCATACACCCCTCTATTACAATTATGCTTTAATTATGTGATGTACACCAATAAGTGTCACAATCGTCATGTAAGAATATATTTACATGTTCCGGAGGCAGAGTGAAGGGAATTCCATGGGCGGGGCTGTGTGCAGTAGCCTCCGCCCGCTCCTTCTTGATGGCCGCCCCCTCTGGCCGTAATCCAGTCTTGTGAGGGCGGACACGTCGTTAAAGGGGCGTGGCTAACCGCGGCACTTAGTTAGCCACGCCCCTTTAACGACGTGCCCGCCCTCACAACACTGGATTACGGCCAGAGGGGGCGGCCATCAAGAAGGAGCGGGCGGAGGCTACTGCACACAGCCCCGCCCATGGAATTCCCTTCACTCTGCCTCCGGAACATGTAAATATATTCTTACATGACGATTGTGACACTTATTGGTGTACATCACATAATTAAAGCATAATTGTAATAGAGGGGTGTATGCACCCCTCTATAGTGATACGGGGGGGTAGGGGCAACTTTGGCTGACATGCACGGGCTCCTCGCCCGTGCACAGTAAGAAATTGTAGAACACTATAGAAGTCGCCGGCCGGTCTGTAGGGGGGTCTAAGCCCCCTTACAGACCTCTAACAGTCATTTAGGTCAGCTATTTAACTCTTTACTAGGTTTGCTGAGCCGGGAAACGCAAACTCTGCAGTTACCGGATAGCTCAGGATTACACATCCTGAGCCATCCGGTGACCGCAGTCCGGTATTCAGCACACATTTTTGTAAAAAAATGTGTGTGCTCGGCATTGCGTTCACCGCATCCGGATCCGGATGCGGTGAATGCAATTTATGTTTTCAATGTGACCCTACCCTAACACACACAGATTGTGCAGATATTGTTCGCAGATCTCTGGTTGCAGTGAAATCATGGACACATTGGTCCATTTTGTGGCCGTGTGCACAGGGCCGTATTTGGAGTTCCTGCCGCCCTAAGCACTTTCGGGGGCTGCGTCCCACCCCCTCCTTACTTATCAGTCAGACTAAGCATATCTGCACACAGCATTTTATTTTTCAGGCAGATCCGTTCGGTATTCCGCCTGAAAAAGCAACAAAAAATGCTAAAGGGAATGATGTCAAGCACGGTAATGTAAAATTGACCTTCTGTTCATATGTTCAGTCTTTTGAGGTTTTTCTTTTTAACTGTGTGTCCTATTCCAGCACTCAGGGGGTTCACAGATATCCGTGCCCATAGCCTTCAGATAGTAGTGAGGACCTCCATACACATGAGACTAAAGTTGGCTAAACCCGAAGATATGAACAGGTTGCTAGGACAGTCTAATGTGTATGGGGGCTCTAACTGATGATTGATTGAGGGAAATAAGGATCGAGCATGTCTAATTACAGGTTTTAGATCCTTTTATTTTTCAAGTAATAAGCTGCAGCCAGAGATGTCTAGCAGCAGCTTTCATACAGTATACAGGAACACTTGGCAGAATGAGTGCTCCTGTATATGGGAGACCAGAGTAAGATCACTGCTGACCGAGCGATCGGACACCTATCTTTAGTGATTGGGGGCTTTAATCAAGTGTTTGGCCAACATCCAGCTATATTTTTAGTCAAGCACACTTGCCCTATACTGTTTTAGGATCAAGTCTGTTAGGTTAAATATTACAACATCCACATGACTACATCACCAGAACCACCGGCAATACAATAACACATCACTAGAACCGCTGTCAGTATATCACCAGAACCACTGTCAATATAATACTAATTCACCAAAGCCACTGTCAGTATATCACCAGAACCACTGTCAATATAATACTAATTCACCAAAGCCACTGTCAGTACATCACCAGAACCACTATCAATATAATACTAATTCACCAGAACCACAGTCAGTATATCACCAGAACCACTATCAATATAATACTAATTCACCAGAACCGCTGTCAGTATATCACCAGAACCACTGTCAATATAATACTAATTCACCAAAACGAGTAAATACATCACCAGAACCCCCATCAATACAATAATACATCACTATAACCCCCGATAGTACATCACCAGAACCACCAGCAATACAATAAATCATCACCAGAACAGTATGTTCCCTATATAAATGTGTATGCAGATTGATTGGCATTTTGGGGGTTAAAGACTCCATTAAAATATCACCAATCATAGCATATGTGTACTTTCTACCCCATCCATCCATGTAGCTCTTCTCCCATCCATCCATCCGGCTTTTCCCCATCCATCCATGTAGCTTCTCCATCCATCCATGTAGCTTCTCCCCCATTCCCCCATTCATCCATGTAGCTTCTCCCCCATCCATCCATGTAGCTTCTCCCACTTTCTGGGGGGAGGGTATTTGTTGTTATATTTGTGTTGAGTTCACAATCACTTTTAACACTAATCCACACTGGACATTTTAAGATACTAAAATAAAAGCAGCAACTGCGAAATAGATCTTTCCAATTCTTTATCTAACTTCTCCCATATGCCCCAGCCATCCATATAGCATTTCCCCATCCCCCATCCATCCATCTTCTCCCCCCTTTTCCATGCAGCCCCCCCACCCATCCATCTTCTCCCCCCTTTCCCATGCCGCCAATCCATCTAGCTTCTCCCCAATTCCCATGCCGCCCCCATCCATCCATTCATGCAGCTTCTCCCCCCTTTTCCATGCTGCCCCCCCCTTCATCCATACATTCATCCATCTTCTCCAACCTTTTCCAAGCCGCTCCACCCCCCCTGCAATCTTCGGCTGTAACAGCGCCTTACCTGACTCCACGCTCCTGGATCCCGGCATCGGCACCCGACATCTTCTTCCTGTGTGGCTACATGACAGTGGCCTGCAGACCTGCACCATACTATTTGTGGGGGAGGTGGCGGGCCACAGATCTGATATATGGGGGGGTGGCCCACAGACCTGCACCATACTATATGGGGGGGTGCCTCGAAGACCTGCACCATGCTATATGGGGAGGGTGGCCCAAAGAGCTGTATCATGCTATATGCTATAGCATAGTGCAAGTCTGTGGGCCACCCCCCATGTAGCATGGGGCAGGTCTGTGGGCTGCCCCCCATATAAGCTATATGGGGGGTGGTCCACAGACCTGCACCATGCTATGGGGGGGGCGGCCCACAGACCTGCACCATGCTATATCATATAACATGGTGCAGGTCTGTGTGCCACTCCCATGAATCACCCCTTCATGTTCCATACACAGTGCTGCCAGACTGCAGCCTCATCTGGGGGCTGGACAGCAGCTCCTGGGCTTGCCTGCCTCCAGGAGCACAGGAAAAAAAAAAAAACATATTTGGCCATTTACAAATATCCATTGCATTTAGCAGAATGCTGTTAGCCCCTCTTAGGGGATAACCCATGTCTCCCAACACCGATGCTCAATCTCCTACAACCCTGGCATGGGGCGGATTGTTGCATCTGCGTCCATCCATGCCACAAGGAGGAAACTGGTGGTATTACTGGACACGAGGTCACCCCAGGGCGGCAGCCACTCCAGGCAAAGTGATTTTTGTAAGTGGCCAAATATGTTTTTCTTTTTTTTCTCTTCTCTGATAACCATGTAACCAAGGTGCGCTTAACTATTTACAAGAAAGTTCTGATCTCACACATAGTCGGGGATCAAATATTCAACTAATAAGGGGGACATTCTACCAGGATAAATCTAGGGGACAGATCAGGGAAAGCTTTATTTACAAAGATCTCAAGTTCAATGCAGCTGCAGGCTCTCTCACAGCAAAGGCAAGCTGGCAGGTTGTGCCTCCTGGAAAGCTCCAACCTGGGACTCCATTCTCCTGGTCTTCTCACACTGGAATCCATCTGGGTCTGCAGGCTGAGATAGGTGGAACACTTCACTCAGCACACACGGCTCTGTGCAAAGTCTCTCCATGGCTGGTCCTGCACATGGTACCTCCTCTGGTGGAAAAGCAGGATCCCCATCTGGCATCTGACATTCTGGGAGGGGACCAGAGCTGAGGGGAATATGCAAGCCTATGGGACGAGGGTACCTGTTCCGGTGCGATCCTCTGTCTCATCCCTTCAACCAGCATGTTGGCTCACTCCTGCTGCCGGCTCAGCTCTTCCACGACCTGCTGATGGCCAGCCTCCGGTGAACAAGAAAATTAACCACCCTCTCCATGCTATTCCATAGCCGAGCCTTCACGGGCGCACTCCTCATTGCCACCATGCACCTCAATCGTGGTGCTGTTTTTCTCTCTCGCCCTTCGTGGGCGTTGCCGATCCTCTTCGTCGTCAGCCGACTCACCCCTAGGTGGATTCCCATTTTGGCTGGAGCTGCCCTCCCCCAGAGCGAAGAATGGAAGGTGTAGGGTTTTGGTTCCCGCTCTGTGCTGGTCTGGCTCACGATGAAGGGCTTTGGCATGCCCCGTTGCCAGCACATGGCGTTAGTCTTTTTGCGCTGCCATTACTCAGGCCTAATAAACAATGTCCATGAGTCATTCCTATGCGCACAAGACCCGGTCTTACCGAATCGGTAATCCTGTTTGTGACACCAACTTTTGTCGCAACCCGGGGCAGGGATACTTGGAACCGGGCCCTCTCTTCAGTCTGCAAGGGGATGTCACGGTGACCCGACTCCGTATGCCCAGGTGCAGCAAATAAAAAGGAAAGAAAAATAAAGAAAAAGGGGAAAAATAAAGTTTATAGGAATAATTTGTGACGCTACCCATGGGTTGTGGTCAATGTAGCCACTGCTGCCGTTTAGACCGCTGGGGATGATGGTTGAGTTGGCAGCCGGGATGATGGGCCCTCCACGGGTAGGGCTTTGGTCCCCAGGGCAGGTGTAGGAGGAATGATATGTTATCGGGGCGCTGCAGATGTTTTCTCCCCACAACTTCTCCTGCGGCAGGGAAACCCAGTGTGCGGCTCTCCAGGCAAGCCTCCGCTGTCAGCACACAGATAATTCTCACACAAATCTTGAGTTCACCGGGTACTTTACTCCACTGCTTACACGTCAACACTGTTACAGTACTTTACAGTTCTTTTACAAACACTGGTCATGGACTTGGGCTCACACAGCGGTTACGAGCTTAGGTTCTCACTGCAGCTGGGATGTTCCTCTGAGTCACTTCGTCTCAGTGTACCTTTCAGGCCTTCTGGTTCTCTCTCCACTCCTTCGCGTACGGTTACGGTCCGGCCATCATGGGCTCATTAGTAATTTGTCCCACACTCTAGGTCACTAGCCCTAGTACGATGGCTTTGTCATTCACTGCACCAATTGTTAGGTTTCGGGACATAGAGTTCTTGCACCCCGCCGGGTTTCTTTTGGTTAGGGGCTTGAAGCTTTCCTGGCCACCCGGCACTCTGGTTATTTGGCCCAGCCACCAGTGACCCTGGTTAGTCGGGCTCACCTGGCTACTTCTATCTTTCCACGGGTTCAGCCTGGGTTCCTGGCTGGCCGTTAGTGGACAAGGCCGCCGGGCCCTGTTGTTGTTTCGGTCTCTCACATGTGACTGAAAGGTTTTCTCGGCTTGAGATATCTTCTCATCACTCCAACCTCCAGGGATCCTTTCTCCCCAGGGAAGTGCTTCCCAATTTCATGTTCCTAGGCTTTAAGTCTAGTTCCTCCACTCCTTTACCGGGTTCTTTCTACGTTCCACCCACATTTAGGTACTCCCACCACCCATCGCCTAACAAGAAGTGACTTAGGCTCAGGGTCGGAGTGTGCGTGTGTGGGTGTTTGTGCGAAGTGACCATTTTACCAATCCCAGCTGCAGTCCTCTCTGTGGCCACCTAGTCGCAGGGGTGCCACAGTAGCCTCATACCATGTTTTCCCCGATATCCTGCATCCTTAATTTGCCTTGGTGCATGTGGTCTCTGCAGTAGCTGCTTCAACACTTTCATTTGGTTGTGTGTCACAGCCTCACAGGTGAGCATTGTACCGTTTCCCTGTTAACCCCCTTCCCCTTTTTTAATGGGTAATACTGTATTGTGCTTCTTTTTCCACAGTTTATTGCTTGCAACCTGCATGTGACATCTGAAAGTTGGTAATTTTTTTATACAACAAAATCACAATGTTTAATATGTTCATGCAATAGCAAGTCACAGATATGTTGCACAGACGTGTTTTTTCCATCATCGCCATGACAGCACCACCTGAGAGAGAGGACCGCCCATCCAAGACAGGAAACATCTGAGATAACAAAGGCGGTACCTCTCCTGCACCTCAGTTTAGGTTTCCTGTCTTGGAGGTCGGAGATCTCTGAATCTCAAGCAGTCCTGGCCCGACTCGGTGGCTGGAAGATACGGTTTCTACCTAGGCTGTGGCTCCAGACTTGGGTGCAGAGTCTACTCCATGGGGTAATCACTTGCAGTGGTGGAGGGTGCGGGGTCTGGTATAGGGCCACCTGCGGCTTTGTCTCGACCCCAACACCGCCCAGGCGACACGCGTGCACGGTTCTGCCCTGTCATGCTGTGCCCTGGGTTAAGCTGGATCATGGAAAAGTACAGGTCCTAGGGCAGTGTTTCCAAGCCTTGGGAACACAGAAGGGCGGGACAAGATGGCGGCGCCCAGCATCCAGGATCCGGTGGACGAAGGGCGGTACCTGGCAGTGCGGAGGCTTCTTGAGAGTGCAGGGGCTGCCTGACCCTTTGCAGAATGACAGAGCAGGACTCTCTCCCAGCTGTGATGGCTGACCAGGCGGTGGAGTCACAGCAGTCAGGGGTCAGCCACAAGGCCTCAGAGAAGGGGTCCAAGGTGGATATGGACCCAAAGCAGCCTCGGAAGGCGGTATGCCATAGTGTTGGGTGAGTGCCCTCGGTTTCTGTTTGGGAAATTTCAGACCATGCTAGCGATAAAAATAATAATAATTATTATTATTAAGTATTTATATAGCACCATTAGGTTACATGGCGCTTTACAAGTGAGAGGGTAGACAAAGACAAGTAGTAAAACGATGACAAATCAGTCATACAGGTACAATAGGGCAGAGGATCCTGTCTGCGAGGGCTCACAGTCTAGAGGGGGTGGGGAGGGAGACAGTATGAAGGGGAGAGGGGGGTGAGGTGGTGCAATGGGTTGTAGTGCGGGCCATAGGCTTGTAAGAAGTGGTGGGACTTCAGGTTTTTCTTGAAGGTTCCCAGGGTAGGGGAGTGTCTGATGTGGTGGGGGAGGGAGTTCCAGAGTAGGGCCAGAGTAAGGCAGAAGCACGAGAAAAGTCCTGTATGCGGTTGTGGGAGGTGGAAATGCAGGGGGTCGAGAGAAGGAGTTCCTGAGAGGAGTGCAGGTTGCGTGAGGGGAGGTAACGACCCCCCGCATTTCCACCTCCCACAACCGCATACAAGACTTTTCTCGTGCTTCTGCCTTACTCTGGCCCTACTCTGGACCAGAGTAAGGCAGAAGCACGAGAAAAGTCTTGTATGCGGTTGTGGGAGGTGGAAATACGGGGGGTCGAGAGAAGGAGTTCCTGAGAGGAGCGCAGGTTGCGCGAGGGGAGGTAACGGGAGACCAGGTCGGAGATGTAGGGAGGGGACAAGTTGTTTATGGCCTTGTATGTCAGGGTTAGGGTTTTGAAGTGGGATCTCTGGGGAGTGGGGAGCCAGTGGAGGGCTCGGCAGAGAGGGGAGGCGGGGGAGTAACGGGGAGATAGGTGGATGAGTTGGGCAGCAGAGTTGAGAATGGTGCGGAGAGGTGCAAGGGAGGAGGCCGGGAGGCCGGTGAACAGGAAGTTGCAGTAATCCAGGCGGGAGATGATGAGGGTGTGGACAAGTGTTTAAGCCGTGCTGTGGTCAAGGAAGGAGCGGATACAGGCAATGTTTTTTAGCTGGAGTCGACAGGCGGTGGCGAGGGTTTGGATGTGGGGGTTGAAGGAGAGGGAGGAGTCGAGGATTACCCCGAGGCACTTGGTGTAGGGGACGGGTGAGAGTATGCAGTCACTGACAGTGATGGATAGGTCAGGAAGAGGGGGAGGGTTGTTAGGGAGAAAGACGATGCATTCGGTCTTGTCCATGTTGAGTTTGAGGAAGCGAGCAGAAAAGAAGGATGCGATGGCGGATAGGCAATGAGGAATTTTGGATAAAAGGGAGGAGATATCGGGGCCAGACAGATAGAGCTGGGTGTCATCGGTGTAGAGGTGGTATTGGAGGCCATGTGACTCGATGAGTTTGCCTAGGCCGAGGGTGTAAATGGAGAAGAGTAGTGGTCCCAAGACCCAGCCTTGGGGAACTCCTACAGATAGAGGGTGGAGTGAGGAGGAGGTGTGGGAGTGGGTGACGCTGAATGTCCTGTCCATTAGGTAGGAGGAGATCCAGGAGAGGGCTAGGTCACTAATGTCAAGAGATTCAAGGATTTGAAGTAAGAGGGAATGGTCAACAGTGTCGAATGCGGCAGAAAGGTCGAGAAGGATGAGGACAGAGTAGTGTCGCTTGCTCTTGGCAATCAGTAGGTCGTTATTCACTTTAGTTAGGGCTGTTTCGGTGGAGTGGTGAGGTCGGAAGCCGGATTACAGACGATCAAAGAGAGCGCAGGAAGAGAGGTGGGAGGACAGTTCGGAATAGATGTGTTGTTCAAGAAGTTTTGAGGCGAATGGGAGGAGAGATATGGGGCGATAGTTGGAGACTGTTGTAGGGTTGAGGGCTGTTCTTTTTAGGAGGAGCGTGATTAGGGCGTGTTTGAAGGGTGAGGGGAATGTGCCGGATGTGAGTGATATGTTGAAGAGATGTGTTAGGGCAGGGATGAGGACTATGGTGAGGTTAGGGATGAGGGAGGGGAGTGGGTTCAGGGTGCAGGTGGTAAGGTGTGATCGTGCTGGAAGGGAGGAGAGGTGGTCCTCTGTCATGGGGGTGAAACTGCATTTGGGCGATGAGGGATGGGCGAGAGGTGGGATGGGGCGAGGGGATTGTGGGTCGAAGCTTTGTCTGAGTTAGTCAATTTTGTCTTTGAAAAAGGTGGCGAAGTCGTCGGCGGAGATGAGGGGTGAGGGAGGGGGTGCAGGGGAACGAAGTAAAGAGTTGAAGGTTTTGAAGAGTTGTTTGGGGTTGTGAGACAGAAGATCTTCCCCTCCTTTCCTTCTTCCACCTTTTGTGGTCGCTCCTTTCGTAGGCCACGGTTTGCCAGACGGAGCACCCCCCTAGACAGACCCGGGAATCTTGGTACAACAAAAAAGACAAGAAGACGGGCTTCTTGTTCAAGGGTGCTTCCTTTGACAAAAAACGGCCGGCTAAGTGATGGCACGCTCCAGGTGGAGGAAGACTTTTCCGCTTTCTCCCAGCCTGGTCCCGGATAGGTGCTTGTGATTGGGCTCTAAGTATTCTCAGAGACGGGTTACGGCTGGAATTCGCTTCGGCTCCTTTGGATTCCCTGGTGATTAATTCTGTCAGCAACCCCGACAAATGCAGATATCTGAGACGAGGTCCTGTCCCTGAATAAAAAAGGGGTCATATCGCCAGTGCCAGTAGTCAAAAGGGGCAGGGGGTTCTATTCCACGCTGTTTCTAGTCCCAAAGCCGGACGGCTCATTCAGGACCATTATAAACCTGAAACGCCTGAACTGCCTTCTGGTCCAGCGAACATTCAACATGGAGACTTTGAAGTCAGCAATCAGATTGCTTTTTCCCAATTGTTTCATGGTGGTGCTGGATATGAAGGACGCGTACCACCATATCCCAATGCTTTTTCCCAATTGTTTCATGGTGGTGCTGGATATGAAGGACGCGTACTACCATATCCCATTCCACCAGCACCACCAACAGTTCCTAAGAATTGCCCTGTACATCGGGGGCTCCCTCTGCCATTACCAATAAAGGGTTCTCCCCTTTGGGCTGGCAATGGCTCCACGGATTTTTACAAAGCTATTGGCAGAGGTGATGGCTTACCTACAAATTTTGATTATTCCATATCTGGACAATCCTTCTGATTGTGGGGGACTCCAGAGATCAGTGCCTCAGTCACCTACAGGTTGTGTGGTCCACCCTGCACGATCTCGGATGGATCATCAACCTAGAAAAATCCAGATTGGTTCTCTCCATGCGACAATTGTTTCTTGGGATGATTCTGGATTCACAGTCTCAGCTTTGTCTCCTTCCAGAGGACAAGCAGCTGCGGCTTCTGGCATCAATTTCAGAAGTAAGCCACTCTTCTCAACAGACTTTGCTGAGAGCTATGTCTCTCCTAGGCTCCCTCACGTCCTGTAACCCTGCAGTCCCTTGGGCACAGTTGCACACTCAGGTCCTTCAATGGGAGGTGCTCGGACACCAGCTCACACTGGGGTCAGCATTGGACACAAAGATTGTTCTCTCAGCCCTGACGTTAGATTCACTGGGGTGGTGGCTAGTTCGGGGGCACCTCTCACTAGGAGTCCCGTGGGTTCTTCTGGTCTCCCGACTTGATCACGGATGCCAGCTCCTGGGGGTGGGGGGCCCACCTTCTGGATCAGTCGGCACAGGGGGCCTGGGACTCAGGGGGCCTCTCTCAGATGTCCTCAAATATGCGGGAGCTCCAGGCGGTAAGGGAGGTGGTTTCTGCTTTCCTTCCTTCGAGGGCACCATCTCAGGATTTTCTCCGACAACAGCGAGTCGGGGGCATATTTGAACCATCAGACAAGTATAGTATATGTATACTCAAGTACTTGTGGACAGGGACAATACATCTCTGTCACGGCACACTGGCTCATCCTGGTGGAGTGTGGGACAACGTCTCAAACTGGACCACCACATATCTTACCCACGCCACGAATAGCGGGCCCAACCTCAATCAGGGTTTCCGCCTCATCATATACCTCCTGTCTCCCCTCTTCCTCCTCCACCACCTTGTCATCCTATGCTGATTTACCCTCCACATCACTCACAAGTTCGGAGCTGTGCAGGACCACATCGGCAAAGCGGCTCTGCTGAAGATCATCTGCTTAGGTGAAACACCACACACTGCAGCAGAGCTGTGGCAAGGAATAAAACAACAGACCAATCAGTGGCTCTCCCCACTGCAACTCCAACTCTGTGTGGTTGTCTGCGATAATCGGCTTAACCTGTTGGCGGCTTTAAAGCTCGGGAAACTGGTACACGTGCCATGCATGGCTCAAGTGCTTAACTTAGGGGTGCAGAAGTTTATAAAAACATATCCTGACTTGCTGTACCTACTTGAGAAGGTGCGCCATTTTTGTGCCCATTTCCGCCATTCCTCAACCGCTGTTTCTGGTCTTGCAGTGCTTCAAAAGCAATTTAATTTGCCAAATCACTGTCTCATTTGTGACCTGCCAACATTGTGGAACTCAACATATTATATGTAGGCAAGGATAAGTGAGCAGCAGAGGGCACTTGCTGAATACCAGCTTAAACATGCCCGTCAGACTGAGACTCAGCCAAGACACACAACAACAGTGTCAATTGCTGACATTTGTGATGTGCTTGACAACTTTGAGTACTGCACCAAGCTTGTGATGGTGATCAGCCTATTATCAGTGTAACCATCCCTATGCTATGTTTGCTGAAAGAATCACTGCATAACCTAAAAATGGAATCTTTGAGTGCCCAGCAGCTGGGTATGGAGCAAGATTTCACAATGGGTGATCCTACTATGGCTATGCCTGGACATTGGGCACTGCAACTACTGTGCTACTAATCCTAGCTTCATAAATGTTTAGCCCTTGAGGCCTGCTTCTTTCATCAACATTAATACAGCCCATTGGCCTATTGATTGGAGATACTATGGCTATGCCTAGACATTGGGCACTGCAAGAACTATGCTAGTAGTTCTAGCTTCATAATTGTTTGGCCCCTGAGGCCTGCTTCCTCATTAACCATGGTACAGCCCCTTGGGCTACTTTTTGGAGACACTATGGCTATGCTTGGACATTGGTCACTGCAACTACTGTGCTACTAGTAGTCCTAGTTTAGCTTCATAATTGTTTGGCCCCCTGAGGCCTGCTTCTTTCATCAACCATGATACAGTCCTTGGGCTACTTTTTGAGACACTATGGCTATGCCTAGCCATTGGGCACTGTAACTATTGTGCTAGTAGTCCCAGCTTCATAATTGTTTAGCTCTTGAGGCCTGCTTCCTTCATCAACCATGGTACAGCCTCTAGGGCTACTTTTTGGAGACATTATGGCTATGCCTAGACATTGGGCACTGCAACTACTGTGCTAGAAGTCCTATCTCCATAATTGTTTGGCCCTTGGGGCCTGCTTCCTTCATCAACCATAATACAGCCCCTTGGGCTACTTTTTGGAGACACTATGGCTATGCCTGGACATTGGGCACTGCAACTACTGTGCTAGTAGTCCTAGTAGTCTTAGCTTCATAATTGTTTGGCCCCTGAGCCCTGCTTCCTCCATCAACCATGGTACAGCCGTTTGGGCTAATTTTAGGAGACACTATGCCTTCACATTGTGCAGTGGCAGTGGAACAACAATGCCAGTAGTTCAAGCTTTACAATTGTGAAGCCCTTGTGATGATGATGATGATGATGATGAGGTGGCTTCTTCCTGTGTTAACCATCATACAGCCCCTAGGGCAGATCGCTCTCTTTACACCACTTACGCACTGAGCTGTCACAATATTGCCTCCATCATCACTTGCTCTTACAGCAATCATGTACCCATTTCAGCTTTTTCCTCAGCCCCCAGACCGCTTTTTTGGGTCCAGCAAACAATTACTCACATTTCCCATTGACTAACATTGAACTCACTACTCGCACCGAATACCCGAGTATTACAATCTACTCGGCACGAGTATAGTGAGTATTTGACTACTCGCTAATCCCTAATGTTGCACCCTGAACTGACATGTTTTACAGTTTACAGTTAAGCTATTTTGGGGTAGATACAATGTTATGATCATTTACACTATTTCATTTTATTGCAATGTTGCAGCTCCCAAAAAGCATAACTAAAGTTTTAAATTTTTTATCATTACACCATTTACTAATCGGATTCTTTTATATTTTGATAGATCTGACATGACTCTGTATATGGGTGTATTTATCATTTTTATTTAATTAATTTAATTTGAATTGGGCAAAAGTGGGGAGATTTTTCCTTTTGTGGGGGTGTTTTTTTCATATTTGAAACTTTTACAAAAAATGTTTTATTATAGTTACTTGCTCTCTTACAGGACTTGATGCTACAATTTTACGATTGCTTGTACTATATACAGCAGAGAATCAGCATTATCATTAGCACAGCATCAACATTAGCACTGTTGTATATAGCAGAAATCATGATCTCCTATGAAATATTGTGCTCAGCCGGTGATCACAGGAGGATCGTAATGACAGACACTGGGCTCATCAACTGTCCCCTGGCTGTAATGACAATCCATCGTTGTCCCCTGATGATATCACATGCACACCGATGGGAGCAGGGAATAGCACGACCTCCTGTCAGCAGGTGTTTAACCATGATGTCAGATATCGACAGCAGGATTTAACTGGATGACAGCCATGAGCAAATCTCCAATACTCCCGAGGGTGTTAAGGCCACGTTACACACACCAACTTCTGTGTCCAACTTCTGAACAGATCTCTGGTTGCAGTGAAATCATGGACACATTGTTCTATCTTGTGGCTGTTTACAAATGTAACAATGTGTCCATGATTTCACTGAAACCAGAGATCTGTTCAGAAGTTGGACACAGAAGTTGGTGTGTGTAAAGCGGCCCTTATGGTGGGTTTACACTTTGCGATATCGGCGTCCAACTCCGACCCAACTCCGACCAAAAGTCACGTGGTTCGGGAGTTGGACCCGATATCGTTCGCGCGTTGTACGATTTGAACGTACAACGCGATGCTGGAACGATGCCAAAACGATATCGGGGTTGAATAAGCGAGCTATTCAACCGCCCGATATCGCAAGGCCGTTGTAGCCGCATCGTAACGTGTAACAGCCCAACTACGATGTGTACGCCCACTTCACCCATTCACTCCCATGTTAAATGATCGTTCCTGGGTTGGTGGGCGTACACATCGTCGGGACGTTGTATCCCGATATCGAGCCGTATAAACCAGCGATGCGATGGCGGAAAAAGCGCGCCCAAAAAGCGCGCTCCCGCATCGTTAGTTACGATATCGGCTCGATATCGCGACGTGTAAACCCACCATCAGAGGCACATGTAGACTGACCTTATCATCTGATACAGGGAAAGATGTCAGCTCAGTGTGCAAGCCCAAATCAAAGCAAAAGAGACAACACATGATGTAAATATGCGTCATATGATGTCAGAGGGTTAAGACTGTCTAGTCTAGGTGGATACTTTCTCAAAATTACAGAATTTAAGAAAATCTGCGCCAATGTATGGAATCATCTGATTATTTCTTCTATCTAAAATAAATCAGTTATGGAATGTCAGATGATGATCCAGACTTACCTCTGAGGTACAGAAAGTGATCATTACACTTTATCCAGTCCTTCATTTCCAGGGAACGAATCATCTCGTGGTTGTATTTTCTGAGTACTGTATAAGCCGTGTACTTCCCAGTGTCCTCCCACACACTGATAATATCACACAGTTCTCTCATCTGCTCCTCGGGGGCCGTCTTCTCCATCACATCATTGTACTGTTCCTCAGTCAGCAGATTTTGGTTTTTGAGATCATGTAAAACTGAATCAATGTTCTCTGTCCATCTAAGAAGATCTACTGAGTTTTGATCTATGAAGTTTACTCTCTCTGTTGAGTGAAAGAACAATTATGAGAAAATGTCACAATATCGCACGGATATAACGGTATTTGAGCTACTTGGTAATCGACAAGTATGTGTGTACACGCCTCGCGATCTTTGAGTGTCTCACCCATTTTGTTGTGTGCCTGATTTTGAGCCACTAAACTTACTAGGTTTGTTAACCAATCACAGTAGTGCTATGGCCATGTTGGTTGTGGCATTACTTGTAATTGGCTGGTCGCACTGCGTCATAGGGTCTGCTGCTGCTAGCATCTTGCATACATTGTGTCTGTAAACCCCTGCTGCTAGCATCTTGCATACATTGTGTCTGTAAACCCCTGCTGCTAGCATCTTGCATACATTGTGTCTGTAAACCCCTGCTGCTAGCATCTTGCATACCTTGTGTCTGTAAACAGCACAATGTGAGCATATGGAGAGAGCCTAGCAGCCGGTAGGGGGAATATTTCTGCAATCTAGATAACACAAAAGCTCTTTTAAGCGTTACATCAAGTCTATGGTAGGTCAGTGTCGTGTAGGGAGGGAGAGTTTGTGGAGCAGGGATGGAGTTTTAAGCAGCGCTCTTTGCTACTTTTAAAATCCAATCCAGTCTCAGCTTTTTGTGGAGTCCATTCAAAACCACCTGCTGCTTATGTACCCCTGTCATTTTTGGGGTTACCATATGCTAATCCTGTGACGTGAAAATATCACATATTAATATGACCTTAGAGTGCTGTTAAAATATAAGAAATTATTTGCCTTTTGTGGTGTCCATTTAAAAACCACAGCTCCTTGTCCAACCCTGTGATTTTTGAGGTTACAGTTCGCTTGTCCTGTGCTATGAAAATATCACATATTAATATGACCTATGTGCTGGTAAAATCCAATCCAGTTGCACCCTTTTGTGGTGTCCGTTCAAACCCACAGCTCCTTGTGCACCCTGTCATTATATTTCACTTGGCCTGTGATGTAAAAGTCTAAAATATGTCAAAAATACCATATGCTAAAAAAGATTGTCGTTAAGGGACAGGGATGTGAATGTGGGCGTGGTGCTGTCAGTGATGCCCGACAAGACACTGAATCTGTTACAGGTCAGAAGAAGGTTGGTGATGCACCCAGTATGTTCGGGTCACAATTTGTCAGTCTGCAATGTAAATGTATCTGGAAGCCAGAAGAGCGTAAACAGATTCTGTCTTGGATCGCAGAAAAGGTCTCAAGTCATTTTTCAAGCAGCACCAAATCTTCCACACAGTCTAGTCTTGGTAGCCAAAAAGGCTGCCAATCCTCAACCTGGTCCCCCCCCCCCCCTATCCCTACCTTGAGTCACAGAAGACATATGACCCCAAGTTTGGCGACTCCGTGGACTTGTTTTGAACATATCGTTTTGTTAGCTCTGGCCTCTCACCGTTCAGCATTGAAGAGGGAAGTGAGGAGTAGAGGTTAGCAAACACCTGAGGGTTTGGGTTTGGTTCAGTTGACCCAAAGGAGGTGTGTTCGCTAAATTGTTAGATGAACCTTCACCAAATTTTTCAAACACAATTCAAAATCAATGGCAGACAACATAAAAACACATAGAAAATGCCTTCAAAGGTGTCCAAAAGCTGAAAAACTGTTCATATTAGTTCCAGACTCCAGGAAAAGGGATAACAATCTACATAAAGTACAAATAGTGTCATGGCGTATACGGTGTGTGCCAGCCTGCACACTCTTCAAAATCAGTTCAAAATAGGACGTGGCTCAAATTCACTTACGGTATATTTCCAAGGTGGGTGACACTGAATTTGAATTGACAGATAAGTCACAGGGGAAAAGTGGCAGCAGTTTTATACATTAAGTAAAAAGGGAGGAGGATTAAAAGAGTGGAGTGACAGATGTAGGCATGTCACTTAGAGAGCTCTGCTCCAGTCAAAATGTCATCTAAAAAAGTATCTAAGTCCGTGTCCTTCTCCATCACGGGATAGTTTTCCAAACGCGGTCTCCTTAGATTTATGTCCTGGGAGGGGGTTATCTGAAGATTGTTACCCCTCTCTACTTGGGCCATCTGAAGCTTGAACGCTCTCTCGCTTTCCGCCTGGACGGCCTCTCTCTCAGCCCGGCGTTCTGCAGCTTCCCTCTCTCTGCCTGCTGGTACTGAAGAATAAGCTGCAGGCACTCATTGAGATCGCTTGTTCCCAGCTGTTGTAAGGCCATTTGTAAATTTAAGTCAATAGACTCCTCAGAACTGGCATTGCTGTCACCTCCAGAGGGCATTTCCAGTGCAAGAACTGGCATTGCTTGGCCTCTCGGAGGTGGACTCTCTCTTTGTCCAGCTGCTCCAGCATTTTGCGCCAAATCGTGCTCTGCCAAGGCTTGCCTCAGCATATCCTTGGATTTGTTGGCAGTCTCTATCCCTCTTTGCTCGCAGAGGTCAATCAGAGTCTGCATGCTCTTCTTGTATTGGGCTGCCATATCAATGAACAAATAGTGAAAAAAAAAAAAAGAAAAGAAAACGGGGTAGGGGACTGTTTGCAAGTATGTCTAAGCACTGAGCTGAACCTTCTAGAACTGGTGCGCTCGTCTCAAGGACACCAATTCTTTAGTACAGGGAATAATTTCTTAAACCATGCACTATTGCTCTAATAGAAATAAATTCTATCCCACCACTGCCACCAATTTGTCACGTACCCACTCCTCAGCAAGTGACTTGGGGTTGCACCTGCCAGGGTTAATCTATCTCCTCTCACTCAATCCAGCACTCGACCTCTGTCCTATGCTGAAAGGGCGCATCAATCACACACCCCCGACTCACACCATGCACCCCGCTTCACACACGCTGCCACCACCCACAGGATTTTGGGGGGCCAATGAGTTCCCTTAAACTAAGACTTATCAGACAATCAACAAAATCACACCTTTCTAGGGCTGTGAATTCTTTAGAGTATACAAGGTTCAGACTTATTAAAGTCTAAAGCTTTAATATAAAAGGTACAGTGCTTACAATAAAAGATATAAAAAATGGAAATAAAAAGCGACATACAAATATGCAAACAATGAAATAAAAAGGAGACACTTACAGAAACCTAAACTTGACTTCTGTTGTCTGATGGGGAGAGCAGAGATATATGGACTGAGGTTCACAGCAGCTCGGCTGACCCATCTCTGTGACACTTTGCCTTGGCTGAGAGCATCCAGTTATAGACTCAGCCTGGGGGTTCGATTTCTAGACCAGCCTTCCATTTTAATAATGTAATTCTGGGTCTACGATTGGACACTCACTAATTTAGCCATGCATATATTATGTCTTAAAATGTTCTTTGTCTTCTGATTTTGCTTCCCATCTGTGGGTCTGTTTGAAGTTCACTATTTGAGATGGCTTCTCTCTCTTATCAATTCTCTTCCTCTTTGAGGCTCCCAATATTTGTGAATTTATTGCCCTGCTGGCAGGATGCCCCCTGGGGAGACTAGAGTCAGTGTGACTGGGAGCTATCTTGTGCTTAAAAAAAACAGGTTGTGACCTCTTGTGGACTGACATGGAATTTAACCCCTTAACTGTTCTGGTGTCCAGTCCCTGAGATACATATTTCACTACAGGGATATCTTGGGTTCTGGTATGGCCTGGTTGTGAGCTGAGGCCGGATACCCCACAACCTGTTGCAGCTGCAGCTGCTGCACCACCTGCATTCGCAGACCAGTGACCTCAGCTGAGATGGTTTGCATCAGTTGTGAGAAGGCATCTGCAGAGGATGTCTGAGACATATTGGCTCAGAGAAAAAAAAAACAGTAGTGGGCTGTTTATAATGTCACGCTTGGGATTTTTTTCAACCTAATCTGACAATAGCATAATATAGGACCCGAGATCCTGATTCCAGCGATGTGTCACTTACTGGGCTGCTCAGTGTAGTTTTGATAAAATCACTGTTTAATCAGCTGGAGATTATCATTATCAGTCTCCTTGTCCTGCTGCCAGATAGTCCAGCATATTCACAGACTGCTAAATCTGCAACAGAGAAAACACTAATTTTATCAAAATGACAGCAAGCATTCAGTAAAGGACACATCACTGGAATCAGGGTCTCTATTTCTACATTATGCTGCTCTCAGATGGCAAAAACCTGTTGACAGGTTCCTTATAACATGCATTGTTACAATGAGTTTAACAAATGCAGATGACAGCAAGCGTTGTTGGAATATTACCATTAGCCTATGTAAGTCAGGCACTGAAGATGCCATGTTCCCTGAGTTTTTCCAACAAGATGATGCACCCCCACATTATAGGTGTCAGGTCCAAACATTCCTACATGAACAGTTTCCTGGAAAATTGATTGGCCGTCGTGGGCCAGTTGAATGGCCACCAAGGTCTCCCGATCTGACCCCCTTAGACTTTTATCTTTGAGGTCATCTGAAGGCAATTGTCTATGCTGTGAAGATATGAGATTTGCAGCATCTGAAACAACGGATCCTGGAGGCCTGTGCAGCATTTCTTCTGCGGTGTTACTATCAGTGTGTGAAGAGTGGGAGAAGAGGGTTGCATTGACAATCCAACACAATGGGCAGCACTCTGAACACATTTTATAAGTGGTCATAAACTTGTAAATAACTCATGAAAGAATAAAGTTATATAAAAGCCAAGCACACCATTGCTTTTCTTATGAAATGCTCAATAAGTTTGATGTGTCACATGACCCTCTTCCCATCGAAAAAAATAAAGTTGGATCCAAAATGGACGACTTCAAAATGGCTGCCATGGTCACCACCCATCTGGAAAAGTTTTCCTCCTCCCATATACTAATGTGCCACAAACAGGAAGTTGATTTCACCAACCATTCCCATTTTATTTAGGTGTATCCATGTAAAGGCCCACTATGTACATACAGTGCCTTGGGAAAGTATTCGGCCCCCTTGAACTTTTCAACCTTTTGCCACATTTCAGGCCTCAAACATAAAGATATAAATTCTCATTTTTTTCTGAAGAATCAACAACAAGTGGGACACAATCGTGAGGGGGAACGAAATTTATTGAATATTAAACTTTTTTAACAAATCAAAAACTGTAAATTGAGGCGTGCAATATTATTCGGCCCCTTGAGTTAATACTTTGTAGCGCCACCTTTTGCTGCCATAACAGCTGCAGTCTCTTGGGGTTTGTCTCTATCAGTTTTCTTCCTTGCAGAACAGCTGGAGCTCAGTGAGGTTCGATGAAAGCGTTTGTGAACAGCAGTTTTCAGCTCTTTCCACAGATTTTCGATTGCAATGGTTTCCCATTTGGACAGTGCTTAGTGCTAGCAAACTTTTTTTGCCATCATTTCATTTTGATATTTGCATGTATGACGACACCATTGTTGAAAAAAATCATAAAAAATCCAGACTGGAATTTGGCAAACTAAATGTAGAAAAGCCACAAAACCTCTGGAAGTATACCCTATGGACAGATGACACAAAAATGGAACTTTTTGGCAAAGCACATCACCTCTATGTGCACAGATGGAAAAATGAATCATATCAAGAAAAGAACACTGTCCCTACTGTGAGACATGGAGGAAGCTCTGTTATGTTCTGGGGCTGCTTTGCTGCATCTGACACATGGGGTCTTGAATCTGTGCAGGGTACAATGAAATCTCAAGACTATTAAGGGATTCTAGAGAGAAATGTGGTGCCCAGTGTCAAAAGCTTGGTCTCAGTCACAGGTCATGGGTCTTTCAACAGGATAATGGCCCAAAACATACCGTTTGCTCTTGAGGAGTCACCAAAATCCCTGTGGAGAGGAGCAGAAGCTCATTGACAGTGACAGGAGTCGTTTGATTGCAGTGATTGCCTCAAAAGGTTGTGCAACAAAATATTTAATTAAGGGGCCATCATTTTTGCCCAGGCCGATTACATGAGATTCATTTTTTTTTTTATTTTGTGGCAAAAGGGTTGAAAAGCAATGTCTGACTCTCATGTGTTCGTTTTCCTAGATTTGTTATTTATTATTACTTTTGTCAGATTCATGTTATTTCTGTGACCATTGTGGGTTTTTCTTTCATTAAACGAGGGGTAGAATAGAATATGGCAACCAACCTGTCATCATGGTTTGTAAAATAAATAAATATTAGAAAAAAAATTATAGGGGTTTGTTGTATTTTTCAGGTGTCCACAGGTGACATCCCTGACTCACCACTAACCCAGCACAGAGAGCTGTGACTGGGTTAGTGGTGAGTTCCCTCTGATGAAGCATTATTACTCTCATGTGACACATACAGTACATTGGGGTCCAAAATTGGGGGATAAACTCTACTGTGGGGGTCACATGCAATTCTGTTGGATGGGTATGGTATTCTTATGTACACTTTGAATGCCATGTCTTTTATAATTGTAGTCCAAGCAATGCAGTCTATAGATCTCTGCATTATAAAATTGGGGATCATGTAAGCATTCATGTATGTAAGCATTACTTGTATTCCCGTGTGTTCTTACTAAGCATTTGCACTTTATTTGTATAAAAATTGCACTGTATACTGGTACACAGGTAATTGTCTGTTTTATGTGATTATGTATACATGGTTCTCCCAATCTGTTGTACATCAATTTTGATACAATGAACCTGTTTTTGTTTATATTCTGCTATTTAGTTGTATACTAACTTGTATGTGACTTTGCTGACCTCTTGCATCCATCTTTTTCATCCAATTACGGTTTGAGTTTGTGAGCGGAGCTCACCTGATTAAACAAAAATTAGCATAATAATACTCCCATTGTCCACATTTTTTCTGATCTAGTGCTTGGAGTTGCATGTGAGTCTGTGGACTATCGTCCATCAGTCTAAAGCGGCCGTCACACGCTACGATATAGATAACGATGTTAGAAACGATGTCGGATTTGCACATCGCCCGAACGATGTGTGAGATCGTTCATCACAACGCTACACCCACAGATATCGCTCAGACGATTCTCCGATGCAGCGTTCCAGCGGTCGTATGAGCGATCCACTTATCATCTGTGCACATCGTTTAGCAAACAGTCACACAGAAACCTCGTAAACGATGTAGGGGTAAATTTGGGCGGTTTCCAAGGTAAATTAGAGAACATAGGCGTGCTACATGGTTTACAAGCCGCGCCCCTCACTACATCATTGGTGGTCAATACTGCGTCCTCATTGGTCAGATGTCCTTGGAAACATGGCGGCCTCATCTTCGGAATGTCCTGTGATGTGCCTCGCAATGTACATGTGTAAACACGATGTGCTATACAGAAATTAAAAACGTTACTACTGAAAAAAGTAGAAACCGCTATCCCCCTTGTGCGGCGTGCACAATCCGAACACTTATGCGTTGCTCATTGTTTGTCGGTTTGCCGATCCGTTAAGGACTCACCCTGTAGCGAGTTGTGTGCGCGGCGTCTGTCAAGATTGTTTGGGTGTATGACAAGGTGAACACTATAGCAGCCTCATGTACCATGCACGTTATTTTATCAGGTTGGCGAACTTGTGGGTGCACATTAAATTGTACATGACAATGCGTGATAGTGCAGCCGACGCCTATGTGTGGTGCTGAAGACAGCTCTTCAAAAATGGCGCCCTGTGAGGACAGCCAATGGGAACGCATGATCTTCCACCAATGCGAGCTTAATGTAGAGCCAGCCAATCCGAAACCATTAAGGTTAACTAATCACAACTGAGGAGGCGAAGAAATGAGAAATTCCTGCCACGCCTACGTGCTAGATTTAGGCATCGCTCAGTTCCTAACGTGTAGACGATATCGGTTGTTTAGACACGTCGATTTTGTTTATCTAATGAGTCGACATCGTCAGATGTGAGGTCCGGAGCTCAGACCTCGATCTTGCGATTTGATCATTTCTCGTTCGTCGTATCTTGCCTTCACACGCACAGACATCGTTCAAGCGATGTTTAATCTGGCGCGTTCAAGCGATATCTTTCAAGATATCGTAGCGTGTGACGGCCGCTTAACACATATATAACCTTTGTATGGATTTATGTATTCTAGTCTCTGTGCTTGATTGCCATACATATTAGTGTATGGCAGCCAACCTGCCATCATGGTTTGTAAAATAAATAAATAACACAACCCTGCAAAATTGAATTTTTTGAAAAATACAAGAGAAGTTTTCACTGATTTCTATGTAATTTGGTGCTGATTACGAAAATTACCTCCATTTTTTTCCATCACGTAAGGATTTTTTGTAAAAACAAGATCGATATTTTTGCTAAAATCCTATTTAAAAAGGAATTCTGTCGAACAATTGTACATGTAATATCTGTCAACAGTGGTTTTTATCCATTTAAATTTATGTATAAATATACAGAGGCCCCCCCTGCTGACACACGGCCCCCCCATCGGTATACAGAGGTCCCCCTGCTGGCACACGGCCCCCTCATCGGTATACAGAGGCCCCCCTGCTGGCACACGGCCCCCTCATCAGTATACAGAGGCCCCCCTGCTGGCACACGGCCCCCTCATCGGTATACAGAGGCCCCCCTGCTGGCACACGGCCCCTCCTTCGGTATACAAAGGCCCCCTGCCTCCGCATTGATCTCACCCTCCAATGTCTGCAGGCACCCGGGGTCCTCCGTCCACTCTCCTCGCTGTATGCCGGTGGGTTCTACATGTGACTGCCAGGCGCAGTGATGACGTCATCCCTGCTGCGCCACTCTCAGCAAACCCGGCATACGGTGAGGAGAGTGGACGGAGGACCCCGGGTGCCTGTGTGCCAGCAGGGGGGCCTCTGTATACCGATGGGGGGCCGTGTGCCGGGGGGGGGGCCTCTGTATATTTATACATACAGTTGTGGCCAAAAGTATTGACACCCCTGCAATTCTGTCAGATAATACTCAGTTTCTTCCTGAAAATGATTGCAATCACAAATTCTTTGGTATTATTATCTTCATTTCATTTGTCTTCAATGAAAAAACACAAAAGAAAATGAAGCAAAAAGCAAAACATTGGTCATTTCACACAAAACTCCAAAAATGGGCCAGACAAAAGTATTGGCACCCTCAGCCTAATACTTGGTTGCACAACCTTTAGCCAAAATAACTGCGATCAACCGCTTCCGGTAACCATCAATGAGTTTCTTACAATGCTCTGCTGGAATTTTAGTCCATTCTTCTTTGGCAAACTGCTCCAGGTCCCTGATATGTGAAGGGTGCCTTCTCCAAACTGCCATTGTTAGATCTCTCCACAGGTGTTCTATGGGATTCAGGTCTGGACTCATTGCTGGCCACCTTAGAAGTCTCCAGTGCTTTCTCTCAAACCATTTTCTAGTGCTTTTTGAAGTGTGTTTTGGGTCATTGTCCTCCTGGAAGACCCATGACCTCTGAGGGAGACCCAGCTTTCTCACACTGGGCCCTACATTATGCTGCAATATTTGTTGCTAGTCTTCAGACTTCATAATGCCATGTACACGGTCAAGCAGTCCAGTGCCAGAGGCAGCAAAGCAACCCCAAAACATCAGGGAACCTCCGCCATGTTTGACTGTAGGGAGCGTGTTCTTTTCTTTGAATGCCTCTTTTTTACTCCTGTAAACTCTATGTTGATGCATTTGCACATAAAGCTCTACTTTTGTCTCATCTTACCAGAGAACATTCTTCCAAAACGTTGTAGGCTTTCTCAGGTAAGTTTTGGCAAACTCCAGCCTGGCTTTTTTATGTCTTGGGGTAAGAAGTAGGGTCTTCATGGGTGTCCTACCATACAGTCCCTTTTCATTCAGACGCCGACGGATAGTACGGGTTGACACTGTTGTACCCTCGGACTGCAGGGCAGCTTGAACTTGTTTGGATGTTAGTCGAGGTTCTTTATCCACCATCCGCACAATCTTGCATTGAAATCTCTTGTCAATTTTTCTTTACCGTCCACATCTAGGGAGGTTAGCCACAGTGCCATGGGCTTTACACTTCTTGATGACACTGCGCACGGTAGACACAGGAACATTCAGGTCTTTGGAGATGGACTTGTAGCCTTGAGATTGCTCATGATTCCTCACAATTTGGTTTCTCAAGTCCTCAGACAGTTCTTTGGTCTTCTATATTTTCTCCATGCTCAATGTGGTACACACAAGGACACAGGACAGAGGTTGAGTCAACTTTAATCCATGTCAACTGGCTGCAAGTGTGATTTAGTTATTGCCAACGCCTGTTAGGTGCCACAGGTAAGTTACTGGTGCGGTTAATTACACAAATTAGAGAAGCATCACATGATTTTTCTAATACTGCCAATACTTTTGTCCACTCCCTTTTTTTATGTTTGGTGGAATTAGATCCAATTTGGCTTTAGGACAATTCTTTTTGTGTTTTTTCATTGAAGACAAATTAAATGAAGATAATAATACCAAAGAATTTGTGATTGCAATCATTTTCAGGAAGAAACTGAGGATTATCTGACAGAATTGCAGGGGTGTCAATACTTTTGGCCACCACTTTAAATTTAAATGGATAAAAACCACTGTTGCCAGATATTACATGTAAAATTGTTCGACAGAATTCCTTTTTAAATAGGATTTTAGCAAAAATATCGATCTTTTTTTCGTAATCAGCACACCAAATTACATAAAAATCAGTGAAAACTTCTGTTGTATTTTTTTCATCGCAGACCTGTGTAATGGAAGAAAATGAATAGGGCTTCGCTGTATTTTTCAGGAGTCCACAGGTGACCTCACTGACTCCCTACTAACGCAGCACAAAAAGTCAGGTTAGCAGTGAGTCAGTGAGGTCACCCGAGGACACAGGATGCATTGCAGTTACCATGGTACCTGAACTGTGTCCGCGGGAGACCTCACTGACTCACCTGAGGACACAGCTCAAATACTATGAAAACAGTTATGCATTCTGTGCTTACCCGTTCACTGCTCTCTGTGCCATCAGTCTGTGTCTGGAGGCCAAGCTTCTTCTTCTTCACAGCCTCCAATGCAGCAGAGTATTATATGGGTATAACGCCCGGGCAACACCGGGCTCTATAGCTAATATATGATACATAATGAACTGACAACAGGGAATATGTCCAAACACACCTGGGTTCTTTGAATTTAGGTTATTTACCCAGAAATGGTTATGGGATTAACAGTATGGAAACAGTATGGAAAATTGGAAATTCAGATTATAAAACTTACCCCTGATAAATGGTATGTGAGCATTTCTCCTCATCCAGTCCTCCATTTCCAAGTCTTTGATGATTTCTTCATTGTATTTCCAGAGAACTTTATAGACCTTAAACTTGTCAGGATCCTCCCAGTGACTGATAATATCACACAGTTCCTCCACCTTCTCCTTGGGGGTCGTCTTTCCCATCACATAATTGAACTGTTCCTCGGTCAGTAGATCTTGGTCCCAGAGATCACGTAGAACTGGATCTACATCCTTTATCCTTGTAATAAGATTTGCTTTGTGCCGTTCAATAAAGTTAACCCTTTCTGTGGTGTGAAGAGAAAATTATTATAGAAAGACAGAACAGGTAACATTTCATGGGTGGGAATTTTCTTTGAAAAAACGTGCTATTTTATTAGAGAATTGTTTTTTATATTCATTTGGAATTACATTTTACTAAAATTTGAGAAAAATCAGCATTTGCAAAAATGTTGATTTAATGTAATTTGCTTCAGCGGTGTAACTATGTTTCATGGCACCCGGGGCAAAGAACTATTCCGGCGCCCCCAGAGTAGGTGAGGAGCGGGGGCTTGGTGTGATGTCAGCTGTCAGCTTTCAGCCCCGCCGCCCCTGCAGCCTTGGTTGAGGACTGGGGGAGGGGGTGGGTGCTGCCACGCCGTCCCTGCAGCCCTGTGTGAGGAGCGGGGGGGGGGGGGGGATTGGTGCGCAAAGGATCCGGCTGCCCCCCCCTAGATTCGCCCCTGATTTGCTTCCATGCAAATTCAGCAAAATTGTAGCCACTGGCAGAATTTGTGCAAAAGCGCAACTGTAAGAGGCAAATAAATATGTAACTCATTATACTCACTTCCGCACCACATCTTCAGCACCTCCTGTATGCAATAAACTACTCATAGGTAGAGATGAGTGAACTTTCCCAGAACATGTTCACCAATTTATAATTGAAGATTCGGTTTGTGATCGGAAACATGAGAAACTTACTAAAAAATTGACGAATGCAGCTTTGTTCAGGAAAAAAGTTTAAACATATTAAAATGGCCCTAAAATGTTTCTTGAAGTTTTGAGGCCAAAATACTCATTGGAAGACTCGGTGGCTGAGAACACCCATAACCAAAGGTTAGCTGAGTTCACAGCCATTGTGTCTACCAGTTTCTTTAAACCTGTAGAATTTAAAGGGAACCTGTAACCAAGTTTTTGTTATACCATCTGAAAGAAGCATAATGTAGAAATAGAGACCCTGATTCCAGCGATGCGTCACTTACTGAGCTGCTTGCTGTCATTTTGATAAAATTTGTGTTTTCTCTGCTGCTGATTTAGCAGTTTGAGAACATGCCAGACTACTTGGCAGCAGGTCAAGTAGTCTGCTAATGATAATCTCCAGCTGATTTTATCAAATCTACACTGAGCAGCCCTGTAAGTGACATATCGCTTAAATCAGAATCTCAGGTCCTATAGTATGCTACTCTCAGATTAGGTTGCAGAAACCTGGTGACAGGTTGCCTTTAATGGAGGTTAAATGAAAGTCTTTAAGCCTCCATGAGTTTCCAGGTGATGAAACATCTGCAGGCTGTTAGTTTTTGGAAGAATGCCAGATGTAGTAGCAGCTGTAAAGTCCAGAACCTTCAAATCTCATTTAAAGGGAACCTGTCACCTCATCTAATCCCCCTAAGCTATCAATACCTGTCCCTGCAGCACCCAAATACTTTATTATCCATCCCTGTCTGAGCTCACAGCTCTTTGTAAAAGTTACATAGATCGTTTTAATAACTTACCTGAATGATGTCACATGGGCGTTGCCACAGGGGTTTTTGACAGAGGGGCATATCCGGATCTTCCAGCGTGCATCATATCCGGATCTTTTTGCTCCCTACCACATCACAGGCCGCCTTCAGAGCATGCGCAGAAGTCATGCTGAAGGCGGCCTGTGCCTGTATGCGCAGTGCATCCAGCAAACTGCGCATCCCAGGATCGATGCGCACCGGCATCACGTGATGACGCGTCATACAATCCGAGGCGGGTAATTTGAAAGATGAATGTGCGCTCATGAAGAAAGGATTACTCCCATCAAGGTGTAAATTGAGCGGCAAGGCGGGAGGAGCGCCCTGGAGACAATGCCCCTCCGTCAGAAACACCTGTAGGAACGCCCATCTGACATCATTCATGTAAGTTATTAAAACGATCTATGTAACTTTTACAAACAGCTGTGAGCTTAGACAGGGATGGTTAATAAAGTATTTGCACAAAACCTCCCACTTGATCCCAAAATTTCACCACTGCAGGACACAAGCATAACCCATGTACTAAATCAGTTCTAAAAGCGTTGCATTTTGGGCAGTTTTGGATTCTACCTGGGACCTGTCGATGGAGGAATGCTAAATCCATATACTGCCCTGTGCATGATACGGAACTGGGTGTCCCTCCATTTCTCGTTGTGAATAAGTTTTCTGACTAAATCCCACCCCTGTAGTATCTTGTCGTCTAGGTCATCATCTGTTATTAATTTCCCCCAACCTGAAAAGATTTTGCTTGGGTTGACTATTGGCAATACGTCATGTATGTAATTGTATATATAAGAAATCGTAATGTAGGAAATATCAGTTTCCACCAGTTTATCCCATGGGTTGGTTATACATTCTTGGGATACTTCTTGCAATTGTTGTAGGACATGAAAGTTTAATTGACTATATTGTATCAGTTGTATATCTGCAAGGCTATACTTCATAATCACCTCCGAACCTCTCAACCATCTCTTCTCTGTCATGTGAACAAGTTGCCCAATCTGTGAATTCCTTTAGTTTGCCATTCTTGAAATAAAGTATTTTCTCTCCCTAACTTGAAACTAACATGAGACCAGAGATTCAGGTATTTGGAAGTTTTCCGAGCTAAGCTGAGTTTTTCACGCACCGCCTTCCAGCACATCACTGTGTCCCTATAAAGAACCGAGTTCTTAACAGAATGAGGGAAGTCATTCCATGAAGCGTGAAGTAAACTGGACAAGTCCCAGGGCCTACAAAATTCCGCCTCCTCATCGTAGTTAGAGTGCTTGTTAGTTTTTTTCAACCAATCTAGGACATGGCGTGTGAGGCAAGCCAAGTTATATCCTCTAATGTCAGGAAGATTAAGACCCCTTCTATCTTTTGGCCTCATTAATACGCTGCTTCTTATCCTCGCCCTCCTGACGTTCCAAAGAAACCTCGAGATCGCCCTGTTCAGTCTTTCGACATCCCCACGTCGTAGCAAAAGGGGAAGCGTCTGCAATGAGTATAACAGACGAGAGAAGCTGATCATTTTTACCAAATGGCAACGACCCAACAGCGATAAGGGTAGATTTTTCCAACCCTCCAGCTCTTTTTCAGGCCTCGCAATTAGAGGACCATAATTAAGAGAATATATTGAGCTGGATGATTTGCCTAAATACATCCCAAAATATTTCATGTGGTCCGTCTTTACTTTAATTCCCATCAACTGGTGCGGGTCTCCCCTCCTCTGCGGCCCTGGGTGTTTATTCCCTGATCGTAATATTTCACATTTTGATTTGTTTAATGTAAAACCAGAGAAGGAGACAAATATCTCCAACTGGTGCAATAAATCCCCTAGATAATAACTCCCCTAGATCTCTCTCAGAACAATTTAAAAATAAAATCACATCATCAGCAAATAGGGCAGAGTATATGGTTTTTTGTCCCAGTGTAATCCCCACAAACACCGAACCCCCGTTGAGATAGCGTGAGAGGGGCTCCACGGCCAGATTGAAAAGCAGAGGGGAAAGTGGGCAGCCTTGTCGAGTGCCCTTCTCCAAGATAAAAGCATCGGAGAGAAAGCCAGGCGTATAGACCCTCGCTTTTGGATTGAAATTTAATTTTCTGAGAAAAGTACGAAACGATCTTTGTAATCCCAGGGTATCCAATACTGTATGTAGCCATGCCGCCTCACGTTATCGAAAGCCCTTTCAGCATCCAATAATAGCAATGCCGGTGGGTCCAGGTGACGTGTTGGATCTTTCCTCACCTCGTCTAGGATGACTTTTCTAATATTCCCACCGCTGATCTACCCTTAATAAATCCAGATTGCTATCAATAAGACGTGTCATGATCTGTGCTAAGCGATCAGCCATGATCTTCGATAGTATTTTTAAGTCTTGAATAATCAAGGAAATGGGTCTATAGCTAGAAGGGGTCGGTTGGTTCTTTTTCTCCCTTGGGAAGTAGTATAATATAGGCTATATTGGTCTGATCAGAAAGGGACTCCCCATCTAGTATAGAATTAAAAAGGGAGACCAGACATGGAACTATAGTTTCCCGGAGGGCCTTGTAATATTCCCCCGAACATTCATGGGGCTTTATGACTTCCCAGACTTCCTATGGTCCTGGTTACCTCCTCCTCAGAAACTGGGCTATTGAACATCTCTAATTCTGTTTCCGTAATAACTGGAAACTTTATTTTTTTTATCCATTCTTTTCCATCGTCTCCTCCATTGAGTCTATTTTTGTAAAGCTCCGAGTAGTATTTCCCCAAAATTGTGCTGACCCCCTTCGGATTGGACACTAAGTGTTCATCTGTCCCTTTCAATGAAGGAATCGTAGTGAGTGGACACTTCCCTCTTGCTAAATTGGCCAACATTTTTCTGATTTATTCCCAAATTTATATAAATCTACCTCCCATTGGGCCTTCCAGAAAAGCTCTCATTGTCGTGCCCATTCATCAAAGTGCCGTCTCGCCGCTATCCATTGCTCCTTGAAGGTATCTGTGGGGGATGCCAAGAACCGAACATATATAGGACAAGTCTGGCTCAAACCGCAAGCGTAGGTGCCCAGGGAAGGAAGAATAACTATATATAAAGCTTAACCTGGCACTCTACTTAAAAAAGCAAGAGAGGGTTGATCCTTCTGGTGTTTTTTTATTTGTGGAGTTTGTGAAAGTTCATCAATCATCAAACGTTTCGGCTCATGCAAGAGCCTTCATCAAGTGATTCTTGTATGCAGTAGCTGAGCGTATGGGGCTCCTGCCACCAGCCCTCCAGCATGACTGCATGATGCACAAAACTTCAACACAAGGACAGGAGCCATAAAACTGCCTTTCTGCTAACCATGTGATGGACCTTGATGTATGGACCCCCATACGCTCAGCCGGACCACGTCTGTGTATCCACTAATTTGGATCTCGGACTGCATTCCCTATCAAACAGAGGCCTCCATGGGCAACATACACCTATCTAACTGAGCTAAAAAGTGGAGTAACACTCCCACTACTGCATACAAGAATCACTTGATGAAGGCTCTTGCATGAGCCGAAACGTTTGATGATTGATGAACTTTCACAAACTCCACAAATAAAAAAACACCAAAAGGATCAACCCTCTCTTGCTTTTTTAAGTAGAGTGCCAGGTTAAGCTTTATATAAAGAACCGAACATAGGCGCCTCTTACCTCCTCATTCCGCCTTTTAAATTGCTCCTGAATTCTACGTATGGGCCATGATCTTGCCTCTCATTACAGCTTTACTCGTCTCCCAATAAAGGCGCGGGTTTGATCTGTGTTCTTCGTTGTCTAGAGAAAATTCTGACCACCACTCCTTCAATAGATTGTCAAAATTCTCATCCCGCCTCTGGTATGCTGGGAACCGCCACAAATAATCTGTGCCATATGGGTAAGTATCTCTCAGAACTAGGGATACTGGACTGTGATCCGAGATTACCAGATTTTCTATATCTACCCCTTCCACTCTATCCATCAATGTCTCCCCTAGTAGAAACATGTCTAGTAGTGACCAAGAATTATGTGAGTAATTGTATACTTCCTTTCCTGTGGATGAAGCATTATCCAGGCATCACATAGACCTGAGTGTTCCATTTTCCTCAACAGTCCCCCTCTATCACCCGACTCCAATACTGTGTTACCACCCCTTGTCCTGGTTTGTGATCCCCTCTGTCTATCTTCGTCCATTGATAACACCGTGTTGAAGTCACCCGCTATCACTTTACTACTCTCCCTGTCTGTCTAGACCAGTTTGAGCCTTTTTATAAACATTATGGGCCCTTACATAGCCCTCCCATGTGTAATTTAAGAGCCCTTACATAGCCTCCTATATACTGTATGAGCTCCCACATAGCCCCTATATACATTATGAGCTCCCACATAGCCCTTATTATATTATAAGTCCCACACAACCATTATACAGTGTCTACAAGTAGTATTCAACCCCCTGCAGATTTAGGTGGTTTGATAAGATGCAAATAAGTTAGAGCCTTCAAACTGCAAACGAGAGTAGGATTTATTAACAGAAGCATAAATCTTACAAACCAAAAAGTTATGTTGCTCAGTTGAATTTTAATAAATTTTAAACATAAGAGTGTGGGTCAATTATTATTCAACCCCTCAAACCACCAGCATTCTGTTTGGGCCCCCTAAAGTATTAAGAAGTAGTTCAGGCACAAAGAACAATGAGCTTCACATGTGTGGATTAATTATCTCTTTTGCCAGCCTTTTCTGACTATTTAAGACCCTCCCCAAACTTGTGAACAGCACTCATACATGGTCAACATGGGAAAGACAAAGGAGCATTCCAAGGCCATCAGAGACAAGATGGTGGAGGGTCACAAGGCTGGCAAGGGGTACAAAACCCTTTCCAAGGAGTTGGGCCTACCTGTCTCCACTGTTGGGAGCATCATCCGGAAGTGGAAGGCTTATGGAACTACTGTTAGCCTTCCACGTCCTGGACAGCCTTTGAAAGTTTCCTCCCGTGCCGAGGCCAGGCTTGTCTGAAGAGTCAAGGCTAACCCAAGGACAACAAGGAAAGAGCTCCGGGAAGATCTCATGGCAGTGGGGACATTGGTTTCAGTCAACACCATAAGTAACGTACTCCACCGCAATGGTCTCCGTTCCAGACGAGCCCGTAAGGTACCTTTACTTACAAAGCGTCATGTCAAGGCTCGTCTACAGTTTGCTCATGATCACTTGGAGGACTCTGAGACAGACTGGTTCAAGGTTCTATGGTCTGATGAGACCAAGATCGAGATCTTTGGTGCCAACCACACACGTGACGTTTGGAGACTGGATAGCACTGCATACGACCCCAAGAATACCATCCCTACAGTCAAGCATGGTAGTGGCAGCATCATGCTGTGGGGCTGTTTCTCAGCCAAGGGGCCTGGCCATCTGGTCCGCATCCATGGGAAGATGGATAGCACGGCCCACCTGGAGATTTTGGCCAAGAACCTCCGCTCCTCCATCAAGGATTTTAAGATGGGTCGTAATTTCATCTTCCAACAAGACAACGACCCAAAGCACACAGCCAAAAAAAACAAGGCCTGGTTCAAGAGGGAAAAAATCAAGGTGTTGGAGTGGCGTAGTCAGTCTCCTGACCTTAACCCAATTGAAAACTTGTGGAAGGAGCTCAAGATTACAGTCCACATGAGACACCCAAAGAACCTAGATAACTTGGAGAAGATCTGCATGGAGGAGTGGGCCAAGATAACTCCAGAGACCTGTGCCGGCCTGATCAGGTCTTATAAAAGACGATTATTAGCTGTAATTGCAAACAAGGGTTATTCCACAAAATATTAAACCTAGGGGTTGAATAATAATTGACCCACACTTTTATGTTTAAAATTTATTAAAATTCAACTGAGCAACATAACTTTTTGGTTTGTAAGATTTATGCTTCTGTTAATAAATCCTACTCTCGTTTGCAGTTTGAAGGCTCTAACTTATTTGCATCTTATCAAACCACCTAAATCTGCAGGGGGTTGAATACTACTTGTAGGCACTGTATGTACAGCCACACATTTCACTTAGAAAATAAACACCATATACTCACCTCCCTCCTGTTCCCGCAGTGCTGTGCTCTGCTCCAGTCTCCTGTGCACCTACACAGCAGACGTGATCACATGACGTCATAGTGTCTGCAGTCTCAGTGACACACGGTGATTGGTGAAAGACTGAGCGGATGGCTCTGTCCTCCACCAATACATTCACTCCTTTGTGCATCCTCAATAAGTTGTCGGGAAGCAGTGGACACAGTGCAGCCCACAGGCCACTGATTTTAACCCTTTGCCTGTGTCAGTCCTCAGAGAGGAATGGAGCAGCCAGGGGGCTGGATATGGTCAGTGGGCTGCACTTTGTCAACCCTTGTCATAAATAATACATTAGAAATGGGGTGTATGCCCAAGTCTACATAGTAATCATGGTAAAGTGTCATTTATGTCATACATGTCACATGTGACTCATCCTCTTACCTGTAAATGTGGCTTTTCCCAGTCCTTGTCCTGTAATATCCACTGTGAATAGAAAACCATGAGATCAGGTGTTATTCTGTCAGAGCTTTATATAGGAATCGGATGATGTAAACTAATATAAAATGGGTCACACATACAATTTTGGCAAACAATAGCAAAATGTCTCTCTTTCTCTCTCTCTTTCTTTCTTTCTTTCTTTCTTTCTTTCTTTCTTTCTTTCTTTCTCTTCTCTCTGTCTCCCTCTCTATTTTCTCTCACTCTCCTTCTCCCCCTCCCTTCTCTCTCTCTCTTTCTTTCTTTCTTTCTTTCTTTTCTTTCTTTCTCTTCTCTCTGTCTCCCTCTCTATTTTCTCTCACTCTCCTTCTCCCCCTCCCTTCTCTCTCTCTCTTTCTCCTTCTTTCTTTCTTTCTTTCTTTCTTTCTTTCTTTCTTTCTTTCTCTTTCTTTCTTTCTTTCTCTTCTCTCTGTCTCCCTCTCTATTTTCTCTCTCACTCTCCTTCTCCCCCTCCCTTCTCTCTCTTTCTCTCTCTCTTTCTCCTTCTTTCTTTCTTTCTCTTCTCTCTGTCTCCCTCTCTATTTTCTCTCACTCTCCTTCTCCCCCTCCCTTCTCTCTCTCTCCCTCCCTCTTTTTCTCTTCCGCTCTCTCTCTCTCTCTCTCTCTCTCTCTCTCTCTCTCCTTACACCACATTTAAGCAGTCTACTATACTTATTTATATCTGTCTTTTCTTATATAACAAATCAACATCAGATGAAGATCCTGGTTAGGGGGTACGTCACACACAGAGATATATTGCATGCTACTTACTGGTTGCAGTGAAATCATGGACACATTGCTCAATCTTGTTGCTGTATACAAATGTAACAATGTGTCCATGATTTCACTGCAACCAGTGAGTTGCAAGCAATATATCTCTGTGTGTGACGGTACCCCAAGTGACCGCTCTCAGCAGCCCTTGATATTATTATTATGTATAGAGTACACTCTCTGTAAGGTAAGTGAGTTTTGACAATGGTGATGAAGCTATCTACATATGTGTCTTTAGGAAACAGAGATATCATAAAGGGCCACGTCACACACACAGATAATTGTGCAGATATTGTTCGCAGATCTCTGGTTGCAGTGAAATCATGGACACATTGTTCTATTTTGTGGCTGTGTACAAATGTAACAATGTGTCCATGATTTCACTGCAACCAGAGATCTGCGGACAATGTCTGCACAATTATCTGTGTGTGTAACTTGGCCCAAATAGAGATGGGAAAATTTGCTGAAATTCAGTTTCATGCGAATTTGGACATTTTAAAATTTGATTTGCAATAAAAACCTGCCCAACACCATCTCTTGCAATAATAAAGCATCACATAACCTATTTGTGTTGCCATGCGCGCCTCTTCATAAAGCCCCACAGAGTGATTTTCCATCTCTAGAATCCCAGGGTACCGTCTCTTTCTAATACAGAGTGTAAGCTTTTATGATCAGTTTGTTTCTCTCTTTCTCTAGCTATAGATCTATTCCTTTATTGAGTTACCAATACAACCTTGTAGAACGCTTAATTTATAACAAGATCACTTCAAAGAGTTTTGACTCAATACCCGTAGAGCAAGCCGGCTTTAGACCCGCTCAAAACTGCAGCGACCAAGTTTTAGCCTTGACAACTCTCTTCAGAAGAATAAGAAGGTTCATAGCACGTCCGCCGCTTACGACACTGAGTGGAGGGCAGGACTGCTATACAAGTTTCTGAAGGTGATCCCATGTAAGAAAATGATGCACCTCCTGTATAATATGATTGCAAATTGATCTTTTCACGTCCTTGTCCCAGCGCAGCGTTCAATTATCCATTCAGCAAACATTTGAACGCAGGCGCAAATACGCTGCCAACGCCCCACATGCCACAGTCCTGAATGATCACATTTCGCGACTCATAGCGCTAGAAATGTTGCCTTTCCGTCTGGTGGAGAGTGAAGCATTCCGCGACCTGATGGCGGCTGCTGTCCCACGTTACTCGGTCCCCAGCCGCCACTATTTCTCCAGATGTGCCGTCCCCGCATTGCATAACCACGTGTCCCAAAGCATCACACGTGCCCTGAACAACGCTGTTTCAGCCAAAGTCCACCTAACCACAGACACGTGGACAAGTGCTTGTGGGCAAGGCTGCTACATCTCCTTGACGGCACACTGGATTAATATTGTGAAGGCTGGGACCCAGTCTGAGCGAGGGACTGAACACGTCCTTCCCACACCAAGGATAGCAGGCCCTACCTCTGTCAGGGTTTCACCGACACTCTACAGCTCCGGAATGTCATGCTCCTCAGCCTCCTCCTCCTGCGCATCCTCATCCACTGTACCCCCCACACCAGTCCCAAGCTGGAAGCACTGCAGCACTGCCTCTGCAAAGCAGCAACAGGCTGTGCTGAAGTTAGTCTGCATAGGTGACAAACCCCACAATGCAGAAGAGGTGTGGACAGCTCTGAAACAGCAGGCAGATCACTGGCTCACACCTCTGAACCTAAAGCCAGGAAAGGTCGTGTGTGACAATGGCCGGAACCTGGTGGCAGCTTTGAGGCGAGGCCAGCTGACGCATGTTCCATGCGTGGCCCATGTGCTCAACCTGGTGGTTCAGAGGTTTGTAAAGTCATACCCAGAGGTGTCTGAACTGCTGGTAAAAGTTCGCCGTCTGTCTGCACATTTTCGCAAGTCACCTGCTGCTTCAGCCGGCTTTGCCGGCTTTCAGCGCCGTTTGCGTCTTCCGGCCCACAGACTGGTGTGTGATGTCCCCACGCGTTGGAATTCAACTCTGCACATGTTGGTCAGGATATGTGAGCAGAAGAGGGCAGTTGTGGACTACCTGCATCACCTAAGCCGTCGGGAAATGGGTCAAACTCCACACATAACACCTGAGGAGTGGAGATGGATGTCGGACCTATGTACCGTCCTCCAAAACTTTGAGGACTCCACCAAGATGGTGAGCGGCGATGATGCCATTATTAGCGTCACCATACCACTACTCTGCCTTCTAAAACGGTCTCTGCTGAAAATCAAAGAGGATGCATTGCAGGCCGAGCGCGATGACTTGGAGCAAGAAACAGTAGTGGGTGTGGGTGATAACATACAGCCCAGCCTCATCTCATCACAACGTGCAGTGGAGGACTATGACGAGGAGGAGGAGGATGAAGACATGGAGCAACTCTCTGGCCAAATTGAGGATATGACATGCACACCACTCATACCCTCGATTCAGCGTGGCTGGCCAGAGGACAGGGGAGATGAGGAGGAGGAGGAGGACAGCATGTTCAGTCATCGTGTTGGTCTGGATACTGAAGTGATGGCTGTTAAGAGTCTGGCGCACATGGCTGACTTTATGGTAAGCTGCCTGGCTCGTGACCCTTGCGTTCAGAACATCTTGGCCGACAATCAGTACTGGTTGGCAACACTGTTAGAACCACGCTACAAGGAGAACTTTATGTCTCTCATTCCTGAGGTGGAGAGGTCAGCCAAAATGCAGCAGTTCCACAGGGCCATAGTCACGGAAGTAGTCAAATCATTCCCCTCACAAAACGCTAGCGGCATAGGTCAGGATTCGGTGGATAACCAAGGCGTACGGCCGAGAGGGGCACAAGTCCAATCCGCCAGAGGTAGGGGAACTGTCTTTACGATGTGGGACAGTTTTCTCAGCCCCTCACGTACCACAGCCCCTGAGGTGCGGGGTAGTGCCACCAGAAATGCTAAGTTTGGGCAGATTCTGAAGGAGTACCTTGCAGATCGAACAACTGTACTGCGAGATTCCTCTGTGCCTTTCAATTATTGGGTCTCCAAGCTGGACACGTGGCATGAATTGGCTCTCTACGCCTTGGAAGTCCTGGCCTACCCTGCCGCTAGCGTTTTATCAGAGCGTGTTTTCAGTGCTGCAGGTGGAATCATCACTGATAAACGCACCCGCCTGTCAACTGAAAATGCTGACAGGCTGACTGAGATCAAGATGAACAAGGGTTGGATTGGGCCAGACTTCACCACACCACCAGCAAATGACAACTGAATTAAAATTTTGTTATGTGAATTTGCCATGTACCTCCACTCACCCATGGGTACACACTTCAGGACTTTGGCTAATCGCTGGACTGCTCCTCCTTCTCCTCTTGTGACACCATGATGACCGTTACAATAGTTAGGCTGTTTTTTGAGGTATACCCGCAGTGGTAAATTTTTTCGCCCATTCTTTTAGAATGGGCATTACAACGACATGAGACCCGCTCCTTTTCAATGGGAAAAATGTTTTGAGGCCCTCCTGCACGTCTCTATCCAGGAACAATGTGGAGCCTCCCAATTTTTGGCTGCCCTACCAAAGGGCAATACTACAATACACTCACTTGAGGGTTACAGGCCCTACTACATGTCTGTATGCATGGGTCATTGTTGAACCTCCCAATTTTTGGGTGCCCTGACAAAAGGGCTATACTACAATACACCCACTTGAGGGTTACAGGCCCTACTACATGTCTGTATGCATGGGTCATTGTTGAACCTCCCAATTTTTGGCTGCCCTGACCAAAGGGCTATACTACAATACACCCACTTGAGGGTTACAGGCCCTACTACATGTCTGTATGCATGGGTCATTGTTGAACCTCCCAATTTTTGGCTGCCCTGGCCAAAGGGCTATACTACAATACACCCAGTTATTGTTTACAGTCCCTCCTGCACGTCTCTATCCAGGGACAATGAGGAGCCTCCCAATTTTTGGCTGCCCTGGCCAAAGGCCTATACTACAATACACCCACTTGAGGGTTACAGGCCCTACTACATGTCTGTATGCATGGGTCATTGTTGAACCTTCCAATTTTTGGCTGCCCTGGCCAAAGGGCTATACTACAATACACCCAGTTCTTGTTTACAGGCCCTCCTGCACGTCTCTATCCAGGGACAATGAGGAGCCTCCCAATTTTTGGCAGCCCTGGCCAAAGGCCTATACTACAATACACCCACTTGAGGGTTACAGGCCCTACTACATGTCTGTATGCATGGGTCATTGTTGAACCTCCCAATTTTTGGCTGACCTGACCAAAGGGCTATACTACAATACACCTACTTGAGGGTTACAGGCCCTCGTGCACGTCTCTATCCAGGGACAATGAGGAGCCTCCCAATTTTTGGCTGCCCTGGCCAAAGGCCTATACTACAATACACCCACTTGAGGGTTACAGGCCCTACTACATGTCTGTATGCATGGGTCATTGTTGAACCTTCCAATTTTTGGCTGCCCTGGCCAAAGGGCTATACTACAATACACCCAGTTCTTGTTTACAGGCCCTCCTGCACGTCTCTATCCAGGGACAATGAGGAGCCTCCCAATTTTTGGCTGCCCTGGCCAAAGGCCTATACTACAATACACCCACTTGAGGGTTACAGGCCCTACTACATGTCTGTATGCATGGGTCATTGTTGAACCTCCCAATTTTTGGCTGACCTGACCAAAGGGCTATACTACAATACACCTACTTGAGGGTTAAAGGCCCTCCTGCACGTCTCTATCCAGGGACAATGAGGAGCCTCCCAATTTTTGGCTGCCCTGGCCAAAGGCCTATACTACAATACACCCACTTGAGGGTTACAGGCCCTACTACATGTCTGAATGCATGGGTCATTGTTGAACCTCCCAATTTTTGGCTGCCCTGGCCAAAGGCCTATACTACAATACACCCACTTGAGGGTTACAGGCCCTACTACATGTCTGAATGCATGGGTCATTGTTGAACCTCCCAATTTTTGGCTGCCCTGGCCAAAGGCCTATACTACAATACACCCACTTGAGGGTTACAGGCCCTACTACATGTCTGAATGCATGGGTCATTGTTGAACCTCCCTATTTTTGGCTGCCCTGGCCACAGGGCTATACTACAATACACCCACTTGAGGATTACAGACCCTACTACATGTCTGTATGCATGGGTCATTGTTGAACGTTCCAATTTTTGGCTGCCCTGGCCAAAGTGCTATACTACAATACACCCAGTTCTTGTTTACAGGCCATCCTGCATGTCTGTATCCAGGGGCATTGGTGAACCTCCCAATTTTGGACTGCCCTGGCAAAGGAAGATACTACAATAGACCCAATTCCTCAAAATGGGCACATTATTTCTAGACAGGGCTTCATGTTCGTCTCTTGTCAGGGTCATCGGAGTGCCGCACAATGTTTTCACGTAAAATCTTTCATGTAATCACAAAAAGTGACATACACCAGCTGTATCTCACTATTGGGTATGTGCCCTTAACATTTCCACCCTAAATATTCATTTTGGTGTCATTTTGGAAGGTTTTCTGGACACTCCGTAAAATTGGCGTGAAACTCGGACAACATTGTTCACAGCTGTGACTTTTGAGTGAGAAATGCTTCCAGGGGTCTTCCCCATGGTGTTGCCATGTCATTTCAGCACTCTTCTGAGACTTTTGTGACATTTTTAGGGTTTTTCCAGGCAGCCGGCAGTCATTTCATAAAAATACTCGTGTCTCCCATAGGATAACATTGGGCTCGTTACTCGGGCCGAGTACACGAGTATCTCGGGATGCTCGGCCCGAGCTTCGAGCACCCGAGCATTTTAGTACTCGCTCATCACTATTGGCGAACCAAACCAAATTCAAAATTCCAAAGGTCCGCTAATCTGTAATTGTGATTATCATATTGTGATAATTATTATCAAGAATACAAGTTATCCTTGATTGATCTTTCTTACCTTTCCTTAGATCACTCTGCAGCTCCTCCTGGACTTTCCTCTCATCTATCCTCTGTAGGACGGCGAGGGTCAGCTCAGCTGCATAGGCGTATCTGTAGTAAGTAATGATCAGAGCGGCCAGTTGTTCTGGATCTTTTCCCATCAGATCATCTTTCGGGATCTTCTTATATTCATCTTTTATTTTCCAGACTCTCAGTTTCTCTATGAATCTCTGCAATTTTGCCTCCTTTAGCTTCTTCAGAGCCGTCACCAGGACCTGCTGTAATGTCAGCCCCATCCTTATGTCATACAGTCATGCACTGAGAAAAGGAACGTTCAATTAGTTAAAATTGTAATTCTCTATTTATCTGGTTTGTTCATTAAAGAATAGAGCGAGATGTTTATTTTATTGTGTAATGTTCCCATAGATCTTTAATATAAATTAATCCAGATGAGCTCCACAGAAGCTGTGTGCACTGTATAGAATACATTAATTAATCATTGCTTAAATTTATGTCAAGTTGTTTAACACTAGGTTGTATTACAGTGCTGTATTAAGTATGACAGTGCTTTCTATAGCTGCATCATAAACAGATAGGACTACCTCCATGTCTCTATCTGTGCACTCAGAGAGGTAGCACTATCAGTACTGAAATAATATCCAGAGACATGGAGGTAGTACAATCTGTACCTGCATACTCTACTGAAAATGTCAAGGACGTAGAACTATCTGTGCCAACATAATATACAGAAAAAGAGAGGGAGGTAGCACTATCTGTACCCACATAATATACAGAAAAAGACAGGGAGGTAGCACTATCTGTACCCACATAATATACAGAAAAAGACAGGGAGGTATCACTATCTGTACCCACATAATATACAGAAAAAGACAGGGAGGTAGCACTATCTGTACCCACATAATATACAGAAAAAGACAGGGAGGTAGCACTATCTGTACCCACATAATATACAGAAAAAGACAGGGAGGTAGCACTATCTGTACCCACATAATATACAGAAAAAGACAGGGAGGTATCACTATCTGTACCCACATAATATACAGAAAAAGACAGGGAGGTAGCACTATCTGTACCCACATAATATACAGAAAAAGACAGGGAGGTAGCACTATCTGTACCCACATAATATACAGAAAAAGACAGGGAGGTAGCTCTATCTGTACCCACATAATATACAGAAAAAGACAGGGAGGTAGCACTATCTGTACTAAAATAGTATCCAGAAAGAGACAGGAAAGTAACACAATATGTACAGAAAATGTCAGGGAGGTAGCACTATCTGTACCCACATAATATACAGAAAAAGACAGGGAGGTATCACTATCTGTACCCACATAATATACAGAAAAAGACAGGGAGGTAGCTCTATCTGTACCCACATAATATACAGAAAAAGACAGGGAGGTAGCACTATCTGTACTAAAATAGTATCCAGAAAGAGACAGGAAAGTAACACAATATGTACAGAAAATGTCAGGGAGGTAGCACTATCTGTACCCACATAATATAGAGAAAAAGACAGGGAGGTATCACTATCTGTACTAAAATAGTATCCAGAAAGAGACAGGAAAGTAACACAATATGTACAGAAAATGTCAGGGAGGTAGAACTATCAGTACTCACATAATATACAGAAAAAGGCAGGGAGGTAGCTCTATTGGTATCTATGTAATATACAGAAGAGACAGGGATGTAGTACTATCTGTCCCTACATAATGTAAAAAGGAGTAAGGCAGGTAGCATTATATGTACCTACGTAATAGATAGAAAGAGACAGGGAGGTAGTACTATCTCACAAAAAGATAGACAGAAAAAGATATGGAGCTCGTAGTATTTGTACCTACATACTATACAGAAGCAGTCAGTAGCACTATTTTTACTTAAGTAATATACAGAAAGAGAAAGGGAGGCAATACTATCTGTATTTACATACTGTACATAAGCAGTCATTGAAGTAGCATTGTCTGCACTTAGATAAAATACAGAAAGAGACAAGGAGGCAAAACTATCTGTACCTACATAATATACAGAACAAAACAGGGAGGTAGCTCTATCTGTACCTATATACTGTACAGAAGGAGTCAGAGAGGCAGCACTATCTGTACTTATATACTGTACAGAAGGAGTCAGAGAGGCAGCACTATCTGTACCTATATACTGTACAGAAGGAGTCAGAGAGGCAGCACTATCTGTACCTATATACTGTACAGAAGAAGTCAGAGAGGCAGCACTATCTGTACCTATATACTGTACAGAAGGAGTCAGAGAGGTAGCTCTATCTGTACCTATATACCGTACAGAAGAAGTCAGAGAGGCAGCACTATCTGTACCTATATACTGTACAGAAGGAGTCAGAGAGGCAGCTCTATCTGTACCTATATACTGTACAGAAGGAGTCAGAGAGGCTGCTCTATCTGTACTTATATACTGTACAGAAGAAGTCAGAGAGGCAGCTCTATCTGTACTTATATACTGTACAGAAGGAGTCAGAGAGGCAGCACTATCTGTACCTATATACTGTACAGAAGGAGTCAGAGAGGCAGCACTATCTGTACCTATATACTGTACAGAAGAAGTCAGAGAGGCAGCTCTATCTGTACTTATATACTGTACAGAAGGAGTCAGAGAGGCAGCACTATCTGTACCTATATACTGTACAGAAGGAGTCAGAGAGGCAGCTCTATCTGTACCTATATACTGTACAGGAGTCAGAGAGGCAGCTCTATCTGTACCTATATACTGTACAGAAGGAGTCAGAGAGGCAGCTCTATTTGTACCTATATACTGTACAGAAGAAGTCAGAGAGGTAACATAGTAACATAGTTTTTAAGGTTGAAGGAAGACTTTAAGTCCATCTAGTTCAACCCATAGCCTAACATGTTCATCCAGAGGAAGGCAAAAAAAACCCATGTGGCAACACTAAGCTCCACATTGGGGGAAAAAATTCCTTCCTGACTCCAGATACGGCAATCAGACTAATTCCCTGGATCAACGCCCTATCAAAGAATCTAGTATGTATAACTGGTAATATTATAGTTTTCAAGAAAGGCATCCAGGCCCTTCTTAAATGTTAGTAGTGACTCCCTCATTACACCATCATGTGGCAGAGAGCTCCATAGTCTCACTGCTCTTACAGTAAAGAATCCGCGTCTGTGATTATGATTAAACCTTCTTTCCTCCAGACGTAGAGGAGCCCCCTTGTCCCAGTCTCAGGCCTAAGAGTAAAGAGATCATTAGAAAGGTCACTGTACTGTCCCCTCATATATTTATACATTATTATAAGATCACCCCTAAGCCTTCGTTTTTCCAAGCTAAATAACCCCAAGTTTAATAACCTGTCTTGGTATTGCAGACCCCTCAGTCCTCTAATAACCTTGGTTGCTCTTCTCTGGACCCACTCTAGTTCAGCTATGTCTTTCTTATACACTGGAGACCAGAATTGTACACAGTATTCTAAGTGTGGTCGCACTAGTGACTTGTATAGAGGTAAAATTATGTTCTCCTCATGAGCATCTATGCCTTTTTAATGCATCCCATTATTTTATTTGCCTTTGCAGTAGCTGCCTGACACTGGCCACTAAATGTGAGTTTGTCATCTACCCATACACCCAGGTCTTTTTCAGTGACAGTTTTGCCCAGTGTTTTACAATTAAGCACATAATTATACCTTTTGTTTCCTCTGCCCAAGTGCATGACTTTACATTTATCCCCATTAAAGCTCATTTGCCATTTAGCAGCCCAAGCTTCTAGTTTACATAAATCCTCCTGTAATATAAAATTGTCCTCCTCTGTATTGATTACCCTGCAGAGTTTAGTGTCATCTGCAAATATTGAGATTCTACTCCGTATGCCCCCTACAAGGTCATTAATAAATATATTAAATAGAAGCGGGCCCAACACTGACCCCTGTTGTACCCCACTGTTAACTGTGACCCATTCTGAGTGTGTTCCATTAATAACCACCCTTTGTTTCCTATCACTAAGCCAGTTCTTAACCCACTTACACATATTTTCCCCTATCCCCATTGCCCTCATTTTATGTATCAACCTTTTGTGTGGCACCGTATCAAAAGCTTTTGAAAAGTCCATATACACCACATCCACTGCATTTCCTTGGTCCAGTCCAGAACTTACTTCTTCATAGAAGCTTATCAGATTAGTTTGACAGGAACGGTCCCTCGTAAAACCATGTTGATAATGGGTCATGAGGTTATTTTTCTTCAGATACTCCAGTGTAGCATCTCTTAGAAAACCCTCTAGGATTTTACCCACAGTAGAGGTTAAGCTTACTGGCCTATAATTTCCAAGTTCAGTTTTTGTCCCCTTTTTGAATATTGGCACCACATTTGCTATACGCCAGTCCTGTGGTACAGACCCTGTTATTATGGAATCTTTAAATATTAAAAATAATGGTCTATCTATGACAGTACTTAATTCGTGCAGCACTCTGGGGTGTATCCCATCCGGGCCCAGGGATTTGTCAATTTTAGTGATTTTTAGACGATGCTGTACTTCCTCTTGGGTTAAGCAGGTGACATTTAATTGAGACTTTTGGTTATCACTGATCATATTGTCTGTCATGGGATTTTCTTGTGTAAATACTGTTGAAAAAAAGTCATTTAGCATATTGGCTTTTTCCTCATCCTCATCCACCATTTCACCCAGACTATAGGTAGCTCTATCTGTACCTATATACTGTACAGAAGGAGTCAGAGAGGCAGCACTATCTGTACCTATATACTGTACAGAAGAAGTCAGAGAGGCAGCACTATCTGTACCTATATACTGTACAGAAGGAGTCAGAGAGGTAGCTCTATCTGTACCTATATACTGTACAGAAGAAGTCAGAGAGGTAGCTCTATCTGTACCTATATACTGTACAGAAGGAGTCAGAGAGGCAGCACTATCTGTACCTATATACTGTATAGAAGGAGTCAGAGAGGCAGCACTATCTGTACCTATATACTGTACAGAAGGAGTCAGAGAGGCAGCACTATCTGTACCTATATACTGTACAGAAGGAGTCAGAGAGGCAGCACTATCTGTACCTATATACTGTACAGAAGGAGTCAGAGAGGCAGCTCTATCTGTACCTATATACTGTACAGAAGGAGTCAGAGAGGCAGCACTATCTGTACCTATATACTGTACAGAAGGAGTCAGAGAGGCAGCACTATCTGTACCTATATACTGTACAGAAGGAGTCAGAGAGGCAGCTCTATCTGTACCTATATACTGTACAGAAGGAGTCAGAGAGGCAGCACTATCTGTACCTATATACTGTACAGAAGGAGTCAGAGAGGCAGCACTATCTGTACCTATATACTGTACAGAAGGAGTCAGAGAGGCAGCACTATCTGTACCTATATACTGTACAGAAGGAGTCAGAGAGGCAGCACTATCTGTACCTATATACTGTACAGAAGGAGTCAGAGAGGCAGCTCTATCTGTACCTATATACTGTACAGAAGGAGTCAGAGAGGCAGCTCTATCTGTACCTATATACTGTACAGAAGGAGTCAGAGAGGCAGCATCTATCTGTACCTATTATATGTACAGAAGGAGTCAGAGAGGCAGCACTATCTGTACCTATATACTGTACAGAAGGAGTCAGAGAGCAGCACTATCTGTACCTATATACTGTACAGAAGGAGTCAGAGAGGCAGCACTATCTGTACCTATATACTGTACAGAAGGAAGTCAGAGAGGCAGCTCTATCTGTACCTATATACTGTACAGAAGGAGTCAGAGAGGCAGCACTATCTACCTATATACTGTAAGAAGGATCAAGAGGAGCTCTATCTGTACTATATACTGTACAGAAGAGTCAGAGAGCAGCCTATCTGTACTATATACTGTACAGAAGGAGTCAGAGAGGAGCCTATCTGTACCTATATACTGTACAGAAGGAGCAGAGAGGCAGCACTATCTGTACCTATATACTGTACAGAAGGAGTCAGAGAGGCAGCCTATCTGTACCTATAACTGTACAGAAGGAGTCAGAGAGGCAGCTCTATCTGTACCTATATACTGTACAGAAGGAGTCAGAGAGGCAGCCTATCTGTACCTATATACTGTACAGAAGAGTCAGAGAGGAGCTCTATCTGTACCTATATACTGTACAGAAGGAGTCAAGAGGCAGCCTATCTGTACCTATATACTGTACAGAAGGAGTCAGAGAGCAGCCTATCTGTACCTATATACTGTACAGAAGGAGTCAGAGAGCAGCCTATCTGTACCTATATACTGTACAGAAGGAGTCAGAGAGGCACACTATCTGTACTATATCTTACAGAAGGAGTCAGAGAGGCAGCACTATCTGTACCTATATACTGTACAGAAGGAGTCAGAGAGGCAGCTCTATCTGTACCTATAACTGTACAGAAGGAGTCAGAGAGCAGCCTATCTGTACCTATATACTGTACAGAAGGAGTCAGAGAGGCAGCATCTCTATACTGTAAGGGTCAGAGGGCAGCCATCTGTACTAACGTAGAAGAGTCAGAGAGGAGCCTATCTGTACCTATATACTGTACAGAAAGTCAGAGAGGCAGACTATCTGTACTATACTGTACAGAAGAGTCAAGAGGAGCCTATCTGTACCTATTACTGTACAGAAGAGTCAGAAGGAGCCTATCTGTACCTATTACTGTACAGAAGGAGTCAGAGAGAGTATCTGTACCTATATACTGACAGAAAGTCAGAGAGGAGCCTTCTTACTATATACTGTACAGAAGTCAAGAGCAGCCTATCTGTACCTATATACTGTACAAAGGAGTCAGAGAGGACCTATTGTACTATAACTGTACAGAAGGAGTCAGAGAGGAGCTTATCTGTACTAACTGTACAGAAGAGTCAGAAGGAGCTATCTGTACCTTATACTGTACAGAAGAGTCAGAGAGGAGCCTATCTTTATACTTAAGAAGTCAGAGAGCGTCACGAAATAGCAGAAACTATCTGTACCTATATACTACAAAGATCAGAGAGCGCCTATCTGTACCTATAACTGTACAGAAGAGTCAGAGAGGCAGCTATCTGTACCTATATACTGTACAAGGAGTCAGAGAGAGCCTATCGTACCTATTACTGTACAAGATCAGAGAGGCAGCTCTATCTGTACAATACTGACAAGAGTCAGAGAGCAGCCTATCTGTACATATACTGTACAGAAGGAGTCAAGGGAGCTATCTTACCTATAACTGTACAGAAGGAAAGAAGCTATCTGTACCTATATACTAAAGGAGTCAGAGCAGCCATCTGTATTACTACAGAAGAGTCAGAAGAGCTATCTGTACTAATACTGTACAGAAGGTAGAGAGGCAGCTCTATCTGTACCTATATACTGTACAGAAGGAGTCAGAGGCAGCTCTATCTGTAACTATATACTGTACAGAAGGAGTCAGAGAGCAGCTTCCTATCTGTACCTATATACTGTACAGAAGGAGTCAGAGAGGCAGCACTATCTGTACCTATATACTGTACAGAAGGAGTCAGAGAGGCAGCTCTATCTGTACCTATATACTGTACAGAAGGAGTCAGAGAGGCAGCTCTATCTGTACCTATATACTGTACAGAAGGAGTCAGAGAGGCAGCTCTATCTGTACCTATATACTGTACAGAAGGAGTCAGAGAGGCTAGCTCTATCTGTACCTATATACTGTACAGAAGGAGTCAGAGAGGCAGCACTATCTGTACCTATATACTGTACAGAAGGAGTCAGAGAGGCAGCTCTATCTGTACCTATATACTGTACAGAAGGAGTCAGAGAGGCAGCACTATCTGTACCTATATACTGTACAGAAGGATCAAGAGGCAGACTATGTACCTATTACTGTACAGAAGGAGTCAGAGGCAGCTCTATCTGTACCTATATACTGTACAGAAGGAGTCAGAGAGGCAGCTCTATCTGTACCTATATACTGTACAGAAGAGAGTCAGAGAGGTAGCTCTATCTGTACCTATATACTGTACAGAAGAAGTCAGAGAGGCAGCTCTATCTGTACCTATATACTGTACAGAAGAGTCAGAGAGGCAGCACTATCTGTACCTATATACTGTACAGAAGGAGTCAGAGAGGCAGCATCTATCTGTACCTATATACTGTACAGAAGGAGTCAGAGAGGCAGCACTATCTGTACCTATATACTGTACAGAAGGAGTCAGAGAGGCAGCCTATCTGTACCTATATACTGTACAGAAGAGTCAGAGAGGCAGCACTATCTGTACCTATATACTGTACAGAAGGAGTCAGAGAGGCAGCTCTATCTGTACCTATATACTGTACAGAAGGAGTCAGAGAGGCAGCACTATCTGTACCTATATACTGTACAGAAGGAGTCAGAGAGGCAGCACTTATCTGTACCTATATACTGTACAGAAGGAGTCAGAGAGGCAGCTCTATCTGTACCTATATACTGTACAGAAGAGTCAGAGAGGCAGCACTATCTGTACCTATATACTGTACAGAAGGAGTCAGAGAGGCTAGCTCTATCTGTACCTATATACTGTACAGAAGGAGTCAGAGAGGCAGCTCTATCTGTACCTATATACTGTACAGAAGGAGTCAGAGAGGCAGCTCTATCTGTACCTATATACTGTACAGAAGGAGTCAGAGAGGCAGCACTATCTGTACCTATATACTGTAACAGAAGGAGTCAGAGAGAGCAGCACTATCTGTACCTATATACTGTACAGAAGGAGTCAGAGAGGCAGCTCTATCTGTACCTATATACTGTACAGAAGGAGTCAGAGAGGTAGCTCTATCTGTACCTATATACTGTACAAGAAGGAGTCAGAGAGGCAGCACTATCTGTACCTATATACTGTACAGAAGGAGTCAGAGAGGAGCTCTATCTGTACTATATACTGTACAGAAGGAGTTCAGAGAGGCAGCACTATCTGTACCTATATACATGTACAGAAGAGTCTGAGAAGTCAGAGGAGCTCTATCTGTACCTATATACTGTACAGAAGGAAGTCAGAGAGGCAGCTCTATCTGTACCTATATACTGTACAGAAGGAGTCAGAGAGGAGCTCTATCTGTACCTATATACTGTACAGAAGGAGTCAGAGAGGCAGCTCTATCTGTACCTATATACTGTACAGAAGGAGTCAGAGAGGCGAGCTCTATCTGTACCTATATACTGTACAGAAGAAGTCAGAGAGGCAGCTCTATCTGTACCTATATACTGTACAGAAGAAGTCAGAGAGGCAGCTAGACTATCGTATGATAGCACTATTATTACTGTTACAGAAAAGGAGTCAGAGAGGTAGCTCTATCTGTACCTATTATACTGTACAGAAGGAGTCAGAGAGAGGCGACTATCTGTACCTATATACTGTACAGAAGGAGTCAGAGAGGCAGCACTATCTGTACCTATTATACTGTACAGAAGAGTCAGAGAGGCAGCACTATCTGTACCTATATACTGTACAGAAGGAGTCAGAGAGGCAGCACTATCTGTACCTATATACTGTACAGAAGAAGTCAGAGAGGCAGCTCTATCTGTACCTATATACTGTACAGAAGGAGTCAGAGGCAGCACTATCTGTACCTATATACTGTACAGAAGGAGTCAGAGAGGCAGCACTATCTGTACCTATATACTGTACAGAAGGAGTCAGAGAGGCAGCTCTATCTGTACCTCTGTACCTACATAATATTAAGAAAGACAAGGAGGTGTACTATCAGTTCTTACATACTGTGAAGGAGTCGGGGAGGAAGTACAATCTGAATCTTCATGATATAAAGAAAGAGATGGGGAGGCAGTACTTTCTGTACCTACATACTGTACAGGAGTCAGGGAGATGGCTATGAAAATATTAGCTCTATATAAATGAATAAATATTATTATTATCAAATTATTAGCATGCTGCAATTGCACTCGGGTTGCTCTCGCAAAGCGAGTTTAATCCAAGAAACTCGCATTAATGTGACCTGTATCATTGAAAGATACAGGTCCGAGTTTAATGCGAGTTTTTCTCGCATTAAACTCGCGCGAGTTCAACGCCAGTGTGCCTCCAGCCTTATAGTGGTTGTGACTCTCACAACCACACAAGGTGAAGCCTCTGATATCTATTTAGGTAATATTTTATCTCCCAGACCCTTCATCCTCCGTACTTTATTTTCTGAGATAATGACCTTTGGCTGTAAGCCTTAATCATCAACATTAACAGAGATAAACACATGAAATAGATCCCTCTGTGTGTAATGACTCCATATAATATATGTGTGTCACTTTATATATTGAATTACTTAAATAAATGATCTTTTTGATGATCTTCTAATTCATAGAGATGCCCCTGTACCTATGACAGGAGGCCAAGATGTGAACAGAGGTTGAGTAAAACAAAAGACAAAATGCCCTCCTCAACATTGCAGTTACAGAGAATAGTTATAGCATTAAGGAAATCACCGGATGGATAGACATGTTATTGAAGTGCAAATAATGAAAAAATGCAAACATTTGCGGCCATTGCAAAAACAAGTGCAGTTGAACACCTTTGCTGCTTTCATATGTCATAACGGAGCAAAGATACTCAGTACACCGGGCAGAGGGTGGATCCAGGAGCTTGTTATCAGTGGGGGTGGTCGTACCCGATGCCTGTTGTTCTAGCAAAATAAAAAAGCAGTCCGGCTCTCGTAAAGCCGGACAAGAACAGAGCATTTCCCAGGGAGGGTGGGCTGGGATTTAATTTTATTTTTTCCACACATCATCTGGGCCGTAGATTGTACCCCCAGTGAGAGCCAGTCAGAATTGAAAGCGGGTCTAATGGTGCCGTTACACGCTACGATATCGTTAACGATATCCTTAGAATGATCACGTGACAGTGATCGTTCTGACATCGTTAGTGCGCTGTCCACACACAAGGATAGCGTTAACGATATCCCAATTCGGCAACGCACCAGTTAAATAGGAGCGCAAGAACTGAACGATGTTTTAAAGCGGCAGGAATAGGAAATTATTGAACGACATCATTCATCATGGTGTCACACTGAACGATGTGGCTTATTCAAGCAGCGTTAATTGGATGACGAACAATAGATTTGAGATCAGGATGCCATGTTTGTGAAGACCGATCCAACCATTTTTCAATCCTACATCATTCGTTTTCACGCAACGACGCACTAACGATATTGTTAGAATGTTCACAAATCTGACGTTTCAATGATATCGTTAACGAGATCCTAGCGTGTGAAGCGGCCAAAAGATCGGTGCCGGCTGCCATCGTTCACTGAGGGAAGATGGTTCATTTTGTCAGGTCATTCCAAATAACACATCTGAGAACTCATGATGATCGGCTGAGTACCGAGTGTACCTGAGCACCCAGATGGTCAATTAAGAAATGAACAGTGCAGAGCACACTGAAGGTACCGTTACACGGGCCAACATCGTTACGAAGTCGTTGATACGTCACGGGTTTGGAGGCGCTCCAGCGACATCGTTAGGATGTCAGCATGTGTAACACCGCGATTCAAGAAACAGAACATGTTCTCAAACCTGACGATCAATGATCCACCAACCTGGTATATCATTGTGTGCGACACAGCGATAACGATGTCATGCACAACTTCACCCATTGACACCAATAATCAGGGATCGTTCGCGGGGTTTGCGAACGATCCCTGCTCTCAACATCCTTGGTGCGTCGTCCACGATATCTAGACGTGTGACAACTCGCCAACGATGTCAAAACGATGTCGGAAACGACCGCGCTCCCGTGAGATCGTTGCGGACATCATGCCAACGTCGTACCTTTACCAACATTATTAATAACCTCAGTGATGGCAGTTGAGGCTGTCTCAGCCGGTGTATCTGCACGGGGCTCAGAATACACACTGAAGAAAGCGAGATGGTTTGATAAATGTTATTGCACTTTTTCATTATTTGCAGATTATAAACCCCTCCATCCTGTAATTTGTATCATTTCGTGACTTTTTCTTTTGGTTTTTGAATTTTCAGTGTTTGATACATTTCTTTCTAGAACATTAAGCTGGTGAAAGACAAAAGTGATCACTGATCAGAGTCATCAATGTGTCTGCAAATCCTCCAGTTTACTATAATCTCATTTTGCATTCGGGATCTGAGTTTGGAAATATTTTCTGGTGTAGAATCTCTTATGATCAGATCCCAGGATTAATGGATTCAGTCACCTCTGACCACAGTGACGGCGGAGGGGAGATCTCCAGCAGATCCTTACCTGGATAATTATTGCCTCTCCCTCTTTCTCCTATTATAAGATCCTGTTACTCCATATTTCTGACTCTGAAGAAGAAAGTGAAACAAAATGCTGTTATATAGAGAGCAGAGCACTGACCGTAAAGGGGGAAAACCGGGAAATGTGTGAATATAACACACCGCGCTCCGAATCCTCTGCAGAGTCTCCTATTCTGCACACAGTGATCGCGTCCAAGTTATTTCATTGCTTCCCTTCCTTATGTCTGTTGCTTCCTCCTCTGATAACAAAACATGACACCTTGTTCTGGGCGTTCCTGATTCCAGGTGTCTGAGCTCAGGTGTTTTTCTTAAAGGGGAAGTTGTACTTAGAATATTCTTAATGAGATATGTTCTTATTTATGTTCATTTATTGATATAAACCCATTCTGTTTTGGATATATAGCTATGCTCAAACTGTGCTGTGTACAGATATATCAGAAATACATTTGACCCATTGATTATTATTATTATCATTATTGTATAATATTATTATTATTATTATACATTTATAGAGCGCCATTGATTCCATGGTGCTGTACATGAGAAAGGGTTACATACAAACAAGTTAAAAATAGAATGAACAAACTAACAGTGACAGACCGATACAGAGGGGAGAGAGGGCCCTGCCCTTGTGGGCTTACATTCTACAAGGCAAAGGGAGACAGAAGGATGGGTCTGTTTAGGTGGTGGTGGAGTGCCGGGTCCAGTGGTGGTGGAGTGCCGGGTCCAGTGGTGGTGGAGCGCCGGGTCCAGTGGTGGTGGAGCGCCGGATCCAGTGGTGGTGGAGCGCCGGATCCAGTGGTGGTGGAGCGCCGGATCCAGTGGTGGTGGAGCGCCGGATCCAGTGGTGGTGGAGCGCCTGCTCTTGTGGTGATGGACCACTGGGTCCAGTGGTGGTGGACCAATGGGTCCAGTGGTGATGAGGTGGCACTGTGGTCATTGCAAGCTGTAGGATGATCTGAAGAGATGGGTTTTAAGGTTCCACTTGAAGGTTCCACATGTGGGGGACAGTCGGATGTTTTGGGGTGCAGAATTCCAGAGGATGGGGGATGCTCGGGCGAAGTCTTGCAGGCGGTTAGATGAGGAACGTACAAGTGTGGAGGAGAGGAGGAGGTCTTGGGAAGATCAAAAATTACTAGTTGGATGATATCGGGAGATTAATTCAGAGATATATGGGGGGGACAGATTGTGGACGGCTTTGTAAGTAAATGTTAGTAATTTGAATAGGATACGCTGGGGAATTCGGAGCCAGTGGAGGGATATGCAGAGGGGAGAAGTGGAGGAATATCGAGGAGAGAGGTGCATTAGTCGGGCAGCAGAGTTAAGGACAGATTAGAGAGGTGCAAGAGTGTTAGCAGGGAGGCCACAGAGGAGGAGGTAGCAGTAGTCGAGACAGGAGATGATGAGGGCATGCACTAGTAGTTTAGTGGGTTGAGGGTTGAGGAAGGAACGGATTCTGGAAATATTTTTGAGTTGGAGGTGGCAGAAGGTGGCAAGAACTTGAATGTGCGGTCTGAAGGATAAGGCAGAGTCAACAATCTCTCCTAGGCAGCGAACTTCAGGGACAGGGCAAAGTGTGATGTAATTTATTCTGATTAGGTAGGGGAGGTGTGTGAGATGGGTAAGGCTGGCTTCACACTTGCAGATGGATCTGCAGCGTTTTGCAGATGCATCTGCAAGTGTGAGCATGCTGACCGCGGCCCCTATGTTTATAATAGGGCGCACGCGGTGTGAAAGCTCTCATTCACTCCTATATGTGTACTGTCAGCAGGCGTATGCCTGCTGACAGATCACACACTCCCGTCCGCACTGTGGACGCGAGATGTAGCGTCCATGCTGCGGGCGGGAGAGTGTGATCTGTAAGCAGGCATACGCCTGCTGACAGTACACATATAGGAGTGAATGAGAGCTTTCACACCGCGTGCGCCCTATTATAAACATAGGGGCCGCGGTCAGCATGCTCACACTTGCAGATGCATCTGCAAAACGCTGCAGATCCATCTGCAAGTGTGAAGGCAGCCTAAGAGATGAGTTCAGTTTTGTCTACATTTAGTTTAAGGAAGCGAGAGGAGAAGAAGGATATGGCTGATAGACACTCTGGGATTCTGGACAGCAGAGAGGTGATGTCTGGGCCAGAAAGGTAGATCTAGGTGTCATCAATGTACGGGTGGTACTGGAATCCATGGGACTTTGAGTTGTCCTAGGCCAAGGGTATAGAGGGAAAAAAGAAGGGGTCCCAGGACAGAGCCTTGAGGGACCCCAACAGAGAGGGGATGGGGTGAGGAGGTAGTGTGGGAGTGGGAGACACTAAATGTGCGGTTGGAAAGGTAAGAGGAGATCCAGGAGAGGACAAGGTCAGTGATACCAATGGAAGAAGGATCTGTACTAGGAGGCAGTGGTCGACTGTGTCAAATGCAGAGGACAGGTCAAGAAGAAGGTAGATGGAGAAGTGTCTGTTAGCTTTGGCGGTAAAGAGGTTGTTAGTAAATTTGGTTAAGGCAGTTTCGGTGGAGTGGTGGGGCAGAAGCTGGATTAAAGGTTGTCAAAGAGAGAGTTAGATGAGAGGTGGGAAGAGAGTACACTGTGGACATGCTTTTCAAGAAGTTTGGAGGCGAATGGGAGCAGCGATGTGGGGCGGTAGCTGGATGTGGAGGTCGGGTCGAGAGATGGCATCTTCGAGACAGGTGTAATTCTTGTATGTTTGAAAGTGGAAAGAAAGGTAGTGGAGGTTAGTGATAGATTAAAAAGGTGGATTAGGGCTGGGATAAGGGTGGTGGTGAGGTTGGGGAGGATGTGAGATGGGATGAGGTCCGATGCACAAGTGGTGAGGTGCGATCTGGAGAGGAGGTGTGCAAGTTCTCCTTCAGTGATGGAGGGAAGGAGGATTAGTGGGGGAGGGGAGTGGTCTGATATACATAGGGGTTGTGATGGTTGGGTAGCAAACACTTGTCTGATCTGATCGATTTTGTTGATGGTAATGAAGTGCATCTGTTTACTGGTGGTGAGTGCTGACTTGAATTTGAGAAGTGCTTTTTTTATGATGTTTATGATGTAGACATTCTGATATCCCCAGTGTTGCCCAATCACAGCGTCATCTGCATTACTATTAAGGGATATTTTGCACAATACTGAATTATACAGATGGTAACCTGTGTGACATGTATGCACTGAACTTTTTACAATAGTGCCTTTCTGAGTCTCATTAGTTATCCACTTTGAAAAGACTCAGGATGCCAGGCATGGGTCGCATTCTAGAAGTGTAGTGGGTGGTGGTGGCCTTGTCTGGCACCTGCAACAACGTTGCACTGTACAGCTCAAGGCTGCAGATGTGCGAGGTTTACGCAGGCATCACTGTTTACCTGTAGCTAGGTGCAAAGTGGCATTTCCCATGATGATGGTGCAGGAAAAGAGGAGACAGTGAGCAGGCAGTCGTGATGTAAATTTTCACTTTGCAGCAGATGGTTACAACAAATGACATTATATGGCAACCCTGAGGACTAGTCACCACTAGATGGAGCAGCTGCTGGGATTGGTAGGTCGGCCACCCCACACAAACACTCAACACACTGCTGATCCCAAGTCTAGGTACTCTATGTCCAGCAACGGGATAGCGGGAAGAGCCAGGTGGAGGGTGGAACGTTAAGATAGAACCCAGTTAGGGGAAGTACCGAGACAACAAAAAGGACACACACAACACCTTGAGTTAGTTAGTTCAGTTGGAAGTTAAGTACTGTTGAGTTGGAGGGAAGGAGAGAGAACACCAGAGAAGTACCTAAGACCCGTCAGCCCAGTATTCAGAGAGACCAGACTGAGAGTCCCCAGACCTTGTAGCCTGTGCCACAAGATGGCTAGCCAGGGTCCCAGGCTGAGAACTGAGGAAAAGACAGAAGGAGCTTAAGTTGTACCCAAGTTGGTGGGGACACCAAGGGACTTGGCCGGAACCAGAGTGCAATAATAATGAAAGAGATCTGGGCACACCTGAATTCTCAGAAAATAAACTACACAGAGTGTTAAAGGTCAAAATTGTTTTTCTTTTTATTGCCACACAGTATCCATATACCGTAACAAACCAACGTTTCGGCCCAAAAAGGCCTTTTTCAAGGTTCTTGGGATTTAGAGACAATGCTCAAAGGAAGCACCTGTGTTTGCGCTTGTGGCTTCACAGCGGCGGAATCAGAGTTCTGGCTCTGCAGAAGTGGCCAGGAAGCTTTATGCCTTAACCATGAATCTTTATGTCCCGAGACCCAACCTTCTGTGCAGCAATAGGAAGGCCATTGTATTAGGGCTGGGAGACCCGAAAAGTCACCCACTGAAAGCCCGTGACCGCTAGACTGTAGCTCGCATGCGGAACAGACCGATCAGGCCCAAAAGACACATGAAAGGGTATGATGCAGGCAAACGATCCCAGCTGCTGGATGACACCGGAGCTGATGTTAAACTGCTGTAACCTGTAACCTCTACTGAGCTAAGAGAAAACCCAGTAAAGCTTAGAACTGTGTGAGACTTTGATTGGGCGCATTAGAGATGGTAGACTTGTTCTGCGATCCGGCAGCCGACGGCTGCCTGTGAATGTGAGTCCCGCACCCCTGATAAGTCTGCATGCCCCTGAATTACACGGTTGCCCTGGGGAACAGCCCTACCCCTGGAGAGCTCAACATCCCTGCTGCCAACTCTCATCATCACCAGAGGTACCGACTGCAGTGGTGGCTACCCATAGCCACGAACCGCGGGTGGTGTCACTACTAATTCCAAAAATTGTTTTCCCCTTTTATTGACTGCCCAAGACCATGGAGCAGGGTCACGACACCGTGACACCCCGCAGGCCCAGACAGTGACGAGAGGGCTCGGTTCCGAGTACCTTATGGTCTCTGCAGGCGAGTCAGTTACATGTACAGAAGGTTCTAACACACAAGCGTTTAATAGCAGATAAGGAGGATCAGGTTTATAAGAAGTGTAATAACAAACTGAAGTCCAATACTGGCACTATGGAATCCTTTTCACTCCACTAGGGTTATTTTCTCTAATGGGCATCCAGACTCCAATTTCCACTGATCTTCTTTAGGGTGTGTGCATATGTTCTGGAATAGTAGCGTTTTGCATGCAGAATATTAGGGTTGGATCCATAATGCTGTGATGTGCAGTACAAGCACAGTGGATGATTTCTAGAAATCCCATCCTCACTATCTCTCCTCCACAACCTTTTTTCAGCCTCGGTGTGGGTTGCCACGCTCCTGCATCTCGGCAGCATGTTAATTTCATGCTGTGGAGACGGGAGCAATTTCCAGTGGGTGAATGTAGGTCACAGTTGCTCTGCACCAAACGCAGATTGTGGACACAGAGCGGCTGCGCTAACCCTGCATTCACCCATGGCTTCCCCCAGCTCCGGAGATGCTACGTCCAGAACAGTGTCTCTGAATTGTGTGAACATGCCCCTATGGGCATGACTCACTGTGGGCTGGGTGCTCAGGTTTCAGGCGCTGGCTATCAGTCACGGCTGCGGTGCCTGAGGCTGTAGGCCCGGTGGTCAGTAAAAGGGTGAAAGTAAAATAATAAAAGAGATAAAGTTATTAGTTCGTGATGCCACCTGTAGGGTTCCGGTGATGGCACCAGCGCTGCTTGGACCTCCGGGGTGATGGGCGGCAGCAGGATGGAACCGCTTCCTACAGGACGAGCGCGGTCCCCGGAGTCGAGAGCCGCAGTAGAATAATAGGGCAGCTCAGTTATTTCTGTAAAGCAAAGCAATTAGCAGTTGTCCCGGAATAAGGCTCAGAGACGTTGCTCTTCTGAACGGGTACTTACTTAGTTGTTCAATGGCAGACAGATGAAACAGTTCTCAATGCCAAGTAACGGACTGGGTAGTCCCTGCAGTGAATAGTGTCCCTCTGAGGCTCCACAAAGGTCTTTCTCTATTCTGACTGTCCCTCTCTTCGCTGCTTTAGCATACCTTGCCAGGGTACTGAGGGTCCTTGATTATGGTTCCCGTTGTCTTGGCCCTGACTCTCTGGCCCTTAACCCTCAAAGGTGGGTACCCTCTGGTATAGCTGCAGTGATAGTTAATGGTGTGTTGAGCTCCTGAAAAGCCTCCAACTACTCCGAATTCTGTGGTGCAGGGTTGGATCATCTGAACCACCTCGGAGCCGGTACTCCGGGTTCTGGACTGGGCTCGGGTGTGTAATCGCCCGTTCTTTCTCTTGGCCCCTTGCTCTTCTGGGTCACCAGTGCTTCTCTATCACGACTCGACTTCCCTTGTTCTTGTCTCTCCACACTTCTAACTCCTTACTGCTTTCCCCACTGCTATATACCCTAACTCTCCTCCAACCAGGACCGGTTACCCTGGAAACGGGTGCCTAATTGGTCCTCTGCCTCTAGGTGCTGCATGTGGTGGCTGGAGCCTCAGGATTATCCTATTCACCACTGGGACGGGGAATACTACACCTTAGTCAGGGGTGTAGTACCCTCCTGTGACGCACTCTTAGTGGGGCGCCACAGGCAGAGTAATGATAAGTAGTTATAAGCAAACACTACAATGCTCTGGTGTTCCTTAATTGAGCAGATTAGACACTCTGATGGGCTCGACTCGAGTATAATGAAAATCAAGACATTATGGTCAGTCGCGCTCTTCGCTCAAATGTAACCAGCTGTAAACAGCATTTCTGAGGGAGGGTGCGCATGTTTTATTTTTGCTTACACACATCATCTGAACACATTTTTACTGCAAGTGAGAGCCATTTAGTGACTGCAAGCGACTCTTACAGGGGTGTCAGCTCCCATCATTAACTGAAAGGAGCAAGCTTTGTATCTGACTTTCCACAAATGACTCATCTGCTATACTTTTCAAAATAAATATGAGGATATCTGAGCTCCTCAATGTCTGATCGAGTATTGAGCAGTGGAGAGCAAACTCGCTCATCACTAATGATGAGTAAACACTAAAGTGCTCGGGTGCTCATTACCCAAATCGAGCAGGTCGGACGTTCTGATGGAGTTGATTTGAGTAACATGTATAATGAAAGTCAATTACTGATGCGCAGTCTGTCTCTCCACCCTCATACAGCCACTGACCCACCCCAAGGCCGTGGGGACTCGGATCCCGGGCGTTGGTTACTGTTGCTGTCACTGGTGGCTGGTGCCCATATCCGTGGCCCTGGTGGTCGCTGAAAAATGTGAAAAGTAAATTAATAAAAATATAATGTTCGTGACGCCACCTAAGGTGTCTAGTGATGGCATCAGCGCTGCTGCAGGATGATGGATGGGCAGCCTGTGGGTGATGCTCCCCGTAGGTGGAGCAGGGTCCCCGGGGTAGTGATGAAATAACACACCACACGTTGCTTTTGCTCCATAAGGATTTACTGTCAACTTCCAAGCAATTAACAGATACACAGTCACGGGTAGCTGGCCTGGGTAGTTGCCAGTGGATGGGGTGCCTTTCTGTGGCTTTCAATGGTGTTCTTTCTGTTTCTCCCTGTGTCCCTTCTTTCTCTCTCTCTCTGCCCTTCTCCTTACTTCCTCAGCGTGGCTCTGCACAGAGCCTCTTGTTCTTCACCAGGCCCACGGTCTTAATAGAGTTCACCCTTTTCTAAGGGGCTCACGACCCTGGACGGAGTCCCTGGTGGGGATGTGCTTTGGACCGGGTCATGGCTGTCTGAATGCTCACGGCCCTCCAGGTTGGTGGCTCAGGGTTGAATTCTCCTGCACTGCGCTCGGAGCCGATTCTTCGTTAATGGACCGGGCTCCTCCCAGACCGGTTATCAGGACGGTCTGGTGCCGGGTGTTAGCTTACACCCAAGGATTCTTCTTTTTGTCCGGGTCACCTCTCTTATGCACCCTCTGTCACGAACTCCTGTTCTCTTCTCCCCTTTCCCCCGTTCCCGCTCTTCACTACCAACTTATATAACCTCCTACCGGGAACGGTTACCCTGGTTACGGGTTTAGCCAATTGGTCCCCTGACTGTGTGTGAATGCGTAGGAGAAAGCCACATGTAAACCTCCCTCATCCACTGACCACCAGGATACTACACACACTGGACTGGGTGCAGTACCCCTTCGTGGTGCACCGACCAGTGGGGCGCCTCACCACAAATAAAAAGAGCATTTCCCATGGAGAATGGGCTTGGTTTTTGTTATTTTTTCCACACAGCATCCGGCCATGTTCTTTTTATACCCAGTGACTGCAAGCATCTCATTCATGTTGGTGTAATCCTTAAGGGTACCTTTACACGCCGCTACGACAGGATGGATACAACCCGCTACAGGCTACAAATGTAGCTTGTAGCGTCAATATAGTCCGTAGTAGCGGCGTGTAAAGGTACCCTAATGTTTCACTAAAGGGAGACAATTCTTTGTGTTTGATCTCAAGAATAACACATCCAAGCGTAACCGAGAATAACGATGATCATTCGAGTATCGAACAGTGGTGAGCATGCTCGCTCGTCATTAATGGAGACCAAACATTCCCATCTTCATTATGTCTGACTCATTTCTGGTTTAGTACTCCTTTTTCCATGATATACTTTCAAGTAGACTGTGTTCTCTTTGATTGACCAAGGTATTAGAAGTCTATATTCTGCCCTGCATGGGTTATCAAACAATTCTCTTAGCTCCGGTCTGTTGGAAAAGTTATTACATTTTTGCTGTGGCTCTCTCTATTCTCTCTCTGGTTGCTCATAATTCTCCGATTTGCACTACAACTTCACTCACTGAAGTTGGTTCCTCTGATGTCTGTCCAAAGATACCAGCACAAGAAGGCTATCTCAGACAGACTAGGAACAAACTGCTCCATTAGGCAGAACCCCAAGAAGCGAATAAGTGTAGTCAGGTAGCCGGGTAAAAATCAAGATGGCAGCCAGGTACAAAATTATGAGACAGGAGAAGTATCCAAAAAACAGGCCGAGGTAAAACAGGAAAACTCAATTCAAGACAGGGGATTATCCAGGTGAACCGAAATCTATTTCTTGCAGCTTCCAGTAGAAATTTGAAGGTACAAGTAGGGTGTGGTGCTTTCCAATAGGATGGAGCCCAGGAGTTACTGACTTCAGCTGAGCAAGATGCACAGACCCATTCATTCTGTCAGACTGTAAAGCAATACAGGCTACAGCTACTTGGTAGATGAGCGGAGCCTGCACACTCTAGAGATTCTGGATCTGATTTGTCTATCACCAGCACCATCTACAGGATGAATATGGCAGTGCCTGGTGACAGACACAAATGTCGATGGGGTAGACTCTGGTGAGGTTGTATACAGGAAAAAAATAGTTTTTTTTTATCGGCTTGCGGAGCGCTAAATGAATCACAAGCAGAGCATCAACTAAAATCAGACCTTTATTGTCCCCTTGTGCTGCCACCACATGTTTCAACAGTACTCTACTGTCTTCCTCAGGAAAAACCCTATTTTTTTCCTGTATGCTACCACTCCCTCTGGGAGTTCGGCAGGAGCTGCTCTAGTGGATCACAGCACCTAATAAGCTGAAGGACCTCTGGACATCACGCTGAGGAACCGCAGGACCGACATAGGAGGACGCCGCCACCCGTGCACCACGACCATAGGCCATAAATTCCATAGGATGCTTTATCCGTGGTTGTGCGGGGACGCACAACCCCCCAAAGGTGAGCGGCCTAACAGCCCCCCTTAATTCTTATTCCTGGAAGGTCCTTTCACAGGGAGCGCTCTCTTTTCTCTTTGGTGAGGTTGTGACAGTACCCATTCCTTTATGAGGGGCCTTCGGACCCTTTAGACTAGGTTTTCCTGGGAAATATGGGATGAAACTTTCTGATTAAGTTTTTGGCTTTCATATTACTTGCCGGAATCCAAGATCTCATCCTCTGGTCCATCATCACTCCAATGTACCATATATTGCACAGAACCCAGGGCCGCTCTGTCCATTGGACAGTGTGAGCCCTGTCATTCAGGCGGCAAGAGGCAGGTGGAGCGGCTGTGCAGAAGGGGGTGGCTCCTTATGCACTCAGCGTCCGCCTGTCATGGCGACGGCGGCTCAGTGCAGGTAAGAGCCGCCGAGTGGCGACCCGCCAGAGCACAGCTGAAGGGGCGGTGGTGCCGGGCTCTGCCAGCACCCCCCCCCGGTCCTCACCCGCTGCTGAAGGGGCAGCAGTGCTGGGCTCCACTGGCACCACCCCCCCCCGGTCATCAGCTGCAGCTCAGGCAGCAGTGGGGCTTGGTGCACCCCTGACAGAACCTCTTACAATACGAAAGTCAAGGATTCTCTGCACCTCTTACTCCAAATTACTCTTAACTAGAACAGGAGGAGGATTTCAGACTGGTTGAATAGGGAAAAGATATATCTTGACGAGGGACGTATGAAACACATTGGATATCTTAAATGATGGAGGAAGTTTAAGACGGAAAGCTTTGGGGTTAATGACCTCCTATTATTTCATAAGGACATATAAATCTGGGAACAGCTTGGCAAAAGAAACCTTAAGCTTGATATTTTTTTTGTGGACAACCCTATTTTGTCACCAACTCCAAAGCTTGGGCCCCCAGATCGTCTCTTATTAGCAGCTGACGTTTGACCATCCTGTGTGCTCTTCAAATGCTCTCTGACTTCAGACCAGACAACTTTTAATTTATCCACAGAGATTTCAACCTTTCGAGTATCGATCACAGTGGTTGAAAAAGTACCAAATGAGGATGTAACCCAAGATTACAGAAAAAGGGGGCAGTTTTGACAGACTCTTGATACTGATTATTAAGTGCAAATTTGGCTAATGGAAGGTCATCCACCCAGTCAGACCGGCGATCGGACACATAGCACTGAATATATTGCACGAGTGTTTGATTATTACGTTTAGTCTGACCATTGGGTGGTAGGCAAGAGAAAAAGACACTAAATATTTATCATTTTACAAAATATCCTCTAAAGTTTGAAAATAAACTGAGTCCCTTGGTAAGAAAGTATATTTTTCTGAACACATTATGTAAGCGCACAATGTGACTAATGAATAAATTACTTCGGATTACTGAATTAGGCAATCTAGGCAAGGGAACAAAATTAGGATGGGGTTCCACATGAGCCCTCAGTCAGTTTTTGGCTTCAGTTTTGTCATTTTTTTTTTCTAAGTCCAAAAACTGACAGAAAAACGCATTGGGTGTAATAAACACCCTGTGCGTTTTTCTCTGGAGCTCAAAACATTGCCCTGTCCGTTTTTGAGCCAAAAACGCAGTAAACAGCGTTTTTGCCATCAGTTAAAAAACGCATGCGTTTTTATGCGTTTTTTTTAACATGGGGCCCTATGGGAAACGCATGCGCAAACGCATGCACATGCGTTTGCGTATGCGTTTGCGCGCATGCGTTTTTTCTGAAAAAAATTACTAAGTCCAAAAACGTACAGGAGTGCAGGAGACACAAAAAGCACCCTATAAAAAACGGATTGGTGATGAAAATGACTTCCAAAAACGGATTTCTATGTGTGACCCCAGCCTTACTCTGTTTACTGAACCTAACCACCCCCACCCAGATACAAGTCTTCCCTTCCCTCCAAGGAGCCCTACAGGGTATATATGGCAGTGGTACCTAATGATAGAAGCAGATGTCTATGTGGCGGACTCAGGTGTGGATATGATAGTTCCCTAGCTATCAGCTAAGTGATGGAATTAATGCTTTATGTGCATGTGTGCTGCATATTACATACAAAAGGGTGCGACATTTCCAACATTCACAGCATATATACGGTACATAAAAAAACACATCACATTATACAACTGGTATTCCAGAGAGATAGCCACTCTGTGGGGTACCACGTATTCCCCTGCTTAATGTGTGTCATCCCTGACACATCTGCATGTAGAATAATGGAAGGGATATGTGCAGGGTTATCTTCTGTTCTTCTACCTAAAAGACAGAAAACCAAAAAGTGCATGAAAAGAAAAATCTAAATATGGCATAAAATATAGTGGAAATGTCCTTGTATAGAGTCTGTCAAACCTGTAAAGCACAAGGCAGGATTACAGAAACAGTTCATAGTAAGTCTGAATAGTTAAAACACTGAGGTAGAAAGTATAAACAGGAAAAACAACAGCCTGTCCACATGGATGCCATAGATCCGGTCCGTCTTGGTAAGGAATCCAGTACAAAACAAACTCAGTCCTTTTTTCTAACATCAGTCTTTTGAATGGGTCTACGCCTTCTTGGTAAGGACCCTGGAACTATGTAAATACTGTCATTAATACAGTCCTTACTATAGAACTGTGCAAAGAGAGAACAGTCCACTCCACAACACTTATACTCACTTTACTTTACTTTTACTATTCTTTTTATTGAGCAGTAAAAGGAGTACATTCCATGAACCAATCCCTCTCGCAGGGGAAGGTTTGAAATATTTTTAACAGGAAAAAAAAAAATCTACAATCAAAAATGTATTCTTATTACATGGCTCACAGATGCACCCCTCAACTGATTTTTACTTAATAAAGGGTCAATAAGAATAAGAATGAGTAGTTTTATAAACCTTGAAAGTAAAGGGGATGAAGGATGGGAGGGGAGGTGGGTCTGGAAGAAATTAGGGGAGGCAGGGGGGGGTGTGGGGAATGGGTCCGTGAGAGGGTTCTCTCCACCATATAAGTCAGTCAGAGGTAGATATTCTTGTGAATTCCAGGGTCACTCTATAGTATATCCATGGTGTCCATGTTTTCTCAAAGGAAACATAAGAGCTGAATGAGAGGGCCGCTATTTCTGCTGCGCGATACACCGAGTCAATTTCTCTGATCAATTGAGATTTAGTTGGGATCCGAGTCGATTTCCAATGAGTGGAAACAAGAGGCCTGCAGGCGGCTATAATGTTGAAAGCTTATTTAGAGACTAGCTGTGAGCCCGATGCAAATGCATCGGGATTCTAGAACGTGCATTAATTTGATTATAGTAGTTATAGCTGTTAGCCTGATACAAATGCATCGGGTGTCTAGAATATGTTTATTGTTTTTTTAAAGATTTTTAAATAATAATCGCATAATCAATAGCAATAATATTAGCAATAGCATTATTATTAGCAGTAATAGCAGTATTAATAGCATTATTAGCAGTATTATGAGCATTAATAACAATATTAATAGCATTAATAGCAGTATTAATAGCATTAAGAGCAGTATTAATAGGAGTAATAGCATTATGAATAGCATTAATAGCATTAGTATGTGCATTAATAGCATTAATAATAGCATTAATAGCATAAATGATAGCATTAATAGCATAAATAATAGCATTAATAGCATTAGTATTAGCATTAATAGCATTAATAATAGCATTAATAGCAATATTATTTGCATTAATAGCATTATTATTACCATTAATAGCATAATTATTAGCATTAACAGCATTATTATTAGCATTAATAGCATTATTAATAGCAATAATAGTACTAATAATAGTATTATTATTAGTATTAATAGCATTATTACCATAAATAGCATTCATAATAACGTTAATAGCATTATTATGAGGAGTAATAGCATTATTAGCATTAATAACATTATTAATAGCATTAATAGAATTAAAAATAGCATTAATAGCATTATTAATAGCATTAATAGCATGATTATTAGCCTTAATAGCATTAATAGCATTAATATTAGCATTAATAGCATTAATAACATTATTAATAACATTAATAGCATTATTAATAGCATTAATAGCATAAATAATAGAATTAATAGCATAAATAATCGCATTAATAGCATTAGTATTAGCATAAAGAGCATTAATAGCAATATTATTAGCATTAATAGCATTTTGAATAGCATAAATAGCATGATTATTAGCCTTAATAGCATTATTAATAGCATTAATAGGATTATTATTAGCATTATTAGCATTAATATTAGCATTAATAGCATAATTATTAGCATTAATAGCATTATTATTAGCAGTAATAGCATTATTATTAGCATTAATAGCATTATTAATAGCATTAATAGCATTAATAATAGAATTAATAGCATTAATATTAGCATTAATAACATTAATAGCATTATTAATAGCATGAATAGCATGATTATTAGCCTTAATAGCATTAATAATAGCATTATTTAGCATTATTATTAGCATTATTAGCATTAATATTACCATTAATAGCATAATTATTAGCATTAATAGCATTATTATTAGCACTAATAGCATTATTAATAGCAGTATTAGCATTAATAATAGCATTAATAGCATTATTAATAGCCTTAATAGCATGATTATTAGCCTTAATAGTATTAATAATATCATTAATAGCATTATTATTAGCATTATTAGCATTAATATTAGCATTAATAGCATAATTAGTAGCATTTATAGAATTATTATTAGCAGTAATAGCATTAATAGCATTAATATTAGCATTAATAGCATTAATAGCATTATTAATTGCAAGAATAGCATTATTAATAGCAATAATAGCATTATTAATAGCATTAATAGCATAAATAATAGCATTAATAGCATAAATAATAGCATTAATAAAATTAATAGCAATATTATTAACATTAATAGCATTAAGAATAGCATTAATAGCATGATTATTAGCCTTAATAGCATTAATATTAGCATTAATAGCATTATTAATAGCATTAATAGCATAAATAATAGAATTAATAGCATAAATAATTGCATTAATAGCATTAGTATTAGCATAAAGAGCATTAATAGCAATATTATTAGCATTAATAGCATTTTGAATAGCATAAATAGCATGATTATTAGCCTTAATAGCATTAATAATAGCACAAATAGCATTATTATTATTAGCATTAATAGCATAATTATTAGCATTAATAGCATTATTAGCATTAATAGCATTAATAATAGCATTAATAACATGATTAATAGCATTAGTAGTAGCATTATTAGCAGTATTATTAGCATTAATAGCATTATTATTAGCATTAATAGCATTATTAATAGCATAAATAGCATTAATAACATTATTAATATCATGAATAGCATTATTAGTAGCATTAATAGCAGTATTAATATCATTATTATTAGCATTTTTATTTTATAGTGTAATTATTGTGATGTGTATGATTGTATATTAATGTGATAGTAAGTGAGAGTTTTTCCCATTGATAAAAATGTATGAATGAGCCTTGAATGTGATTGGTTAGTGTGTATGTGAATGTGATTGGTGCATTTTGGATCTGTGGGCGGGGCTTCCAGAAACTCGCGGCGGCCATCTTTAATCGTCAGTCAGCGGTGCGGACCGAAGAGAAAACATCCAGGACCTGGAGCTCGCTGAAGGAAGAAAGAAGACCCCCGAGGCCGGAGGAAGAGGATGCCTGGGCCGGATGGAAGACTCGTGGCCCGGGCTGAAGGAAGAGGACGCCTGGGCCGGATGGAAGACTCGTGGCCCGGGCTGAAGGAAGAGGACGCCTGGGCCGGATGGAAGACTGGACCTGACGAATCAGATGTCATGAAGACAGGTAAGTGATCGACGGCGTCGGGGCTGTGCGGACATTGTGGGGGGGCTGTGCGGACATTGTGGGGGGGGGGCTGTTTGGAAATTGTGGGGGGGGCTGTTTGGACATTGTGGGGGGGGCTGTTTGGAAATTGTGGGGAGGGGGCTGTTTGAACATTGTGGGGTGCTGTTTGGACATAGTGGGGGGGGCTGTTTGAACATTGTGGGGGGCTGTTTGGACATTGTGGGGGGGGCTGTTTGAACATTGTGGGGGGGGGGGCTGTTTGGACATGGTGGGGGGGCTGTGTGGACATTGTGGGGGGGGGGCTGTGCGGACATTGTGGGGGGGGCTGTTTGGACATTGTGGGGGGGGTTGTTTGAACATTGTGGGGGGCTGTTTGGACATGGTGGGGGGGCTGTTTGGACATTGTGGGGTGGGGGCTGTTTGGACATTGTGGGGGGGGGGACTGTTTGGACATGGTGGGGGGGGCTGTGTGGACATTGTGGGGGGGGGCTGTTTGAACATTGTGGGGGGGGGCTGTTTGGACATTGTGGGGGGGCTGTGTGGACATTGTGGGGGGGGGCTGTGCGGACATGTGGGGTGTGGGGGGGGCTGTTTGAAAATTGTGGGGGGGCTGTGTGGACATTGTGGGGGGGGCTGTGCGGACATTGTGGGGGGGGGGGGGCTGTGCGGACATTGTGGGGGGGGCTGTTTGAACATTGTGGGGGGGGGCTGTTTGGACATTGTGGGGGGGGCTGTTTGGACATGGTGGGGGGGCTGTTCGGACATTGTGGGGGGGGCTGTTTGAACATTGTGGGGGGGGCTGTCTGGACATGGTGGGGGGGCTGTGTGGACATTGTGGGGGGGGGCTGTTTGAACATTGTGGGGTGGGGGCTGTTTGGACATGGTGGGGGGCTGTGCGGACATTGTGGGGGGGGGCTGTTTGGACATTGTGGGGGGGGGTTGTTTGAACATTGTGGGGGGCTGTTTGGACATTGTGTGGGGGGGGGCTGTTTGGACATGGTGGGGGGGCTGTGTGGACATTGTGGGGGGGGCTGTTTGAACATTGTGGGGGGGGCTGTTTGGACATGGTGGGGGGGCTGTGTGGACATTGTGGGGGGGCTGTTTGAACATTGTGGGGGGGGGCTGTTTGAACATTGTGGGGGGGGGGCTGTCTGGACATGGTGGGGGGGCTGTGTGGACATTGTGGGGGGGCTGTTTGGACATTGTGGGGGGGGCTGTTTGGACATAGTGGGGGGGCTGTGTGGACATTGTGGGGGGGGGCTGTGCGGACATTGTGGGGGGGGGCTGTTTGAACATTGTGGGGGGCTGTTTGGACATGGTGGGGGGGGCTGTTTGGACATTGTGGGGGGGGGCTGTTTGGACATGTGGGGGGGGGCTGTTTGGACATGGTGGGGGGGGCTGTTTGGACATTGTAGGGGGGGGCTGTGTGGACATTGTGGGGGGGGCTGTGTGGACATTGTGGGGGGGCTGTTTGGACATTGTGGGGGGGGTTGTTTGAACATTGTGGGGGGCTGTTTGGACATGGTGGGGGGGCTGTTTGGACATGGTGGGGGGGGCTGTTTGGACATGGTGGGGGGGGCTGTTTGGACATTGTGGGGGGGGCTGTGTTGACATTGTGGGGGGGGCTGTGTGGACATTGTGAGAGGGGCTGTGTTGACATTGTGGGGGGGGCTGTTTGGACATTGTAAGGGGGGGCTGTGTGAACATTGTGGGGGGAGGGGCTGTGTGGACATTGTGGGGGGGGCTGTTTGGACATGGTGGGGGGGGCTGTTTGGACATGTTGGGGGGGGCTGTTTGGACATTGTAGGGGGGGCTGTGTTGACATTGTGGGGGGGGCTTTTGTTGACATTGTGGGGGGGGGGCTGTGTTGACATTGTGGGGGGGGCTGTGTGGACATTGTAGGGGGGGGCTGTTTGGACATTGTGGGGGGGGCTGTTTGGACATTGTAGGGGGGGGGCTGTTTGGACATTGTGGGGGGGGCTGTGTGGACATTGTGGGGGGGGGATGTGTGGACATTGTGGGGGGGGCTGTTTGGACATTGTGGTGGGGCTGTGTTGACATTATGGGGGGGGGGCTGTGTGGACATTGTGGGGAGGGGGGGGCTGTGTGGACATTGTTGGGAGGGGCTGTTTGGACATTGTAGGGGGGCTGTGTGGACATTGTGGGGGGGGCTGTGTGGACATTGTGGGGGGGGGCTGTGTGGATATTGTGGGGGGGGCTGTGTGGACATTGTGGGGGGGGCTGTGTAGACATTGTAGGGGGGGCTGTATGGACATTGTATGAGGGGGGGGCTGTTTGGACATTGTAGGGGGGGGGCTGTTTGGACATTGTGGGGGGGCTGTGCGGACATTGTGGGGGGGCTGTGCGGACATTGTGGGGGGGGCTGTGCGGACATTGTGGGGGGGGGCTGTGCGGACATTGTGGGGGGGGGCTGTTTGGACATTGTGGGGGGGGCTGTGTTGACATTGTGGGGGGGGGCTGTGTGGACATTGTGGGGAGGGGGGGGCTGTGTGGACATTGTTGGGAGGGGCTGTTTGGAAATTGTAGGGGGGGCTGTGTGGACATTGTGGGGGGAGGGCTGTGTGGACATTGTGGGGGGGGGCTGTGTGGACATTGTGGGGGGGGGCTGTGTGGACATTGTAGGGGGGGGCTGTGTGGACATTGTAGAAGGGGGGGGCTGTTTGGACATTGTGGGGGGGGCTGTTTGGACATTGTAGGGGGGGCTGTTTGGACATTGTGGGGGGGGCTGTGCGGACATTGTGGGGGGGGGGCTGTGCGAACATTGTGGGGGGGGCTGTGGGGGGGGTGCTGACATATGGGCGTGGTGTGCGGACATGCGGGGATCGGAGGTGGCTTCTCCGCCTCCGGTCCCTGATCCCCCGCGGGCTGGAGCGGAGGCTGCAGGGCCATGGTCCCTGGGGGGGCCTGCAGCCTCCGCTCCATAGAGGGGGCTTAGGGGGTAGGGGCGGCGGGGTAGGGGCTTAGGGGTTGCGGGGTTTACAGGGGGTAGGGGCGGCGGGGGTAGGAGCTTAGGGGCTGCGGGCTTAAGGGGTAGGGGCTTAGGGGCGGCGGGGTAGGAGGCGGGCTTAAGGGGTAGGGGCGGCGGGGTAGGGGCTTAGGGGCTGCGGGGTTTACGGGGATAGCGGTGGCGGGGTTAGGAGGCGGGCTTAGGGGGTAGGGGCTTAGGGGGTAGGGGCAGGCTCCGGAGCACTGTGTCAGCATGTGCTGACAGCAGCGGCTCCGGAGCGGGATCGGAGCGGGGGTGTGCGGACATATGGGGGGGGTGAGGACATATGGGGGGGGTGTGGTGACAGGGGTTGGGGGTGTGTGGTGGACAGTGGCGAGGGGGTCGCACGTGGTGACGTCACAGAGTGACAAAGCCACGGTGTTTTGCGGGGTCCGACACGGAAGTGCCTACGGCAATTATATAGTAGATATACAGATATATACACATATGAGGCATACCACTCGCTGTCTACCAACATGTAACATACAGCGAGCGTGCATGTACTCACTTCACACGCTTAAACTAGGGCTAGGACCGACATGAGATTAAAAAAGGAGGGGAAAAGGCATAGTAAAACACAGTGAATAATATAGGGCATGTGAGCCATGAACATAGACCTTTATCAGCGAAGCAATCAAACTGAATAAAACAGCAATGAATTATAGGAAAACTGCAAGATCCAGTTTATCATTAAGACCCAGTGCTCCTTGAGCATCTGTATTCATGGTTGCTTTGGTCTGTGCTGTAGGAGAGCAGTGGTGATTGGCTCCGAGACTTGCTTTCGGCCGTCGCCACGCCTCCACCCAGCCGAGATGGGTCGAGCGCCGAGGCCGCGGTTAGACATCAGGCGTTTGCGGCGGCAGAACGGAGCAGTGGCCCCAGGAATACCCGAGATCGGTCTCTATGTGGACGCTGTTGTGGGTGTCAGTGAGTTTTTTCTCTCTTTTTCCACAGGTTTTTTATCTGTATTTATATGCCCTGTTTATGTGTATATGGCGTTTTGTTACTTGTTATTAAAGTTGTCCACTTCAAACATGGAGTCGGCTGGCGGAAGTGGGGCGGGTCGCCACATGTATTTAACATGGTGACCCGCTCACCTCCACATATTCGGTCCCGTAGAAGCGACACGTGTCGCGAAACGGCGTCGTAGTCCGTTGGCCCTTCGTGCCCCCTCCCTGCACCCTGTCTGTCTTTGAATTCAAGGAATAAAGGACTGTCTTGTCTACTCCGGTGAGTGCCGCCTCTTTTTCTAATAATTTTTGCTGGTGCTTTGGCTGTGCACTACCGGAGGGGAACTTGCCATGACTGGAGGTTAATCTGGACTTGATAGTTGGTTCCGCTTAGTGCCCTGCTTGTCTCGCTTTCTATTGACTTACCATACAATACTGACCCGAGGCATCATACTGACATATCAGTTTTACCATATAGTACTGCCCCAGACATCATACTCACACGTCAGTGTTACCATATAGTACTGACCAGAGGCATCATACCAACACCTCAGTGTTACCATATAGTACTGACCCCAGACATCATAGCGACACATCAGTATTACCATATAGTACTGACCCGAGACATCATACCGACACCTCAGTGTTACCATATAGCACTGACCCGAGACATCATACCAACACCTCAGTGTTACCATATAGTACTGCCCCAGACATCATACCCACACGTCAGTGTTACCATATAGTACTGACCAGAGGCATCATATCGACACCTCAGTGTTACCATATAGTACTGACCCCAGACATCATAGCGACACATCAGTATTACCATATAGTACTGACCCGAGACATCATACCGACACCTCAGTGTTACCATATAGCACTGACCGAGACATCATACCAACACCTCAGTGTTACCATATAGTACTGACCCAAGACACCATACCGACACCTCAGTGTTACCATATAGTACTGATCCCAGACATCATACCGACACCTCAGTGTTACCATATAGTACTGACCGCAGACATCATACCGACACCTCAGTGTTACCATATAGCACTGACCCGAGACATCATAACGACACCTCAGTCTTACCATATAGTACTGACCCCAGACATCATACCGACACCTCAGTGTTACCATATAGTACTGACCCCAGACATCATACTGACACCTCAGTGTTACCATATAGTACTGACCCCAGACATCATACCGACACCTCAGTGTTATCATATAGTACTGACCCCAGACATCATACTGACATATCAGTGTTACCAAATAGTACTGACCCCAGACATCATACCGACACCTTAGTGTTACCATATAGTACTGACCGCAGACATCATAACGACACCTCAGTGTTACCATATAGTACTGACCCCAGACATCATACTGACACCTCAGTGTTACCATATAGTACTGACCCCAGACATCATACTGACACCTCAGTGTTACCATATAGTACTGACCCCAGACATCATACCGACACCTTAGTGTTACCATATAGTACTGACCGCAGACATCATAACGACACCTCAGTCTTACCATATAGTACTGACCCCAGACATCATACCGACATCTCAGTGTTACCATATAGCACTGACCTGAGACATCATACTGACACGTCAGTATTACCATATAGTACTGACCCCAGACATCATACTGACACCTCAGTGTTACCATATAGTACTGAGCCCAGACATCATACCAACACCTCAGTGTTACCATATAGTACTGACCCCAGACATCATACTGACATATCAGTGTTACCATATAGTACTGACCCCAGACATCATACAGACATCTCAGTGTTACCATATAGTACCGACCGCAGATATCATACTGACACCTCAGTGTTACCATATAGTACTGACCCAAGACACCATACCGACACCTCAGTGTTACCATATAGTACTGACCCCAGACATCATACCGACACCTCAGTGTTACCATATAGTACTGACCCGAGGCATCATAACGACACCACAGTCTTACCATATAGTACTGACCCCAGACATCATACTGACACCTCAGTGTTACCATATAGTACTGACCCCAGACATCATACCGACACATCAGTGTTACCATATAGTACTGACCCGAGACATCATACAGACACATCAGTGTAACCATATAGTACTAACCGCAGATATTATACCGACACCTCAGTGTTACCATATAGCGAACATTGTGACTAAAAAAAATTAAAAGCTATTGTAAAATTACACATTTATTTGCAATTTCACAGCACGTTTTTTTCCAGTTTTTCTGTACACTATATGGTAAACAATTCCTCATATCACTATAATGATGGCAAAATAAGAAAGTTATGGAAGAAGAGGAGGAAAAAATGAAAAATGGAAAATCGCCTGAGGGTTGAAGGGGTTAGATCAGACTCTCATCCTTTTTTTAGTTGTCCTATCTTATCTGCTTATTCCTATGTGAATTCATATGTTCTTGTTTTGATAACCGTATGTCATATTGCACTCACCTGGAGTTATGTCGCCGGGTCATTTCTGCAGTCAGTGCATACAGTAAATATTAAACCCAAAATACAATCACAGAATAGCATTTACCATCGACCGTCACTTGGAATTTGTGTGTTTTTCATTATAATTTATTAAAATTGATGTTGACATTAACAACTACAAAAATAACGCAAAAAGCACACTTTGTCAATGGAAAATAATAAAATAACATGGCAGTTTAATAGTGATGAGCGAGCACTACCATGCTCGGGAGCTCAGTGATTGTAACAAGTCATTGGACGCTCGGATGGGCGCGACTTGTGTACTGAGTATAATGCAATTTAATGAGGAACCCAAGTTCCCCATTGACTTCCAATACTTGAGTTCCCCTTTGACTTCTATAATACTCTGTACTTGAGTCGAGCTCATCTGAGCTTTTATCTACGATACTTGTTATAACTACCAAGCACTGGAGACTGGTAGTGCTTGCTCATCACTAGTTGTGTATATATAAAGGTGTCAACATGCACTGATTCCCTACAGCAGGGGTGGGGAACCTCAGTGTCACGCGCTTAGTTGGTGCTGACATTGCTGGATGCTGCTGTGTATGTGTTTTTCTTTAAGAGCTGCGTGGTTGATGGTTGTGAGGGTCTTTGCCTCCTGTGTTGTGCTCCAGAACTGCATTCACTATGAGGTTCAACTGCTGGTTGAGGGGTTAATGTGTGACTCACCTGAACTCCCCTCCCCTAGCCTTTAAGTAGCCTCTCCTTCCACCAGGTGGTGCTGCTGATAGAGTTTCACTCTATGCCTGGAAGCCGTGCTGTGCTGACCTGTGTGTTTATGTTGCTGAAGTCCTTTCCTTTGGAGTTGTTTTATCCCAGTTCTGTGGAGGGAGGTGAGTGGGGGAATAGCGCAGGGCTAGTGGAGGAGTTTTAGGCAGAGGCTGGAGGCCCGAACCTTCTCACCTTTAGAGATACCTTCGGGATCAGGGCCATTCAGGGTTCCTAGACTAGGGTCAGACTAGTCTTCCCTGGTCTCCCTGCCCATGACTGTCATTCCCTCATCAGCATTCTCAGTACACCATGGCACTCAGGCCCCATAGGGCCCTTGATGACTTTTCTGCGGCCCCCAGGCAGATTCCTGGGCATGTATTTTGCTGAGTGCTTGCCTTTTAAATCCAGCTCCCCACTGAGCTCTATGCCCAAGCCTCAGCCTTCCCAGTGACATATATGCCCCCAGCCTCTTCTTTGATGTCTGTGGCCCTAGCAAACCTAGAAAAGCAATTGACAAGCAACATGATTAATATCGCCTAACATCACAGCGGCACAAAAGAGATGCAGCTCCAGCCACCACAGTAGGGGAAGGTGATTCTTTAAACAAATATAGCGGGTCATTTTCAAGGTGATAATTTTGTGCGGCCCCCGAAGGTTGGTAGAAATTCCCAAATGACCTCAGTAGAAAAATGGTTCCCCGCACCTGCTCTACAGTATTACACATACATCATCCCAAAATACTAGAGCATCTCAATGAATTAGAAGATCATCAACAATCAATATCATATTGCCATATTTCATGGAGCCCTGAAACGCGTTGACTAATAAATCAATATTATATTCACCCTGTGATGTCTGGTGGAACACGGCAGCGTGATTTTTAACCCTTCGTCCTCCCTACTTTAATTTCCAGAGTTAATGATTTGTGTTTTCGTCATTGGCTGTAAGCCATAATCATCAACATTAACAGAAAGGAACACATGAAATAGATCCCTCTGTGTGTAATGACTCTATAGAATATATGTGTGTCACTTTATGCATTGAATTACTGAAATAAATTAACTTTTAATGATATTCTAATTCTAATTCATGGAGATGCACTAGTAGTATTTTTTTCGGATTACATTATATGTCATTCTAAAAAAATATCATATTTCCCCTTTGATAGCACAGAAAATGTCATTGAGTCTTTGGGGTCTGCAGTGACCTTACTTTCCAGATTTTTGATGATGGGTTATGCTTTCTCAAGGCTGTAATGACTTTGTTCTTATCAATAAGTTCTAAGTCGCTAACAAAGTCGTAGAGCTGCCTCATCTGCTTCTGGGTGGTGGATTTGCTTCTGATGATGTCATATTGTTCATGAGTTATTAATGTCAGACAAAGAAGATCATCTAGAATGGGTTCCACCATAGTAATCTGGTTGATCAGATCTGTTCGATGATTATCCAAAAAGTGATCGTTGGAATCTTGAAGAGGCCCGTAGTCTCCTGAAATGAGAAAGATGATTGACTTCAGTCGTTATATTGAACTAAACAGTCTGCACTAGCTGAGCCGTGTAAAATGTTGGCAGGGCTACATCAAAGGCAAAAGAGGACTTCAAAGATTGGCGGAAAGTGCAATGAAGGGGTGCTGGAGTGGATGGGTTTAAGTTAATGATGAGCAAGCACTAATCTGCTCAGGTGCTTGTTACTCGAATCCAGCAAGCCATTTACTCTGACGAGTAAAGTGGAAGTCAATTTTTGTACAGTCCGGCTCTCCACCCACATACATCCAACCACAGACAGAGCATTTCCAGAGAATGGTGGGTGCTTTGTATTTTTTGTATTATATTTTGTGTTTTGTACACACACGACCCGGGCATGTTGATTTTACCTGGAATCTATTCAGAGACAGCAGATGACTCTCACTGGGTGTTGGCGCCCATCCTCCAATGAAGTGAGCCAGTTGGTTGTGTCAGATTATGAATGACATATCCATGCACCCACGATCCTCGACCAAGGACGAAGCCAATGAGCGGACCCGAGCACCCCAATGAGAAATTGAGTACTGAGGATGGGTGAACACACTCGAAAATCATTAATCATAAGTAAAATATTTACTCCAAACCTCCCCCAACTCTGACACAGGCACGCCTTTGTATATTCTATAAGTTAAATATTCATATAGAGGTGAAGATAACCAGACAGATGATAGAATCACTCATTGAACCCCCTTCCCTCCAGTGCCAGTTTACTCACTGGGTACTAATGTCAGCATTATAACAACAGATCCGTGATCCTTAAAATCAGTAAAAATTCATATTGGTTAGGGATGAGCGAGTCTACTCGCTGCTATTTGGCTACTCGCCGAATAGTAGCTGTATTCGGGTACTTGCTACTCGCCGAGTAAATTAGAATTACTTGGGAGTAGCAAGTACCGAGTACTTTTGCAGTGTATCAATAGATACACTGCAAAAGTCCTGTAAAAGAGAAGTGGTTACAAAATAAAGAAATCGGATACTCACCATAACCGATGGCTGCACCGGGACCAGCCGAGGGACATCTGTGCATGGAAAAGGAACTTTCACTCTCCCAGCCAATCAGATGGCTGGGAGAGATCTGGCCAATCAGATGCCGCCACTTTACAATCACGTGATCGCTAGCGGCCACCTGATTGGCCAGTTGGAAAGGTCCTCGGTGTACCTGAGGACCTTTCCATCTGGCCAATCAGGTGGCCGCTAGCGATCACGTGATTGTGTTGTGGCGGCATCCGATTGGCTGGGAGAGTGAAAGGTCCTTTTCCATGCATAGATGTCCATCGGCTGGTCCCGGTGCAGCCATCGGTTAAGGTGAGTATCCGATTTTGTTTATTTTGTAACCACTTTTCTTCTCTTTTACAGGACTTTTGCAGTAGTACTCGGAATCGCTATACTCGCAATGAGTACCGAGTGCCGACACCTACTCGTTGCGGGTATAGCGATTCCGAATACTACGGTAGTCGCTCATCTCTATTATTGGTCAATGATCACTAAGAGGTGAATCCTGGCATAGTCAACTTTTGCTCTCAGCTCAAGACAGGTGGAGAATGTTTAAACCAATATCTCATTATAATGAATAAGGGGTTGCATGCAAGTTTCATTTTTCAGGATTCAGGATAGAGGCTCTGACAGAGCCTTCAATGTGTGGCCCAAAGTTAATATAAACCAACAAACCAAAAAGGTTGGTTTCCCTGGTCCCGATCCAAAGTATAAAGTGCCTTGTAACTAAATCAATCATCATTTACATGCAACATTATCCACCCACTGAATCAGTCTGCGTAAGTTTTTATGCCACCTTTGAGAATTGTGTAAAACGTGGGCTGATTTGGGTCTCTTTTGTTTCCAGTTTGGCCCTGTGGAGCACCGCATGTCAGTTGCTGGCGACACCTGACAGTGACAACTGTACTTTTTTCCTGGGACATTTGGTGCCTATTAAGCCCCCGTCACACATAGCGAGATCGCTGTTGGGTCTCAGGTTTTGTGACGCAACAGTGACCTCGCCAGCGATCTCGCTATGTTTGACACTTAGCAGCGACTGGGCCCCCGCTGTGACATCGCCGATCATGTCGGAATGGCCTGGACCATTTTTTGATCTTGTGGTTCCCACTGGGCAGCATGCATCGCGGTGTTTGACGCCGTACAACGACCTTGTTGACGACTCAGGACTCAGCCACGTAGGTCTGAGTCGTCAGACTAGCTGCTGTGTGACAGGGTCCCAACGACCGCCGAGGTCGTTATACAGGTCGCCGTATCGTTGCTGCGTCATTGGGAAGATCTTACTATTTGACATCTCACCAGCGACCACGTAGTAACGTTCCAACGATCCTTACCAGGTCGTATCATTGTCGGGATCGCTGGAACGTCGCCAAGTGTGACGGGTACCTTAGTCTGGATTCTATGGGGTTAATTATGGTCTAGGTTTGGATAACTCTTTCCTGAGAACCTTGGGCAGGACTTTCAGCTATATAGACCCCTCAAGCTCTGACTTCCACTGCCAGTCAGTAGTTCTGGTTACCTGACCTATAATTGTTTTCTGTTCTTATATTGTGTTGTCTTGATTAGAAATCAGTGAAACTGTTTGCAGCTGAAGTTTGGGGGCTTTACATTTCCAAAGCACTGGAGCATTGGGGCAGGTACACTTGGTGCGTTGCTCAGTGCGAGCCGTGTGCAGTGTTTGATCTGCTCACACCGGGGTTAAATGCACAGTATTTGGTGCAGAGTTTTTCAAAATTAAGAAAAATAATATTTCCTCTTCCTTCCACCCCCAAAACTGTTTTGCTTTTGGTTGGCTATAAGTGGATGAAGAGCCAAACTATCAACCAGTGACTTTAGTGACTTCCAATGAAAGATTCGGGTTAAGTGATGATCCCAAAAAATGTGCAAAAAACGTCCACCATCACCACCCCAACCCGAACATCCATGGGTCCACTCATCTCTTGTCCTGATTTATCCCATTCTCTGAACTTGGCTTATATTTTGATTAGGGATGGGCGAATCTACTCGCTAGGACTCGTTACTCGGCGAGTAGTAAGGGACTCGCAGGACTCGGTACTCTGCGAGTTTCCCAGCGATTACTCGCACGAGTCCAATGCAAATCAATATCAATCCTAGTTTTGTCAGAAACGCTGACAAAACTAGGATTGCCATTGTTTGCATTAGACTCGTGCGAGTAATCACTGGCTACTGTGCCAGTGATAGCAGGGAAACTCGCAGATAACTGCTGTTTCTTTGCGAGCCGAGTCCAGCTGTCTTCTCTGTGCAGCTCCAGGGTCCTAGAGCCCGCCTGCTCACAGACATGATGTAGCAGAGCTGAGATTGTTCTCAGTCTGCTCATTCCCTGTGTACAGACATGAATGTCTGTGCACAGAGATGATGTAGCAGAGCTGAGATTGTTCTCAGTCTGCTTATTCCCTGTGCATAGACATCTATATCTATACACAGGGGATGTAGCAGAGAGGACATCGCGTTTTGGACTGCGTCGGACAGAAGAGGATTTTTTTAATTAAAGATGGAGTCCCTAATGGCTTTTTTTTTTATTTCTAATAAAAAATTTTCCTTGTGTTGTGTTTTTTTTAAAACAATTTAATAGAAATTCATGGCGGTCATGTCTAATATTGGCGTGACCGCCATAAATTTCGGGCTTAGGGCCAGCTGATAATACAAAGCTGGCCCTAACCTCTTTATTACCCAGCGTGCCACCGCTACCAGGGCCGCTGGAAGAGCGGGGTTCAGCGCCAGAGGATGGCGCTTCAATGAACGCGCCATCTTCTGGGGCGGCTGCGGGCTGCAATTTGCAGCGGGGGGTGCCCAGAAAGCTTGGGCATCCCTGCGCTGCGGATTCCAGCCCCCAGCTGCTTAGCTGTACCTGGCTAGACATAGAAATTGCGCGGAGCCCCACGCATTTTTTTTTTTATTATTTCATGAATTTCAGAGTCAGAGTCTCAGAGTCAGAATCTCAGAATTTCATGAAATAATTAAAAAAAAATGCGTGGGGCTCCGCGCAATTTCTATGTCTAGCCAGGTACAGCTAAGCAGCTGGGGGCTGGAATCCGCAGCGCAGGGATGCCCAAGCTTTCTGGGCACCCCCCGCTGCAAATTGCAGCCCGCAGCCGCCCCAGAAGATGGTGCGTTCATTGAAGCGCCATCCTCTGGCGCTGAACCCCGCTCTTCCAGCGGCCCTGGTAGCGGTGGCACGCTGGGTAATAGAGGTTAGGGCCAGCTTTGTATTATCAGCTGACCCTAAGCCCGAAATTTATGGCGGTCACGCCAATATTAGACATGACCGCCATGAATTTCTATTAAATTGTTTTAAAAAAAACACAACACAAGGAAATTTTTTTATTAGAAATAAAAAAAAAAGCCATTAGGGACTCCATCTTTAATTAAAAAAATCCTCTTCCGTCCGACGCAGTCCAAAACGCGATGTCCTCTCTGCTACATCCCCTGTGCATAAATATAGATGTCTATGCACAGGGAATAAGCAGACTGAGAACAATCTCAGCTCTGCTACATCATCTCTGTGCACAGACATTCATGTCTGTACACAGGGAATGAGCAGACTGAGAACAATCTCAGCACTGCTACATCAGGCAGCAGGCAGGCTCTAGGACCCTGGAGCTGGCAGCCTGTACAGAGGAGACAGGATCTTATCTTTGCGAGTCAGCGATTACTTACAAAGTAAACGAGCAATGCAAATAAATGACAAAACTAGGATTGCTTCAGGCTGAAGCTTCCAAGACACATCTGCGATTTGTAAATCTCACACTACTCGCTATTACTCGCTTCCCCATTCATTAACATTGGACTCGCTAGACTCGCAACGAGTAGCGAGTCCTGGGCTCGGAATCGCTAGAGTCAAGCGATTCCGAGTAATTTAGGATTCGCCCATCACTAATTTTGATCAAACTCTTAGTTCTGATTTTGTTCTCTGATGTGACCTCTTGATATGACCCTATGTGACTACCCTTCTTCCCGCTGGTTTGTTCTACCGGATGGGGGCTAATCTGTGGTCCCATGTGCAGGGAAAGATGAGAGCCCTGCATGCGAGTCTGCACCAAAGGCATAAATATACATCATAGGTCGTGAAGGGGTTAAAAACAGTAAAGGCTTGTCAAAAAGACTTCGGATTTATTGGATTGAATGGTTTTTCGAAATAGGTCATGAGAAAAAAGGGAACCAGAAGCTGCTTATTGCTTGATCACCATTATATTTGGGAACAGTTGGGGATATATAAGGTGTCTTTATATAAATAAATATATACATACATATACAATGCCATAATGTATTTGTTCTGTTCAGAATTCATTTGGATACAGTGTCAATATATAAGGTTTTTAGATACTGTGATGGAGTACATCACTTATTAATGAGGCTGGAGTCCCACTAGCGAGAGTAATGCGATAAACTCACGCACCTCTCGCATTGGATCAACTGGCACGGCTGCTCGCTCCCCAGACAGGAGCATGTAGCCGAATAGTAATACAAGAAACTGTTGTCCGGAGAGCGGGCGGCCGTGCCAGGTGATCCGATGCGAGAGTTGCGTGAGTTTCTCACATAACTCTCGATAGTAGGACCCCGGCCTTAGTCTTGTTGTTCCACCTGCAGCTGCTACTGATTACTCAGACCCATTAGTCCTGAGTGACACCACTATGAAGAGACGCTATATAACTAATGTTAATGTGACCGCACTGATGGGCTCATTCTGGAGCTCTAATGCTATCTCTATATGTGGAAATTCTAATCAACTCCTGCATAAAAATCATAGCAGCCATGAAATATTTATTACATTTATTATAGCAGCTTTCAATTCCATTATTCATTTGAGATCTAAATATGGTTTTGAATAATCTTTGTCACCTTCGTGGATGGTAATCTGTGATAGCAGTAGTGTAATGTTCTTTATGTCACCTGCAAAATAAATGTTTTCATCCTTAAAATACATAAACACAAACTGCACAAAAGTCAACATTGGAGAGAATCCATATGAGCCAAACACATTTTGATCCCAATTTCCTAAATACTTACGTTTTGATTAATGTTTTGAAATTTGAGGTGTGTAGATCCAATAAATTATCGGACATCTCGCTGCCATATTGATGCATTAAAAATGTTGAAAAGGGTTACAATATGAATAAACTATTATACTCAGCTTCTCTTCAGTCTCCACACATCTATCCCATTGTCACTACCACCTCCTTGCCTAAATTTCTGATCACAAATCTTCAACCATCCTTCCATTACATGTATTGTTGTACTGCTGATGACCAGGTTTCAAATGGTCACATGGGGCACAATGCATAGCATTGACATTTATGACGAGCATCGTGTCACACACATGAGAATTTGTTAGTACTGACTCTGGAACACCCAGCAAGAAATAAAGCTAATGGGTATGATGAATATAGTGGGCGACCAAAGTAGGAGAAGTGTAGGGAGAGCTCAATGAGGGTGGGTATTAGTGATCCTTCCGCACTGGCTACCCATACATGATAGGATCCAATTTAAATTGCTTGTTCTAACCCACAGTTCTCTTCACAGTGCAGCACCCCCCTACCTCTCCACCCTCATCTCTGTCTATCAACCCACCTGTCCTCTTCACAGTGCAGCACCCCCCTACCTCTCCACCCTCATCTCTGTCTATCACCCCACCTGTCCTCTTCACAGTGCAGCACCCCCCTACCTCTCCACCCTCATCTCTGTCTATCACCCCACCTGTCCTCTTCACAGTGCAGCACCCCCCTACCTCTCCACCCTCATCTCTGTCTATCACCCCACCTGTTCTCTTCACAGTGCAGCACCCCCCTACCTCTCCACCCTCATCTCTGTCTATCACCCCACCTGTCCTCTTCACAGTGCAGCACCTCCCTACCTCTCCACCCTCATCTCTGTCTATCACCCCACCTGTTCTCTTCACAGTGCAGCACCCCCCTACCTCTCCACCCTCATCTCTGTCTATCACCCCACCTGTTCTCTTCACAGTGCAGCACCCCCCTACCTCTCCACCCTCATCTCTGTCTATCACCCCACCTGTCCTCTTCACAGTGCAGCACCTCCCTACCTCTCCACCCTCATCTCTGTCTATCACCCCACCTGTTCTCTTCACAGTGCAGCACCTCCCTACCTCTCCACCCTCATCTCTGTCTATCACCCCACCTGTTCTCTTCACAGTGCAGCACCCCCTACCTCTCCACCCTCATCTCTGTCTATCACCCCACCTGTTCTCTTCACAGTGCAGCACCTCCCTACCTCTCCACCCTCATCTCTGTCTATCACCCCACCTGTCCTCTTCACAGTGCAGCACCTCCCTACCTCTCCACCCTCATCTCTGTCTATCACCCCACCTGTCCTCTTCACAGTGCAGCACCCCCCTACCTCTCCACCCTCATCTCTGTCTTTCACCCCACCCATCCTCTTCACAGTTCAGCACCTCCATAGCTCTCCACCCTCATCTCTGTCTATCACCCCACCTGTCCTCTTCACAGTGCAGCACCTCCCTACCTCTCCACCCTCATCTCTGTCTTTCACCCCACCCATCCTCTTCACAGTTCAGCACCTCCCTAGCTCTCCACCCTCATCTCTGTCTATCACCCCACCTATCCTCTTCACAGTGCAGCACCTCAATACCTCTCCACCCTCATCTCTGTCTATCACCCCACCTATCCTCTTCACAGTGCAGCACCTCCATACCTCTCCACCCTCATCTCTGTCTATCACCCCGCCTGTTCTCTTCACAGTGCAGCACCTCCCTACCTCTCCACCCTCATCTCTGTCTATCACCCCACCTGTCCTCTTCATAGTGCAGCACCTCCCTACCTCTCCACCCTCATCTCTGTCTATCACCCCACCTGTCCTCTTCATAGTGCAGCACCTCCCTACCTCTCCACCCTCATCTCTGTCTATCACCCCACCTGTCCTCTTCATAGTGCAGCACCTCCCTACCTCTCCACCCTCATCTCTGTCTATCACCCCACCTGTTCTCTTCACAGTGCAGCACCTCCCTACCTCTCCACCCTCATCTCTGTCTATCACCCCACCTGTCCTCTTCATAGTGCAGCACCTCCCTACCTCTCCACCCTCATCTCTGTCTATCACCCCACCAGTCCTCTTCACAGTGCAGCACCTCCCTACCTCTCCACCCTCACCTTTCTTTCACCCCACCCATCCTCTTCACAGTTCAGCACCTCCATAGCTCTCCACCCTCATCTCTGTCTATCACCCCACCTGTCCTCTTCACAGTGCAGCACCTCCCTACCTCTCCACCCTCATCTCTGTCTTTCACCCCACCCATCCTCTTCACAGTTCAGCACCTCCCTAGCTCTCCACCCTCATCTCTGTCTATCACCCCACCTATCCTCTTCACAGTGCAGCACCTCAATACCTCTCCACCCTCATCTCTGTCTATCACCCCACCTATCCTCTTCACAGTGCAGCACCTCACTACCTCTCCACCCTCACCTTTCTTTCACCCCACCCATCCTCTTCACAGTTCAGCACCTCCATAGCTCTCCACCCTCATCTCTGTCTATCACCCCACCTGTCCTCTTCACAGTGCAGCACCCCCCTACCTCTCCACCCTCATCTCTGTCTATCACCCCACCTGTCCTCTTCACAGTGCAGCACCTCCATACCTCTCCACCCTCATCTCTGTCTATCACCCCACCAGTCCTCTTCGCTGTGGAAGTGACTTTAGATTAACATCTGCATTAATCCAAACCTCCCATTCCCAGCTCCAAGACTTTTGCTGAGCTGCACCAATCCTCTGGAATGGTCCACCCCAATTAGGTCTATTCACAACTTATACACTTTTATGCACTCCCTAAAAACACATCATTTTAAAGTGGCCTATCATGCTCCCTAATCAAAGTCATTTCGATATAGCCTATTTACTACTTTTCTGAACATAATTCTGTGAAACTGCACCAGAACCAAACACCCTACACAGATTGGCTGGTGATGACTCATGGAGATTTTATCTATTCCCTGTTTCCTTAAGATGGCTGGACCATCATTGTAAGTAAGCCCCTGTACTTTGTGTCACCCCAACCTCATTGTAGATTGTAAGCTCTTAGGAGCAGGGCTGTCATTATATTGCTTTAATTATTGTATTCTCTGATAACTGTTACTTATGGCTGCTTGTATATGAACCTCTAAATTGTAAGCACTACAGAATATTTTGGTGCTATATAAATAAATATTATTATATTATTAATGAGTGAGCACTTCCATGCTCGGGAGCTCAGAACTCATAACAAGCAGTTTGACCCTTTGACGGGCTCGACTTGATTACCAAGTATAATGGCAGTCAATTGGGAACATAAGTTTCCCATTGATTTCCATTCTACTTGAAACAGTTGAGCACAGCAATCATCATACTGCTGCTTACGAGAACCGCGCACCCGCGCATGGTAGTGCTCACTTATTAATTATAAGAATTGGTCAAATTGAATCAACGAGCCCAAAATGAGCAAATCAGTGAAAGTCTCTCAACCTCAGCACATAAATAAACTATGTTGAATATAGGTGAAATATCGGCAGTACTTTGTGTCAGCTCAGCATCCCAAACTGGATCTTCAGAGGTTTCTTTAGAGAGGGACAAATAAATATCAGAATGTTTCTCCCTCAGTCGGATCTCTGTGTAGTGATAACGTTCTGATTGGAACTTCACCGTCTGAAAATATAAAATGGCAGGATTACAAAGAATGAAAAATGTCTGAGTTAATGTGGTAGATGTTTCAGGACTTATTTCATGTAAATTTCATTAAAGAAGGCAGCCTTCAAGGTGATTCATGGAGCCCAAAACATGGGAAGTATGACTCGCCGCTAGTGATGATCAAGTGTTCGGGTGTTCGATAATCAGAAGAAGCAGTTGGATGTTCGGATGGATGCGACTCGAGGACCCCAGTATAATGGAAGTCAATAGAAGATTTCCTGGAAAAGTGCTTGAGTATCCCGTCGACTTCCATTACACTCGAATCGCGCCTATCTGAGCACCCAACGTCTACTTCCAATTACCGAGCACCCAAGCATGGCAGTGCTCACTCATCATTAATTGCAACCAACTGCTTGATCACAGTAACATACATTTTCCTCTGGAGCGTTCTGGCATTTCAGAGAATGTATCATTTATAGAAGGGACCAAGGTGCATGTCTGAAGACTTGTTCTTCTCTGCACATCCTTCCATCTGATTGACAGGTGTCTCTTCATTGAATAGACCTGTCAATCACCAGCACTTGACGTTATCCAGGCAGAGCACTGGGCTGGTTTCATCTATGGCAATGGTTCTTGGACGCCTCTTCAAACTATACACTCTCTACAGGGCTGAACCTTTGCAGGGAAAATACCTTGTGTGTAGTCATGCTGTGTACTTTTTTTAATTAGTTTATCACATGCAGGTATGACATACAGTCAGGTATAGTTCCTGCTCTGCCCCCTCTGTTTATTTAAGAACTGCTTGCACATAGGGTGGTGAGTTTCTAGGATTTGGGACAATCCAGATTAGGTAAACCACAATGTGGTGGCCTTTACACTTTATTGATCAGAAGGGTATCAATTACCTACCTGATATTTTTTACATGTATTACTTTTATTTCTTTTCTTATTGCAGGGAATCTATTTGTTTGTTCCAGGTGGTGGCTCAGTGGTTTACACTGCCGCTTTGAAACTCTTTTATCTTGGCTTTAAATCCCACATAGGACAACATCTACAAGGAGTTTGTACAGTTCCTTGAATGAGTATTCTAAGACGTTTTTCACATTACACCCAAATAATTACATCTATTTTATTGTTTTTTTTTATGTGATGCCAACACAAAGAAGAAAGTATGTATGAATTGTAAAGGAAATGATACTTGGTTTTCTAAGTATTATCTAATATATAAAGCTGAATGTGTGTGTATGTATGTGTGTGTGTGTGTGTATATCCGGGATTGGCATCTACACCGTCGCAACTACAGCCGCAAAATTTTGCACAGTCACACGTCTGGACCCCGATAGCGTCATAGCCTATGTTGTGAGGCGAAATTTTAACCCTGCGCGTTCCAGTTCACCAAACAATTTTGCCCCTATCTACATAATGGGGAAAAAGTGAATGGAAAACTGTTGGAGGAAAATCGACAGCTGTCAGCTATAGAGACAAAATTTTGCACAGTCACACGTCTGGACCCCGGGAGCGTCATAGGCTATGTTGTGAGGTGAAATTTTAACCCCGCGCATTCCAATTCACCAAACAATTTTGCCCCTATCTACATAATGGGGAAAAAGTGACAGTTACCAGTTGACAGTTGTGAATGAGAGGGGATTAATGATAGCGCCAAAGACTAACAGCACATACCAGCATATACTCACTAAGGCCCCTTTCACATCAGCGTTTTTTTTAAATCGCGGCAGATGCGGTGAAAAAACCGCATCTGCCGCGATTACCGCATACCGGCTGCACTTGCGGCACGGTTGCGGCAAGCCCCATACAATGTATAGGCGGGCTTGCGGCAGGTGCGGAAAGTGCGGTTTTGGCACCTGCCGCAAGTGCCAAAACCGCACTTGCCGCATCTGCCGCAAGCCCGCCTATACATTGTATGGGGCTTGCTGCAACCTTGCCGCAACCGTGCCGCAAGTTCAGCCAGTATGCGGTAATCGCGGCAGATGCGTTTTTTTCACCGCCTCTGCTGCGATTTAAAAAAAACGCTGATGTGAAAGGGGCCTAAGGTGGGGCCCTAACATGGGATATTCACCATGCACAGGGACATGTATACACACCACACGCACACAAAGAGTAACAGCAAGTGTATAGTCGCTAAAGTGCAGCCCCAACATTGGATACTCACCACGCACCCGAACAAAGACACACACACCACAAAGAGACACACACAACACAGAGACACACACACACCCCCAAGGGGACACACACACACTCTATAGCGACACATGCACTCACCCCACAGGGACACACACACACCACAAAGAGACACACATTACACAGACACACACACCACACAGACCCCCCCCACAGGGACACACACACATAGCCACCCTATAGGGACACATGCACTCACCCCACAGGGACACACACACCACAAAGAGACACAAATACACCACACAGACCCCCCCATAGGGACACACACACATGCACACCCTATAAGGACACATGCACTCACCCCTCAGGGACACACACACACCACAAAGAGACACACACAACACAGAGACACACACACCCCACACAGACACCCCCCACAGGGACACACACACATACACACCCTATAGGGACGCATGCACTCACCCCACAGGGACACACACACACACCACAAAGAGACACACACAACACAGATACCACACACACACACCACACAGACCCCCCCACAGGGACACACACACATACACACCCTATAGGGGCACATGCACTCAGCCCACAGGGACACACACACACCACAAAGAGACACACACAACAGAGACACACACAACACAGAGACACACACACACCCCCAAGGGGACACACACACACTCTATAGCGACACATGCACTCACCCCACAGGGACACACACACACCACAAAGAGACACACAACACAGACACACACACCACACAGACCACCCCCACAGGGACACACACACATAGCCACCCTATAGGGACACATGCACTCACCCCACAGGGACACACACACACCACAAAGAGACACACATAACACAGACACACACACCACACAGACCCCCCCCACAGGGACACACACACATAGCCACCCTATAGGGACACATGCACTCACCCCACAGGGACACACACACCACAAAGAGACACAAATACACCACACAGACCCCCCCACAGGGACACACACACATGCACACCCTATAGGGACACATGCACTCACCCCTCAGGGACACACACACACCACAAAGAGACACACACAACACAGAGACACACACACACACCACACAGACCCCCCCACAGGGACACACACACATACACACCCTATAGGGGCACATGCACTCAGCCCACAGGGACACCACACACCACAAAGAGACACACACAACAGAGACACACACCACACAGACCCCCCCCACAGGGACACACACACCACACAAACAGACACAGATGTGCACAAATAACCTCACACAACTCGCCTCATACGTGTGCTATCTTTATTTTCCAAACATAAACATCTGACTAAAAACAGCCAATGTGCAACACATGTGCCATATAGGGAATTAAGGCAGATGTCAGTCACATGAGCTGTCTATTATGTGTATGTGTGAGGTAACATATACTGCCCGGCCAGGGGGAGGGTTTACTGTTGGCTGGAGATTTATTAGGCTGCCTTTAGCAACCAATCACAGCTCAGCTTCTATTTTCCTACAGGTCATTAATATGACATATTCAAATTCTATTTTGTTATAGCTAACAGCAGTTATTTATTAACCCGGGCGTAGCCGGGTACTACAGCTAGTTAAAATAGAAATCGGAAAATTGTGATGTGCATTTGTATTTATCCCCATGAGTCAATACTATGTAGGACCACCTTCCTCTGTCTTTTGTGAGCTGTCTCTCCAGGTTTCAACATCTAAGGCTGGGTTCACATTGGCGTTCCCCTCCGCAGCGTTCTGCGGAGGGGAAGCGCCATGTGTGCGCAGCCAGCACAAGCCCCTATCTTTATAATGGGAGCGCATGGTGCTGCGCTTGACTGCCCATGACCGTGCGCTCCCATTCACTCCTATATCTGATCTGTACGCAAGCGGACGCCTGCGCACAAATCACACAGTCTCGTCCGCACCAGTGACGCGACATGTTGCATTCCTGGTGCGGACAAGACTGTGTGATTTGTGCCCAGGCATCCGCCTGCGTACAGATCACATATGGCAGTGAATGGGAGCGCACGGTAATAAAGATAGGGGCTTGTGCTGGCTGCGCACACTTGGCGCTTCCCCTCCGCAGAATGCTGCGGAGGGGAACGCCAATGTGAACCCAGCCTAAAGGTGACATTTTTGTCTCTTCTTATTTGCACACAAACTCATTGAGATTGAATGAAGGTGTCTGTGAACAGCAATTTTTGAGTCTTTTCACAGTCTCAGTATGTTGAGGGTCCTTGTCCTGCTGGAAGGTGAACCTGCACTTCAGTCTAAAATCTTTTGTAGCTTTTAATGGATTTTTCTTCAGGATTTCCATTCATCTTCCCATCACCTCTGACTAGCTTCCCTGCCCCTGCTGCCCCAAGCCTCCCCATAGCAGGACACTGCCTCCACCATGTGTGACGATGGGGATGAGGTTTTCAGGCTGAAGGGTTGGTTTTCAAACACAGAGCACTTTGCATTTAGACCAAAAATGTCTTATTTGGTCTCATCTGAACAGAGAACCTTCTTTCACATGATGATTGTGTACCTTATATGGATTTTTGCAAACTGCAAATGAGACTCTTTACGGTTTTTCTTTTAAAAATGTCTTTTATTTTCTTCTTTTTCATAAAGGGCAGATTTGTGGAGCCTATGACACACATATACACACATACACACACACATATACTGTATATATATATATATATATATATATATATATATATATATATACGGTATATATATATACTAGAAAAAAGTACTCTGCAGCACACAGCTACTCCCAATGATGTACATGTGCTGACAAGCTATATATACCTGAGAAAAAAGTTTAAAAACTTACGTTTTTTCAAAAAACTCAAAAATCTTATCTTTTTATTTCTGAAGTTCTTGGTACACACATTGGCCAATGTCTGTTTGCTCATCGACTGCAAAAAAGTGACTTCAGGTCCGATGAGTCCTACGCTGATATCCCTATCCTCCTTGTCCACTCCCCCACTTCTCAGTGGGCAGACACCACCTCGACCCTAGATCACCTGTGGTCAATGAGGGTGCAGATTGCAGTAAGGAGCCAGCAACTTAAAATACAAAAGAGAAAAAAACTGCACAGCACACTCAGACAATGTGAACTGGTGCCAGCAGTGACGCTGGATATAAACTAGAAAAAAGTACTCTGCAGGGAGTAGCTGTGTGCTGCAGAGTACTTTTTTCTAGTTCATATCCAGCGTCACTGCTGGCACCAGTTCACATTGTCTGAGTGTGCTGTGCAGTTTTTTTCTTTTTTGTTTTTTTATATATATAATATATATATAATGGTTGTCACAGACTTCCGGGGCCTATGTCGATATCCCACAATGCACCGCGGTGCCATTGTGGGATAGCGACAGAGGCGCCGGGAGAAAGTGACACCGGCGACACCGCTACCGTCGGGAGATCAGCGGCACTAGCCGCTGATCTTCGACGGGAGCAACCGGTCAGCACCTGCGCCTCGGAGTGCACCGCCGAAGCAGCCGGGAAATGAGCGCCGCAAACGGCGCTCATCTCCCAGCTGCATGGAGCGGAAGTGCCCCGACTGCCATATTGGAACACCCAAGTTACAGGTATTCCTATATGGTGGCCAGGATTCTAATCCCCCGCCAAAGCCGGGGTCACGCGCTGAGATCGCTGATTGGTCGCCGTCATAGGCGGCGACCAATCAGCGCTCTTGGCGCGTGATTTGAATCCGGATCCGCTCAGCCAATGAGTGAAGCGAGATTCAAATATCCCGCCAAGGCGCGAGGCGCCTCGCCGATTAGTCGAGTGCGGTCAGCGCCGACCAATCAGCGAGCGGCGATTCAAGTCACGCGTTGAGAGCGCTGATTGGTCGCCGCCATCGGAGGCACCAGTGCTCTTGCCAAGTGATTTAAATCGCGCCTTGGCACATGATTTGAATCCCGCTCTGTTCAGCCAATGAGCGGGATTCAAATCTCCTGCCAAGGCGCGAGGCGCCTCCCTGATTGGTCGCCGCGCAGTCAGTAGCAACCAATCAACAAGGCGGCACGGTATTGGTGGGAGATTTAAATCTGCCCGCATATACCGCTCAGCTGATTGGTTGAGAGCCGGGTAGCATGCGACCAATCAGCTGAGGGCAGGTTTAAATTTCCCGCCAATACCGCGCTGCTCAGCGGTATTGGCAGGAGATTTAAAGCTGACTCAGTGGTTAGCACTATACTGTGGCTCAGATGTTAGCACTGTATGGTGGCTCAGTGGTGAGCACTGTGTGGTGGCTCAGTGGTTAGCACTGTGTGGTGGCTCAGTGGTTAGCACTGTATATGCTGGCTCAGTGGTTAGCATTGTATGGTGGCTCAGTGCTTATCACTGTGTGGTAATATAGTAACATAGTAACATAGTTTTTAAGGTTGAAGGAAGACTTTAAGTCCATCTAGTTCACCCCATAGCCTAACATGTTGATCCAGAGGAAGGCAAAAAAAAACCATGTGGCAACACTAAGCTCCACATTGGGGGAAAAAATTCCTTCCTGACTCCAGATATGGCAATCAGACTAGTTCCCTGGATCAACGCCCTATCAAAGAATCTAGTATGTATAACTGGTAATATTATAGTTTTCAAGAAAGGCATCCAGGCCCTTCTTAAATGTTAGTAGTGAGTCACTCATTACAACATCATGTGGCAGAGAGTTCCATAGTCTCACTGCTCTTACAGTAAAGAATCCGCGTCTGTGATTATGATTAAACCTTCTTTCCTCCAGATGTAGAGGACGCCCCCTTGTCCCCGTCTCAGGCCTAATAGTAAAGAGATCATTAGAAAGTTCTCTGTACTGTCCCCTCATATATTTATATATTATTATAAGATCACCCCTAAGCCTTCGCTTTTCCAAGCTAAATAGCCCCAAGTTTAATAACCTGTCTTGGTATTGCAGACCCCTTAGTCCTCTAATGACTTTTGTCGCTCTTCTCTGGACCCGCTCTAGTTCAGCTATGTCTTTCTTATACACCGGAGACCAGAATTGTACACAGTATTCTAAGTGTGGTCGCACTAGTGACTTGTATAGAGGTAAAATTATGTTCTCCTCATGAGCATCTATGTCTCTTTTAATGCATCCCATTATTTTATTTGCCTTTGCAGCAGCTGCCTGACACTGGCCACTAAATGTGAGTTTGTCATCTACCCATACACCCAGGTCTTTTTCAGTGACAGTTTTGCCCAGTGTTTTACAATTAAGCACATAATTATACTTTTTGTTTCCTCTGCCCAAGTGCATGACTTTACATTTATCCCCATTAAAGCGCATTTGCCATTTAGCAGCCCAAGCTTCTAGTTTACATAAATCCTCCTGTAATATAAAATTGTCCTCCTCTGTATTGATTACCCTGCAGAGTTTAGTGTCATCTGCAAATATTGAGATTCTACTCTGTATGCCCCCTACAAAGTCATTAATAACTATATTAAATAGAAGCGGGCCCAACACTGACCCCTGTGGTACCCCACTGTTAACTGTGACCCATTCTGAGTGTGTTCCATTAATAACCACCCTCTGTTTCCTATCACTAAGCCAGTTCTTAACCCACTTACACATATTTTCCCCTATCCCCATTGCCCTCATTTTATGTATCAACCTTTTATGTGGCACCGTATCAAAAGCTTTTGAAAAGTCCATATACACCACATCCACTGCATTTCCTTGGTCCAGTCCAGAACTTACTTCTTCATAGAAGCTTATTCGATTAGTTTGACAGGAACGGTCCCTCGTAAAACCATGTTGATAATGGGTCATGAGGTTATTTTTCTTCAGATACTTCAGTATAGCATCTCTTAGAAAACTCTCTAGGATTTTACCCACAGTAGAGGTTAAGCTTACTGGCCTATAATTTCCAAGTTCAGTTTTTGTCCCCTTTTTGAATATTGGCACCACATTTGCTATACGCCAGTCCTGTGGTACAGACCCTGTTATTATGGAATCTTTAAATATTAAAAATAATGGTCTATCTATGACAGTACTTAATTCCTGCAGCACTCTGGGGTGTATCCCATCCGGGCCCGGGGATTTGTCAATTTTAGTGATTTTTAGATGATGCCGTACTTCCTCTTGGGTTAAGCAGGTGACATTTAATTGAGAATTTCTGTTATCACTGATCATATTGTCTGTCATGGGATTTTCTTGTGTAAATACTGTTGAAAAAAAGTCATTTAGCATATTGGCTTTTTCCTCATCCTCATCCACCATTTCACCCAGACTATTTTTAAAGGGGCCAACACCATCATTTTTTAGTTTCTTACTATTTATGTAGTTAAAAAATATTTTGGGATTCTTTTTACTTTCTCTGGCAATGAGTCTTTCTGTCTCAATCTTTGCTGCCTTGATTTGCTTTTTACAAATGTTATTTAATTTTCTGTATTTATTTAATGCCTCATCACTACCTACTTGCTTTAATTCCCCAAATGCTTTCTTTTTGTCACATATTGCACCTCTTACCGCTTTATTTAGCCATAGTGGTTTCCTCCTATTTCTAGCATGCTTATTCCCATAGGGTATATATTGTGCACAGGTCCTATTCAGGATGCTAATAAACATCTCCCATTTGTGTTGTGTACTTTTATGTCTCAGGACATCGTCCCAGTTTATTGCACTAAGATCATCTCTCAACCGTTGGAAATTTTCCTTCCTGAAGTTTAGTGTCCTTGTAGCCCCTCTACTACACGTCTTAGTAAAGGATACTTGAAAGCTTATTAAGTTATGATCACTATTACCCAAGTGACCTCCAACCCGTATATTTGATATGTGGTCCGGCCTGTTGGTTAATATTAGGTCCAGCAGTGCCCCCCTTCTTGTTGGGTCCTGAACCAGTTGTGAAAGGTAATTGTCTCTCATAGTTTTCAAAAACTTATTACCTTTGCTGGAACTGCAGGTTTCTGATCCCCAATGTATTTCAGGGTAGTTGAAGTCCCCCACAATAATGACTTCTCCCTGAGTCGCTGCTTCATCTATTTGCTTTATGAGGATATTCTCCTCCACTTCCATTATTGTTGGGGACTTATAACAAACCCCTATCAGTAATTTATTATTTTTCCCCCTCCCCTTATTTCCACCCACAGGGACTCTACATTTCCATTAGATTCACCTATATTATCACGCAGGATGGGTTTTAAGGATGATTTTACATATAAACATACACCTCCTCCTCGCCTATTTGTACGGTCATTTCTGAACAGACAATAGCCCTGTAAATTAACAGCCCAGTCATGGCTCTCGTCCAGCCAAGTCTCCGAAATCCCCACCATGTCATAATTATTTTCCAACAAAATCAATTCTAATTCCTCCATTTTGTTGGTGAGGCTTCTGGCATTAGTGTACATGCACTTTATGCATCTCTCTTTACCTCTATTCCTTCCTACTAGATTGACTGTTCTAACCCCACCCCCCATGCCACCCCCAATTTTATTACTTGTGCTCAGATTACTATTTACACTATCTTCCCCTCCTATACAATGAATACCCTCCCCCAAAATCCCTAGTTTAAACACTCCTCCAACCTTCTAGCCATTTTCTCCCCCAGCACAGCTGCACCCTCCCCATTGAGGTGCAGCCCGTCCCTAGCATAGAACCTGTAGCCAACAGAGAAGTCGGCCCAGTTCTCCAGGAACCCAAACCCCTCCTTCCTACACCAATTCCTGAGCCACTTATTTATCTCCCTAATCTCCCTTTGCCTCTCTGGTGTGGCACGTGGTACAGGCAGTATTTCAGAGAATACTACCTTGGAGGTCCTTGCCTTAAGCTTGGTGGCTCAGTGATTAGCACTGTATATAATAATAATAATAATAATAATAAAGCTTTATTTATATAGCGCCAACATATTCCGCAGCGCTTTACAATGTAGGGTTAGAGTACAGAAAATATAATACAGTAAGTAATTACAGTAGAGAACAAATATAGTACAATAATTGGATACAAAACAATAGGCATAGAATCAATGTAAAAAGAAAATACAATAAATAAAGCAAGAAATGAAGGTGACCCTGCTCAAAAGAGCTTACAATCTACGACGGGATAGGGGTTGCACAAGGTACAGGGGCTTATTGCACTGATGGTCCAGGCATCTTGAGGAAATGGGGCATAGAACTAAGCTTACATGGATGGTCATTATACAGTCTGTGTAGACCTTTTTTGGTTTGGTGGAGTTTATAGAAGAGTAATATCCAGAGGGATAGCCCATTCACTGTCTACAGTACAAAGGACTTCTATTAGGGAGTATGATATGATAGGATATGGAGGCTCAGTGGTGAGCACTGTGTGGTGGCTCAGTGGTTAGCACTGTGTGGTGGCTCAGTGGTTAGCACAGTATATGGTGGCTCAGTGGTTAGCACTGTATATGGTGGCTCAGTGGTTAGCACTGTATATGGTGGCTCAGTGGTTAGTACTGTATATGGTGGCTCAGTGGTTAGCACTGTATATGGTGGGTCAGTGGTTAGCACTGTATGGTGGCTCAGTGGTTAGCACAGTATATGGTGGGTCAGTGGTTAGCACTGTATATGGTGGGTCAGTGGTTAGCACTGTATATGGTGGCTCAGTGGTGAGCATTGTATGGTGGCTCAGTGATGGGAGGCAGGCACACGGGAGGCAGAAGGCACAGAGGAGGCAAGGGACAGGAGAGACAGAGCACACAGGGTGAGACAGCGCACACAGGAAGAGACAGCGCACACAGGGGCTGAGAGCACACAGAATGGAGAGAAATGCATAGTGAGACAGAGCGCACAGGGGAAGAGACAGCACAGACAGGAGAGAGCGCACAAGGGGACACAGGCACAGACACTGCCCTCCTGATGCAATAGCATGGGCCTATTTCTAGTATATATATGTGGCACCCTGGCACCTTGTTGGGCACCACAGAAATCCTTAGGGCATGACTGGAGTTAACAGCAAAGCAATACTCACAAAACACTACAACACCTTAGTACACCTGGTTTCACCCCAAGCCTCTAGGGGGAGCTCCACTGGTCACTTTGAGCCAGTTCCTCCTATAAATAGAGTCTTGGAGGGAGAAACACCAGAGTGTGTGCAGTCGCTACAAGAGCTGCCAGCCTGTGTGCAACCTCCATCCTATGAGGGACACACTAGGCCCCACCAGCCAGCTAGCAAGTGAGGAAATCCCTGCAACTGGGATAAGAGGAAGAAGTAGAACACCTCTCAGGAACACAGAGTTATTCTGACTCTTTCCTTAATAACCGGTTACTGGAACCAAAGCTGTGGAAGCTACATAGCCACTGCAGAGAACCAGCATACTTCACAGGGAGTCTAGCCCCCTGTTCACCTGTCGCACCTACCAACGAGAGCCCAGGGAAGAAGGTAGAATTATCATCACCCTTTTACAGTGCCCTCAGTGCTGACAACCAGGTGAAGTCCGTTCTATTGAACACACTGCCCGGTCCGGCTGGATTCCACATCCACTCGACCCTAGCACCAGAAGTATAGAGAGAAGGAAGCCTACACAAACTGCTTGCTGTGAATCTCCAGGATTGCTAACTTCACTAACCCGGTCTGGCGTACCAGAAAACCACCAGTAAAGGTACTGAAAAGACTTTGGCGTGTCTGTGTCTGACTCCTGGGCCTAACCGCAGTATTACCACAGCCGCCTCACAACATCTTGTGCAGCTCCTGGCTCTGGGGACTCCCGATCATCTTGTGGGGAGCATCCCATCTTGCTGCTTAACATCCACCGGAGACCTAGCAGCGCTGGTAAAGTTACCAGAACACCCGCAGGTGGCGTCACGAAGACAATTAATCCCTACTGTTCCGCCATCCCCCCTATTGATCTGGACCACCGGGCCTCACAGCCGCAGGCGCGGTTCCGTGACAAAGAGGAAAGTCTACGCCTGTGACGTGAACACCCCGGTCACGGTGAGTCAGAATTTGGCGTCACGAACAGGATACGAGCAGGCCCGTTATCACGGGTATTGTGTGCTATTTATTGACTGTAAATATCGAACTGTATATTTGGTCCGCCATTGCTGCGCGAAAGGCTGGAAAAGAAGGGGCATGACTGTGCAAAGGGCGCGAAGATTGGCCCCGCCCCCACACTCTGACGACTTCCTCTGTACGCAGCAGGAACCGGAAACTCACGTGGTGCCTCACTCCTCACCGTGAGGCCGACAGTTCCGTTTGAAACCGAGAGACTGGCCGCGCTTAACTAAGGGGGAGTGACCATGAGTAACCCGGCTCCCAACAACGCGGCACCCCCGCTAAACCAAGCGGCACCTCAAAACATACCTCTTGGTGGACAGCAACAAGCCGGCGGTATGCCACAGCAACCCGCTCCGATTATGCTGTTATCTCTGCCTTACGTTCCGAATGCGACCTGGTTACCTAAATACAGCGGTGTACCCAGCACCTTGGAGAACTTCCAGAGGAAGATATGCCAGACGCTGGACATGTACGCTATGACCGGTAAGCAGAGAGCTTCAGTTGTTATGGGACAGTTAACCGGCGCAGCCGAGCTGCAGAGCCGCAGCTGGCCTGTAGAAACTCAGGAATCTGTGGAGCAGATATTCGCTAAATTAACCCGGGTTTTTGAACGCCATACCGAAGATGAATTAAGACTGTCATTCTATCGTTGTAACCAAGGGACACAAGAAAGTGTTCTAGATTATTCACTGCGATTGCAAGAAGCATTAAGACTGTTAAAACAAGTTGATCCTGATGGTGTCAGAGATGAAAACAAAGCGTTAATTGAACAATTTATTGTGGGCCTTAAACTATCTGAGGATAGAAAGCAAGCAAGCTGGTGGTCCATACAAAATCCTGGCGCAGAGTTTGACACCTTGAGAGACTTAACAGTTTGGGGACAACGCCTCGCCGAAGTGCCTGATCCCGCTTCGCAGCAGCAGTATTTTGACACCCCTTCTGTGCCGGCAGCAGCATCTCCAATCCCTGCGATTCAGTCCAGTGCACAGACTGTAACACCTGACCGGTTTGAGCAACTGTGTGCTAATGTCGAGCAGCTGATGAAGGACGTGGCCAAGCTACAAGCTGGGAGAAGACCTAAGACAGATGTAAGGTCATCGGACAAGATTCAGCTCGACGACAGCCCTGATGACGTCCCGTGGATGAGGAGAAAGACACAGCAGCCGTGAGGAAAACCTGCAGACCGCCGCAGTCCTGACAGACGCCGCACCAGTCAGCAGAACGACCTAGGAGGACGTACTTCACAGTCTCGTCCTTTAAACGGGCAAACCCTGGGCGAGAAGGGCCAACCCCAGGAGTAGACTGTCCAGGCCCAACGTCCAGCTGGGAATACAAGTATGTAGGAGACTGTCCATATCTACCAATCGTCATCGATGGCATCGCTATATCCGCCTTGATAGACACTGGATCCCAGGTGACATCCATCCTGAGTACCCTTTACAAGCAGTTCTGGCCTGATGTTAAGCTAGAGCCCCCAAATCCCGATATGAACCTTCAGGCAACTAATGGTTTTCTAGTTACAATAGAGGGACAATGGGAAGCTACAGTAAAGGTGGGAAGGGTCCAGCTGAAGAACCAGGGTATCTTAGTGGTTCAGGATAAGCCAAACAACAAAGATCCATATGTAATACTGGGTACTAATATTATGGTTAAATGCATCGATGAAGTGTTGTTTTTACTCCAACACAGTGTTGAAGCTGGTAGACCCAGAGAGAGGAGAGCAATCCAAAAGCAGATCCGAGCTCTGGTTTATCAACAACAGGTAACATTTAGTGATGGGCGAATCCTAAATTACTCGGAATCGCTTGACTCTAGCGAGTTCGAGCACAGGACTCGCTACTCGTTGCGAGTCTAGCGAGTCCAATGTTAATGAATGGGGAAGCGAGTAATAGCGAGTAGTGTGAGATTTACAAATCGCAGATGTGTCTCGGAAGCTTCAGCCTGAAGCAATCTTAGTTTTGTCATTTATTTGCTTTGGACTCGTTTACTTTGTAAGTAATCGCTGGGAAACTCGCACAGATAAGAGAAGAGTCCTGTCTGCTCTGTGCAGCTCCAGGGTCCTAGAGCCCGCCTGCTGCCTGATGTAGCAGTGCTGAGATTGTTCTCAGTCTGCTCATTCCCTGTGTACAGACATGAATGTCTGTGCACAGAGATGATGCAGCAGTGCTGAGATTGTTCTCAGTCTGTTCATTCCCTGTGCATAGACATCTATATCTATATACAGGGGATGTAGCAGAGAGGACATCGCGTTTTGGACTGCGCCGGACGGAAGAGGATTTTTTTAATTAAAGATGGAGTCCCTAATGGCTTTTTTTTTTATTTCTAATTAAAAAATTTCTCTGTGTTGTGTTTTTTTTAAAACAATTTAATAGAAATTCATGGCGGTCATGTCTAATATTGGCGTGACCGCCATAAATTTCGGGCTTAGGGCCAGCTGATAATACAAAGCTGGCCCTAACCTCTATTACCCAGCGTGCCACCGCCACCAGGGCCGCTGGAAGAGCGGGGTTCAGCGCCAGAGGATGGCGCTTCAATGAACGCGCCATCTTCTGGGGCGGCTGCGGGCTGCAATTTGCAGCGGGGGGTGCCCAGAAAGCTTGGGCATCCCTGCGCTGCGGATTCCAGCCCCCAGCTGCTTAGCTGTACCTGGCTAGACATAGAAATTGCGCGGAGCCCCACGCATTTTTTTGACTCCGACTCCGAGACGACTCCGAGACGACTCCGACTCCGACTCGACTCCGAGACGACTCCGACTCCGAGACGACTCCGACTCCGAGACGACTCCGACTCCGAGACGACTCCGACTCCGACTCCGACACGACTCCAACTCCGAGACGACTCCGACTCCGAGACGACTCCGACTCCGAGACGACTCCGACTCTGAGACGACTCCGAGACGACTCCGACTCCGAGACGACTCCGAGATGACTCCGACTCCGAGACGACTCCGACTCCGAGACGACTCCGACTCCGACTCCGAGACGACTCCGACTCCGAGACGACTCCGACTCCGAGACGACTCCGACTCCGAGACGACTCCGACTCCGAGACGACTCCGACTCTGAGGCGACTCCGACTCTGAGACTCCGACTCTGAGACTCCGACTCTGAGGAGACTCCGACTCCGAGACTCTGACTCTGAGCCTCTGACTCTGAAATTCATTAAATAATAAAAAAAAAAATGCGTGGGGCTCCGCGCAATTTCTATGTCTAGCCAGGTACAGCTAAGCAGCTGGGGGCTGGAATCTGCAGCGCAGGGATGCCCAAGCTTTCTGGGCACCCCCCGCTGCAAATTGCAGCCCGCAGCCGCCCCATAAGATGGCGCGTTCATTGAAGCGCCATCCTCTGGCGCTGAACCCCGCTCTTCCAGCGGCCCTGGTGGCGGTGGCACGCTGGGTAATAAAGGGGTTAATACCAGCTTTGTTATACAAGCTGGTATTAAGCCCGAGATTCTTAATGTCAGGCCACGTTTGACCCAGCCACTAAGAATCTCCAATAAAGGGTTAAAAAAACACAACACAGAGAACATTTTTTATTTGAAATAAAAAAAAAAGCCATTAGGGACTCCATCTTTAATTAAAAAAATCCTCTTCTGTCCGACGCAGTCCAAAACGCGATGTCCTCTCTGCTACATCCCCTGTGCATAAATATAGATGTCTATGCACAGGGAATGAGCAGACTGAGAACAATCTCAGCACTGCTACATCAGGCAGCAGGCGGGCTCTAGGACCCTGGAGCTGCACAGAGAAGACAGCTGGACTCGGCTCGCAAAGAAACAGCAGTTACTTTGCGAGTTTCCCTGCTATCACTGGCACAGTAGCCGAGTCTAATGCAAACAATGGCAATCCTAGTTTTGTCAGCGTTTCTGACAAAACTAGGATTGATATTGATTTGCATTGGACTCGTGCGAGTAATCACTGGGAAACTCGCAGAGTACCGAGTCCTGCGAGTCCCTTACTACTCGCCGAGTAACGAGTCCTAGCGAGTAGATTCGCCCATCCCTAGTAACATTGTCTAATGGTGAAATTGGCAGAGTGCGGGTTACAGATCCCATTCCAATTGTGGTACCGCCCAGAAGTGAAATGATGATCTGGTGTCGAGCAGCCATAGGCCTCAGAGGGCAGGACTACCAAGCTGTAGTAGAACCTGTAATGTCTGATAGTAGTCCTACGCTCTTGACAGCCAGAGGGTTGGTCAATGTGAGAAAAGGGAGAGTCCCCGTACGCATATTGAATTATGGTGATGACGAGGTCAGACTGCCAAGATGTGCAACTGTCGCAAAATTGTACCAAGTAAAAGATGATGCTGTAATTGATGTAAAATCCTCAAACCAAACAGTCACGGATGAACCCCCTCACTCCAAAGATCAGTTAGAGAAATGGTGTCAAGAACTCAGTGTAGGAACTGACAATACACCTACTCACCAGAAAAATGGAGTATACCGGGTAGTTCGGGAGTATGAAAAAGTGTTCAGTAAACACCCACTTGACTTTGGGAGGATTAAAGGGGTACAACACCATATCCCCACAGACAACCATGCACCTATCAAAGAAAGGTACAGGCCTATACCACCCACTCACTACCAAAAAGCAAAAGAGATGCTTCAGGACATGAAAAATGCAGGAGTCATTAGGGATAGCTGTAGTCCCTAGGCCGCACCACTAGTCCTGGTTAAAAAGAAAGATGGTAGTATGAGGATGTGCGTAGACTATAGGCAAATCAACAAAGTCACACACAAAGATGCATACCCGTTACCCCGCATAGAAGAGTCACTAGCTGCACTCAAGTCTGCCAACTACTTCTCCACGTTAGATCTTACTAATGGGTACTGGCAGGTCTCCGTTGCAGAGGAAGACCGTGAGAAAACAGCCTTCACGACTCCCATGGGACTATGCGAGTTCAACAGTATGCCATTCGGGTTGTGCAATGCCCCAGGAACATTTCAGAGACTTACGGAGTGTTGTTTGGGACACAAAAACTTTGAGACTGTCTTGTTATACCTTGATGATGTCATTGTATACTCTCAGACCTACGAAGATCACCTCCAGCACCTGAGTGAAGTGTTCGAGTCATTGTCCAAGTACGGGATGAAACTGAAACCGTCCAAGTGCCACCTGCTGAAACCCAAGGTCCAATACCTAGGACACGTAGTAAGCGCTGAAGGCGTAGCACCGGATCCGGATAAAGTAACCATCATCAAGGACTGGCCAGCACCTACCAATCACAAAGAGGTACGTCAATTTCTAGGACTGGTCGGGTACTACCGACGATTCATCAAAGGCTATACCAAGATAGCAGCACCCATGCAAGACCTCTTAGTAGGTCAATCCAAAAACGGCAAGATCAGGGGACCCCCGTTCCACTGTGGACCAGGACAGGACCAATCCTTCCAAAAGCTGAAAGACGCTCTCACTGGGGAAGAAATCCTGGCCTACCCCGATTACAATCTCCCGTTTTTACTGTATACTGATGCAAGCAATGAAGGCCTAGGAGCAGTCCTAGCTCAACGCCAGCAGGGCAAAGAAAAGGTGATAGCCTACGCCAGCAGAAAGCTCTGTCCCACAGAAAGGAATCCGGAGAACTACAGCTCCTTCAAGCTAGAGTTCCTGGCCCTGGTCTGGGCGATCACAGAGCGTTTCAAGCATTACCTGGCTTCCGCCCCGTTCACAGCTTTCACAGACAACAATCCTCTAACACACTTAGAGACTGCAAAGCTGGGAGCCCAAGAACAGCGTTGGGTAGCAAGACTCTCAAACTATGACTTCACTGTAAAATACCGGGCAGGTCACAAGAACGGCAATGCTGATGCCCTGTCCAGAATGCCTCACCTTCCTGAAGAGGGAGAAGACATAGATGACCTGGAAGAGATTGAACTACCTGCTTTCCACCGTTCGGGTACAGCAACATGTCATCAGAGAAACCAGAAACGTGTAGAGAGGACCGTGAACCCTTTACCTCACCATGACTGGAAGGAGGCTCAAGCCAACGACCCAGATGTCAGCCTGGTAAGGGACCTGATCACTCAAGAACACGCCAATATGGACTCTGATGCCTCACCAACTGCTAAACGCCTATGGAAAGAGAAAGGAAGGTTATTTGTCTACCAAGGTAAACTATGCAGAAGATACCTCAATCCAAGAACCCATGAACTCATCTGGCAGATTGTAGTCCCCAAGACTGAAGTCCAAATGATCCTTGAAGCATACCATGATGATGCCGGACACTTTGGATGGAAGAAGCTGGAGAGACTCCTGAAGGATCGGTTCTACTGGGTCGGTATGCGAGGCTCAATTGACAAATGGTGTAAAAACTGTGGACCATGTCACCTTCGAAGGAAAGACCATCTAACTCAGAAAGCTCCATTGCAGCCAATTGTTACCACCAAACCTCTTGAAATAGTTGCTCTCGACCACGTGAAGCTTACCCCAAGTCGAACCGGGTACACTTACGCTCTCACCATTGTTGACCACTATTCAAGGTTCCTGGTAGTAGTTCCAGTTAAGGATTTAACTGCAGAAGTCGCAGCCAAAGCGTTCCAGAGTTACTTCTGTCGCCCCCATGGGTATCCAGACCAAGTCTTAACTGACCAAGGGCCAGCCTTCGAATCAGCTCTGTTTCAATAATTCTTAGGGCTATATGGGTGTAAGAAGATCTGCACAACACCTTATCATCCTCAGACGAACGGTTTATGTGAGAAGATGAACGACATAGTCATTGACATGCTCAAGACCTTACCAGTTGATGAGAGAAATCAATGGCCAGAGAAACTTCCAGATCTCGTGGACATCTATAACCACATACCTGTCAGTTCGACAAACTATACACCTGCTTACTTGATGAGAGCAAGACCAGGTAAACTGCCTATCGATTTGCAGATGGGAACCATCGAACCCACAGAAGATTCTTCTGATGAAGACTGGGTCACTCAACGCCAAGAACAGTACAGAAAAGTACAAGAAAGCGTAGAAAGGAACCTAGAAATCAGTAGAACTAAACAAGAAAAAGACTTTAACAAGCACGCCTCCGCTGAACCTCTAGCTACAGGTGACTTAGTGCTAAAAAGAAAGCGAAAAACCAACAAATTGGATAACAGTTGGGAATCTGTACCCTACACCGTTATGCCGTCACACTATGACAACTCAAAAACTTGCATTATCAGTAGAGATAATGGAAATACTATTGCAACTGTTTCAAGGGACCATTTAAAGAAATGTCCAGCACAGTTAATCCCACAAGCAACCAATTACCCTGCTGTAACTATAGATGAAGAAACAAAAGAAAACCTAGTCCTTACAGACATTGGATATCTACCAGCAGACTGGCCACAATGCGGTGATGCATACATCATACCAGTTATGCACTTCTACCAGCCTGTAGAAAATCAGCAACCAATGCCAATGCAACAAGTCCAGCAAGAACAAGTTCAAGTGCAAGATTTGCAGCCTGTTATATTGGAACCTGAAATTCCTGTAATCGGTGAACCTGCTAGTCCCACAGTAAGAGAAGCCATTCCTACTCAACTACCTACAGAGGATAGTCCAGTTGATAGACTACGTACTTACTATGGTCTTACACGCAGCAGAAGTAGAGAACCAAGAAACTCTTCGTACACTACACCAACAGCTTTGGAAACACCCACACTACGCAGATCCACACGTAGTACATTGGGTCAACCCCCAAACAAACTTGGAGAATGGGTTTAGAATGTAGTGGAACCATATTACCTGTAAGTGTTTGTAAATAGTACTCTGTTTTCAAAACCTGTAAAAAGTAGTGTACAGAAGGGTGGAGGAACTGGGCTCTGTCCCAAGTATATCAAGTTGGGGACAGAAAGCGCCTGGTAAGGTATAGAAGGGTAGTACCGGCCTCCCAAGCAGAGACACCCGTAGGGAATGTATAAAGTTTGAAAATATGTGTGGACTTTACCTTTTTCCCTTTTCATAAACATTGGACAATTGTCACAGGACTTGTGTGACCTACAACTTTACCTTTTCCAGCCTGCGGCAGATGGACTAGTGCCGTATGGACTGCTTTTCACCTTTTTCATATTTTTCCCTTCCTTTTCAGTGAGTTTTGTATTTTTCTTTCAGAAATGTATTGAATGTTATAAGATGCATAGTGTTAAGTTGTAAAAAAAGAACTTTTTGCTCAGCCGGGAGAACTGAGGTTAACTAAGGGGGAATGTGGCACCCTGGCACCTTGTTGGGCACCACAGAAATCCTTAGGGCATGACTGGAGTTAACAGCAAAGCAATACTCACAAAACACTACAACACCTTAGTACACCTGGTTTCACCCCAAGCCTCTAGGGGGAGCTCCACTGGTCACTTTGAGCCAGTTCCCCCTATAAATAGAGTCTTGGAGGGAGAAACACCAGAGTGTGTGCAGTTGCTACAAGAGCTGCCAGCCTGTGTGCAACCTCCATCCTATGAGGGACACCCTAGGCCCCACCAGCCAGCTAGCAAGTGAGGAAATCCCTGCAACTGGGATAAGAGGAAGAAGGAGAACACCTCTCAGGAACACAGAGTTATTCTGACTCTTTCCTTAATAACCGGTTACTGGAACCGAAGCTGTGGAAGCTACATAGCCACTGCAGAGAACCAGCATACTTCACAGGGAGTCTAGCCCCTGTTCACCTGTCGCACCTACCAACGAGAGCCCAGGGAAGAAGGTAGAATTATCATCACCCTTTTACAGTGCCCTCAGTGCTGACAACCAGGTGAAGTCCGTTCTATTGAACACACTGCCCGGTCCGGCTGGATTCCACATCCACCCGACCCTAGCACCAGAAGTATAGAGAGAAGGAAGCCTACACAAACTGCTTGCTGTGAATCTCCAGGATTGCTAACTTCACTAACCCGGTCTGGAGTACCTGAAAACCACCAGCAAAGGTACTGAAAAGACTTTGGCGTGTCTGTGTCTGACTCCTGGGCCTAACCGCAGTATTACCACAGCCGCCTCACAACATCTTGTGCAGCTCCTGGCTCTGGGGACTCCCGCTCATCCTGTGGGGAGCGTCCCATCTTGCTGCTTAACATCCCCCGGAGACCTAGCAGCGCTGGTAAAGTTACCAGAACACCCGCAGGTGGCGTCACGAAGACAATTAATCCCTACTGTTCCGCCATCTCCCCTATTGATCTGGACCACCGGGCCTCACAGCCACAGGCGCGGTTCCGTGACAAAGAGGAAAGTCTACGCCTGCGACGTGAACACCCCGGTCTCGGTGAGTCTCATATATATATATATATATATATATATATATATATATATATATATATATATATACATATATACCGTATATACTCGTGTATAAGCCGACCCGTGTATAAGCCGACCCCCCTACTTTTGCCCCCAAAAACTGGGAAAACTTATTGACTCGCGTATAAGCCGAGGGTGGACTCCAGCACAGGTATACAACCCCCAGCAGTGAGGTATACAGCAGCCTCCCCAGTGGTAGTATACAGCAGCAGCCCCAGTGGTAGTATACAGCAGCCCCAGAGGTATATACAGCCCCATATGCAGCCCCAGATGTATATGCAGCCCCAGAGGTATATGCAGCCCCATATGCAGCCCCAGAGGTATATGCAGCCCCAAATGCAGCCCCAGAGGTATATGCAGCCCCATATGCAGCCCCAGAGGTATATGCAGCCCCATATGCAGCCCCAGAGGTATATGCAGCCCCAGAGGTATATGCAGCCCCATATGCAGCCCCAGAGGTATATGCAGCCCCATATGCAGCCCCAGAGGTATATGCAGCCCCATATGCAGCCCCAGAGGTATATGCAGCCCCATATGCAGCCCCAGAGGTATATGCAGCCCCATATGCAGCCCCAGAGGTATATGCAGCCCCATATGCAGCCCCAGAGGTATATGCAGCCCCATATGCAGCCCCAGAGGTATATGCAGCCCCATATGCAGCCCCAGAGGTATATGCAGCCCCATATGCAGCCCCAGAGGTATATGCAGCCCCATATGCAGCCCCATAGGTATATGCAGCCCCAGAGGTATATGCAGCCCCATATGCAGCCCCAGAGGTATATGCAGCCCCATATGCAGCCCCAGAGGTATATGCAGCCCCATATGCAGCCCCAGAGGTATATGCAGCCCCTTGATGCAGCCCCAGAGGTATATGCAGCCCCATATGCAGCCCCAGAGGTATATGCAGCCCCATATGCAGCCCCAGAGGTATATGCAGCCCCATATGCAGCCCCAGAGGTATATGCAGCCCCATATGCAGCCCCATAGGTATATGCAGCCCCAGAGGTATATGCAGCCCCATATGCAGCCCCAGAGGTATATGCAGCCCCAGAGGTATATGCAGCCCCATATGCAGCCCCAGAGGTATATGCAGCCCCATATGCAGCCCCATAGGTATATGCAGCCCCAGAGGTATATGCAGCCCCATATGCAGCCCCAGAGGTATATGCAGCCCCATATGCAGCCCCAGAGGTATATACAGCAGCAGCAGCCCCAGCCCCAGGGCTGTATACAGCAGCAGCAGCCCCTGCCCCAGGGCTGTATACAGCCGCAGCCCCAGGGCTTTATACAGCAGCAGCCCCAGCCCCAGGGCTGTATACAGCAGCAGCAGCCCCAGCCCCAGGGCTGTATACAGCAGCAGCCCCAGGGCTGTATACAGCAGCAGCCCCAGGGCTGTATACAGCCGCAGCCCCAGGGCTGTATACAGCCGCAGCCCCGGAGGTATACAGGCCCCCCATCAAGTTCCAGGGCCCCCCCCACTTGCGCGCCAGCCTGTAAGGTAAATTCATACTTACCGGTGTCCAGTCGCGCCGCCCGCAGCTGCCGACATGACGATTCCGGGCTCCATTCAGCGTCTTCCCGCGGCTTCCTGTAGTCGCGGGCAATGACGTCATTGCCCGCGACTACAGGAAGCCGCGGGAAGACGCTGAATGGAGCCCGGAATCGTCATGTCGGCAGCTGCGGGCGGCGCGACTGGACACCGGTAAGTATGAATTTACCTTACAGGCTGGCGCGCAAGTGGGGGGGGGGGCCCTGGAACTTGATGGGGGGCCTGTATACCTCCGGGGCTGCGGCTGTATTTTATTTTTTTTTTCATATACCGTATATACTCGCGTATAAGCCGAGGGGGAACTTTTCAGCCCAAATTTTGGGCTGAAAAACTCGGCTTATACGCGAGTATATACGGTATATATAAATAAATAGGAACAGCACAAAATACCTTAAAGCAGTGCACACTTCTCCAGACTCCTGAAAGTCCTTAGATAATAGTAAAAAAGAAAAAGCAGCACCAAAATAATAGTGGTGTGAACCTTTTTATTGCCTAGTGGCGTGGCGACGTTTCGGATATGGCATTATGGCTTGAGAAGGGATTGACATATCCGAAAGGCCGCCACGCCACTTGGCAATAAAAAGGTTCACACCACTATTATTTTGGTGCTGCTTTTTCTTTTTTACTTTATATATATATTTATTTATTTATTCTACCGTGTCTTTGAAATATCTTCATTCTCTGGAGACTTCCAATATGTTTTCACATTATATCCACGAACTTAGTTATATTTTATTGGTATTTTATGTGACACCTACACTGAAGGCCGCTTTACACATCGGAATGTCGCAACACAACATCGATAAAAAGTCACGTGGTGTGGCCATTGCAGTTGATATCGTTCGTAAGGTGTCGTGTAAATGGGCAATGCGATGCGAAAACAACCTAACTACGATATTGCAAGAAGATTGTGCAAGCCCTTCAACCGTACAATATTGTATATGCGATGTGGCAGGATCGTGCTGTGTGACAGCGCAACTACGATGTGGAGCACAACTTCCCCTATTCACTGCAATGTTAAATGGTCGTTCCCTGGATTGCTCAAACTCAGCGTGGCCAAGGGGCGTACACCATCGTAGTTGTGTTGCCTGCCGATATTTCCCTGTGTGACATCTACTATGCGATTTTGGACAAGAGCCAAAAACGTGCGCCCTCCTGTGAAATCGTATGCAATATCGGAATGATATCGTGACGTGTAAAGTGGCCTTGAGTATCAAGTATTTTTTAAGTGTACAGGAGACTTTTCAGTATGTTTTATATGTGTATACACACTTGTAATGGAACTTACAGCTACACACAGCCAGATTTTTGTGGCACATACACTTGTAAGATTACGCTTATAAAATAATTACAAAATATAGGGAAATTTTCACAACATTTTTTTTAGTATTATTTTTTGTCGCAAATTTTCCCGTTTATCAAATATTCTATGACGTCAAAAATGATGGTGCTGAAGTTAAGCTGCGGAAATAGCCAGCAGTTGTGGCACTTATGATTATAAATTGGACTAGTAAAAGTTACAAGACTTAGCCTTTTCTTATTACATTTTAAATGCTTATTTTTTTATTTAAATTCAATAAGAAAATGTGGAAAAAAATAGGTGACGTTAAGGAATGGAGGGGTCCAAGAGGGGAGCAATGAGAGGAGTATACTGATTTTTCTTTTTTAACATTCTAATGGCATTTTAGGGTCCAGAAATATAACAGGCAGAAGCCGCCAATTTGTTGAATTCAATTGAAAGTAAAGTACAAAAATCCCAAAATCTGAGTCTTGGCTAATGTGGATTTTTGCATAATTTTGGTAGAATTCAGTTCCAAACCATATTATGTGCATTTATTTAACATATCACATACCTTGGGTCTTGCTGAAAGGCTTGGCTTCCCTGTAACAAGGTATTTGATGTCTTTGTACACCGTGTCTGTGGTTTGTTCAGGTTTTATTATTCTCAGATATCCTATTTTTTTATTTTTGTTGTCAAGAATCTGAAATGAAAATAAGACAATCCAGTTATACTTTATTGCAACCATTAAAATAAACCTGAACGCGGCATCCCATATGTTTACACATCGGAGGTAAATAAATGGGTCCAAGACAACCCCTGCCATACCTGTATCTAACTGGCTAAAGTGAAACCAATCCCACAAGTTTTAATGCTAGTTATATGTAGTACAAACAGTCCATATATTTGTGTGCACAAGATAGGGTCTAAAATGCTAAATGCCAGCAAACATTGGCAGAAAAATTGTACAGTGTTATAGAAGATCACACATATTGCCATGCTCGGAATTCAATCCATTGACCCTGTGCTGTGTGATGGGCGGCCGCAGCAGGTTCAGTCTTTATCCAGGTCCTCATTATCTTTAACATTTGACTCATTTTCTTTCAGCCAGCAGGTGTTTTCATTTATCTTTTTTTCTGTCCCATCAGATTGTGGATGCAGCTATTTTTACCTTCCCCTCACAATTTTTAAAAAGATTTATTATATATTTTCATGGGATAACACTGAAGATCCAACACTTTGATGCAAAGTACAGTTGTCAGTACTCATCTTCTATAACAATGGAAATTTGATGTTCTCTAAATAAATCAATTCACAGCCATTAATGCCTGAACCATTGACAACAAAAATTAGTACATCCCTAAGTGTAAACGGCCAGATAATTATTATTATTCATTATTATAGCGTATTTTATCCCATGGAGCTTTAGATATGAAAAAGGCCATACATAGACAAGTACAATAAACATGAGCAATACAAGGCACACACAAGTACAGAAGGAGAGAGGACCCTGCCCGCAAGGGCTTACAGTCTACAAGGGATGGGAGAGGATACACTAGGAGAGGAGAGAGGACCTTGCCCGCGAGGGTTTAAAGTCTACAAGGAATGGGAGAGGATATACTAGGAAAGAGGACCCTTCCCTGTGAGGGCTCGCAGTATACAAGGGTTGGATGAGGATACAGTAGGAGAGGTAAGAACTGGTTGTGTGGGCAGTTCAGTAGACTGAGAATCACTGCAGGTTGTAGGCTTGTCAGCTTACGTCCAATTAGCCATTTTCCCTCTTTAGTGTCATGTGACTCATTAGTGTTAGGAGGTTTAAGATGTGAATGCGGGATCGGTATGTTAAATTTGGTGTTATCGTTCACATACTCTCTAATACTGGTTACTGGAAATTCAACATGGCGCCTCATGGCAAAGAACTGCTGCTGTACATAAATACGGCCAAGGCTATAAGATTGCCCTGAAACTAAGCTGTAGAATTGTGGCCAAGACCATATAGCAGTTTAACAAGACAGGTTCTATTCAGAAAAAGCCTTGCCATGATTAACCAAAGAAGTTGAGTGCAAAGGCTTAGCATCATATCCAGAGGTTGTCTTTTCAAAATAGACGTATGAGTGCTTTTAGCATTGCTGCATAGGTTAAAGTGGTGGTGGAGTCAGCTTTCAGTGCTCAAACCATACACTACCACATATTGCAGAGGTTACAGGACTGGGGGATCCACCGGTCAGTATTTAGATCATACATATGTCTGTCTGTGCTCAGACCATATACTGCACACTGTAGAGGCTACAGGGGTGGGGGCTTTGCCTGTAAGTGCACAGACCATACACCGCACACTGTGGCTAGAGGGGTGGTGGTCCGTCTGTCACTACTCAGATCATACACTGCACACTGCATCACATTGGTCTGCATGTCTGTCATCCCAGAGGAAAACTTTTTTGAATGATGAGTCTGTTAGAATCACTGCACACACACACTTCTAGTCTTTTTGCTTATTAGTGAACGTTTATTCGGAAGGTGCTCGTTAGAATTGCGACAGTATGACGTTTCGGACGATTAGGGCCTTAGAATAGTTTGAGTTTCAGTAGCACGATGTATCCCTTATGGTCCCGTACAGGGTACAGAGTATGCCCTGAGAGATACTGTACTTGAATGTAGCCTCTTTTGGCTGAGTATTGGTCACAGTGCCTATGGCAGTCAGGAGCGGTCGCTCTGTGGATGGTGGTGGCACAGCAGTGGGGTGTGTACACACCTAGGGAGATGCAGGAGGAGTGACCCATGCATCTCCCTAGGTGTGTATACACCCCACTGCTGTGCCACCACCGTCCACAGAGCGACCGCTCCTGACTGCCATAGGCACTGTGACCAATACTCAGCCAAAAGAGGCTACATTCAAGTACAGTATCTCTCAGGGCATACTCTGTACCCTGTACGGGACCATAAGGGATACACCGTGCTACTGAAACTCAAACTTTTCTAAGGCGATATTTGTGATCAAGGACCTAATAGTCCGAAACGTCAGACTGTCGCAATTCTAACAAGAGCATCTTCCGAATAAACATTCACTAATAAGCAAAAAGACTAGAAGTGTGTGTGTGCAGTGATTCTAACAGACTTGAATATGGGACTCAAGACCCCCCTTCACTAGCACCACACCCCCTCATATGCTGTGTGCTAACCATTGAATCAGATATTTTTGAATGATGATGCACACCAGATAAATTTATTTGGATTATATGGAGACAAGTGTTTGTGGCAGTAACCAGGTGAGAAGTATAAATACAAATGTGTCCTTCCAACAGTAAAGCATGGTGGAGGGAGTGTCATGGTTTGGAGCTGCATAAGTACTGTCGACTGTGGAGACCTACAGTTCATTGAACCAAAAATGACAACACATCCTGTGACATACTGAAGCAAAGCATGATCCCCCATCATAAACTGGACCACAGAGCAGTATTCTGATATAATCACCCCAAACCCACCTCCATGATGACCTCTACCTTTCTAAAGAAACTGAGGGTAAAGGTGCAGAACTTGCCAAGCATGCCTCTAGACCTAAACCCTATTGATCATCTGTGGAGTATCGTCAGACAGAAGGTGGAGGAGCATAAAGTATCTAACATCCATCAGCTCTGTGATGTCATGAAGGAGAATAAAGAGGATCCTGCGGCTCCTGTGAAGCTTTAGTGAACCTCATACACAAAATGCAATGCTTAACCCCTTCCAGACCCATGATGTTGTACAACGTCATGGACCAGTTACCGGGGTTTGATGTGAGCTCCGGCGCGGAGTTCACATCATTTCCCCAAGATCTCAGCTAATCTCATCAGCTGAGATTTTGAGCTTCCAGCACCGATTGGATCCAGTATCCGATTGGTGCTGTTAACCCTTTGGATCCTGCTGTCAATCACTGACAGCGGAATCCAAAGTTGCCGCAGCGGGGAACGCGATTTTCCCTGCCTGCAATGGAGATCTCGCGATAAGTTTGCAGGATTTCTGGTGCTCACGTGACACGTAAGCTGTCACGGAGCACTTCCTGTGAGTGATTGGCAAGCGCTGCCAACCACTCACAGTGCGCACTTGTGACTGATCCCGATGTGCTTCAGCTCATTGGGACCTGTCTAAAGTGATCAGCCACTGCAGTACTGTGGTGCCCTATGGGACTATGTAAAAGCAAGAATGAATTAATAAATAAAGTTTTTAAAAATATGAGAAAAAAAACCCCTAAAAGTTCAAATCTCCCCTCTTCCCCCATTCAAAATAAAAGTATTAAAGAAAAATTTAAAAAATACACATATTTAGTTTAGTCACATTCAGAAATGCCTGATCTATCAAGATATAAAATCACTTAATCAGATTTGTAAACTGCATAACGGAAAAAAATGTGCAAACGCCAAAATTATGTTTTTTTGGTCGCTGCAACATTACTATAAAATGCAATAACGGGTGATCAAAACAGCCCATCCACACAAAAATTGTATTATTAGAAACGTCAGCTCAAGACGCAAAAAATAAGCCATCCCACAGCCCCAGAACGCTACGGGTCGCAGAACATGGCGCAAAAAGTGTGATTCTTTTTTATGTCAAACTCCTGAATTTTTTTTCACCACTTACATACCAGTAAAGGTATACATATTTTTTATCTACGAACTTGCACTGACCCGAGGCATCACACCATCATGTCGGTTTTACCATATAGTGAACATGGCAACTAAAAAACAAATGTGTAATTGCACTTTTTTTGCATTTTTACTTCACTTCTGAAAGTACAACTCGTCCCGCAAAATAGGAAGCCGTCATATGTCTATGTTAATGAAAAAATTAAAAAGTTAAGGCTCTTGGAAGCAGGGGAGCAAAAAATGAAAATGAAAAACGAAAAATCGCTGGGTCATGAAGGGGTTAAAAATACCGGTGGCCACATAAAATATCCACACTTTGAACACAAGTCCATTTTTACTTAGGGGTGTACTCACTTTTATGCCAATGATGGACATTAATGGCTATGTGTTCAGTTATTTACATGTTGTACACTGACTATTTTACATCGTATCAAAGTCTCAGGCCTAGTTCACATGTATGCTGCGTTTGCCTGCCCTCCCTGCCCTGCGCTAGTGCAGATGCAAGAGCAGGTGCATTTACAGGCAAGTGTAGGCAAGCGCATAGGTGCATGGATGCACTGCTTTTGCACTCGCCTGCGCTCCGTGCCCCCATTACCTGCTATGGCCGAGCACAACCGAGCGCAGGAGACGAAAACCCGGATGCGCGAGTGAGAATAAACTGACGTCACCGCGCATGCGCTTCTACAGACGCACCTGGAAATGTCACATTTCACGTTTCAGGGTGCGTCTGGCCAAGCGCATGCGCGGTGACGTCACTTTATTCTCACTCGCGCTTCCGGGTTTTCATCTCCTGCGCTCGGCTGTGCTCGGCCATAGCAGGTAATGGGGGCATGGAGCGCAGGCGAGCGCAAAAGCAGTGCATCCCTGCACCTATGCGCTTGCCTGCACTTGCCTGTAAATGCACTTGCATTTGCGCTAGCGCAGGGCAGGGAGGGCAGGCAAACGCAGAGGCAGCATAGATGTGAAAAGGGCCTCAGATCTTCAGTGTTGTTCAATGAAAAGATACAATAAAAAAAAATTTAAAAAATGTGAAAGGTGTACTCACTTTTGTGATATATTGTATATCAGAAAGTTGTAAAAGATCTTTTTAGCTGTGAAAAAAGCTATAAAAAGGCAGTAATTTCTATTTCTATGAAGCCCTGATGTGGGAAATGAATAGCTTAAATAGTTATCTTTTATGCTGAAATTAATAAATCTCCATCTAGAAAACAAAAAATTAAATATATTTGCAGTCACTGACCTCCACTGCATTTATGGAATGCGGCACCACATAGAGGTGGATTCTGTATTCCTCCGCAGGATCATCTTTACACAATATGGTAAAGTAAACCAGGACAATTCCGTGGATCGCAACTTTTTTATGTCTAAATAATTGGAAAACCCCCCGTGAAGAAAAGGTGGGATTCTCCAACATGATGTAATATGGGTCAATCCGTGTCGGTGTCTCCATGATCAAGTTTCCATCTTTAAAGTGAGCACACTTAATCAGTACTGTATCCTCACCAAAATCTATAGGATAAACAAAAAACATTAGTAATGAATGAAAAGATTACGGCACAATATAAAGGGAAGTAGACGGTTGTGCTCACCATATAAGCTCCAGACGAGCCACAAAGGATCCCGGTCCCAATCTGGTGCCATCGGCCGGGCAATCAGAAGCAAATCAGGAAGAAGAAAATCCAATCAGACCTTGGATATTTTCTTAATTTTGGATATTTCCTTTGTAAAATGGCAGCATCATGGGAACCGTTGACGTGTTTCGACACTTGACACAAGATATGATTAAGACTCGTGCGGAGTCGTAACACGTCAACGGTTCCCATGATGCTGACATTTTACAAAATAAAGGAAAATAAATTTGGAAAATATCCAAGGTCCGATTGGATTTACTTCTTCCTGATTTGCTTACAAGTTAAAGGGAGCCTGTCTGCCCAAACTGACAATATAAACTAATTTGTAGAGAAAATTTGTACCTTTTCTCCTCTTCTTTGAATTAAAGAAACTGACGTTTAATAACACATGCTATTTCCGCTGCTCGTGCACCCTGGGTGTGACCAAAAAGGCTCATTGCACTGTTACACCCAATGGATTTGAATGACACACCTCCCTCATTGGTGATTGACAGTGCTTTCTCAACTGAGCTTCATTTACAGACTATGCCTGTCCCAGGCAAACCACTGCTATTAATCACCAATTAGGGAGGTAGAAAAAAGAAATCCAGTGGGTGGAAAGGTGCACTGAGCCTTTGGTCTCACCCAGGGCATATTAAGCATCCAAAATAGAAAATTCAATTACAGTTAGGGCCAGAAATATTTGGACAGTGACACAATTTTCGCGAGTTGGGCTCTGCATGCCACCACATTGGATTTGAAATGAAACCTCTACAACAGAATTCAAGTGCAGATTGTAACGTTTAATTTGAAGGGTTGAACAAAAATATTTGATAGAAAATGTAGGAATTGTACACATTTCTTTACAAACACTCCACATTTTAGGAGGTCAAAAGTAATTGGACAAATAAACATAACCCAAACAAAATATTTTTATTTTCAATATTTTGTTGCGAATCCTTTGGAGGCAATCACTGCCTTAAGTCTGGAACCCATGGACATCACCAAACGCTGGGTTTCCTCCTTCTTAATGCTTTGCCAGGCCTTTACAGCCGCAGCCTTCAGGTCTTGCTTTTTTGTGGGTCTTTCCGTCTTAAGTCTGGATTTGAGCAAGTGAAATGCATGCTCAATTGGGTTAAGATCTGGTGATTGACTTGGCCATTGCAGAATGTTCCACTTTTTTGCACTCATGAACTCCTGGGTAGCTTTGGCTGTATGCTTGGGGTCATTGTCCATCTGTACTATGAAGCGCCGTCCAATCAACTTTGCAGCATTTGGCTGAATCTGGGCTGAAAGTATATCCCGGTACACTTCAGAATTCATCCGGCTACTCTTGTCTGCTGTTATGTCATCAATAAACACAAGTGACCCAGTGCCATTGAAAGCCATGCATGCCCATGCCATCACGTTGCCTCCACCATGTTTTACAGAGGATGTGGTGTGCCTTGGATCATGTGCCGTTCCCTTTCTTCTCCAAACTTTTTTCTTCCCATCATTCTGGTACAAGTTGATCTTTGTCTCATCTGTCCATAGAATACTTTTCCAGAACTGAGCTGGCTTCTTGAGGTGTTTTTCAGCAAATTTAACTCTGGCCTGTCTATTTTTGGAATTGATGAATGGTTTGCATCTAGATGTGAACCCTTTGTATTTACTGTCATGGAGTCTTCTCTTTACTGTTGACTTAGAGACAGATACACCTACTTCACTGAGAGTGTTCTGGACTTCAGTTGATGTTGTGAACGGGTTCTTCTTCACCAAATAAAGTATGCGGCGATCATCCACCACTGTTGTCATCCATGGACGCCCAGGCTTTTTAGAGTTCCCAAGCTCACCAGTCAATTCCTTTTTTCTCAGAATGTACCCAACTGTTGACTTTGCTACTCCAAGCATGTCTGCTATCTCTCTGATGGATTTTTTCTTTTTTTTCAGCCTCAGGATGTTCTGCTTCACCTCAATTGAGAGTTCCTTTGACCGCATGTTGTCTGGTCACAGCAACAGCTTCCAAATGCAAAACCACACACCTGGAATCCACCCCTGACCTTTTAACTACTTCATTGATTACAGGTTAACGAGGGAGACGCCTTCAGAGTTAATTGCAGCCCTTGAAGTCCATTGTCCAATTACTTTTGGTCCCTTGAAAAAGAGGAGGCTATGCATTACAGAGCTATGATTCCTAAACCCTTTCTCCGATTTGGATGTGGAAACTCTCATATTGCAGCTGGGAGTGTGCACTTTCAGCCCATATTATATATATAATTGTATTTCTGAACATGTTTTTGTAAACAGCTAAAATAACAAAACTTGTGTCACTGTCCAAATATTTCTGGCCCTAACTGTAAATATCCATTTTGGCAAAATGAAGCCAGTGATTAGCGCACTCAGGGTATGTGCCGATGCTGAGCATTTGGTGCAGAAATTGTCATCAGCAACACCACACACTGTGGCAGGAAAACTCACCACAAAAGACATACGTATTTGGAGCATTTTTGATGCAGATTGTTGTCTTTTGTTTTTTCTAGTATGGTAAATGGCTGGGAGGCTACAAAATGCAGCCACCTATTGACACGCTCATTCTTTTGTCTTGACCACAATTTGCACCTAACCTGCAAGGAAAAACAAGCATTGTGTGCACAACACTTCAGAACTCTCATAGACTTTGCTGGCTTTAGGATGGGCTTGCAAAAGTTACACAAAAATTCAGCAAAAACACATAAAAAAGGACTGAGTGCACATGCCCTAGAGGTGCTACTTATATAGGAGCTTTATACCCTACAAGGTTGTTTGCTTCGCTTATACAGCAGATTGGATTGACAATCAGAGTAAAGAAAATAACACATTATCTCGACTCCCTATACACAGGCGAACAAAATTAGAGAACAATGTGTGATCACTTGATTTTTTTCATACAGAATGTGATCTACATTGTTGGACATTTGGCGGATTTTGTATACGGGGTGCACCAGCCACCAGAACAAGGTTTTCTAAAGTCTGTCAATTTAAATCCTTTATTTTACACAAAATGTGATGATCATAATTAGAGAGCAGCAATGACTGTAGACAGAGAAAGATTAACACTAAATGTGGTGAAGGCTACAACAGTCACCGATCAGTAGAAGTGTACAGGTCTTTGCTTAGTACAAGCCTTTGCATTGTACAGGTCTTTGCTTTGTACAGGCCTTTGCTGTGAATGACTTCAGCCCATCTGTGGCCACAGGATATCACTAGGGATGGGCACACCCTAACTGTAAAGTTTGGGGTCCGTACCGAACACCTAGCGCTCGGGCACAGACCCTGAACACGGACATCCCTGGGAAGTCCGTGTTACAGTTCGGGTTTGGTTTGGGGGAGCTGTTAAAAGAAATAAAATAGTGATTAAACAGCAACATTATATTTATCGGCATCAAGGTGTCATCTCGCTTCCGGGGCCGCTCATTAACTTCCTGAGTATTCACTGCTGAAGGGCAGAATAGCCAATCACAGATGCTGTCACAGAGAATGGGCATCTGTGATTGGCTGTTGGAGTAATCTGGAATCAACACATACATGCTAGCATGGTAGATACCAGGGCTGCTGGAAGAGCCGGGTAAAGTGCCTCAAAATGGAGCAATGAAAGAATGTGTCATTTTCAGGGCCAGCTCCAGGTGCAAGAATAACACCAATAACATGCCAACACCTTTCTCATTTATCCCATTTACATTTTTATTCTGAGCTTTAGAATATATTAAATTTATGAAATAATCTTAAAATACTGATAACTTATTCATGTTAGGATATTTTCACATAGAACAACACAAAAACCTTACGGTGAACCTGTCGGGTACTTTAGACCCCCTAACCTACCCCTCCAGCTTCCTAATACATTTATAACCAATCCTGTCTGAGCTAAATGTGTATTCTCCGTTCTGAGGGCGTTCCTAGACGTGTGGGCGAGCTGTGGCCGACGGGTGGGCAGTCTCTCCAGGTCCATTCTACCTCCCTCGCTTCTGGTTGCATGCCCCTGTGGGCGTGATAATTCTTTTAGAAGAGCGGTCCCCATTTCAAATTCATGGCTCCTCCTTCTGGGTATGGCGCCTGTCATTTCTGGTCCGGTGAATTGTGAGGGATTATTGGCTGTACAGGCTGGCTTCGATATGCACACAGCACATGCTCCGGAGCCTGCTTGTGCAGCCAATAATTCCTTACACTGCACAGGAGCGGAAATGACGCACAGCCGGCGCGTCATACCTGGAAGGAGGAGCCAAGAATTTTAAATCGGGACTGTGCTTCTGAATGGATTATCATGCCCACCGGTGAGGTGAGGGGAATAGAGTGGACCTCGTCAGACTGCTCACCCGTCACCCACAGCTCGCCCACACGTCTAGGAATGCCCTCAGAACCGGGAGAAAATGTAAGATATAAAACACTTTATTTCCACATTTATCATTCACATTTAGGTCAGACAGGGATGGTTAGGGATGTAGTAGGAAGCTGCAGGGACAGATAGGTTTAAGGGGGCTAAACAAGGGGGCAGGTTCCCTTTAACATGAAGGAAGCTGTGTGTTGTTCTCTGATTTTGGTCGCCAGTGTACAGTACATTGATGATATTTAACTTTCTTCATTTAAAATGGAAAGAAAATAACATTTTTACAGTTCTAGCTCCATGGGACTATGTTGTCAGGCACTTACCCTTCAAGCATAAGTAATGAGGTAGGTAGACGGCAGACACAGCATTAGGTTCTCCTATTGCATTAATATTAAATAGTGGTCCCAAAATCTCATAACTGTTGTCTGGAATGTCTCTTAGGTGATTGCTCCAAGAATCAACTTTATATTCCAGAATGACTTTGCTTTTTATCAGAAATTTGATTCCAGTCTTTTCGCAACGATAAAGGCCGGGAGAGTTCAACGTCAATCTGAGGAACCTAGAGAGGGAGTAATAAGTAACGGTGTCTTGTTGGCACATATCAGGCTTGAAATTGTCTATTATGTTTAAAAGATTCTTCAATTTAGTTATTTGCATAATGAGAAACATTCAAGAAATTTGAAAAATCCGTAATAAATCATTCAAATTGCAATTTTCTTCCTTCTCGTCTTCCAAGTTGTTTTTTATCTTCCCATCAACATAACTGTATGAGGGTTTATTTTTTTATGGAAAAATGTGTACTTTGGAATAATGCCGTTCATTTTATCATGTGATGAAAGAATTCTAAATGTGCTGAATTTGCAAAAAAAAAGTGCAATTTCACAATTTTGTTTTTTACCATGTTCACTATATGGTATGAATGACTTGGCAATATAATTTTCCAGGTCAGTGCATGTGTCACAAAAGTAAGGCAATAATGGGCAAGGTAAACTGGGTAGCTAGACTGGGGTCCGTATCTGATCCTTTACGCACCTGGTGGTGAGGAGGTCTGGGCCACCACTCTTTCCCTGCTCCTCAATGAGCCCTGTGCTAACACCCCTTCAACTCCACCCATGGACAAGGATACACGCAAGTGCATGCACGTCTTCTAAGCTCCAGGTCTTGAAGAGACTAAAACTCTATAAGTGACATCTGCTGGTGGAACAGAGAACTAATGGCCAGGGGTGTGGTCATCTGACAAACTCAAAACTTCCCACCTGCAGAACCACCCAACAGCAACTTAGCAGCATCTGCACATTAACCTCGAATGTGCCAAAGGAAATGAACTCCAATAAAACTACACAGAGCTTTGCACATAGACTGCAGCAGTCAACATGCACCAGAATAACTTTTTTAGATTTTAACAGATCATAATTTTATATATGCAGCAAAGTAATATATGTGCTTTTATTGCAATATTTTTAATGGGGCAAAAGGGTGGTGATGTGAACTTTTATATAGTTTTTTCTTGACTTTTTACTGTATTTGTTAGTCCCAATGGAGGACTTAAAGCTGTGTACAATCCATAGCAGTGCATCAGGAGTCAACTCTTAGCATACCAGTTAGCTCTCTTCAGCCCCTTTATTTCTATATAGCAGTTATCGGCACACCTCCTTTCCCCTCTCTCTCAGCTCAGGGTTATCAGTTCTGTCCAATCACAATCTCTAAGCATGGCAACCAGTATTGCCACAGCTGTGTTAATCAGGTGTCTCACTTTCCTGAGCCTGTTCTTGTTCAATGCCCCTCTCATATGTAAATATAGTGACTCAGAACAAACTTTAACATTTAAATAGGAGAAAAGTGAAAATGTCGCACTGTCGGAAGAAAACCACTGCAAAAATCGAAGGAAATTATTTTATTTTCAATGTGTTTCAGAGTGATTCTAGATCCTTCTTCAGGCAAATCACACATAAAATGAGTTTATGTGTTTCTTTTTGTAGAAAGAGCCAGAATCACTCTGAAACGTGTTGAAAATAAAATCACTTTCTTCAATTTCATATTTTTGGTGGTTTTCTCCCAACAGCGCAACATTTTCACCTTTCCCTTGTCTGTACATCGATCTCCTCATGATGGCTGCTGCAGTTGTGGTTTTGTGCGTGTATAGGCGTTGTGGCTTGCACAACCTCATAAGGTGAGACCCCACTGTCTTATTTTCTCCCATGTGATGGAGAAGAACCTACTTTTGAGTAAAGTTTGTTTTATCAAAACAAGCTTTGACAGACAGTTAATGTGAAGTAGCTGAATGAAGCTGCTTACTAGAACTGTTGTCACCCAAGGAGGAGCAGCTGCCCCCCGGCAACCAGGAAGTAAAGAGACTGCATAGCTCTGAGCTGCTCAAGAGACAGCTGGAGAATAACCTTTTACATTTATTAAGAGACATTGACAGTTTAATATCTGGTAAAAAATAAGTATTTTTATTGTAAATGTGTGCTTTTAATGAGCACAGGGAGAGGGGTACTCGGACACCAGCATGCATTTGATGGCGGTGACGGGGAAATCACGGGTGGTCGGGTTCCCGGTTCCGTGCCCTGGCTGTCATTTGTTTGGTGGGGAAGAATATTTACAAGGATTAAAAAAAGTATGTGATGCCACCTGTGGATCCCGGTAATTTGGATACCGGCGCTGCAGGCCGGCCGCTGAGGTGATGATGGGTGCAGCTCAGTGTGGTACAGCTCCCCACAGGTGGAGCTTTACCTCAGGGCAGCAGTGATGGAGGATGAGGGGATGAGGGGAGTTGTTGTTCTTACCCCTCTGAGGAGATGATTAGGATGTTGAGGCCCTCCAGGCACCGGGCGTGAAGGAAAACAGATACCGGCTCAACTTCAACTCCACTTTATTGGTACCGACAGATGTTATAGAATACACGGTACAGTCTGGTTTAACGGGTACTAGTTGTCGGTTCAGGGTTCCCCTATGGAGTCTCTAAATGTTCCCTCTTTGTTATCTTTTGGTGTGTCAATTCTACCTTCCTCTCTGTCTTTCACCACCTTTGCAAAGCTCTCTCGCCAGTCCCCAGGTCTTGTACAATGAGGCACGGGTTATCCTAGACCGGTACGGACAGGAGCAGCCGGAACTCACTCTTTACCGCCACCGGAATCCGGACCATTCCCCACGTAGTCTAGGACCGGTTATGGGCCTGAGAAGTGAGGTACCCTCTTCTGACGCCTATCCGGTGATTTTGGACCCACGGCTCGTCAGTTGCCGGTGTTTTTCCCCAGACTAAACCAGCCGGCTCCAACCGGTACTGGTTCGTCCCGATCTGTCCGGGTCACCCTCCTGGAGATGGGTGATCCTCCTGTCAGAGGACTGTCAGGCTTGTCCTGACTCACTGCCTTCCCAGCCTGTCTCTGACGCAAATAGAATCTGTGGAGCCTCGTTTAGGAGTCTCAACACAGGACTAGCCAGATCTTCCTCTAGTAAAAGACCTAGCCATGATAACCACCATATTAAGTGGCCCTTTGAGTCAATATCCAGCTCTTTACAAGCTTAAAGATATGACAAGGGAATACCAAGGCCATGTATCCATCCACAGACAGCTGTTTCGGGGTGTTGCCCTTCATCAGTGTGGAGTAGGATTCTGGCTAGGTGGGAGCAATGCCTAGTAGACCAACAAACCAAGTATTCACTGATCTCAGGGAGACCAGTTCAAGAAAACACTGCGGGCAGCCGGCTAAAGCACTCAACACAGTGAATTCCTAGGCCCATTGCTCCCTGGGAATTTAGAATATGCAAATAGAATCTGTGGAGCCTCGTTTAGGAGTCTCAACACAGGACTAGCCAGATCTTCCTCTAGTGAAAGACCTAGCCATGATAACCACCATATTAAGTGGCCCTTTGAGTCAATATCCAGCTCTTTACAAGCTTAAAGATATGACAAGGGAATACCAAGGCCAGGTATCCATCCACAGACAGCTGTTTCGGGGTGTTGCCCCTCATCAGTGTGGAGTAGGATTCTGGCTAGGTGGGAGCAATGCCTAGTAGACCAACAAACCAAGTATTCACTGATCTCAGGGAGACCAGTTCAAGAAAACACTGCGGGCAGCCGGCTAAAGCGCTCAACACAGTGAATTCCTAGGCCCATTGCTCCCTGGGAATTTAGAATTTTGTCATATCTTTAAGCTTGTAAAGAGCTGGATATTGACTCAAAGGGCCACTTAATATGGTGGTTATCATGGCTAGGTCTTTCACTAGAGGAAGATCTGGCTAGTCCTGTGTTGAGACTCCTAAACGAGGCTCCACAGATTCTATTTGCATATTCTAAATTCCCAGGGAGCAATGGGCCTAGGAATTCACTGTGTTGAGCGCTTTAGCCGGCTGCCCGCAGTGTTTTCTTGAACTGGTCTCCCTGAGATCAGTGAATACTTGGTTTGTTGGTCTACTAGGCATTGCTCCCACCTAGCCAGAATCCTACTCCACACTGATGAGGGGCAACACCCCGAAACAGCTGTCTGTGGATGGATACCCGGCCTTGGTATTCCCTTGTCATATCTTTAAGCTTGTAAAGAGCTGGATATTGACTCAAAGGGCCACTTAATATGGTGGTTATCATGGCTAGGTCTTTCACTAGAGGAAGATCTGGCTAGTCCTGTGTTGAGACTCCTAAACGAGGCTCCACAGATTCTATTTGCATATTCTAAATTCCCAGGGAGCAATAGGCCTAGGAATTCACTGTGTTGAGCGCTTTAGCCGGCTGCCCGCAGTGTTTTCTTGAACTGGTCACCCTGAGATCAGTGAATACTTGGTTTGTCTCTGACGCAGACTGACTCACTGACTGACACTAACTGTCACTTAAGTCTCCCACTCTAACCTAAGCTCCACCCCATTTTGGACCTACTGAATAATCAGTCCTTTACTCTAAGGTGGCCTAGTGTTGAGTGCTAACTTAGACTCCATAGGTTAAACCCAAACCCACAGTTACAGAGGGACTGCATATATTTGCAAAGTGTAATACTTCCCTGTGGCGCCTAGCCATAGGGGCGCCACACTTTTAATATTTGCCTTTATTGGTATACTATTAATTAGATTGCAGCAATGTAGACACAATACACAAGGCAGAATTTACCTGTATAAGCTGCCAGTAGGGCAGACTAGAGCTGCCGAATCCTCAGGTTGCTACAAAGAGAAAAGGAATTCAGTTAGGTAAAAAGTATTATGTAGAAATATTATATTAATCTTCTTGTGAAGGAGACGGTTCAAATGACCTTCCCAAATACTTCATACTCAAGGTAATGTCTAAGCCTAAATTACAGCTAGAGATTCAACCTTGGTTTTATTAAAGCAAAAAATCCAGATTGACCTAGCAAAGGTTGATTAGGAGATGCACAGAATAATGCCACCGCCGCCCCACAACCCACCCACACAAGAGTCTACTAAAGATTGCCATATCTGCCAGTATTGGCTGGATTAGACATTTACAGAAGCGGTTATGTCGGAAGCTCAAAATCAAAGGCAGGGGCGAAGATTTCAAGATGAACATTTTCTTTAATGGTCATTCATCACAAGGTCATTTCATCATTAAGCATTACAGTGGTGATGAAATGACCTTTAAATGAATGATGGTTAAAGAAGAGTTCATCTTCAAATTTTTGCCCCCTTCCTTTGATTTTGAACGCCCGACATAACCGCTTCTATAAGTGGTAATTTAGCCTTTCCCAATGAGGGTAAGTGATCATCGCTGTATGAAATAATTGGTCACAGAAAAGTGTGGCACCCTGCCATTACAGGTAGCCACAGGACCACCTAAGGCATGGATGGATATCCACAACAGGTAACCCACATACACACAACACCTTCCACTCCAGAACAGTAGGGGGAGCTCCACTTGCTGCCTTTAAGCAAGATCCCCTATAAATACTGGTGCTGGGGGCGGAGTTAGCCAGAGTGTGCTGTTGCTAGGAGAACTGTGAAGATGTCCTGGTGTGTCGGAGCCGTGCTATGCCCGAGCCAGTTGACCAGCCAAGCCAGTGTGAGGTTGAAATGCAAGGCTTAAGGAGTAGAGAAGCAGACTAGGGGCAGAGGAGACATACCGGTTCACCCCAGGGAGCAACTCGGACAATGGAGTCCGAGTCTTTAGTAAAGCATCAAGCCCAGCAGAAATACCGATTCACCAGTCTCCCGGACACCTGTCACGCAAACCAACAGGGGAGCAAGGGACCGCAGGAGAACTCGCAGAGGTAGCCCACACAAAGGTTCTCAACACTACAGGACGGGTGAGAGAAAGACACAGAGGAGGTCAGGCTTAGTTTTACACAGGTCAGACACTTCAACAAGGGAAAAGAGACAAGGAGGTCTTATCCACCACTCACTGTGGAAATCCAGAAGTGCCTCCCGACCACCTGGAACGTACCCTGGACCGTCCCTGCAAAACCATCAGTAAAGGTATAGAAACAATCCACAGTGTGTGTCAGTTTGTCCATCCCTGAACCCGTCCGGCCTAGAGACTGTCACTCATCACTGCACCGGTGACCCCGCTCCAACTGTGGGGAGCTGTACCACCCAAGCGGCCCGTCCATCATCCCCGGAGGTCTGAAGCAGCGCTGGTGCCTTCACTAGAATCCACAGGTGGCGTCATGAAACTTTATTATTTTACCATTCAGTTGACCCCGAGAGCTATGGGCCTGGTCACCAGCCACCGAGACAGCACCCACATATCAATGTCCGGGTGCCAAGTTCCCATAGACCCATGGGCGGGTCACTAGCAGGACCTGGGGCTTGAGGACCTTTTGTGATGTCACCGCCCGCGTGATCATTCACATGACAAATGGCTTTCTGGATCCGGAAGCGAGCCTATCATGTGTTGAGTATTGTCTCAGAAGGCTCTAAACCTTGGTTTTGCATGACACACAGTGGCGTAACTTTAGTCTGGCGGGCCCCGGTACGGCATGTAGGAGGAGCGGGGGGGGGGGGGTGTGGTATGGGGGGGATGGTGCTGCTGGACGGCCACGGGTGAGGAGGGGGTGGTGCTGCTGTTGGCCTGCCGTGGGTGAGGAGCAGGGGGGGTGCTTCTGGCCGGCCACGGGTGAGGAGCGGGGGGGTTTGCTGCCTGCCGCGGGATCCCCGGTGGAGTGTGCTGGGCTGGGATCCGTCAGCAGAGGAGAGGAGGGGCGGGACCTCCTCTCCTGTAACACATGGGGCTGCGATCGCGGTCGTGCGATGCAGCTGGAGGCGCGGACCCCCCTACAGGGAGGCAAGGGCCCCGTACTAGTCTGGGCCCGGTCTCAGCTGCGACTGCTGCGACCGCGATCGTTACGCCACTGATGACACATATCCATCCCAGGTTAGTTTGGCTATAACTAAAGTATTCTCCATTTTACCACCAGGTAATACTCTAGGAGCACCCCTTCACTTCTTGTTTTTATCTCCAATATTGGCTTGATTGGGTGTCAGTCTAAGGTTTATGAGGGCCTCCTAATGCTCAACAGACAAGGTTGGGAAAGAAAAGGATCTGGTCTATTGGATTTCCAATGGCCAGTTCTTTAGATTTCCTGGTAATAAGTTGCTGACAGTGAACATAAGACAAGAAAGTTCAGCCAAAAGAAGCATTCCTGAACATGGAAGAGTGAGGGAACATAGCTGCTTGCCCAATGTCTATTCAGCTGTAAGTTCTTATTTCTTTATGGGAGAGGGTCTTTAGCAGCACCTAAATGACAATATGATCAATGTTTTTTGAGACTTTTCTTTTTCAAGAGAGATCTCCCTATTCCTAAAATTTTAACACAAGTGTTATCTTCACATCGTGTGCGCGTTGCTGAAAATGATTTTTTTAAACCGTTTCTTTACCCCAACAGTCTAATAAAAGAAAAACCTGAAGATTATTCTACCTACATTTTCTGGTAACCATCCTGTATGGTGAAGGCACATGGACTTATTTTGTTCACCTTTAATATGAAAGGTTTCTTTGTTTGGAATGCCTGTTTTAGTTATCTACCATAGATACTGTTCACTTCACAACTAGTGATGAGCGACTACTAAAATGCTTGAGCCTTTCGTACTTGAATCGAGCAGATCAGATGCTCAGATGGGCTCGACTTGAGTAAAAAGTATAATGGAAGACAATGGAAAACTCAAGCATTTTTCTAAAACTCCATAACAGAAGGGCTAGGCGGGCAGAGTAACTGCTGAAATGGATGGAAATAGTGTTAAAATGGAATGGGGATTGTATAGGAAAGAAGCCTGGAAGGATTTCTGACTCCATGGTCACTGCTTGGAATTAAAAAAAGAAGTCATTTAAAGCAAATGATAAGGTGTCCTCAAAATTTTTGATAACCAGCCAAGGTAAGGAAAACAGCTTGGGCTGATATTATCATGCTGGCAGTGGCATAACTACCTTGCTGCGGGCCCCGGTGCAGGATTTGCTCCGGGGCCCCTCAGGTGAGGAGTGGGGGGTGCTAGCAGAAAAAATGTTAGTGCTGCTCAACAGAGCTGAGAGCTGTGGACCGGGGGGTGAGTTGGTGTCTGGCAGGGAAGCCCCATAGATGAGGTGCGGGGGTGGTGGTGTTTGTTCCCTACCGCGAGTGCCGTAAGACTCCAGCGTCCCGTGGTCTGCAGTTCTCTCACTTCCCGTCCTCCCTCCTCTCCTCATCTCGGGCCAATGCCATCGCGGCTGTAAGCACAGGACACGGGGCGACCGCTGCGACGACGGTAGTTACGCCACTGCATGCTGGTAAGTTCCATGGTTATTATGCTTTTCCCACCCCTAAAATTTTCTGCCCACAATTCCTCCAGAATTGACCCTTCAAATTAGGTGAAACAGTTATGGCACTTTGCCTCGACATTTCCAGATTGCCCTGGTGTGGTAGCAATCGGGTAATATTTTTGTGGGTTGATGTCTGCTGTGTAATGTCATCTGGCATCAATCCCAGGGGTTAGTTATGGAAAGGCGTCTATCAGACACCCTTATTATTAACCCATTAATCCTAAATATAAAAACTATGAAAAAAAATATATAATTTGTCATGGCTACAGCATAACAGTGTATAACAGGCAATGCCCACATATCTATTGTCTATTCAATAACCACAAAACATATGGGCATGGTAGTCAAGAATCAAGAATCAGCGATACTGGATCGAGTAACGAGCATACCTTAACCCCCGATGCTCAGTCGAGTATCGAGCAGTGTTGCGAACCCGCACTCTTCACTATTCATGACCATCAAATTAAGTGTAGCAAAATCGCTACCTAGAAGTTTTAGTTTCAATTAATTTACTTTTAATTATAATTGAACATCATTATTTGTGAAAAAAAAATAAAAAATAAAAAATAAAAACAATTTAAGTTTATCAATCCTAGTTGCCACAACAATACGGCTGGCTGTCGTCGCAAATTACTTTCTATTTGTGAACTTACATCCTCTTTATTTAGTATCAAGTTTCTTTTTTCAATAGTGAGAAAACATTGAACCAAAAATTTGTTAAAGTTTATAAACATGTTAAACATTATACTTTTGTCCGAAATGTATGCTACATTTAAAGGGACACTGTCAGGTCATTTTTCAGTATGACACTAATATAACCCTTGAAAGGCCTGGGCAGAGCTTTTAAAAACATGTAAAATCATTATTGTACCATTTGTAGTTTCCATGTTATCACCATTGTCAGACCCTGCAGGCATCTCCTGGATTAGTCCTCTCCATTGTAAGCAAACAGGATTAGCCCTGCTGCTGTATAAACTGTAATGTAATTATGCACTCCCTCTCAGCAACTCTCAGGTTTCACTTATAGGAGATCTGTTCTGTTGAGGACAATGAGGGAGAGAGCTATTACAGATCTTAAATATCTAGACTCCATTTGTTTCTCTAATAAGGTAACCCTGTGGTTACAGTTTCTGTGTTGTATTTGACCTTTTGTGATGCTTCAAACACAGAGAGCAAAGAGTAGAATACAGCCCCTCCACACTGATGGCCTGTGCAGTAATGTGAACATGTGACATGCATATTCATCTAATGGGGAGTGGACAGTAGAGAATTAAGTGGATTACTCACTGTGAGTGACAGATGGAATGATTCTCTTTATTTAAGGTTTAGAGAAGATAGAAGGGAAATATAAATAAAAGAAATAAATAAATAGAGAGAGATTAGAGAAATGAATTAGAAAATGATAGCAGTTACATATGGATTTTTGACCTGACAGTTTTCCTTTAAATGTATGCTAAACTGTATGATAAATTATTTGCATGCCTAATCTGATATTTCAGTCTTCATACTAAGAAACCTTACCCCTTAAATACTTTGCCCTGATGAGAAACAATACCCCTAAACAACGTGTCTGAAAATTGGAGTTGTGGTTTGGCTTATTATAGCCTTAAGGCCACTTTACACACACCAACTTATCTGTCCAACTTCTGAACAACTTACTGGTTGCAGTGAAATCATGGACACATTGCTCCATTTTGTGGCTGGGTACAAATGGAGCAATGTGTCCATGATTTCACTGCAACCAGTAAGTTGGTCAGAAGTTGGACAGATAAGTTGGTGTGTGTAAAGTGGCCATTAGTCATATAGTAAGGCTTCTTAAAGGGTCGAGAAGGAAGGGGAAGTATAATGGATTTCATGTCCCAATCTTTATCTCAATCACAGAAGGATGATGAAGCCTCTGACAGTGATTCCATCAACTGGAGTCAGTGTTCCGCTCCTTCCACCTCCTTCAGTTAATGTTGTACAGAGAAAACTATTGAATCTGTCAATGAAACTTGTTTCTATTCTGCCCCAAAGCTTTCTAATTCACAGCACACTAAGGCCAAGGAACATATTACAATATAAAGTTCTCTTCCAGTCGATTTTTTGGAAAACATGTAGAGAGTCTGCTTTTGTTCTCGGAAAACATACTGCCGATGGAGATGGACTACACGAGTCTAATATCAATCTGTATTTCAGGCTGTGCAAGCTATGCCTCCAACTCAAAAATATTTCTAGAATCTGTCCATCCCTCAACCATCAATCTACTAAACTACTAGTACATGCCCTCATAATTTCCTTCCTCAACTACTGCAACCTCCTCCTCTGTGACCTCCCTGTTAACACTCTCGCAACTCTCCAATCTGTCCTTAACTCTGCTGCCCGACTAATTCACCTCTCTCCTTGCTGCTCCTCCACTTCTCCATTCTGCAAATCCCTTCATTGGCTTCCAATTCCCCAGCGTATCCAATTCATACTACTAACATTGACTTACAAAGCCATCCACAATCTGTCCCCCCCATATATCTCTGAATTAATCTCCTGATATCATCCAACTCGTAATCTTCAATCCTCCCAAGACCTTCTTCTTTCCTCCACACTTGTATGTTCCTCAACTGCCTGCAAGACTTTGCCCGAGTATCCCCCATTCTCTGGAACGCTCTACCCCAACGCGTGCGACTATTCCCTACACTCGGAACCTTTAAGCGGAACCTGAAAACCCATCTCTTCAGAACAGTCTACAACCTGCAATGACCACAGTGCCACCTTACCACCACTGGACCCGGCGCTCCACCACCACTGGACCCAGTGCTCCACCACCACCAGAGCAGACCCAACCTACTGTCTCCCTCCCCATTATCCTGTAGAATGTAAGCCCACAAGGGTAGGGTCCTCTCTCTCCTCTGTATTTGTTAGTTTGCTTGTTGTATTTTTAACTTGTTTGTTTGTAACCCTTTCTCATAATAATATTTATTAATTTATATAGCGCTATTAATTCCATAGCACTTTACATACATTAGTAATGCTGTCCCCATTGGGGCTCACAATCTAAATATCCTATCAGTATGTCTTTGCAATGTGGGAGGAAACCGGAGTGCCCGGAGGAAACCTACGCAAACTCGGGGAGAACATATAAACTCCTTGAAGCCAAGACCCCATTTCTGGAAGTCTGTAGTGCTAACTACTGAGCCACCATGTACAGCACCATGGAATCAATGGCGCTCTATAAATTAATAATAATAATAGGGACGTCGCCTGGGATAGTAGCACTATGATCCCTGGCAAATCTCAGTGTGGGAATCAGTCAAAGGATGCAAGGTGCACCGACCATGTCACACACATATCTATCTATCTATCAGACAAAACTTTTAACTTAACAAAAACCTGTAATTTTAACAGGAGACTCTTTATCTCTATTATGTCTTCATCAGAGGATATTCATGTGGACCTCATATATTTTCTTTAAATCACAAATTGTAGATTCAAAAATATGAAGGTATTAAAAGCCATAATTATGTTACCTTCCCACAGTATCGGCAAGTGATATTGTCCACAGTCATATCCATATCACTCATCTCAGGCTCCTCGGATTCTCGACCTGCTTCTGTGAATGAAGAAAGCATTTGTTGTATATTTTGATATAATTGGAATATGTAAATGGTCGAATGTTTTGAATGACAAATTCTTCGATTTAGATGAATTTTCTATTTTCTGTAAATCACTAGTATTGACAATTAATTGCACTAAGTCCAGTAAAGATGTATAACACTATGAGATCTCCTATTACTACAATCAACCCCATTTGGTGCGAAACAACAACCTATAAGTTATTTTCAGGCTTTTTTCAGTGTAAAAATGGTCCAAAAATTATCGCTTTTGGAAGAAGAATCCAGCTTGAAGGTGTTCATACGTAGATAATGCAAATGTAAAAAATTGTGCCACTTTTTAAGGGAAAAGGGGGCAAAAATTACCCTTATTTCGGGTCAATCAATCGGTTTGTTCTTCATCTAAAAATGATCTCTTCATAAAAATACAACACATTTATTGTACAGAACAAGAAATATGTATGGCAAATTCTTAAAGGGAATTTAATGAAAGGATTTTGCCACCTAATCTGAGAGCAGCAAAACGTAGAGATTTAGACATTTACTCCAACTACTGTATGTGTCTCGGCTGCTTGCTGTAGATTTGATAAAATCACAGTTTTACCACCTAAGATTAACAATAAAGCAAATGTATACCTGCTGCTTTGTAGTCCTCCATATTAGCAATCTCTGTGTAATCCACCCCCCACCACTGATTAACAGCTTCCTGCCTATGCAGAGTGTATACACAAAGTTGTCAATCAGTGGTGTGGGTGGGGTTATATAAATCTCAGCATTCAGAGAACTGATAGAACAGCAACAAATATTTTTTTTCAAAACTGCAGCAAGCAGCCCAGTAAGTAACATACTGCTGGAATCAGGGTCTCTGCACTGTTCTCACATTAGGAACAATAACCGTGTGACCGAATCCCTTTAACATTCATAAGTGGAGGCAAAATTCTTGCATGTAACATCTAAGGCTGGTTTCACACTACCATTTTCTGGAATCTGGGGGGAGTGCAGGTAAATCCTGCATCCCTCTGCACTCCTCCTGTTCCTTCCAGAATTGGCAAACTGGATGCCCCCGCACCAGTATTATCACTGATCCATCTCACGGATGAGTGATAATATTGGTGCGGGAGTATCTCGTTGTATCTGGTTGCGTATGTATTTCCACAGGATCTGCTTTTAAATGACATGGCCATAGGGGACCTGTCATTTAGAACTGCATTTTGGGCATGCGCGGTTAAAAAACCTGAATCCAGTTTCCGGATCCAGCGGGATTTGGTGTCCACTGGATCCGGGTTACATAGAGCCACTTTTTAATTCAACCCGGATGGCCCAGGATCCGGATGTTCACGATTTTCATCACCGAGACCAAATTCGCAAAGAATTGTGTTTTTGGTTTCAGTGCAAAAAACATGGATACCAAGATTAGGGGGAAACGGGAAGAACTTGATGCACCTGCAAGTGTTTATGACCCATTGAAAGCCAATGTGGATGAAAACTGACAATTTTGTGACTGTGAGTGTAACTTCTGTCTTTCCAGAAGTCAGACTTTAAAAGTCATCAGAGTTCACTGCATCTCTATCACAGCCAGAATGAGGCCAGCACTAGACAGGAATGAAGCCAGAGTAAGGTTCTCTGAAAGATTCATTTAAAAGGCACCTCTAGCGCGCTCCATGAAACACTGGAGCTGCCAGAGACTATCAAAATTGCTGCTGGAAAAAGATGAAGCCACTAGAAAGTGAGTATCAGAAAGGGAGTATCAGAGTATCAGAAAGGGAGTATCAGAAAGGGAGTATCAGAGTATCAGAAAGGGAGCATCAGAGTATCAGAAAGGGAGTATCAGAAAGGGAGTATCAGCAAGTACTTAAATGTAAAACACCTCTTGAGTGGTGCTTTAATTGTTTTTTTAAATGAATGAACATATGCACTACAATGTCAAAATGTCTTACTGTGCATATATACATCTTTTAGAATATGTTATTAGGTTCAAGCAGCAAAACACACAAAACGGTTAAAGAAGGTGACCTGTCAATCGTTCATGCTGTTCTCTCTTGCAAGCCATTCATGTTGAATACATCAGAGGTCCCTGGCATTTCTGACCATGATTGAAACATTGAGCTCTAAAGGTACCATCACATGCCGCATGTGTCGCATGTGCGTAGTGGCGTGTGACTGGGCGATTCTACGGCGAGAAATTGCCGGTGGAGCGTTGCCTGATTGCCCTGCACTGCAGTGAAATCAGGCATCATCCACCAGGCGATTTCAGCGCATGGTGGTGTGTGACAGGGTAAGGGCGACGTACACAGCAATCGGGAAAGAAATTAAGTAGACGTGCTTGGATGTTGTGTTTTTCGCGTCACATCTGCGGTGATTGGTGGGTGATACTGCGTTCCGATTGGCTGGCCGTGTCCGAGGCGCCTTATTTGATGAGTCGTGCGTTCACGCAAGGCTGACCAATAGGAACACATTTACGTCCACCAATCGCAGTGATAGGGGCGCGGTGAAACACACTCTAGCACGCCCCTATCAAAACAGTATGGCGACGACTTGGGGCGTGGCCTGCGCTGAGACATGCAGGTCGCACTGTAGGAGAGCTCCGTAGGAAGAGGCCGAAAAGCCGGTGACTAACGGCGCCAGACGACTAATTTTGGTTCCCAACCTGCTGGAAACTGTCTCCTACCCACCCGGGAATGCCGAGATCCAACACCCGCAGCCGCAGCACCGCACAGAAGCTCACAGACTTCTACCCCACTGAACGTGCTGCGGTCCAGGACTCCAAGATGGCGGCGCCCGCCTCGCCTTCCCCGCGCTCCTCACAACAAGTGCGCCCACAGACCCGTGGCTCTCCTGGAGGGAGTCAGGATTATGACCGTCTCGCCAGGGATGAGGAACATATCCCGCTCACACGCCACTCCATAAGAGGCCTCCTAGATGAGCTGCGCAGAGCGATCGAAGATGACACCCGGCGCATAGTAGGTGAGATCAGGGCCGACGTCTCGGCTCTGGGGGAGCGCACAGACCACCTAGAGGGGAAGGTGGGAGAGATAGCGGTGGCACATAACGAACTGGCGGATCTTTACCACGACGTTAATGTGGAGCTGAGGGCGGTAAAAGCTACCTCGTATGACCTAGAGGACAGACTCAGAAGAGGCAACGTTAAAATACGGGGCATCAAAGAAGAGGAGGGAGAGGAGGATCTGATTCAGACAGTGCAGCCTTTTTTGTCCCTAGTGCTCCCGGAGGCGCGGGCTGATGATCTGGGTATAGAGAGAATATTTCGTCTCCCCAGGTCACCTCGCATTGGACGTGGAGTGCTGAGAGACATTATGGTCCATCTGAGGACCCCCAGAATGAGAGACTTATTGATGCAGTCACTGCGCAACCGCCCTATAACGGCTACCCCATACGACTCTTGGTCCCTGTACCCAGACCTCTGCCCGGGAACATTGGCAAGGCGCAGGGAGTTCGCACCATATTGTGCCATCCTGCGGGACCACGCCATACAGTACGCCTGGGGGTCGCCGGTGAGTGTGTCCTTTAGGTACAAAGGCACACGGCACTATTTCTCCTCCCCTTCCAAATTAAGAGCGACTTTGAAGGACTGGCGTATGATGCCCACCTCCGCTTCTGGCTCGACGACCACCAGCCCTAAAGACCGTAGGGATCGAGAGAGAACATCAGATGACACAGGGAAAAAGTGACGGCTGAATCATCTGGGTGGCCGAATCCTGCCTGCTGGACCTTTCCTTATCCCGAATAGGGATATTCTGTCCCCCCCCCCCCCCCCCCCCCGAGTCTGACTCTACCGGGAGGTGCCGGAAGATATGCTGGAGGGAATAACCTGGTCCCCCCCCCCTGTGTGGTGTGAGGCTCAGAGTGATCTATCTAGAGGAGCCAAGGGGTCCTGGATTATAGACTCCCCTTTTCCTCCCTCCAGCCTCTTGCCCCCACGCTCAGGACTTTGTGAGCGAACTTAGTTTTTCTCTTCTCTTACTTCTTGTTTTCTTGTGTAGTTTTAGTTTTACTTGTATTACCCGCCCTCCTACCTTCCCATTTTCCTAGTTCCCCCCAGCCACCCCCCCCAGATCCAAGCCTAAAGACTCCCTTCCCCCCCACCCCTCCCTCCCGAGTTACCCGACTAACTCGCGAAGCCCTTTGCTTCTTCTCTCTGTGGCCTGTCCATTGACACCCCCCCCGAGCCACCCCAGTCCTCTGCTCCCTCTCTCCCTTTCCTCCATTCCCCCCCCCCCCCCGAATCTCGGGAGGTCCCTCTGCCTTTTCCCTTCCCCTTGATCCTTTGTCTGTTCTTCCCTGGAGAGGTTGGCTAGACGCCTAACCGGCGGTGATGAGTTTGAAGATCGTGTCCATGAATGTAAGGGGCCTGAACTCCCCGGCTAAGAGGTCGTTCCTGTGGAGAGAGGCTCAACGGAAAAAAGCGGATGTGGTCTGTGTGCAGGAATCTCATCTACTCGAGGGTGATAACTATCGACTGAGTCACCCCAGATATCCACACACCTTCTTCTCCAATTGCGACCAAAAAAAAGCGGGAGTCTGCATAATGGTGAGTGCTTCCCTCCAATTTGTACGTAGAAAGGTGGTCTCGGACGAGACTGGCAGATACCTGATCTTGACCTGTGAGGTCTCCGGGGTCGTTTTTACTCTGGTTACCGTCTGTGCACCAAATGTGGGACAGAGGGGTTTTTTAAGGGCCCTTTTTACAAAGCTGAAAGCGGAGTCCGAGGGTTATTTGATAATCTGTGGCGATTTTAACGCGGTCATGGAACCGCGCCTGGACTCCACAGCTCCCTCGGCTATGTCGAGGGGCGGCCTTCTCCCTCTGACCCGGGAATTCCGCCTCCACGACATCTGGCGCTACTTGCACGCTGAAGAAAGAGACTTTACCTTTCGCTCCGGCCCTCATGGCTCCTACTCCAGGATAGATTTCTTCCTGGTGGATGATGGAGCCATGGAACGGTGCCGGAGGCCTGAGGTGGGTGTTATCACCTGGTCAGACCATGCGCCGGTGTCGATGGAGGTGGACCTGGGGGGGGGGGGGTGAACGCGATTGGGCCCTGACCTTCTCTTGGACCACCACTTGAGGGGAGAGATGGGTACCAACATTGAATCATTTTTTTAAATCAATGACACCGGAGACGTCACGGATGAAACCCTGTGGGTTTCACATAAAGCGGTGATGAGGGGGCTTTTCCTTCAGAAGGCATCAGAACGTAAACGGGATAGAGATAGACAGAGGAGGGAATGGGAGGACTAGATCCAATCTCTTGAAGCTTTAAACAAATCTAATCCTGACCGAGGGCTGACGACTCGAATTACAGTTGTACGCACCCAACTCCGTTCCCTACTTTTGCGTCAATACGAGACGGGGCTCCGCAAATTGAAAACACGCTATTATGAACAGGGAGACAGAGCGAGTAGACTCCTGGCTAGAAGACTGACAAAGCGTGCGGGGCAGACAGCAGTGGCGGGATTGCAGGATCAGTGTGGAAAGCTAGTGAGAGATCCACGCCAGATAGTGGAGACCTTTTCAGCTTATTATGCACGATTATATAATCTCAGACTAGACCCGGAGACTGTACAACCTTCAGCGGACAGTATTGACGATTTCCTAGACAAATTACAGTTACCCTTGTTGTCACGGGCTGATCTAGACACACTCAATGCGCCATTTACGAGGGGAGAGGTGCTCAAGGTCATCGGTACTCTAAAATCGGGCTCCGCTCCGGGACCGGATGGCTACATCAGCGAGTACTACAAGGCATATGGCCCCATCTTGGTCCCGTATTTACTCAGACTGTTCGATAGCTGGCGGTCGTCTGGTACCATCCAGAAGGAGGCTCTAGAAGCAACTATAATCACCATTCCCAAACCAGGAAAATGTCCCGAGCTTCCCGGGAGCTACAGGCCGATCTCACTACTGAACACTGACCTCAAGATTTACTCTAAACTTCTCGCAATGAGGTTAGCCGAGATGATCCCGAGACTGGTGGGCCCGGATCAGGTGGGGTTTGTGGCTCGTCGTCAGGCCAGGGACAGCACGAGGAGAATGCTGAATCTCATCGAGCTTGCGGAGAGGGGGGGGGCCCCCAGTGCATTCCTGTCACTTGATGCGGAGAAGGCGTTTGACAGGGTGCACTGGGGTTACCTTGATAACACCCTGCGAAAAATTGGGTTGGAGGGTCCATTTCTTACGGCCATCCTAAGTTTATACTCTAACCCCTCTGCGAGAGTCTTCTCCTCGGGCTACCTGTCAGACCCGTTTGATATTACTAATGGGACGAGACAGGGTTGCCCGCTGTCCCCCTTGATTTACGTCCTGGCGATCGAGCCGCTGGCCGCAGCTATGCGGGCCGACTGTGACATTAAGGGGATACAGGTGGGAGACAGGCATCATACTGTGGGCCTGTACGCGGATGATGTCATCATCTCGTGCACCTCGCCGGAAGTATCCCTCCCGAGAATACTCTCTTTACTAGAAGCATACGGAGCAATCTCGTACTACAAGCTGAACTCCTCTAAATCTCTGGTATACCCAGTTAATTTACCGAAAGAAGAGGTGGTGAGTCTGACGGCCTCTCTCCCATTTCAATGGTCGCCCAGGGGTATCCCTTACCTCGGCATCACTTTATGCCCGATAGGTGAAGTAGTCAGGAGAAACATAGATAACGTATTGAGATCATTAACAGGGGCCTCGAATCCGCGGTCTCTGCAATCCTTATCGTGGGTAGCCAGAATCCAGGCCTTTCGGATATCTTGGCTGCCCCGATTCTTGTACCTTTTCAGATGTGTACCGCTGGTTTATACCGCGCGTCTTTTAACGCGGATTAAGTGGGCTGTAGATGGGTACATCTGGGCGGGCAAGAGACCGAGGATTCAACGGAAAGTGATGTTTAAAAAGTGGAGGGGTGGCGGCATGGGGGTCCCGGACATGACGGCCTATTATAGGGCGGCCCTTCTGGAACCACTAGGAACATGGAGGGCGGATGGAGGCGACCCTGGATGGGCACAGATTGAAGCGACACAGGTGCCTGGAGGCTCATTGAGGTGCTTTTTGACGGCAGACGCACTAAGACCCACCAGACTCAGACGCCCCCTAGCGACGATTGATGTTCTCCGTGTGCCGAAGGAGTGGAGGTCCTTTTCTCCGGCGGAGATTGTGCTTGGAGCCCTCCGTGTCCACATCCCGTCCCTGCGGCTAACACGGTGGGCGGAGTATGGAATAATCACTCTGGCGGACCTCTTGGGACCCACGGGAGTCATCTCCTTCGACGATTTTACACGACAGCACCCAACCTTAGGAGGTTCATACTTCCAACTGTGTCAGGTGTCGCACTTCCTAGCTACAGCTGGGACCAAAAAGTACTTGTCTGCACACTTTCCTTCTCCCATGAGAGCTGTCCTGGGACTATCACCTGGAGAAACGAGAAGCCTGGCGAACCTATATGCGGGACTAATAGAAGATGACGGTCAATTCACGCTCCCATATAGGTCTAGATGGGAAGGAGAACTAAACTTCACGTCAGACAATGAAGATTGGGAAGGAGCAGTGAGATGTGTGACAGGGGCAACAAGGTGCATTAACCACCTCGAGCAGCTCAAGAAACTGCATCTACGTTGGTACCTGACCCCGGCCAGAGTAGCTAGGTTTGGTGGAGAAGCCTCGTCTCTATGCTGGAGGGGTTGTGGTATTAGGGGCACACTTACCCACATATGGTGGTCGTGTCACAAAATCGCAGTTTTGGTCCATAGTTGAGGGCCTTTTGAGATCCATTGTGGATACTTTTGTGCCTCTCACTCCCCAGATGGCTTTGCTGCACATCGGCGTGGAGGCTTTGCCTCCGGTCCCCCGCTTCACGACTACTTTTGTCCTCAAGGCGGCGAGACAGTGCGTCTCAGCGTGCTGGAAATCTACTTCTCCTCCTGCGTTGCGAGACCTCGCAGCCAGACTGAACACGATCTTCACTCACGAATACTACCTGGCCCAGGAGGCAGGTCACAAACGTTACGTTAGGGAGGCGTGGGAATGCTGGGCTCAGCACCCCATGGCGGTCCCTCTCCCTTTAAGGGGTTGACGCTTCCTATAAAGTTTATCCAATGATCCGAGATCATGTGGCCCATACCTCTCCCAAGCCCGCCCCCGTGTTGCTTCCCTCTCACCCCCCCCCCTATCACTTGCCCGAGCCCCCCCCCCTCCTACTAGTACTCATCCTCCCCCCCCTTTTCTGACCCAATCCCCCCCTCTACTTCTGAAATCTTCTATAATCTTTCTTTTTTGTTTCTTTCTTGATTGTTGTCACCACAGTCCGAGTTTGTCGGAATTTCCTCTAGCCGACCCACTCAATTTACGTGACGGTATTTGTACAGGTGGAATGCTGTTTTTTGTCTATGTTTATTGTTAAAATTTGATGAATAAAAAACCATTCATGACAAAAAAAAAACAAAAAAAAAAACAGTATGGCGACATCGCTGCTATGATTGTGGCGATGTGTAGAGGGAAGATCACTTCCAGTTTTCTGCAGGCGATTTCCGGAACGCAGGATCGCTGTAGATCGCATGTGAGATCTATATGTGTGACAACCCAACGGTGATCTAAAAAAAGTTCCTGAAACATGCGCGCTCACGTCAAATTGCCGGCGATATGGAAGCCATATGGTGGCGTGTAACGATACCTTAAAAGACGGTCGTGAGCCACATCCAGCCTCACCCTTACAGTAGAGACACCTGGAGCTACCAATACTGGTATAATGAAAGGAAATTATTTTCCACAGAAATCACACTGAGGCAATTTAACAAGATCCAGGGGGTCCTACCTTACCCCCATTCAGATCTGCTCTTCTATGTGGAGCTATTCACAAAAAGTATCATCTGGAGACTTGCTCTTCAAACCTGTTTGCTAGATCTGGTGCTAATGCGACAAACTGGAATACATCAGTGAGCCAAATATCACAGGGCTTTGAGTCACATGTGGCTCCTGAGCTGCAAGCTGAGGACCCCTGGTATACATAAAAAAAAAAAAAATCAACATGAGCATGCCCAGAGTCTCTCCCAACACCCTTCCATTAGGTTGTCCTATGAAATGTTTCAATTTTCCAAAGGATCAGGCAAAAAAACAGATGCAACTGTGTGCAAATGAAGTGTTTTTTTGCCCGATCCAATATGATTAGGCATGCGGTTGCATACAGTTCCAAAACAAACCCGGATGCGGTCGGATGCATCTTCAGTCTGATCGCACCTGAACACTAGTCTGAAACCTCCCTAAGGCTAGGGTCAGACCTGCATCAACCCTCAGCCTGCCGAGTCCGTCTAAGGCTAGAGTCACATTAGCGGCAGCCCTTAGGCTGACGGACCCGTTAAAAACGTAGCATTTGGCAGCCTGAGCGCATAGGGTTAACATGCTGTAACACTGTGCTCAGGCTGCTCTATAGGTTTGTTTGGTATCCATTTTGCCCTATAGTTTCTGATGTTGTGGTGATCAAAGTAACTCTGATGGGAATTTTAACATTTCTATTCATGTCCCTACTGTTCTTATTAGTTCACAGCTTAGATGGATCTTTTCCTTAGTCTGCGATCTTATTTAAACTAGCAACATTTGCTAATACAATGGAAGTCTGGGCATACACAATACAAGGTTGGGCTGTGTTGATTTCCTGAGCTCTCGTAATATAAATCTTATTTATTTAGAGTTCATAAGGCATAAGAGAGAGTGGGTTTTCCCAACAGGTTAAGTATAGTATATTCATACACTAAGAATATGTGGGTGATTAAAGGGAATGTATATGGTACAGACTCCCCAACCCTACATCTTCTCTACTCAGGGGCCTAGATGGATAAAATATACAAAATGCCAACCCCGATATCTCAGAGATGGAAAATCATCATTATCCAGGTTGTCTTTAGGGCTCAGTCACACAAGGGTATAAATCATAGGAGTGCAACCCAAAAAACAGGGATTTTTGTGTACTTACCGTAAAATTCTTTTCTCCTAGTTCTTCATTGGGGGACACAGGACCGTGCAGTGTCCCACAATGATACGACGGAGAAACAGGGATTTTTGTGTACTCACCGTAAAATTCTTTTCTCCTAGTTCTTCATTGGGGGACACAGGACCGTGCAGTGTCCCACAATGATACGACGGAGAAACAGGGATTTTTGTGTACTCACCGTAAAATTCTTTTCTCCTAGTTCTTCATTGGGGGACACAGGACCGTGCAGTGTCCCACAATGATACGACGGAGAAACAGGGATTTTTGTGTACTCACCGTAAAATTCTTTTCTCCTAGTTCTTCATTGGGGGACACAGGACCGTGCAGTGTCCCACAATGATACGACGGAGAAACAGGGATTTTTGTGTACTCGCTGTAAAATCCTTTTCTCCTAGTTCATCATTGGGGGACACAGCACAGTCCTGTGTCCCCCAATAATACGACGGAGAAATAAGGATTGTACTCGGAACAATGTTAGTCAATGAAGAACTGCCGATATGCGATTTTTCTCAGCTGTATTTAGCGTGGGAAAAAAAATCACAGCATTCTGTGGTCTGTCTCTGAAGTCCGGACAGTGTAAGACAAACATCTGATGCCACAAAGACCACCAGTGTGGCACCGAATTTTTACAAATACATTTCAAATCTGAAAGATGTGAAACTATGAATTGTCCTGTAACAATATACTAGCTGCTGAGTAAAAAAAAACAACAGCAAATAGATGACAAGTGAAAAAATTGTCCCAATTTGTGGATGGGACTTATATGTGATACAGCCTTAGGGTTCTGTCACATTGCGTTCCTCCCCATGCTTGGTGACTTCTTTGGGGCTTACATCCAACGCACCTGCATAATGGGATTTGGACGTTTGTTCCAACAGGGTCAATTAATGTCCTGGTGCAGAAGGAGTCCTCACATCATCACATGCTTCGTCGTGCACCATTTTTGGGCATATACGGGAGTTGGACATCAGGATGAAGTATGCAGCATTAGGGTGTCCACCTCCCATAAGAATATACACCCAAAAATAATGCCTGACAGAGCACATGGTGACTTCATCTGAAACATTATATTCAATGGCTCCACTGGGGCTCGGGTCTGAATCAAGTTTTGCTGGGTGGTTCTGACATAAGCCTTGTCGGACCACTAAACGGAGGACAATATGCAATGTGAAAACAGTAGACAAATCCGCTTCATTACCTTCTCTGCCCTTAGGTGTCAGATTCTGAGGGGTAGGAGCCTCTGTCGACTTCAGGAGACCTGCTTTATCTTCATATCGCCTTGAGTATGTTGATGATGATTGTCCCTTTCGTCCATAGTCTCTATCAGCTATAAAAAATGTGCGATTATTGTAATAAAGATACTGTTACTTGTTGCATCTTCTCTTTTCATTATAGTCATCCAGTAGAAAAGATTATAAAAATGATAACAAAGGCCTGACACATTACCAAGTGATCACAATGTAGTAAGAAGGCATCACCTTCAATCAACTGTTTCCACCTAAGAAGGAATTCTGTCACTTTAAAATCACTACTTACCAGCTCCATATAGATATAACCTGTAGGTAATAGCAATTACAATACTTTCTTGCCGAATTGCTGAAAGTGGGACAAAACAAAATGTATTTCTTCCTGGAAGGAGCTGGCTTTCACTCATCATACAATGAAGAAGGCAGAGGTGGACGATATTTTAAATATGGGGGTATAGTTCCTTCCCATAGCCAATGGGCTACCAGTGTAGCGTTGGTGCCCAAGAAGTACAAGAGTACTCACTTCTGTGTGAACTATAGGCGACTCTATGAGGTCATCATTACAGATGCTTACACATGCCCCTGGTGGATTAACTATGTGAAAGATTCGGGAAGTCTCATATCTACCCTCAATCTGAGCCAGGGTTACTGTCAGAGCTCACTAATGAAAGAGGCTCAGGAGAAATCAGCATTTATCATTCCTTTTTGGCTTATATGAGTTCACCAGCATGCCATTTGGAATGAAGAATACCCAGGCTACATTCCAAACGCTGGTGGACTAATTACTAGAGGGATGTCGGAATGTCCAGTTCTACTCGGATGAAATCACTATCTTCAGTGACACCAGAGAAGAGTACCTTCAGCAATTGTCCCAGGTGCTGCAGAAGGTAACCAAAGCCTAGCTTGCCATTTGACCTGATGTGTGCCAAATAGGAATGGCCAAGGTGCTGCTCCTGGGACACTGGGTGGGTAATAGTTGCATTCTCAAATGTAAAAGCCATTACCCTGTCAAAAAATCTACCTACTTTAAGGAGGAGCAGATACAAAGAGAAACCAGGTTAGGTGACAACTGTGGCAAAGTTAACAATTATAAGAATAAAGGACAGTAGTGAAGGACACAATTGGCACCTGGACCCAAAGGAGGACCATTGCGTAAGCAGCGGAGCTGGCTTACAGCTGAACATACTTGACAAGAAATGAGAGGAAGACCAAGACCAGTTTAAGTAGAAAATCCTTGACCATAAAGGAGAACCACCTTTGTGGGCCTTTGATTTTGGGGCAGATGTATGGTACAACGTGGGACTAGATCCGTACTTCAGGATAAGAAGGCGGATAACATGTGAAATATGAGAAATTACCCACCAACTTGGACTTGCGACCTAGTGAGTAATGTCGTTAGTTGCCGTTAGCGTCTATATGGGGTTTCAAGTTATTTAGATAGTTGACGACGGTGACGGGTAGAGAAGCTTTCCTGGTTAATGAATTAGAAATAAGATATAATTGACATTGACCGTTATTGAAGGTTAGCAGGAGTATAATAATGTGTAAAGAGCATCATACATCCTGTACATTTGTATTATTATATAATTTATTTTTACCTAATCTGTTTTATTGCTATCAACTGTGTCATTCTCCAACCTTGGGCCATAGACACCTATGCTGATTTATGTAAAGTGAACAAATAGTTGTTCAGTCAATTACCGCTGTCTCCTCATTGTCTGCGCTGTTGCATTCTCGTACCTGTTTACATCTTTACATCAGCTATTCATTTACATAAGGAGGTGGACAGCTGCTAAGAATTTGATTGACCTCGGGAAGTAGACTTTTCTTAGGTGCTTCATGGAGGACAAAGCAAATATTTTATTTGCAGATTTATAAAATCATGGATTTCTCCAGAAAGATGCAATGGACAACAAACAGAAAATCAGCAAATATTTGGCAAAAATAGAATTTTACTAAAGGTTTTACAAAAGTCTGTATTCTCCAGAATATATCTTTTTTTGTAATATTGTCTGTGAAGGCTAGTTGCCCGACATTTTACTAACTCATGGTCAGATGAACTCTCTCATGCACAGACATGTGTCAGAGTAAAAGGACATGTGTCTGCTCAGAGGGATGTAGCAGTGCTGCAGATCTTTAAGGGACCTTGATGTGGATTATTGTCGGAGGGTATGTTTGGAGTTAATAAAGAAGGTAAAAAGGGATGGCGGTGTTTTATTCCAAATAAATGATTTCCTCTGTCTTTTGCACTTTTAATACTTAGTTACAGATTGATAATGGCCATGTTCAAGATAACATGATCAATCGAGGGCTTTGTGTCAGATGACTAATCCTCAGTTGACACTGACCCTATATCCCCCAGTCTGCCACCGGCACCAGAGACACTGGAAGAGTGGGGTAAATGCCAGTTTTGGCATCTGCCATGGAAGCACCAATGCTAGGGCGGCTGCACTCTGCAATTTTTAGTGTGGGGGCCCCGAACGCTTGGGTCAAACCACACTGAGAACTCCAGCACCCAGCTAACGGGTGTTACCTTTGCTGGCAATCATAAATACGGCAAAGCACATGCCAATTTTTTTCAATTATTTATTTATTTTTACAATAATATGGCATGATTTTGGTTCCCATACTGGCACTAGTTACAGAAACTGGCAGTGAGGGAGCATCTCAATGAATTAGAATATCATTAAAAAGCTAATTTATTTAGTACTTCAATACAAAAAGTGAAGTGCATCTATTAAATAGAGTTATTACAGAGAGACCTATTCCAAATGTTTATTTATGTTAATGTTGATGATTATGGCTTAAAAGCCAATGAAAACCCAAGGATCATTATCTCAGAAAATTAAAGTACAAAGGATTAAGGGTAAAAACAGTGCTGCCGTATTCCACCAGACATCAAAGGGTGACTATAATATTGATTTATTAGTCAACGCGTTTCAGGGCTCCCAGAAATGTCTTGAAACATGGCAATAAATACATTGATTTTTTATGACATTCTAATTCATTGAGATTCACTAGTATGTCTGACTTTACACAATCAAGGGGGAAGCAGTCAATGTGTCTGAGGTTCTTGATTGGGCCTGGAAGCAAGGTAACAGCGGTGCTGACTCTTGGAGAACTATAGTCTACCCTTGATGTTGCTTCCCTGATTAAAAAATTAAGAATAAGATAGTGTTGACCTTAACACTGTTAAATGTTAGCAGGGAAATAATAATGTGTTAATAGTATCACACACATCCTGTATATCTGTACTACTATATTCTTTACTGTAACCTAATCTGTTTTATTGCAACCAACTGTGTCAATCTCTGAATGTGTGCCATAAGCCCCAGTCACACATAACGATATCGTTAGAGAGATCGTTGTAACTGTGACGTTACAACGATCTCTCCAGCGATGTCGTTCTGTGTGACACTTTGCAGCGATCAGGCCCCTGCTGTGAGGTCGCTGATCGCTGCAAAGTGCTCTGGGTCATTTTTTGATCGTTGGTTTCCCGCTGGTCAGCACGCATCGCTGCGTGTGACAGCGAGAAACCAGCGATCTGTGACTTTACAGGGCTGGTTACTATGGTAAACACCGGGTATCTAGGCAGCGCGCGCTGCCTAGATACCCGGCATTTACCATGGTTACCAGCGTTCTCCCTGCTTAGCACTGCCTGTAAGCAGGGAGAACACAGGTAACTATGATAAACAGCGGGTATCCAAGCAGCGTGCGCTGCCCGGATACCGCGCTGTTTATCATAGTTACCAGCGTTCTCCCTGCTTAGCGCTGCCTGTAAGACAGCGCTAAGCAGGGAGCGATGTGGGAGGTGGCTCCCAGGGCCTGATCGCTGGGGAGATCTGCCTGTTTGACAGCTCCCCAGCGATCAGGTAACGACACTCCAGCGATCCCGGCAGGTCGTTATCGCTGTCGGGATCGTTGGAGCGATCGTTATGTGTGACTGCACCTATAATAGACACCTTTTCTTTATTGGTGTAAAGTAAATAAATCGTTGTTGGTTTAATTTCCACCGCCTCCCCATTGTCTGTGCCGTCACCTTGTACCTGATATCAATCTAAATAGAAAGGTGGGCAGTTACTAAGGGTGTGAATGACCTGGGAACACAGACTTTTCTTAGGTGTATTGTGGAGGAAAAAGCAAATAACCTTTTATTTGCATATTTATAAAATCGTGCATTTCTCCAGAATATCGCAACGCAAAGCAAATAGGTAGGGATCAAATGATTCTACTGGAATTGATTTCTACTACAGTAACTACACATATTACTAAAGTCTCTGTATTCTCCAGGATACATATTTTATGTCATTTGCTCTGTGCATTGTCAGGATAATGAAGGCGAGTTGCCCAACATTTTGCTGAACAATAAAGGGCCAGCAAAAGACGAGAAAAAAACCCAGAAAGTAAAATGATCTCACCTGTCTCACCACCGCTGCTGACTGATGTGGTCTTGTCTTCTGCTTGGGTGGTTGAAAAAGATAAAATATACAAAATGAAGACCCATAGATGCAAACGATAGGGTTTAGAGAACTTCACTATATTACCTTCAATGCCCTTAGTTGTGGCATACAGTCCAGCAGGTGTCTCTACCGATGCAGGAAGACATGCTATGTATACATTGTGTTCTTCTGATGTTTCAGAGGATTCACGGAGAGCTAAAAGATCATTTTGGGAATATTGTAATAAAAATACTGTTCTATGACCCTTAGATATTACTGATAATAATTACAGAAATTCATTATATTACCTTCAGCTGTGGCATCCAGTTCATCAGACGTGTCTACCGGTGGTAGAGTACCGACTGTATCATTGTATTCTTCTGATGTTTCAGAGGATTCACTTAGAGCTAAAACATAATTTTGGGAATATTATTATAAAAATACTGTTATTTGACCCTTAGATATTACTGATAATAATTACAGAAATTCACTGTATCACCTTCTGCTGTGGCATCCAGTCCGGCAGACGTCTCTACCGGTGGTAGAGAAACGACTGTATCATTGTATTCTTCTGATGTTTCAGTAGATTCACTGAGAGCTAAAACATAATTTTGGGAATATTATTATAAAAATACTGTTATTTGACCCTTAGATATTACTGATAATAATTACAGAAATTCACTGTATCACCTTCAGCTGTGGCATCCAGTCCGGCAGACGTCTCTACCGGTGGTAGAGGAACGACTGTATTATTGTATTCTTCTGATGTTTCAGTAGATTCACTGAGAGCTAAAAGACCATTTTGAGAATATTATAATAAAAATACTGTTATTTGACCCTTAGATATTAATGACAATAATTACAGAAATTCACTATATCACCTTCACCTGTGGCATCCAGTTCATCAGAAGTGTCTACCAGTGGTAGAGGACCGGCTGTATCATTGTATTCTTCTGACGTTTCAGAGGATTCACTGAGAGCTAAAAGATCATTTTGGGAATATTATAATAAAGATGCTGTTATAGGTTACATCTTGTTTTTTTTCTTTTACTCATCCAGTCTAAGAGATCATAAAAAGGGCTAAAAAGACCAAAACACATCACACTGATGGTACAACATCTAGAAGCAATGGTGGCATCACCTTCCATCATCTGTTCCCAGAGAATCATGAACAGAAAAGATGAAGGGCCTGATTCATTAGGGAGGAGGAAGGGTCTGAGAGATAAAATATGACCCAAGACCGCCCTGAGGAAGTAGCAAAGGTGCTACAAAACACGTCGGCACAATAAAGAATTTTAGAGCATTCTGCCTGCCTTGTCGTGGTCAGCACAGATGCATCAAAGCCCGTTCTTTTACCTTTCTCCTGGATCTTTCATCCCACGGAAGTCTGCAGCGGCCATCACTTTCTGCCTGTGTAGTTAGTTGTGACTCTCACCTCCTCACAAGGTGAGCATTACTTTTCGAGAGCACTCCCTGTTTTTCATAGTTAGGGTGGCTTCACACTGGCGTTTGTTTGCGCAGCGTTTCATCCGCAAACGCAAACGCATAAAAAACGCAGTCATGACGCAGTGTAATGCTGCGTCTAGCATACGCATGTGTTCTTAGCATGCAGCCGAAAATCGCAGCGCATGTCTGCGTTTGTAATGCGGTCATGTGTGCATATGAGCATAACCTCCGCATGCGTTTGGAGATGCCATCTGCATTCTTAGTGTTTTTTACCTACTAGCCACACCCTAAGGCGTGGTTGTAGGGCATCCAACTTGGAGAGCCCGCCCTATTTAAAGAAATGCACGCCCTATAATACACTGCAGACATTTGTATACTGCTTGAAGATGGATCTAGGAATGCAGACTTTCAATGAGGAGATGGATAGTTCTTTGCAAATGGCGTTTGCTTTTGCCGTGGCTTGTGAGGAAGATAGGTGAAGAGCTAGAAGGCAAAGAAGTCATCGACAATTTTGGCGACATCCCATAGTTAAATTAAGAGAGGCCCGTGGAGTATACTACTCATTGTATTTGGAACTTCGGGACAATCCTGAGAAGTTTTATGACTATACACGTATGTGTAAAGAGAGTTTTGATGACCTGCTTCATCGTGTCCGAGGATCCATCACGAGGGAGGACACCCAATTGCGCCGAGCAATACCTGCTGAAGAACGTCTGTTGGTGACCCTGAGGTATGTTTAATTGCTCAGTGTGGGCGTACTGACTATAGTATTGTAAATATTAATGTGGCATGTAAAGGGGCCTTTTCTCACATTTTTTTTCGTTTAATATCTGCAGATTTCTGGCAACAGGAGAATCGTTATCATCGCTCCATTTTCAATTCAGAATTGGATTCTTCACGTTGTCTGGTATCATTGTTCAAACCTGTGCAGCAATCTGTGAAGACCTGCAAACTGAATTTCTGCCCCAGCCCATAATGCAACTGTGGCTGGACAACGCCGCCAGATACAGTGAGCTTTGTCAGTTTCCGAACTGTATGGGGGCTGTAGACGGCAAACATGTCCGCATAGTGAAGCCGGCTGTTAGTGCATCTGAATTGTATAATTATAAAAAAAATTTTCCACAGTCGTAATGGCTATTGCAGATGCAGATTGTAGATTTGTAGCGGCTGATGTAGGTTCCTTTGGACGCGCTAATGACTCTCAAGCATTCAAAGACTCAGATATGGGCAAATGCTTGTATGAAAGCAAATTTAATTTCCCTCCTCCACAGCCGCTAGCCAACACTACCGGACCACCCATGGCCTTTGTTATTGTTGGGATGAGGCTTTCCAATTGACTCCTAACCTTTTAAAACCATACTCTAGCCGGAATTTGGACAATACTAAGAGAATTTTCAACTATCGTCTGACAAGGGCACGACGGACTGTTGAATGTGCCTTCGGCTTGCTTGCTTCAAAGTGGCGTATTCTGGGTACCGCTATCAAACTTAAAACTGACAGTGTCGATGAGGTGGTTAAAGCTTGTGTAGTGTTGCACAATTTCATCCTTGAAAAAGAAAGATACTGTATACAAGCGGAAGGACATCTTGAGACCACATTACACGACTTCCAAGAACACCCACTTCGTAGTACTGCTGAAGTAGCTCAAATTAGGGATACGTATGCAAACTACTTTGTGTCTGACAGTGGACGGGTGGAATTGCAGGACCAAATGTTGTAATGACTATGTGGTTGACCCAGCATGTCATATTGGGGTATCCTCTAATACTTTTACTAATTGTCATTGAAATAAAAAATAAAATATAGCTTGTATACCTAACTTTTCATAAAAAAGATGTTATGGTTCATATTACAGTTTTGTGCACTCTTTAGTTGAAGCAAACATAGTGTCAATTCATTACACTATTGATACTCGCCCTCTACAATGTTCTGACTTTGAATGTAATAGATGTACTGCATACATTCAAGTGTACGATTCTGTACAGTGTAATTTATGGAGTATTGTAAATGTTATCCTCCCTCTATTGCAGCGACATTCTATTTGACATGGGTATTTGCACCATTGAGTACATATGTTGTTTTTTATTGAGGTTGTGAATAAATTATACTTTGTGGATTAAAAATTCAAATTATACATTGTTCTGGAATGATTTCTGAAGAACTGTGGGCACCGTAGTGTCAACTATTTACATGTGTTTATTACAACCACTTTACCTGTTGTAACCAAATTCAGGTTTATACACTACCAAAATTGAGTCCTCGAGGGCCACACACAGTGTACTTGAAAGGATTTACTTGACAGTTGAGCAAGAGACCAACTGACACAGATCTGTAAATCAGAAAACCTTTAGGCTATGTGCACACTGGGAGGTTTAGCAGCGGTTTAGCAGCGGAAACCGCCGGTCGGTTTCCATCAGGTTTATGCAAATTTATGTTAATCCAAAAGCGGCTTTTGGATTAACATAGAAACCTATGGAAACCGACACCCGGTGTGCACACACCGGCGGTTTCCACATGCTCATCCGTTGCTAACCCGCTGGGTTCCCAGCGGGTTAGCAAAGAATGATCATGTTCTATAAACCGGCCGGTTCTGCAGCGGCTGCAAGCAGAATCATGTGCTGCTTCCAGCCGCTGCAGAACCGATGCCACTAACCCGCTGTGCACCGCCGCACACCCGCCCGTCTTCCGCAGCACGGACCCGACAGGAAGCCGGTGGACGGCTCCGGAGCTTCCTGTCGGGTCCCGTCCAGCCGCCGCCGCCCCTAACCCGCCCCCGTGTGCACATACCCTTAATCTGTGCGGTCCTCAAGGTCTGGATTTGGTCAACTAGAGATCCACAGTGAAGGATAAGGTTTATGGACCTTTTTAAGTAACATGCTAAAGCAGTTTCACCAAAGATTCAAAATGTAAAGGAAATGTGTATGTTAAGAAGCCCTCAAACAATGTTGTGCGAATGTATGTAATGCAGAGGTACACTACATACCTGAAGGCACAACATCCAGATACTGATGCATCCACTTTTGTAATGTAATAAAAATACACCAAACCTCAGAAAGATTAAACAGTTTGATAAACAAGCAAAACTGAGCATTGTATACCATAAAAAATTTATTAACAATAGTGCAAACAGAATGTAAGTAAATACATTTTTTATAAATGTGCATCATCAAAGACACAAGACAAAGACAACCAAACCATTACAATGTTGTGTAGGAGACTGTTGATGAAGATGGGTCTCCCTGTTGTGTGCGGCTGTTCGTCTGTGCTGCTGGGTTCTGACTAGGGATGGAAGCTGTATTTGGAGAATTTGTCAGGAAATGGAGGATCGGTTGCTGGATACTAGCATCAAGTTCGGGAAGAGGACTGAAGGTGTGAGCAGTCGATGGAGTTGAAACAACTGCAGGTGATGAAGAAACTCTAGGTGTGGAAAAGATGTGGGATGGGAGAGAGACATTGCCACTTGAGCAGACAGATGGTATTGAAAGATCAGAAAATAGTGAAAGATTGTCTGGTGAGGATGGTGGTGGTTGTGCTTCCTTTTGTTTCTTCGGACGACCTTTTTTTTTAAGGGTAGTTACTGTGGCTGGCACTGTATCTTTCGGCATTGTGGAATTTTTTTTCAATTTTTCCAGGACCTCGACGACGTTTTGTGGACGGAATACTTTGACTGCTGGACTCTGTACCTTGTATGTTCTTCTGTCTTGTAGCCTGGGATCGGCTAGCACTTTCTGAAACTTTTTTAGGAGCTACAATGTTTTTATCTTTCTTAACATGTGGTCCTGGTAGACTCCAAGATGTAAATGTGTCATGCATCAGTGACGCACCATCACAGACATTGGGCAAGGGAGCATGCTGTGATGCAGAACTACTCAGCATTGTTGATCGATTTAGCAGTGATGCTGCAGTGGAAACATTTAAAACATCATCTGTGGGTGTTGCAGATGACACTGTCTCTAAAGTCTGCAATCCTGGTTGTGATGAAGTCTGTATTGAAGTACTGCTTGGTGCTGCATGACCTTGTGCTGCGGCTGCTGTGACCAAACTGCTGTAAGTTGGTATGGGAGGCATAGGAGGTGTAATGTCCAAAGGAGGTGGTGCTGGTGCCGTACTCACATTGGGTCTCCTTACAACACTCCTTGCTTGCGTAACATTCCATTGTTGTCTGCTTTGACTTGGGATATTTCCAGTATGTGGTCTGCTGTAATATACTGACTGGGAGTCAATTTGAGCTTGCTAATTGGCCTGACTGTAAGCATCCTGGCAAGCATTCATAACATAAATCTGTAGTTCAGGTGACAGGTTTTCCGTGACATTATGCTCAATGGATGCAAAATAATGTCTAGCCGGTCTACTAAGTTGTAAATCTAGGCGTTCAATCCTGTTGAAAACTTCGTTAAATTTGCTTTCTACACGATTGAAGCCCTGGTCAATTTTCTCACTTAGCACACGCATCCTTTCCTGAAATATAGAGCTCAAATGGATGAATTCTGGCATGACAGACCTTTCCCAAGCCCTCTGCCGCTGATGTGTAGTGCCTACATAACCAGTAGCTGAGGGCTGGGAAAGGGGAAAACCTGTTGCTCCAACTACATGTTCTCCAGCCTGTGAGGAGTGAGTGGTTGATTCGCCAAAGTTGGTAGTTTGAGATAGTCCAAACTGTTCAGTGGCCTGTACACGCTGGGCTGCTTCCACATCGCCTGACTGTCGATTCAATGATGCATCTTCTGCCATGCTGCACCATGTTCTGAGTAGATGAAACAAAGAATGTGTAAAATATCTTGCAATTTCAACATTATTTATACCCTGTTTCCACCAAGATATTACATGGGGGGGGAGATTTTAGATGGCTATATTTGGGGCTGCAAGGGGATTGTGGAGATATTGGGGACCGCATGGGAATTTTCAATGTTTGGGGTTACATGATGGCAAAATTCGACAACCCCTGAATATAACACATAGTGCATCTTTGTAGAAAACAGTAAAATAAAAGGGTGCATTATTCTTGGGGAAACAGGGACATTGAATGTAACATAATAAAAAGTGTTGCAAAATTTAAGAACATTTCTGTCAAATAAAATTAAAATAATATACTTATGTCCGATGCCTCAACGTTGGTCTAAGGAATGGCAGCATCCGATGATACATATACTTTCGCAACTTGGGGCATCACCGCTTCTCACTCATTGCTCCTCTCTCAGATCTTTGTTGAACCTGTCCTTCATGGAGCGCCAACGCATTTTTATTTTCTTGACTGTATAAAATTTATGAAAAACTTTACATAAAATCATTCCACCATACTTTTAGTTATTTGATAATTAATAATTTAAAAATTCTTACCAAAATCTCGTCGTTCGGCGGGTGTGCCATTGTTCCAACCAGGCCAAGTTCCTCTTGCGACTTGTTCCCAAAGACGACAGGTTAGTAAAGAGTCTGAATGCTGCCGCTCACGTGGATCCCAGAGTGCTGGCCGCTCTTGCACCAGCGGAATCAAAGTGTCGTTATCAATTAATGGTAATCCAGATTCGTCCTATTTTGGTAGAATAAACACTTTAGCCTCATGTATAAAAAAATACAAATGTATGAACCAAAAAAATATACTTACTTGTGTTGTTTGTTGAGAAGCTGTATTTTGGCCATGCTCTGATGCATCACTTTCATTGGACTGCTTCTTCTTCTACCTCACTGCTAGGAGCCTGAAAACAAAGAGAGTAAAGTGACATTACAGATAATGGCCAAACCATTAAAAAAATTGTCAAAAAAAGGGAGCATATGCTTACTTCAGAATAGAATCCAGTAGGTTCTTCAACATCTTCACTGGATGACATATTGTCAGCACAGCAGGGTCCCAGCAGCACAGCAGATTGCAAGCAGACCAGCAGAGTCCCAGAACCTCATGTGATGTCAGAATGACAGTTAGACTGTGGAAGGAAATAAAGGACACGTGTACATAGCATTACATGAGTTTTTCTGGTGAAACTGATGTTCCTGCAAAATGTTAAGAACACATTGCTGTAAGAAAAATAAGAAAAGGTTTAGCACTTGAAGTCATTTTGTCTCTCACCAAGAAGCAACACTGATTCAGGAAGAAGTATTCCGTCAGAGCAGCCCAGCACAGTCAAAGCAGCACAGCCGAGTCCCAGCAGCACAGCAGATTGGAATTTGAGCAGCAGAGTTCCAGCAGACCTGCAGAGGCCCAGCACCTCACGAGATGTCACACTGACAATTAGACTGTGGAAGGAAATAAAGGACACGTGTATATAGCATTACATGAGTTTTTCAGGGGAAAATTATTTTCCTGCAAAAGGGAACACATTGCTGTAAGAAAAAAAAGAAAATGTTTAACACTTGAAGTCATGTTGTCTCTCACCAAGCAGCAACAGCGAAGCTGAGTAGGAGCCAGTGACAGCAGCCCAACCCAATCCCAGCTACACAGTCCCAGCAGGACAGCAATCTCCGCGCAGCACTGCACAGTACCCGCTCCACAGCACAGTTGCAATCTTCTACCGACAAATACCCTGTGGAAGGACGGACAATTGTAAATTTAATTACTGAAGAGGTTCAGCATATCACAAGAGCGTGGATTTATGAAATTCACAAAGGACAACAGTGAATTGCAGCTATAAATATTTCAGACAAAGATTGTCATGTAGGGTCTCACCACTAAGCACCACTGAGGCTGAGGAGCAAGGATTATGAAATTCACAGCGAGACACCACACATCACAACAACGATGAGTGATGGCCAAAACAAAGAGTCACGTCGATGGGATTACATGCATACTGTTGATGGATAGAAAACACACGTTAATAACAAGTTTTCAAGATATCAAACTCCAAGCCATTGCAATACATGCCCCTGCACATTAGCCATGGCAACAAAAACAGTGTACAAGGCATTGCTTGACATGAACCTGCAAAGCAAGCATGGCAACAACACTGTACATGCCATTGCTTCACATGACCCACCACAGTAACCATGTCAACAAATACAGTGTAAAAGCATTGCATGCCATGACACACCAAAGTAACCATGGCAACAACATGTAAACCGATGTAAAACTACAGGCTATAATTTTTAACTTCATTATCTAGCAACCAGAGCAGCACGACTAGTACTTGTACCCAGTCCCAAAGACACATCTCAAATACACTGCCACCCAAACAAACAAGTAGGAACAAAACAGACCGACAACCAGACCACTTGAGAGACAGAGCAGCCAAGAGACAACAATGAACAGAGACACCAACACAGACACACTACACCAAGTCACAGACAGCAAGAGACAGACACCAAGGGAGAGACAGTGACTTTACACAAGAAAGACACAAGAGACAAATGGAGTTGGAGGCAAAAAAACAAAAGACAGACAGTTCAGCATTATACTTACATTCCATGTTCTGTGAAGACACCATCCTCGTTCTCCTTAAGGCCTTCGGACGTCCACTGTGAATGACACACCCTTTGTGATTTGGGAGGGGAAATGGGAGTTCCTTTATACAGTCTCATGGACATGCGCACTTTTGCGTACGCATGCGTATCTTATGCAGCCATACGCTAGGCATTGCATACTCATTGAAAATCATGCATGGATCGTCCGCAAGCATCCGCATGCGCACGTCAGCGGATTTTTCAAGGGCCAAAAAATGCAACATGTTGCGTTCGCCAGGAGGGTAAACAAACCTCGAACTTGCGCGGGCGTAGCCAAACTGATGCCTACGCATTATCATGCGTACACAATGTTAAATATAGGTCCGCAATCCGCATGCGGATTTATGAAAGCAAGTACGCAGAAGTACGCTGCGGGACCAAACGCCAGTGTGAAGGAACCCTTACAGAGCTCTCTTCTCTTTTATTATATCTTTCCACATGTAAAGCGCCATGGAATAAATGGCGCTATAATAATAAATAATTACATATATTTCATATTTACCTCTATTTTCTAATGGTGAGAAATAACTCCATGGTTTGATTGTTGGTCCTATAGACACAAGAAATGCATGCAGCACACAGGGGGAAAAATCTTCACTATATGCACAGATGACTCAATCTAAAATTGCCAACTTTGTCCAATTTTTCACCAAGAGCATGTGGGTTCACCATAAATTGCTATATCAAAAGCCTCCAATTTTCCTAAAAAGATGTATGTAACACTCTGAGGTCTCCTAGCACTGTATTTCAGCTTTTTAAAGCAGTTTATTATTGGCACAGTCTTTATCATGGCAAAGTGACTTCAGCACAGAAGCAGAAAATAATGGGGTAAAAAGTCAATTAAATAACAGTGAAGAGACAAAACTTTCATGATTTTTAAAAGAAAGTCCAAAAATTATCCTTTTTAGTAATTTGTGATCAGGTACATGACATTCGAGGGAGGATTCTCCGGTCGTTAATAGACCATCTTAATTCAAAATTAACCCCAACATAACTTAAATAACGACTCAACTGCTAGTGACTTGGTTAACAATTTGGCCACAGCAGCCTTTATTGCCTATTGTTTACATACTAATAAACCAACGGGTACACCGTCCAACGGGCGTCCCAACATAACAATAAGCACTCCACCTCTCACACCTGGATAGATCCGGTCCAGAAGTCCCCCCTTTAACTTTTTGTCTCTGGCCGCAACACACCGGCCCCAGGGAAAAGGTATTGCTACCGATAAACAATACACCAGCCTGGCAGAACCCCGTGCCTGCCAGGTACTTATAACCGGAGCCACTATATCTTAAAAGTGGCTCACCTCCCAATTACCATTGAAGATTCAATGCCTCTGGACCAGACCTACCCCCGCTGCCGTGACAACTCCACATCACCAACCATTCCAAACCAACACTCAATCCCGATCCACATATCAACTTACACCACGTACAACCCCCACACAATCAGGGCGGGTGGGCGGGAAACTGTTCTGGTCCCCGGAAGTGGAGTGAGGGTCACTTCCTCCCTCACTCCAATAATGTCCCCTAATGCTCCCCCTCTTCCTGCCCTAAGCACCCCCCCTTTACCAATAGCCACCTACTGCCTCATACAAATCCCCCAATCCCCTACCTTTCCCTATTAACTCCCTACCTCCCAGAAAGTCATGGGGTCTGTACACCTTATGGGTTCCCTGACCCTTCTTGACATTCGAGGGAGGATTCTCCGGTCGTTAATAGACCATCTTAATTCAAAATTAACCCCAACGTAACTTAAATAACGACACAACTGCTAGTGACTTGGTTAACAATTTGGCCACAGCAGCCTTTATTGCCTATTGTTTACATACTAATAAACCAACGGGTACACCGTCCAACGGGCATCCCAACATAACAATAAGCACTCCACCTCTCACACCGGGATAGATCCGGTCCAGAAGTCCCCCCTTTAACTTTTTGTCCCTGGCCGCAACACACCGGCCCCAGGGAAAAGGTATTGCTACCGATAAACAATACACCAGCCTGGCAGAACCCCATGCCTGCCAGGTACTTATAACCGGAGCCACTATATCTTAAAAGTGGCTCACCTCCCAATTACCATTGAAGATTCAATGCCTCTGGACCAGACCTACCCCCGCCACAGAACAGGCCAGGTGACCCCTTACCTGGCCTGGACCCGCCACACACCCAACGCTTGCTCCACTCCTTCTCTCAAATCTAATGTCCATAGATGCATCCCAATCTCCATCAAATGCACCCGATCCACTTTCAAGTATTCCCGCGATGACGACTCCAACTCCCTGTGCGGTACTACAATACCACCATTCCGTTATACAAACGCTGCCACCACCTTGTTCACCTTCACTCGAGCCTTATTAATTTTGTCTATCGACCTCGCAAACTTCCATCTCCCACGTGCAACCATGTCAGACCACACCACAATCAAACCAGGATGGGAACACCACAATCGTAACAAATCGAACTTTATGTCTCTGATCAACTCCCGAGACGCTCTCACCCCCAAATCATTCCCCCCAACACGCAGAACCAACACATCTGGAGGTCGATTAACCGTACAAAAATACTCAAATTCAGGCAACACCCTCCCCCAAGTCATGCCCCGAATACCCAGCCACTTCACGGTCGCCGCAGATCTGTCCAATCCCAACTGGCGACCCTCCGGGCGAACATCTGCTCGACGGGCCCCCCAAAATACGTAGGAATGTCCCAGGATCCATATTAAGCAGGGGCCTGAATGAGCAGAAAATATAAACACACAAACTTAATGTTAAAAAAAACTATAATCTTAACAATGCCGACCCCCCCCCCCCCATGTCTCTCTCTTTTTTTTTAAAATCCAACAGTGTATTGGGGGGGGCCCACGCCGCTCACCGTATCATCGTGCTAACAAATGAGGCCGAACATACAAACATAAACGGGAAGATTCCCACCTCCCAATCTTTCTCACAACATCATCCCCCAACCCCCATCGTGAAGCCTCCGTGGCCGCCCCAATACGAAAAGAGTGCGTGCCGTATTCTTCCGGCCGCTCACCGATTTTTCTTAAACACTCATTCAACAGCGCCCCAAATTGAAATCTAGACAAAAAGGAACCATCTTTATGTTGCAAAAATGGACCCGGGCAACCACCCCGAAATGCCAAAAAACGTAACACCGTCACCGGACATACACTACTCCCATCGAGGGCATAGACCACTACTAACCGACCTCGTCCTTCTTGGTTCACCTTCGAACACCGTAACCAACACTCCACCCGCTCCTCCACAATCGCCACATCACATAAAGCCAAACCACCTGCCCTAATCTTGGACGGGCTCACCAACTCCCCAATTCTGAAGGCCCCAAAAGAGCCTAACACAAAAGCCGCCGAAAATAGAGCTCCCTCATATTCTGACCTACAAACCTTTAGCAAACAATCTACCAGCCTCTCCAACACATCCACCGAGATTGGTCTCCGAGCATCCCTCTCACGAACCCCCTCCGGAATCCCTTCAACGCCTGACGTACCCTAAAATCCTTAGTCGCGTCATGTTGTCCCAACAACCGAAACCGAAAAGCCAGCGCTGCCACCCTCTGTGACACCGCAGATGCAGACCGCCCTTCCACAAAATCGCTACCTATGAAAGTCAGTAATGCCTGTACATCATCCATGCTGCCATCCTCCTGCGGCATACATGTAAACTCCTCCCATTCTTGCCACACTTTACCATATTGGCACCAAGTAGCCTCGGTCACCGATCTGCGAATCAACTGCCTCACGACGTCACCAGACTCCATAAACCGTCCGGACACTCAATCCTTCCTCGTCCGCCCACGGCACTAGCTTCCGAAACCTGCAAAACTGAATCCGTGAGAGCGAGTCAGCCACCTCATTGCAAACACCCGGAACATGCTTAGCTACCACTTGAATATTCCATTGCAAGCACCGCAAGACCAAATGCCGACGATAGTCCACCACTGGCGGCGACTTGGCTGACAATGAATTAATTGCGTAAACAACTGACACATTATCACAATGGAAACACACTTTCCTGTCCGAAAATTCCTGCCCCCATAATTCCACCGCAACCACAATAGGAAACAGCTCCAACATCGCCAAATTACGTACTAAGCCCAGCTCTTTCCACAACGCGGGCCACTCCCCCGCACACCAATGTCCCTTAAAAAAGGCACCAAAACAAGAGAACCCGCCTCATCTGTATACAGCTGTAACACACTATTAGGCACTACTCTCTCAGGCCATAATGTGCGACCATTGTACTCCTGCAGAAAAACGTCCCAAACTCGCAAATCTTCCTTAATTCCTCTGGTAATGGGTACAAAATGCACTTGGCATGATTTGCCTGACATAGCAACTGCCAACCGCCTAGCAAAAACCCGGCCCATCGGCAAAATTCTGCACGCAAAATTAAGCTTTCCCAACAACGACTGGACCTCCTTAAGCCGCACCTTCCTAGCCCCGCACATCGCTGACACTGATCGCCTCAAATCCTCAAGTTTGGTTATTGGGAGCCGGCATTCCCCGGCCACCGAATCAATTTCAATTCCCAGGAAACACAACACCGTAACCGGTCCTTCCATTTTTTCTTCCGCCAACGGAATCCCAAACCATCCTGCAACCTTCTGTAACGTGAACAACAAACCAGCACAAACCGAGGAACCAGCCGGTCCCACACAGAAAAAATCGTCCAAGTAATGGATAATAGAATCCATACCTGACACGTCCCTCACAACCCATTCCACAAACGAACTAAAAGCCTTAAAGTAAGAACAAGAAATCGAACAACCCATCGGCAGACAGCGATCAACATAAAAACTCCCCCCCCACATGCAACCCCCGGTCTGTACACCTTATGGGTTCCCTGACCCTTCTTTATTCTTTTAATGTTTGTAAGTCTAAGAGATCTACTGAAATTTCTTGCATAGAGGCCAACTAGAATTCATCTGTCTAGGCCTGTGGTCCACACGTGGTCCTAAATTTGATAATGACCATCTATTCTTGTGTTACTAATATTGTGTGTCCTAATAACCCTTTATGATTCCCATGATGTCCCGACTATGGGAAACGTAGACTTCGATTACAAGTTCAATTACCCACTTCATGTGAGTAAGTGGAGTTGAGGGGGATGCTTTGCACATCCCTGGTCCACAGTCCAGGTCAGTGCTGTCTGGCCATAATCAGGTGCTGCACTAATTTCCTGACTTACTAGTATCCTACCCTTTGTGTTTGATTCTTCAGCCTGGTTTGATGTCGCCAGTGTGGGTGAGCCTCAAAACCCGATAAGTCACGAAATTCGCACAGCTCCTGTCCACAGCTAGAGAGCAATAATCCAGATCACAGAACAAGGTTTGTGAGAAGCAATCAGCTCATATCTATATCGCAGAGGTCCAAGCTTGTGTACGGTTCTACCGATGGAATTCATAAAGATAATTCAAAATAAAAAGAACTTCATGTTCAAAAGCATAGTGGAAGTGGTGGCTGTAAACATGTCCTGGCACTGTGATTGACATTACATCTGTGCTTATTAAGCACTTACAACTGCTACTCACATATAGTATAGTGAGTGCTTACTGCTCCATGGAGCCCTAGCTCTGCTATTCATGATGTTTCAGCTATTTATCTGACCTGTTAACCACTATCTTGGACTTTGTATTTATCCACTTAAATAATAAAGCTTCTACTCACCTCCAGTGCTGGTGTTGTTCCAGCTATGTTGGTGAGTCGGGCCGGCCGGCAGGGAAGGGGATACTCAGATACCGGGACAGTGGCTTCGGTGGGGTGGGGGGGGATCACGGCTGGTCGGGTTCCGGTTCCGTGCCCTGGGCACACAATGGCTGATGAGTGTGATGATGATGATGGGGGAGCTTGGGGATAGGGGAATGTGACGCCACCTGTGGTACCTGGCAATATGGTTACAGGCGCTGCAGCCAGCCGCTGAGGTGATGGTGAAGCATCTTTGGTAGTACAGCTCCCCACAGGCGGAGCTTTACCTCAGGGCAGCAGGGTGGATGAGAGGAATCGTAGTCCTTGGCTCCTATGATGCTGCAGGTGCATCCCAGGCGACAAATAATTGATGCCAGAGACCAAAATTAGCTCAAACAGTTCTTTACTGGTACCAGATGATAAGGGTACATGGTACAGTCGGATTCACCGGGGTTTGTAGCTGCGGATCTTGGAGGCTTTTCCAGAGTCTGTCAGAAGTGTCTCTACAATAACTTTCTTGGTCTGTGTTTTGCTTTAGTTCTCTTGTCAACCACACTAAAGAGCCCAGTTGATGGTCCCCAGGTCTGTTACTAAAAGGTACTTCTGACTCATTTACGGTACGGCCACGAGCGATTAGAAGACAATACTCCCACCACCGGTATTTAGTCCTTTCCCTTGTTAGTCTCTTGGACCCACTTTGGGACAGAGATGGGATTCAGCCTTGTGGTGCTCTGGCTCCTAGTTTAGGCCCACAGCCTGCCAGTTTGTGGTTTGGGATGAACTGTTAACTAACCGCCTCCGTTACGGTTTACCGGTATTGACCTGGACTCTCCAGCCGGCTTCAACCAGCCCTGGAGTGTCCCCCTTTGTTGTCTGGATCACCTCTCTCCTTAGAGGTGCCCTCCTGTCACAACCGCAGAGTCCCCTGCGTCTGTCTGCTCTCTTCTTCTGTCACCTTCTGACTGACTTGTCTGAAACTGTCACTCACGTCTTCCCGTTCTTCTAGGCTCCTCCCCCTGGGACCTACTGAATACCAGTCCCCTGTGCTAAGGTGTTCTATGAGCATGTTTTCAGTACAGACTCTATATTTTTCTCCTCATCCACGACTATGGAGGCACTATGCCTTCTGTTTGGGGTGCAGTACCTCCCTGTGGCGTTCCGCCAGATGGGCGCCACATTGGCATTGTCTTCCCCAGAATCTTGTACCAGTATGAAATTACGTGATCCCTGTGGCCATACAGAGGTCTCCCAGATTTTACACTTATCACATACATCCGAAGGAAACAAGAAAGCAGCAGCCTTCACTTCTTTTGTATGCAAGCAATTTGTCTAAAGGCAGACAAAGTGAGCAGCCGCTGATTGGCTTCAGGATTTGTGTTGCAGTTTATTGGTAAGCAATCATGGGAGAGACAGTGACACTGCTGGATTAGCTCTGACACCAGCACCGGAGGTGAGAATAAGTTTTAGTATTTTAACCTTTTCACGACAAAGGGCATAATAATACGCCCTTGGACATGTCCCTTACTCTGATGTGAGCTCACACACTGAACTCGCATCATCATCCACACTGATCTGATTGGCCATGTCAGCTACACGTCAGCTAATCAGATCAGCGATCTGATCGGTGCTTTTAATTGCGCTGTCAATAACTGACAGTGTGATCCAAACCACCAGGGTTTATGTCATTCCGTGCCAGCAACGGATGCCCTCATGAATCACTTCATGTGAATACCTGGCAAGCACTAGAACCCAGAGAAAGAGATCATTTCTCCTGTTCACAGACATGCAGCAGCTCATCTGTGCATGGGAGAAGTGATCAGACAGTGCAGTACTGAGGTCCCATAAGAGGCAGTATAAAATAAAGAAAAAAATAAAAGAATAAAGTTTTCAAAAATATGAAAAAAAAACTAAAATTCAAAAGGGGGTGCCTTTTGACATGTTGAAGATAAAACTATTAATAAAAAGTACACATATTTGGTATCTTTGTGTTCAGAAATGCAAAAATCAACGTATCTGATCTGTAAACTGCGTAACAGAGGCCGCTTCACTCTCCCAGCCTTTGGACTTATCACATACATCTGGAAAAAACCAAGAAAGCGGAAGCCGTCACGTTCTCTGGATGTAAGCAAATTTTCTCTCGGCGGAGAGAGTGAAGCAGCAACTGTTTGGCTGCAGGGCTTCAGTTGCAACTTGCTAGTAAGCGATGATGGGAGAGACAGTGTCAACACTGCTGGATTAGCTCTGGCACCAGCAGCAGAGGTGGGTATAAGTTCTAGTATTTTAACCTCTTCACGACCAAGGACATAATGGTACACCCTTCGTCGTGTCCCTCCCTCTCGTATGATCTTACACGTTGAGCTCACATCATTCCCCACTCTGATCTGATCAGCTGACGTGTGGCTAACAGGGCGAATCAGATCAGTGAACCGATTGGTGCTTTTAACCATTTGGATCGTGCTCTCAGTCATTGGCAGTGTGATTCAAAGCCCCACGGCAGGGTTTGTGTCGTTCCTTGCCAACATTAGAGGTCTTGTGATGCAATCACAATACATTGATGCATTCCCATTACAACCCGGGGTCCTATCAGGACCCAGAATGCTGTCATTAATCACTTTATGTGGATACCCGGCAAGTGCCAGGGTCCACAGAAAGTGATAATTTCTCCTGTTCACAGACATGCAGCAGCTCATCTGTGCACAGCAGAAGTGATCAGACAGTGTAGTACTGAGGTCCCGTAAAGGGGCAGTATAAAATAAATAAAAAGTAAGGTTTTAAAAATGTGAAAAAAATATATATAAATGTTCCCCTTTGGCCCTATTGAAAATGAAACTATTAAAAAAAAAATACAAATATTTGGTATCGCCACATTAAGAAATGTCTGATCTGGGGAGGCGTGTCCAGCTGCTCACGGTGTCGGTCGCAAATTGAGGGAGCTCCCTGGAGTGATCTGCAGAGCGGCATTGTAACGGCTCTTCCGCACCTCTACCCAGCTTAAACAGGTCCGTAATCACCCCCTGCCACCACCTGGCATGCCGAGAACAGCCCCAAAACGCCACCAAACGGAGAGCAGGCTGACTGACTACTTTGGAGCGGAGCTCCCGCGCTCCTCACCATCTAAGATGGCGCCGGCTGCAGAGCGTCGCCCACACTCTCCTATTCCTCCCTCGGGCTCCCGCTTGTTGCGCAGCACGGGGAGCCGTGACCTGAGGGCTGAGGATGACGCCCCATTAACTCAGGGAATGCTAAAATCATACTTGGGCTCCCTGAGGGACACATTAATGGCAGATATGAAGGAGCTTATAGGGTCTCTGAGGGAGGACCTGGGAGCCCTAACAGACAGAATATCAAACCTGGAGGAGAAGATGGGCGACTCCGCCAAAGCACATAACAGCTTAGCAGATAGCCACTCGGACCTCGACAGGGAGATGGGGTCAGTGAATGCCACCTTATGTCACCTTGAAGACAAGCTGAGGCGCAACAACTTCAAGTTGAGGGGCCTGTGGGAGATTGAAGGAGAAGCTGATCCCCATGAATTAGCCTCTAACTTCCTAGCTGCCGCACTACCTGATGTCCCTAGTGCTGACCTCATCATTGAGAAAGTTTTCCGCATCCCTAAACCTCCAAATCTCCCTGAGGGGGTACCTAGAGACATTTTGGTGCATATGGTGAGAGCAGGTATTACCGACCGTCTTCTGCAAAGAATGAGAAGAGGTCCACCCCTCCCGGACACGTATGCACAGATCTCGATCTTCCCAGACCTCTCACCGGGGACCCTATCAAGACGACGGGATTTCACCTCGTGCTACAAAGTGCGCAGAGGGATTCCAATACAGCTGGGGCTCCCCGGTGTCTCTCAACTTCAAACACAACTGGAAACGCCACTCATACGCCTCTCTCACCCTGCTACGGAAGTCCCTCAAAGCCTGGCACCTTGTCTCCCCTTCCCCCCATCAACGGGAGACCCCCAAACGAAGTCCAGACCGCATTGCTGAGAATGCCCTAGATGGTGGTGGAGCTGCCTGATCATAAATTCTGATCGTAAGAACCTGAAGAACCCACTTCCCACAGATTCCTCCAGATGGACTCTACTTGATTTCATTTAATCAAGGTACTTTTTAATTTGTTCCGGAACCCCGAATTGGACCGTGCCTCCAAGTGCCTGTTGCACGAAAAGGAGGCATATGGTTGTCCGGTTCAATACCCCTCCTAAGGACACATATCCTGATCCCTCGGGATATTGAACGGTGGTTTACATATCTGTAAATTTGTTTTCCCCTTGCTGTTTTACCCTCCTGTTTACCTTATGTGTGTTTCTTTCCTCTAATTCTTCTCCATCTCCTTCCCTTCTTTCTCTGCCTAACCAATCTCTCTATCTACTTCATCCCCCACGGGGTCTCTTTTTTCCCAGCCTGTGCTCTCAGCTCCTTGTTTATCTATTAGGACTCCCCCCGGACCTCAAATTGTCACTCCACTTCTTTTCCTTGAATGTTAGGTCCTCAACTCCCCCGCCAAAAGATTTTTCCTGTGGCGTGAGGTGTTATGCCTACAGGAAACACACCTCCTTGAGGAGGATAACGGCAGACTTCACCATAAAGATTACCCCCATGTTTTTCACTCTAACTCGAAATTAAAAAAAAGCTGGAGTCTGCATTCTGATCAAACATACTGTCCAATTCACTTTCCTAAACGTGATCTCAGACCCTGACGGCCGTTTTGTTCTTGTAAATTGCGACATAGGAGTCTCTCCTTTTGCAATTGTGAGTGTGTATGGCCCAAATGTGGGACAGTTGAACTTTGCGAGATCTCTGTTTGATCTCCTGGAGAAAGAGGCGAGGGGTAAACTATTCATCTGTGGGGACTTCAACGTGATCATGGAGCCCCGCCTTGACTCCTCCTCCTCTGTGACTAAGGGAGGGAGTTCTTTGAGTGGTCTTAGCCGAGAGTACCACCTCCATGACGTCTGGAGGTATCACCATGCAGAGGAGAGGGATTAATCCTTCTTCTCGCACGTCCATAGGTCCAACTCCAGAATTGACTACTTTCTGGTCGACGATTTGGCCTTGGATCGCTGTCGGTCGTCGGGGCTGGGTGTGATCACATGGTCGGACCACGCCCCGATCACTCTGGAGGTGGGATTGGATGTGGGAGGTGGTACGGCCCGGCACTGGAGACTAAATGCGGGCCTCCTGGCTGACCAAGAAATCGCCAAGAGCATAGAGGAGTCGATCCAGGATTTCTTCCTACTAAATGACAATGGGGAGGTCGCGGATGATACGCTGTGGTATGCCCACAAATCGGTCCTCCGCGGCCTCTTCCTTCAAAAGGCTGCCCAAGCTAAGAGACGCAGGGTTCTGCTCCAACGGGAATGGACGGCGGACATTCAACGTTTGGAAGCGGCTAACAAACTTTCCCGCTCGCCTCTCCTTCTCTCCCAGATTTGTGCCACTCGCACTAAATTACGTTCACTTCTTCTCCGCCTTCACAAGATAGGACTCCGTAAGTTAAAAACCAAGTACTACGAGGCGGGGGACAGAGCGGGTAAAATTTTGGCCCGTAGAATAAAAAAAAGAGCTGCCAGGTCTACGATTGCGGCGATGAGAGGGGCTGGGGGGGGGGGCTAGTCTGAGACCCAGCGAAGATAGCGGAGGTCTTTGCCGCTTACTATGAAAAGCTCTACAATTTGAAAGATGACGCGGCTACCCCCCAGCCCTCCTCGACTGCCATTTCCAGCTTCCTTAAAAATCTGCCCCTGCCAAAGATCTCGGCGGATGTCCTGGATCTACTCAACTCGCCCTTCTCTTTGGAGGAGATTGAACTAGCTATTAAGGGTTTGAAGTGTAACTCTGCCCCCGGCCCGGACGGATTTGCAAATGAATACCTTAAATCCTTTGGTACGGTTCTGACCCCATTTGTCCTTAGGCTTTTCAATCACTGGCAGGCAACTGGATCCATTCCGGATTCTGCTCTAGAGGCCACGATATCCACTATCCCTAAGCCGGGGAAGGACCGAGACCAACCCGAAAACTACCGCCCCATCTCCTTGCTGAATACTGACCTGAAGCTCTACGCCAAAATACTAGCAAACCGATTGAGCGACGTAATTCTGATGTTGGTAGATGAGGATCAGGTGGGCTTTGTGCAGGGGAGGCAAGCTAAGGACGGGACCAGAAGGATGCTGAACTTGATAGAGGTGGGGGAGAGGAGGGGGTGCCCCTGTGTATTCCTTTCATTGGACGCTGAAAAGGGTACACTGGGGCTACCTCCGGGAGGTCCTCTTAACCTTTGGTTTTTCAGGCCCTGTCCTGTCAGCAATCATGTGCGAACATCTTTTCTTCAGGCTATTGCTCTAGGTCCTTCCAGATCACTAATGGCACTCGGCAGGGTTGCCCCCTTTCCCCACTGATATTCGCCCTCGTAATGGAGCCCCTAGCAGCTTCCCTAAGGGCTGACCCTGCGATAGCAGGGATTACAGTGGGGGACAAAAACACATAGTGGGCCTCTATGCCGACAATGTCATTATAGTGACTGAGAACCCCCATTCCTCCCTCCCTGGAATAGTGAATAATTGACCTCTTCGCACAGATCTCCTACTACAAACTTAACATCAGCAAGTCAGTATTGTTCCCCGTCGGGATGTCGGGGGAGGACTCTGAGCGCCTAGCCCGAAACTACCCTTTCAGATGGTCCCCATCTGGGGTACCATACCTTGGGATTTTCCTTTGCCCCTCATTCGAGGTGGCCTCTCAAAATATTAAACGACTCTTGTCGGAGCTGGGCGACGCGCTCGGGGAGTTCCCATTGACCTCCATGTCATGGATGGCGCGAGTTCAGGCAGTTAGGATGATGTGGCTACCAAAAATCTTATATATGTTCAGATGCATTCTGGTCCATTATCCGTCCAGGTTGATTTCATGACTACAAGCCTTGGTCAACAGATGTGTCTGGGCTAACAAGCCGGCGAGGGTCAAAAAATCTATCCTCTATAGACGTCTCACTGGATGTTGAAACTTATCATAAAGCGACTATCTTGGAGTCGGCGGGGTCATGGTGGCGGAGGGAGGACACTCCAGGGTGGAAACAGATTGAGGAGGCTGAACAGCGGGCAGGCTTGCTGCGAACCCTCCTCGTGGCGGAGATGTTAAGCAAAGTTAAGGAGGTAGATGTACTAGGCCCGGTCAGGGAATTGTTGTCTGTTTGGTTGGGGTCAATTTAGAAGAACCTGGGCCAAGCTTTCCCCCGAGCAATTACCCTTGGGCGCTCTGCGATGGTTCATTCCCTCAATGACTCTCTCACTTTGGAGAGATGGAGGCCCTAAAAACCTAAGTGACATCCTTCATGGTCAACGTGTGATGACCCTGGCGGAGTTCACGACCAAATACCCTTCCCTGACCGGATCCTTTCTGCTTTTCCTCCAGATCTCACATTTTATCCGCTCGAAGGTGTTCCATCATGACCTGTGTCCTCCGAAAGCTCCTTCGGCTCTTCGACGTTCACTCATGTCGGTCCCGAGACATACAAAATATCTGTCCCTTTTATACTCTGAACTGCAGGAGCAAGACTCCCCCATTCAATTACAGTACATGCAGAGGTGGGAGGAGGAGCTGAACTTTCGGCGGGGATCGAGGACTGGGAGGATGCAACACATTGTGTAATGGCAGCCTCCAGGTGCATCAACCATCTGGAACTCCTAACAAAGATTCACCTGAGGTGGTACACCCCCCCCCCGCAAAATTATCTAAATTCAGCAAAGGCACGTCTCCTCTCTGCTGGAGAGAGTGCAGCCAGAGGGGGGATTTGGCCCACATGTGGTGGAAATGCCCTAAAATCACTCAATTCTGGCAACTGGTGTTCAGTCTCGTTGACTCCCTTACGGACGCGGCGATATCCCTCGACCCACAAGTGGCTGTCCTACATGTGGGGTTTATGTCCTTCCCTCCAGTGATGCGCCACCTGATGACCTTTGTCCTCACAGCAGCCAGAGTCTGCATTGCGACAAAATGGAAACACTCCTCACCCCCCACAATGAGCGACCTTACCGACAGAATTAATAATATCTTTTGTCACGAATATTATCTGGCATTAGATTGTGGCTCTAGGCGCTATGTCTCGGAGTCGTGGGCCCTGTGGGCTAACCACCCCCTCGTAATGCAGATTCCCCATTGAGACCCCTGATCGGTGACCAGTGGGTGCCTCTCCTCCTGCCCCCCCCCATCTCCTGCTCTCCATCCTCCGGCCTGGGCTCCCACTTCTGTCTGCCCTACTCCCCAAAAAATTTCTCCGGGTTCTTTCACGGTTTTATCCTTTATTCCTTGTCCTTGAGGTCCGCGAGAGCTGTTCCCCTCCCGCTCCCTTACACTGTTCCTCAATACGTGTCCTTCTTTATTTATTTTTGTCAACTCTACCTTTCCACTACCTTTTCCCCTCTTGTCTCGCCCCACTCAATCTCCCCACTTCTCTTTCCCTGGATTCTCCTCCTCCTTGAGTCTATTGTTACCCCTCTAATTTCCCCTTACATAAGTCTTCCTTGGATGTTTCTTCTTTCCGCTTGTTAATATCTGATTTATAGTTGGCTTAATCCACGCAGGATCACTGAATGGTCTCCTTGGGCCTAAAAAAGTTGTACTACATTGGACTCTTTGCCGGATTTCTTGAAACTCTGGGGGAAGCCTATCTGAAGCCATAAAACATTGCTACAATCTTCCCAGCAATTCTACTATTTTCTTCTACTGTTACTCCGACAACAACCTATGAGGAGGAATAATCGTGCTCCCACTCTAGCGATGACTTTTACCTGGCTTCTCCCCCCAAATAGCACGTTGACTCGACAAGTTCCAGTCTCAGCTAGACCAAGTGTTCCTTGCTAATACAGTCTTCTGGCCTATGTTTTACTCTCCTCTTTTACATGGAAAGAATAGTTATTCACTCGCCCCGACCTTTCTTGCGGGGACCTCCCCTCTTTATTGAGAAGTACCTATGTAAACTATTCATTTTTCGTATTGTCCTTTGTATTGTCTTATGTTATAACTTTAATAACTTCAATAAATATTATTGATGGAAAAAAAAAAAAGAAATGTCTGATCTATCAAAATATAAAATTAATCTGATCTGTAAACTGCGAAACTGGAAAAAAGTCAAGAGTCTTGACGGGTGCCGCTCATCTCCTGGCAGTGGCAGCCACTGATCTCCCGGCGGTGTCCGCACGGGAAATTTAAACACAGCTGGTCTGACAGCTGTTTAAATCTCTCGCGCCAACATCACCTATTGGTGTTGGTGCGGGAGATTTGAACAGCTGTCAGATCAGCTGTTTGTTCGCCAGCTGCCGGCTCGAGCACAGCGCGGTCAGGTCTTATAAAGACCTGATGATGTTGTGCGGCCAGTCAATCACTGTAATGCCACAACCAACATGGCTGTGGCAGTACAGTGGAAGTCAGCCAATCCCTGCATGTGGTCTGGCTCTGTTAAGAGTGCCAACATACAGGGAATTGGACCCGAGCACAAGCCCAAACATCTCGCCGGTACTCGGCAAGCTCCGAGCATCACGAGTACTGAGATGTTTGGGTGAGCACAGAGTACCGGCAAGCATGCTTGCGCATCACTAGTCAAGTCGCCAAAATTACATTTTTTGGTCACTGCAACTTTGCAATAAAATATATTAACAGTCAAAACAGTGCATGTACCCAAAAATGGTATCATTATATCCTCCAACTGATCACCTCACTGTGCTCGCAGTCCATCTTGCTATGAACGAGACAGATTGAAGCTGTTTTTCACAATGGATAATGAGTGCAGGAGACAGACGATGGGAAAGAGGTAGCTCATAAGTGGAGAAACCAGCAGAATTCTCTGATAACATTTATTACAAAGTTTTTTTTATACTAACTTAAATAGAGATTTTTGAAACAACATTGATTATTTTAAGAATTATCTTGTATTTCCCTTTCCTCCCATAATGCATCAGCCATACAGTGTAGAGCAGTGCACTGTGGGTAATAAGGGAAAGGACGTAGGAGCACAAACTGCTGGCAGCTCCGCCAACACTGAAGATGTCACCTGCCTCCTAGTGTAACGATTCCAAGAGGCTCAAGCAGCTGATGACATATAAAAGGTGGAAGGGGAACTGGAAACATTTGTTATAAATATAATGGTGTTTGTTATTTACATTTCCAAATAAATTACTTTAAAAGACTTTAAAGAATTTAACCACATTTTAATTATATTTAAAATCAGGTTTAGTTTTATAACCCCCCCCCCCCCCCCTTAAGTTGCACATATGTATATACACAGTAGACAGAGGAGACACACCCATCACATTATCACTTACCTTCTGGGGTTAATTCAGAGGAATCTGGAGCTGGGTGATCAATTTTCTGTACTTTTATTGAACCCTTTTTGTGGCTGCTCATAAAGGGATCTTGAGATGCAGAGACAAGAGATATCAGGATCAGACATGGACTTAGGAACTCATTATACATGGGATACAATGATGACATATGGCCAGAGGGACGATCGGTCTACATATGACCCTATATGTTATACAGTTACTGATATATTCTGTTAATTTATGTAATGCAATATATATAAATTACATATAATTAAAATGTTTATTGAGTGTTATGGTCTCGTAGTAACTCACATGGCAATTTAATGTAATAACGGTCGATCAAAAGAGCACGTCTATGCAAAATTGGTGTCATTAGAAATCTCAGCCTAACCCGCCAAAAATAAGCCGTCACACAGGACCAGATCCCGAAAAATAAAAACGCTAGGGGTCTCGGAAAATGACACAAAAAGTGCAATTTTTTATCTTTTATAAATTCTGATTTATTTTTTTTTAACACTTGGATAATAGTAAAAGTAGCATGTTTGGTATCTACAAACTTGTACTAAATCAAGGCACCAAAAAGCTAACTTGTAATTTCACTTTTTTTGCATTTTAACTGTGCTTGGAATTTTTTTCTCATTTTCCTGTCCACTATATGGTAAAATAAAGGATGTCACTCAAAAGTGCAACTCGTTCCACAAAAAAGCAAGACATATGTCTGTATTGACGGAAAACTAAAAAAGGTCTAGGTCTTGGAAAAAAGAGAGGCAAAAATGAAAAACAGAAAATCTCCCAGGGGTAAAGGGGTTAAAATGGGAAAACACAGATTTTGAAGAGGTTGTCCAACTAAGGCCGGCTTCACACCACGGTTTTCATCTGTCAGGGTCTGTTCATTTGAACTGGACAGAACTTGATCCGGTCTTGACTCCCATGTATGCCTATGGTGCGTGATTGTTCCTATTTGGCCATCCGCATTTGTGTTTTTTGTCCCTGATCCAATTTTGTTCAGTTTTTCACCATACACGATGTCACCCCCTAAGCCACCGCCGCCGTCGATCACTTACATGCCTTCTTCTTCATCTGATTCTCCGTCCACTCCAGGAGTCCTCCGTCCGGCCAGGCGTCCTCTTCGTTCGTCCCCGGGGGTCTTCGTTCGTCCCTGGGGGTCTTCTGTCTTCTTTCCCCCATCTTCCGGCTCCGACCTCCTCTTCACTTCCCATAGCGATAGAATGGACGATAAATCGTCCATTCTATCTCTATGGGAAGTGAGGCGCTCTTCTGATTGGTCGCTGTGTGGTGGCGGCGGCCAATCAGAACAGCGCCTCACTTCCCATAGATATACAATGGACGAAAAATCTTCCATTCTATGTCTATGGGAAGTGAGGCGCTATTCTGATTGGTCGCCGTCAGCACACAGCGACCAATCAGAAGAGCGCTTCACTTACCATACAGATACATAGCGGTGTGTCGGCGATTTTATGACCGGGCCCCTGGTTCTATTTTCGGCCACGGGGCTCGCCTCTGATCGGTCGTTCCACGGTTCCGGAGACTCGCTTCGCGCCCATTGCTCGCACCTTAGCAATGGCTCGCAATCATTGCGAGTCGCTATCGCTGCGAACCGCTCATTGCGAGTCTCCGGCCCCTGGAACGACCGACCACAGCCGAGCCCCGTGCCCCAAAATAGAACCAGGGGCTCGGTCATAAATTCGCCGAAACACCGCTATGTATCTCTATGGGAAGTGAGGCGCTCTTCTGATTGGTCGCTGGGTCCTGCCGCCGACCAATCAGAATAGCGCCTCACTTTGAGCGGTACTTTTGAAACTTACAGTCCTCCATCCTATGTATATGGGAAGTGAGGCGGTATTCTGATTGGTCGCCGACAGCACACACCTACCAATCAGAATTCCGCCTCACTTCCCATAGAGATAGAATGGACGATTTTTCTCCATTCTATCTCTATGGGAAGTGAGGCGCTCTTCAGATTGGTCGACGGCAGCACACAGCGACCAATCAGAATTCCGCCTCACTTCCCATAGAGATAGAATGGACGATTTTTCTCCATTCTATCTCTATGGGAAGTGAGGCGCTCTTCTGATTGGTCGCTGTGTGCTGCCGTCGACCAATCAGAAGAGCGCCTCACTTCCCATAGAGATAGAATGGACGATTTTTCTCCATTCTATCTCTATGGGAAGTGAGGCGCTCCTCTGATTGGTCGCCGCCAGCACACAGCGACCAATCAGAATTCCGCCTCACTTCCCATAGAGATAGAAAGGACGATTTTTCTCCATTCTATCTCTATGGGAAGTGAGGCGCTCCTCTGATTGGTCGCCGGCACCACACACCGACCAATCAGAATACTGCCTCACTTTCCATACAGATACATTAGCGCTGTCTTGCGAAATTTATGGCCGGGCCCTGGTTCGATTTTCGGCCACGGGGCTCGGCTGTTGCCGGTCCAGGAAAATCGCAAGGGACCGACGTGCCGGACTTACCGCGCCTGCAACTACTAACCTATCTATCTCTCTATATCTATGTATCTCTATTTATTTATTTATCCATCTCTATATCTATTTTTCTATTTATCTATTTTTCTTACTCTATTTCTATCTATCTATATCTATCTATCTATTTATCTATCAATTTATCTATCTATCTATCTATCTATCTATCTATCTATCTATCGGTCCAACGACCGACCACAGCCGAGCCCCGTGGCCGAAAATAGAACCAGGGGCCCGGGCATAAATTTTGCGAGACACCGCTAATGTATCTCTATGGCAAGTAAGGCGCTCTTCTGATTGGTCGCTGTGTGCTGATGGCGACCAATCAGAAAAGCGCCTCACTTTTCGCGATAAATTTGAAACTCTAAAGTCGTCCACTCTATGTGTATGGGACGTGAGTCGCTATTCTGATTGGTCGACGTCACTACACAGCGACCAATCACAAGAGCGCCTCACTTCGCATAGAGATAGAATCGACCATTTATCCTCCATTCTATCTCTATGGGAAGTGAGGCGCTATTCTGATTGGTCGCTGTGTGCTGCCGGCGACCAATTAGAAAAGTGCCTCACTTTCAGGGGTAATTTTGAAAGTCAAAGTCGTCTATTCTCTGTCTATGGCAAGTGAGGCGCTATTCTGATTAGTCGCCCTCAGCACACAGCGACCAATCAGAAGAGCGCCTCACTTCCCATTGAGATACAATGGAGAAAATTCGTCCATTCTATCTCTATGGGAAGTGAGGCGCTCTTCTGATTGGTCGCTGGGTCCTGGCGGCGACCAATCAGAATACCGCCTCACTTCCCATAGACATAGAATGGACGACTGTAAGTTTCAAATTTACCGCGAAAAATTAGGCGCTATTCTGATTGGTCGGCGGCAGGACCCAGCGACCAATCAGAATACCGCCTCACTTTCCATAGAGATACATTAGCGGTGTCTCGCGCAATTTATGCCCGGGCCCCTGGTTCTATTTTCGGCCACGGGGCTCGGCTGTGGTCGGTCGTTGCACCGATAGATAGATAGATAGATAGATAAATTGATAGATAAATAGATAGATAGATATAGATAGATAAAAATAGAGTTAGAAAAATAGATACATAGAAAAATAGATATAGAGATGGATAAATAAATAAATAGAGATACATAGATATAGAGCGATAGATAGGTTAGTAGTTGCAAGCGCGGTAAGTCCGGCACGTCGGTCCCTTGCGATTTTCCTGGACCGGCAACAGCCGAGCCCCGTGGCCGAAAATCGAACCAGGGGCCCGGCCATAAATTTCGCGAGACACCGCTAATGTATCTCTATGGAAAGTGAGGCGGTATTCTGATTGGTTGGTGTGTGGTGCCGGCGACCAATCAGAATACCGCCTCACTTCCCATAGAGATAGAATGGCGCCATCTTTCTGAGGTTGCCGCCTACCAATGAGATAAGGCCGCTTATTTATAGCGCGAAATTTGAATCTTCCAGCTCTTTGTATCCTGTTTGTGGGAGAACGAGAAGCTACCGTTGGACCATGTGTTGGACTATATTTCAGCCAAGAGATCCATCCTTCGTGAGGGCCGTCGGGAAGCAAGCGCCGGATGGGGTTCTGCGATTTATCAGCTAAGATATCCTTTTTGAAAGATACCTTTTCACATCAGAGTCTATATTCCTGATGCTAACTTTTATTTTCAACTCTTTTGTAATCTTTTATTTTCACCACTTTTACTATCTTGCGCCATGCAGCGCCAATCGCCGCTGCATGGAGCCTCCGCCACTGTTCGGACACTTCGCCGCTGCAAGCGCCGACTTCTGCGCTACAAGCGCAAACTTCGGCGCTTCTAGCGGCCTCCGCGGTGCATCACACCGCTGTGGTCGAACACGGCGCCGCCCATACAACTTTCCGCTGTTCCCGCTGACCGCCGACCAATCGCATTCTCAGCGTCTCTTCCCATAGAGATGCATTGAGAAATGAGGCGCAATTGTGATTGGTCGCTGGGTATTTTCAAAAATGGCGCCGCGATTGTGATTGGTCACGGTATATGGCGCTCTGATTCCGATTGGTCGCCGGTCAGCGGGGAAAGCCGCGCTTTCCCTGCCGAGGGCCTGGTTCTATTTTCGGCCATAGTGCTGCGCGGCATCGGCCTTCGATTTTTTTGGGATTTGATTAGTTTGATTGTATTTTCATTCGTTAATGTTATTAAGATTTTAATTTCATATATATATTTTTTTTTTTTTTTTATTATTATTTTATTAGTTTTCTAAAAATAGTCATGTCTTATTTTTAATTGCATTTTTTTTTTTGGATTACTTTGATTTTATTTTTATTAGTTCATGTTATAAATATTTTAATTTTATACATTTTTAATTTAATTATTTTTATGTTATTTTAATTTGAATGTACTGCATTTTTGCCATTCCGAAATATGGAGGAATGAGGCGCAAATGTGATTGGTCGCGGTGTATTTTCAAAAACTGGCGCCGTGACTGTGATTGGAGGGCGTCTTCCCATAGGGATACATGGAGGAATGAGGCGCTAATGTGATTGGTCGTGGTTTATTTTCAAAAATGGCGCCGTGATTGTGATTGGAGGGCGTCTTCCCATAGGGATACATGGAGGAATGAGGCGCGATTGTGATTGGTCGCGGTAGATAGCGGCTTTATTCCGATTGGTCGGTGCTCAGCGGGGAAAGCCGCGCTTTCCCTACCGAGCGCCTGGTTCGATTTTCGGACATAGTGGTCGGCGGCATCCGGGTCGCCGCTTTTACCGCGGAACGCCGCGCTTGGAGCGGCGAACTCGGCGCCAAATTCTGGGAGTCTGTGGGAGTCTATGCTGGTGCTCAGCGGGGAATGCGGCGCTTTCCCTGCCGAGCGCCTGGTTCGATTTTCGGCCATAGTGGTCGGCGGCATCAGGGTCGCCGTTTTTACCGCGGAGCGCCGCGCTTGGAGCGCCGAACTCGCCGCCGAATTGTGGGAGTGTGTGGCGGCGCACAGCGGGGAAAGCTGAGCCACACACTCCCACACACTTCCACAATTCGGCGCAGAGTTCGGCGCTCCAAGCGCGGCGTTCCGCGGTAAAAAGCGGCGACCCCGATGCCGCCGACCACTATGGCCGAAAATCGAACCAGGCACTCGGTAGGGAAAGCACCGCATTCCCCGCTGAGCGCCGACCAATCGGATGCTCAGCGCCATCTTCTGATGTTGCCGCTAGACCAATCATAGCACAGCGGGGCGGAGCTACATACTTCCACGCTACGACCGACCTGAGCCTTGCGCTGTGGCCGAAAACAGAACCAGGCGCTGGGCATCCAAGTCGCCGGTCTCCCCGTATAGCGCCGACCAATCGGATTCACGGCGCCATGTTTTTGACGTTTATGCTGCCCAATCACACAGCGGCTGGCGTCTGCCGCTATTTTATGAATGAACATTTCGCCTCCCTCATCTTAAAGCGCGAAATTTGAATTTTTACAGTATTTACCACCGAAAAAGCTGTTTTCACAGTACAATCTCACATCAGAGTATATATTCCTAATGCCTATGGTTATATTAACCCTTGCTTTTTACAAAGTTCATAAGAGCTACATTTTAACATATTAACCTGTTTTTTTAAAACCTTTTTAACCTCTTCTATTCTATTTGTGCTCCACTTGCTATCTCACTATGTGCTGTACTAAGGCCATTTTACATTAACCTCTTCTATGCCATTTGCATTTTAATTTTCTGTCACACTGTTTTATAGGGTTCTAACTGATACATTAACCCCTTCCATTCTGTTTGCTATTCACTACCTGTGTCACTATGTGCTGTACTCATGACATTTGAAAATTAACCTCTTCTATACCATTTATTATTTATTTTCTCATCAATACTGCTTTATAGGATGTAAGTAGTACATTAACCCCTTCTACTGTCTTGCCTATTCACTGCCTATGTCACTATGTGGTCTACTACTGGCATTTGAATACTAACTTCTTTAATACTATTTGTAATTTTATTGATCGTGCAGTATTTTGTACGTATGCCAGTGGTACATTAACCCCTTAAAGCCTGTTCTACATTTTATTTCTACTTGGAGTGTGTCATTATACTGTAAGGAGTTCATTAACCCTTTATATGCCATTATGCTTATATTTCATACTAATGAGTCAGTAGGACTAATACCTGTCTTATATTTAACCGTTTGGATGTAATGCTAACTTACCACTGTCTTATTGTCATGCCAGTGGGACTTTAACTACTTTTACATACCAAATATATTGGTTGCATGGCATTTTGCACTATATGACCGACTGGGGCCCCTTTCACACGTGTGTTGTACATGCAGATTTACATAATTCTATAACATCTGGTAATATTCCTAATATTAACGCAAGTTCCCCATACCCGCCACCAGGGGTGCGGTTGCGTCATGTCCCGCTACATCGTCCTATTAATGTTCATTTTTACATTGACCTGCCTGTTTCATCATGTACTGCGGAAGTAGATTTATTTCTGTTTTCACCCTGTTTGGTCATATTGCGCCATTTGACGCTCGCCGCTAATGCCGCTATTTCCCCAACTGCAGAGAGATTAATAAAAACCACTACTTCCGCAATAATCACAAAACCCTCAGTTCTAGGTAAAAAAGAACGCTACCTCTGCCATTTTGCACCAACTTCTGCAATTTCACCCCTGCTGGCGGTTATGCGCAACTTGCCATCATATCGGTACTTTAACTGATTTTTTTTAAAATGTTGCAACTCTGCATTTACAACGCGCGTCTGAAAGGGCCCTTACATTCATTTGTTTTGCCTTCAAGTCTCTTTTTAAGGACTTTAAACACACTGATTTGCATTCACAACTCCATACAGTAAACATCCTAAAATATTTGTTTCGTACTCTAAAGAAGTACATCATTTCATTTTCACAGGTTATTGAAATACACACTCTACTTTTATTGTTTTTGTCTATTTACAAATAGTTCTTATTGATTGTTTCCTTAACTAACACACTCTAGCTCATTTTGGATTGGATTCACTGCCTATTCTTACAAACATGAGCTCTCCAACACAAAATATCGCTCTTGCAAAGGAGGCTGCATCTACGCCTAAGAAGAAGCGTGCAGAGGAGACTTCGGAAGAGACACGTCTTCCGTTAGTTCATGATAAGGGTGCTAAGGCGAAACTCACTGCTGAGGAGACTTCGGAAGAGAGACGTCTTCCCTTAGATAGTGATAAGGCTGCTAAGGCGAAACGCACTTCTGAGGAGACTTCAGAAAAGAGATGTCTTCGCTTAGATCGTGTTAAGGCTGCTCAGGCGAAACGCATTGCAGAGGAGACTTCGGAAGAGAGATGTCTTCGTTTAGATAGTGATAAGGCTGCTAAGGCGAAACGCACTTCTGAGGAGACTTCAGAAAATAGACGTCTTCGCTTATATCATGTTAAGGCTGCTCAGGCGAAACGCATTGCAGAGGAGACTTCGGAACAGAGACATCTTCGGTTAGATCGTGCTAAGGCTGCTAAAGTGATACGCATTGCCAAACTCTCTTCTCCACTGAGACGTTTTCGGTTGGATGCTGCGAAGGCTGCTGCGAAGAAACGTAGTTCGGAACTGTCTTCCGAAGAAAGAAGCCAACAAATGGCAAAAAGAGCCATGGCTGAGTCTCGCAGACGCAAACAACAAAAACTTAGAGTCACTGAAGAATCGTCTGACAAAGATACTACTCCTGCCTCTTCGTCTACTGACATTCTACAAAGCAAACAGTCTTTAACACCTCCTATGACCTCCATGGGAACAACAAAAGCAAAGCTTGACAAGGAGGCTCTGCGTATGTGCAAGAAGCGTGCGGACGAGAGTTCTGAAGAAAGACGACTTCGCTTGGACAAGGAAAAGGCTGCTTTCAAGACACGGCTTTCAAAAGAGTCTTTGGAAGGAAGGACGGAACGATTAGGCAAAAAATCAATGGCTGCGCGTTAAAGACGCGAACAACAAAAGTTAATGGCTACAGGAGATCTGTCTGAGCCTCATACTGCTGCCTCCTCTGCGTCTGACCCTCATACTGCTGCCACCTCTTTGTCTGATCCTCATACTGCTGCCACCTCTTCGTCTGATCCTCATATTGCTGCCACCTCTTCTTCACTGAGTTAACTACAACTGAACTGCCTTTACCTCATCGCAAGGCCACATGTAAACGAAAACACTCTGCTGAGGAGACGCCATACAGCAAACATTCTAACCTTATGAGGCTTAAAAGGACAAGACAGATATGACAAGATACGGAGTCTCCTACGTCTAGACAAGTCCGCTTGGCCCATTTGACTGCATCACGTCGTGACCTACGCAAAAGTGCTTCCAGTTCAACATTGCAAGAGGCAGAACAGAATATATATTCAACTTCTTCATTTATGGAATGTGTTGAATCTACGTCCCTTCCACGTCTCATCTATGTAGGATTACACAATAAAAATCTAAGTTTTTTATCTACACCTCTCCTACATCCAATGCCATTTACTGATCAGGATCATGCTATTGTAGAACATACCTGTGGTCTCATGAATGTAATATGTGAACATTGTGAGGCTCGGCATTTTACTGCTGAACGCCCATCAGATCAACAGTTTAGTCTTTGTTGCCACAAGGGAAAAGTAAAGGTACCATTACCTCAATACCCGGAGGTCTTCCAACGCCTGCTGAAAGGAGAGAGTGAGTACAGTCGAAATTTGATGGAGAATATCAGGAGCATTAATAGCTCTTTTGCTTTTGCCTCCATGGGTGCCCATGTTTCTCTACCACCTGGACACGGCCCTTACTGTTTCCGTATTCATGGGCAAATTTATCATCGCACTGGAACACTCCATCCTGCTCAAGATCAACCTCCAGCATATGCACAACTGTACATTTTAGATACTGCAAGCGCTATAGAACAACGGCTACAGTCTCCAGAAAATGTTAAATGTCATCTTACTTTAATGAGTATCATTGCTCTTCAATTGGATAATATTAATCCCTTTGTTTCGGCCTACAAAATGCTACGTGACGTTGAATTAGAAGAACAACAGAAGGCAGTAGAACATGGCACCGTCATGCCAAATATTATCATGGCCATTAAACAAGACCGACAGCAAGACCCTAGACGCTATAACAATCCTACTGTCAATGAAGTTGCTGTGGTCTTTGAAAATGCTGATGGAGAGACACCATTCAATAGAGATATTTTAATTCATTTGAAACCTGATCCAAATAACCCCTTGGCCCCAAAAACACAGCAAGTCAGTATTCTACACAGCAATTTAGATGCATTACTCTATCCCTTATTTTTCCCTCATGGAGAACAAGGCTGGCATGAGGGACTCAAGCATCAAGGCCAAAGTCAACGCAGGATTACACAGCTCCAGTATTACTGCTATTTGCTGTCTGTACGGAATCGCTTCAATCCTGTCCTGAATGGTGGCAAACTAACGCAGCAGTACTTAGTGGATGCGTATGTGAAAATCGAGGCTAATCGCTTAAGTTTTATCCGTCAACACCAAAAGGATTTAAAAGTGGAGGATTATTGCGTACTCCAGGAACATCTCCAGAAAAAATCTATTGAGAAAGGTATTCCCATTGGCAAGACGGTCATTTTACCATCTTCCTTTGAAGGCAGTCCAAGAAACATGCAGCAACGCTATCAGGATGCCATGGCTATTGTGACTAAATTTGGACGACCGGATCTTTTTGTAACCATGACCTGTAATCCTAAATGGAGGGAGATTACAAACAATTTAGAGCCATGGCAGCGTGTGGAACATAGACCTGATTTAGTCGCCCGTGTTTTCAGAATTAAACTGGAAGCCCTATTAAAAGACATTAACACTGGATTATTTGGCAAAGTTTGTGCAATGGTTCATGTTATTGAATTCCAAAAGCGTGGCCTACCACACGCTCACATTTTGATCATTCTGGATAGCAAATCCAAACTAAGAACTGAGGTTGAAGTGGATAATATAGTTTGGGCTGAAATCCCTGATCCAGCAGAATACCCTGTGCTTCATCAAATTGTGATGCAACACATGATTCATGGACCCTGTGGACAACACAATCCCAATTCTCCATGTATAGATCTTGGAAAGTGTAAGAAAGGTTTTCCTAAAGATTTCCAAACAAAAACAGTCTTAGCTGAGGATTCATACCCTACTTATCAAAGAAAGGAAGGATCATCCTTTGAACACCATTCAAAGATGATTGATAATTCTTGGGTTGTTCCCTATAACCCTTTCCTACTTTTAAAATACAAGTGTCATATTAATGTTGAGGTATGTGCTTCCATTCAAAGTGTTAAATACCTATTCAAATATGTCTACAAAGGACATGATAAAGCCAATCTTGAAATTTGCCAAACCAATATTCACCATGATGAAACACATCAATTCATGGATTCAAGATACGTGAGTGCACCGGAGGCAGCTTGGCGAATATTTGCTTACCCGATGCATAGACAATCGCACTCCATTATTCGCCTTGCCGTACATCTCCCACATTCTCAACCACTTTATTTTCATGAGGATGACTCTGTTGACAACATCAGTTACACAATGCACAGAAAATCCACTCTTATGGCCTACTTTGAGCTCAATGAGAATGACCCGCATGCTCATGATTATTTATACCGCCAAATTCCAGAGCACTATGTTTGGAAACAAGGTGCATGGGAAATTAGAAAGCGAGGAGGTTCTTCAGTGATTGGAAGAATGTATACTGTCAGTATGAAAGAACAAGAACGCTACTATTTACGATTGTTGTTACTGCATGTCAAAGCAGCAAAAAGTTTTGACAACATTAAGACTGTTAATGAAGTCACATACCCAACTTTCAAAGAGGCAGCATTAGCCCTTGGATTGCTCTTCGATGACACTGTTTGGAGAAATACTTTATTGGATGCCTGTGTTCTCAACATGCCTGCACAGCTTCGTGATATGTTTGCATATATATGTATTTTTGGTCCTCCAGCTCATCCATTGCAGTTGTGGCAAGAATTTAAACAAGACTTTATCCAAGACTACTGCCATGCATATCACTCCAACACTGAGGAGTGTGAGAATTGTGAAGGATATGCAATGACAGATGTCCAAAATGTTCTAAAATTTCATGGCAAAACTTATACTTATTTTAATCTACCACAACCAAAAAGAAAGCCATACATCGCTCCACTATACAACAAGGATGATGAGTTAAGAAGAGCTCAGCAAATGAAAGCTACTTTAAATGACCAACAACTTTTGGCCTATAATGCTATCAATCAAGCTTTACACGATAGAAGTGGACAACCTAAGTGCTTTTTCATTGACGGTCCAGGTGGCAGTGGGAAAACATATCTGTATGATTTATTAATTCATGAACTAAGAGGAGAAGGCGAAATTGTCTCACCTGCAGCCAGTACAGGGATTGCAGCTAACTTACTGCAAGGAGGAAGAACCATTCATTCGCTTTACGGAATACCAATTCCAATAAATGAAACATCCGTTTCCAGAATTAAAAATGATACTGATGCTGCACAACATTTGAAAAGTAACAAACTTTTCATTATTGACGAGTCCACTCTGTTATCTAAATATGCACTGCATGTCATAGATCAACTTTTACGGGATGTCATGACAACAGATATCTCCAAGAAAAATACTACACCTTTTGGAGGGAAAGTCATTGTTCTGGGAGGAGACTTTCGACAGTGTCTGCCTATCATCCCACATGGTACAAGAACTGACATTATAGAGAGTTGTATTAAATACTCACGACAATGGCAGATTTTCACTCAATTGCCACTCTTCAACAACATGCGCTCCATTGATCCTGATTATAGCAGTTGGTTACTCCAACTGGGAAATGGTGAATTGTCCAATGATTTCAACCTTGGAGATGATACCATTGAAATCCCACAAGACATGATCGCACTGGCTCACTCATACTTGCTATATTTGGTGAAAACATTCTCATTGATGTACATAACAATGAAAGCATTCAGATTGCTGCATCACATGCCATTCTTTGCCCTAAAAATGACCATGTGGATATGGTGAACTCTAAGGTCATGGATTGCATTGCTGGTGAATACACTGAGTACATTAGTGATGATTCCATTGATCCTAATGAGACTGAAGATCCAGACCAATATCCTGTGGAATTTTTAAATTCACTCACACCAACGGGAATGCCTTCTCATCGCCTCAAATTAAAAATCGGTACCATTGTCATGCTTTTGCGCAACTTTAACAGCAGAAAAGGTCTTTGTAATGGGACTCGCTTGATTGTCATCGCTTTGTTTGACAATATGATTCAAGCAAAAGTCATTACTGGGTCTGCAGAAGGAAATGTGGTGTTTCTTCCAAGGATTGATTTATCTCCATCAGAGACTGCCTTACCTTTCAAGTTAAGACGTCAACAATTTCCCGTGAAGCCTGCTTTTGCCATGACCATCAACAAATCCCAAGGCCAAACACTGGAGAAAGTAGGGATTTTTTTGCCAGAACCCGTTTTTGGACATGGACAGTTATATGTGGCTTTTTCACGAGTGAAAAGACGATGCAATGTTAAGGTAAAAGTACTGGATACACCCATTCAAGGAAAGTTGCTGCCTAATTCTGAAAAAGTCTTTACTAAAAATATTGTCTATAATAATATTTTAGTTTAAATTCTTTAGATATTATATTTCATTTACATACATGATGGATATAACAATGAAAGCATTCACATTGCTGCATCACATGCCATTCTTTGCCCTAAAAATGACCATGTGGATATGGTGAACTCTAAGGTCATGGATTGCATTGCTGGTGAATACACTGAGTACATTAGTGATGATTCCATTGATCCTGATGAGACTGAAGATCCAGACCAATATCCAGTGGAATTTTTAAATTCACTCACACCAACGGGAATGCCTTCTCATCGCCTCAAATTAAAAATCGGTACCATTGTCATGCTTTTGCGCAACTTTAACAGCAGAAAAGGTCTTTGCAATGGGACTCGCTTGATTGTCATCGCTTTGTTTGACAATATGATTCAAGCAAAAACCATTACTGGGTCTGCAGAAGGAAATGTGGTGTTTATTCCAAGGATTGATTTATCTCCATCAGAGACTGCCTTACCTTTCAAGTTAAGACGTCGACAATTTCCCTTGAAGCCTGCTTTTGCCATGACCATCAACAAATCCCAAGGCCAAACACTGGAGAAAGTAGGGATTTTTTTGCCAGAACCCGTTTTTGGACATGGACAGTTATATGTGGCTTTTTCACGCGTGAAAACACGATGCAATGTTAAGGTGAAAGTGATGGATACACCCATTTAAGACAAATTGCTGCCCAATAGTGAAATACTCTTTACTGAAAATATTCTCTATAATAATATTTTAGTTTAAATTCTTTACATACATATTAGATTTAGATACATAGTTACTTTCTAATTAAACACAAATGTTACAATAAATTAGTTTTGTATAGGAATAGAACAAATCTAAAATACCAAAAACATTAGTTTAGTTATTGATAAAGACATAATTAGTTATTAGATATTAAATAGTAATTTAAGATATATAGTCGTTAGTGTTTGTTTTCACTAAAAATATTTTACTTTAAATTCTTTAGAGATATATTAAATTTAGATACGGTACATAGTTACTTTGAAATTACACACAAATATTACTATAAATTAGTTTTGCCATAGATGTATACGAATAAAAAAAAAAAAAAAAAAAATTAGTTTAGCAATAGATGTATAACAATAGAATAGGGATGGGCGAGTCTACTCGCTAGGACTCGGGACTCGGCGATTCTGAAGGTACTTGCAGGACTCGTTACTCGGCGAATCTCCCAGCTTGGACTCGCACAGTGACGAGTCCAATGGAATTCAATGGCAATAAGCTTGACTCGTCACAGATACCCGCTGTCAGCAGCGAGTCTGAGCGAGTCTACGATTCCGAGTCCTACGAGTCTACGAATCCGAGTCCTGTATACTGTATTCGGGATTCGGACTGTGGAATACAGAATCTGTTATGTTGCGAGTCAGCACAGCGTGCGTGTTAGGTCAGAAAACTTGTGAAGATAGCCAATCATAGTCAGTAATGGCATAGCAAAGTTGGTTGTGTCAGGACTATGATTGGCTGCTGTCCATCGTCATGCCTATGTCATCTATGACAGGCAAGGCAGTATATAAGGCTTGTCCCCGCCATTTTGGGCACATTCCTGAGACGATTTGACCTAGTATAGGGAGAGAGAGATATATGCTGGAGCAGATCAGGGATTGTCAGTGTAGGGAAGATTCCTTATATTAACCCAAAAAGCTCTTCTGAGAGCTAGGAGGAGGACGGAGTAGTGCTGTGTAGGCAGGCAGGCAGGGAGGGAAGGAAGGAGAAGCCTTAGTGCACACAGGACGGACCTCATAGCTTAGCTTACTCACTCAGCTTTGCTAACAGCTGCAGTCAGAGGCTTAGCTGAGGTGCTGTTTCATTTTTGTTTTTGCACCAGATCGATTTTTGTTCCTAATAAGCCATAGAGCGTTATTTTTTCTGTGGCAGACCAGTGCGTTGCTGCTAGCACGTACTCCACCTTAGGGACTGTAGTGTGCGGCTTCACTGCCAAGTGTGACAGCGCACACTTACCCCGCCAGCAAGTGACGCATTCAGCTAACCTAACCACATCTCGGTGGCTGTGCGCACTTGAAACTAATTTTTTTAGGGAGTGTAGTGTGCGGCTTCACTGCCAAGTGTGACAGCGCACACTTACCCCGCCAGCAAGTGACGCATTCAGCTAACCTAACCACATCTCGGTGGCTGTGCGCACTTGAAACTAATTTTTTTAGGGAGTGTAGTCTGCGGCTTCACTGCCAAGTGTGAGAGCGCACACTTACCCCGCCAGCAAGTGACGCATTCAGCTAACCTAACCACATCTCGGTGGCTGTGCGCACTTCAAACCAATTTTTTTAGGGAGTGTAGTGTGCGGTTTCACTGCCAAGTGTGAGAGCGCACACTTACCCCGCCAGCAAGTGACGCATTCAGCTAACCTAACCACATCTGGGTGGCTGTGCGCACTTGAAACTAATTTTTTTAGGGAGTGTAGTGTGCGGCTTCACTGCCAAGTGTGACAGCGCACACTTACCCCGCCAGCAAGTGACGCATTCAGCTAACCTAACCACATCTCGGTGGCTGTGCGCACTTCAAACCAATTTTTTTAGGGAGTGTAGTGTGCGGTTTCACTGCCAAGTGTGAGAGCGCACACTTACCCCGCCAGCAAGTGACGCATTCAGCTAACCTAACCACATCTCGGTGGCTGTGCGCACTTGAAACTAATTTTTTTAGGGAGTGTAGTGTGCGGCTTCACTGCCAAGTGTGACAGCGCACACTTACCCCGCCAGCAAGTGACGCATTCAGCTAACCTAACCACATCTCGGTGGCTGTGCGCACTTGAAACTAATTTTTTTAGGGAGTGTAGTGTGCGGCTTCACTGCCAAGTGTGAGAGCGCACACTTACCCCGCCAGCAAGTGACGCATTCAGCTAACCTAACCACATCTCGGTGGCTGTGCGCACTTCAAACCAATTTTTTTAGGGAGTGTAGTGTGCGGTTTCACTGCCAAGTGTGAGAGCGCACACTTACCCCGCCAGCAAGTGACGCATTCAGCTAACCTAACCACATCTGGGTGGCTGTGCGCACTTGAAACTAATTTTTTTAGGGAGTGTAGTGTGCGGCTTCACTGCCAAGTGTGACAGCGCACACTTACCCCGCCAGCAAGTGACGCATTCAGCTAACCTAACCACATCTCGGTGGCTGTGCGCACTTCAAACCAATTTTTTTAGGGAGTGTAGTGTGCGGTTTCACTGCCAAGTGTGAGAGCGCACACTTACCCCGCCAGCAAGTGACGCATTCAGCTAACCTAACCACATCTCGGTGGCTGTGCGCACTTGAAACTAATTTTTTTAGGGAGTGTAGTGTGCGGCTTCACTGCCAAGTGTGACAGCGCACACTTACCCCGCCAGCAAGTGACGCATTCAGCTAACCTAACCACATCTCGGTGGCTGTGCGCACTTGAAACTAATTTTTTTAGGGAGTGTAGTGTGCGGCTTCACTGCCAAGTGTGAGAGCGCACACTTACCCCGCCAGCAAGTGACGCATTCAGCTAACCTAACCACATCTCGGTGGCTGTGCGCACTTCAAACCAATTTTTTTAGGGAGTGTAGTGTGCGGTTTCACTGCCAAGTGTGAGAGCGCACACTTACCCCGCCAGCAAGTGACGCATTCAGCTAACCTAACCACATCTCGGTGGCTGTGCGCACTTGAAACTAATTTTTTTAGGGAGTGTAGTGTGCGGCTTCACTGCCAAGTGTGACAGCGCACACTTACCCCGCCAGCAAGTGACGCATTCAGCTAACCTAACCACATCTCGGTGGCTGTGCGCACTTGAAACTAATTTTTTTAGGGAGTGTAGTGTGCGGCTTCACTGCCAAGTGTGAGAGCGCACACTTACCCCGCCAGCAAGTGACGCATACAGCAACACCTAACTCCAACTTGGTGACTGTGCATTCATCTACAATGTCTCAAAAAAAAACAATTACCAAAAAGGATGTTGCAAAGGGACAGGGACGAGCTCGTGGCCGCAGCAGTCTTGCCCAAGAAGGCACTGGTACAAGTACACAGCCTAGGATTGATAGAACGTCCTTTTTTCTACCTAGAAATCCCAGTACTCAAAGAAAACGTGTGTTGAGGCCGGATGAGCATGACAAGATAACATCTTGGATGGCTCAGACGCCCTCGACCACTGGTTCTTGCAGTACGCAATCATCCGTGGCAAGACATTCTAGTGTCGCTACAGACAATGCAGCGCCATCCAATCCTCAAAGTCGTCATATTGCCTCAACCCATCGGCAGCCAGAGGAAAATTTGAATATGGACCTTGGTCACTCGGATGACTTATTCGGTTCTTATCAAGGGGTTTCTTTGTCACTGCCTGACGAGATACTTGAAGCAGACGAAATGTCTACTCATGGCCAAAGTTTGGAAGTAGCGCGTCCTGAGGAAAGACACTTTCACGAAATGCAAACAGTATCTCAGGAGGTGGATGATGATGAGGATGATGAGACACACATCTCATCTGGCCAGCCTGCTCAGTCAGTTTATCCAGAATCCTTTGAACTGGAAGGGGTGGATGATGACACCACAGATCCTACCTGGATTGCTGAATTGCATAGCCAAGAGAGCAGCCAGGAGGACGAAAGTGGCTATGTACCACTGGCAAAATCACAAAGGCGTACTGTCTCCAGAACACAAACTGTGAGAACAGTTGCCCAAATAGCGTCAACTGTGGCACAAACTGTGCCAACTGTTGCACAAACTGCAAACACAGTTGCCCAAAATGTGTCCACAGTTGGTGTTGAACAGAGTCATCCTCCTCTTCCTCCAATTAAAAATAAAGGACGAACAGCCAGTGTGTGGAAATTTTTTAAGGATAGCCCAACATTACCAAATATGGTTATCTGTAAGATGTGCCAGGCAAGGCTTAGCAGAGGCACGGTAAAAGGAAACCAGAGCACCAGCAGTATGCGCAAGCATATGTCTCTTAAGCACCCAATTCAGTGGGCACCCTATCAGGGTTCAAAATCAGTGCCTTCTGATCCAAACACTTCCAGGCCACCTCAGATACATCCTTCACCAGCAAGTGTTCAGGCTTCAGCTCCTGCTCAAGCGTACTCCTCCCAAGGTGCTTTACAAGACAGACATGACAGTAGTCAATCCTCTTGTCAGTCTGGTCCAAACGTGCAGTTGTCAGTGCCACAGCTGTATGAAAGACAGCGGAAGTTCCAACCGACACACCCATATTCCCAAAAAGTGACAGCGAAAATAGCCAAGTTGTTAGCTGTGGAAATGCTGCCGTTTAGGCTTGTGGGTACAGAGTCTTTTCGGGAGTTGATGGCTGAGGCAGCCACACGATACTCTGTACCCAGCCGGTACTTTTTCTCACGTAGTGCCGTTCCCGCCTTACACCAGCACGTGGTTAACAACTTAAAACGTGCTTTAACAAATGCTGTCACCGCCAAAGTCCACCTAACTACGGACACGTGGACAAGTAGTTGTGGACAGGGCAGATACATTTCACTAACGGCTCACTGGATCAACCTGGTGGAGAGTGTCCCAACTTCTAAAACTGTACCATCTGACATACTTCCAACTCCACGAATAGCGGGCCCAACATCATTCCGGGTGTCTGCCTCCTCATATATGTCCAGTGCCCAATCTGCTTCTGCCACTTCCTTGTCCACTGCTGAGCCTCAAGCACCATCACGTCCGAGTTGGGAGCTTTGCAGTACTGCTTCTGCAAGGCGACAACAGGCTCTTCTGAAGCTTATCTGCCTAGGTGACACACGTCACACTGCAACAGAGTTGTGGAAAGGTCTCAAGCAACAGACCGATGAGTGGCTGGCCCCACTGGAACTACAACCAGGTCTAGTTGTGAGCGATAATGGTGCAAACCTTGTGGCGGCAATAAAGCACGGTAAACTTGTACATGTGCCTTGCATGGCTCATGTCCTGAACCTGGTAGTTCAGAAATTCCTCAAAATATACCCAGAGTTATCTGAGCTACTGGATAAGGTGAGGCGAATTTGCGCCCACTTTAGACATTCGTCCACAGCAGCTGCAAGTCTTTCTGCCCTTCAAATCCAATTTAACTTGCCGAAACACAGGCTAATTTGCGACATGCCTACGCGATGGAACTCCACCTTCCATATGCTGGCAAGGTTTAATGAGCAGCAGAAGGCAATAGCGGAATTTCAGCTGCAACATGCCCGTCAACCTGGAAGTCATACCACACACATCGGTACTTTCGAGTGGGTCTGGATCGCTGACCTTTGCGAGTTGCTGGATAACTTCGAATACTGTACCAAACTCGTCAGTGGGGATCAGTCGATTATAAGTCTCACCATCCCCATGCTCTGCCTGCTCCAAGAATCCCTATTGAATCTCAAAACAGATGCTTTGAGAGCACAGCGGATGGCTATGGAGCCAGAATTGAACATCGCTGATCCTAGCCACCCTAGCCAATATCAGCAGGCTACATTGGTTCAGGAAGATGTTGATGAGGGTGATGATGAAGAAGATTTATTTTTCTCTGGTACTGATGTGAACCCTGATGGGACTCCCAACCCTACGTTTATGTCGGTACAGCATGGGTGGGCTGAAGAGGAGGAGGCGGACACCGATTTAGAGGCCACGACGCGTAGTGATCTTCATTCTGTTGTAACCGAGGAGATGAGTCTTTGCAGCTTAGCACACATGGCTGAAGTAATGTGTCAATGTGTCTCCAAAGATCCACGCGTCATACACATCTATGACAGCGACCTCTACTGGTTGTCAACGTTTTTGGACCCACGGTACAAAGACAAATTTCAGTCGCTGCTGTCGCACTCATCCAGGGGCTTAACGATGGATCATGTAAAGAGGGTTCTTCTTGATATTTTGCTGGCAATATCACCGTCTGAATCCGCTATACATCGAAGAACCAGCTCTTTCCAACAGCAGCCTTTGGTTGGGACACAAACGCCATCAATGACAAGAAGAGGTGGGGGTAAGATGTCCGCCAACTGGGCGATGTTCAACAGACCTTCCAATCAAGAACGTAATTTGACTACGGTGACCTTGAGTAGGAGACAACAATTGTCCAACATGGTGCAGCAGTATCTCAGTGACAGTACCAGCTTCCTAACCGACCCTTCTGTACCCTTTAATTACTGGGTTTCCAAGCTGCACACTTGGACTGAGCTGTCATTGTATGCCTTGGAGGTGCTGGCATGCCCAGCTGCTAGTGTGACATCAGAGCGTGTTTTCAGTGCCGCTGGGGGTATAGTCACTGATAGAAGGTCCCGCCTCACCACAGAAAATGCCGACAGGCTCACTCTAATTAAATTCAACAAGGATTGGATATCATCACAGTTCCTAAGCCCTCCTGACGACAGTACACAATCCTAGATTAACCTAATCATAATTTATATGATTGGGATATTGCGCTGTTAACAATATGCCCATTTTGGACAGGAATTAATGACAAGTCCCGTAGCTCTGTTGATTTCATTCGGCACCCAGTCCAAGCAATAATATGCTATGGGCCAAGCGCCCTGCTTTATGTAAAAAAATACGTTATTAAGCCCTTTGGGCTAATTTTTTGAGGCACCAAGCCTACGACTGCATAGTTGGCCTTGCTTCTTCTATGCTCCGAGTCCAAGCAATAATATGCAATGGGCCAAGCGCCCTGCTTTATGTAAAAAAATACGTTATTAAGCCCTTTGGGCTAATTTTTTGAGGCACCAAGCCTACGACTGCATAGTTGGCCTTGCTTCTTCTATGCTCCGAGTCCAAGCAATAATATGCAATGGGCCAAGCGCCCTGCTTTATTTAAAAATATACTTTATTAAGCCCTTTGGGCTAATTTTTTGAGGCACCAAGCCTACGACTGCATAGTTGGCCTTGCTTCTTCTATGCTCCGAGTCCAAGCAATAATATGCAATGGGCCAAGCGCCCTGCTTTATTTAAAAATATACTTTATTAAGCCCTTTGGGCTAATTTTTTGAGGCACCAAGCCTACCACTGCATAGTTGGCCTTGCTTCTTCTATGCTCCTAGTCCAAGCAATAATATGCAATGGGCCAAGCGCCCTGCTTTATTTAAAAATATACTTTATTAAGCCCTTTGGGCTAATTTTTTGAGGCACCAAGCCTACCACTGCATAGTTGGCCTTGCTTCTTCTATGCTCCTAGTCCAAGCAATAATATGCAATGGGCCAAGCGCCCTGCTTTATTTAAAAATATACTTTATTAAGCCCTTTGGGCTAATTTTTTGAGGCACCAAGCCTACCACTGCATAGTTGGCCTTGCTTCTTCTATGCTCCGAGTCCAAGCAATAATATGCAATGGGCCAAGCGCCCTGCTTTATTTAAAAATATACTTTATTAAGCCCTTTGGGCTAATTTTTTGAGGCACCAAGCCTACGACTGCATAGTTGGCCTTGCTTCTTCTATGCTCCGAGTCCAAGCAATAATATGCAATGGGCCAAGCGCTCTGCTTTATTTAAAAATATACTTTATTAAGCCCTTTGGGCTAATTTTTTGAGGCACCAAGCCTACCACTGCATAGTTGGCCTTGCTTCTTCTATGCTCCTAGTCCAAGCAATAATATGCAATGGGCCAAGAGCCCTGCTTTATTTAAAAATATACTTTATTAAGCCCTTTGGGCTAATTTTTTGAGGCACCAAGCCTACCACTGCATAGTTGGCCTTGCTTCTTCTATGCTCCTAGTCCAAGCAATAATATGCAATGGGCCAAGCGCCCTGCTTTATTTAAAAATATACTTTATTAAGCCCTTTGGGCTAATTTTTTGAGGCACCAAGCCTACCACTGCATAGTTGGCCTTGCTTCTTCTATGCTCCGAGTCCAAGCAATAATATGCAATGGGCCAAGCGCCCTGCTTTATTTAAAAATATACTTTATTAAGCCCTTTGGGCTAATTTTTTGAGGCACCAAGCCTACGACTGCATAGTTGGCCTTCTTCTTCTATGCTCCGAGTCCAAGCAATAATATGCAATGGGCCAAGCGCCCTGCTTTATTTAAAAATATACTTTATTAAGCCCTTTGGGCTAATTTTTTGAGGCACCAAGCCTACGACTGCATAGTTGGCCTTGCTTCTTCTATGCTCCGAGTCCAAGCAATAATATGCAATGGGCCAAGCGCCCTGCTTTATTTAAAAATATACTTTATTAAGCCCTTTGGGCTAATTTTTTGAGGCACCAAGCCTACGACTGCATAGTTGGCCTTGCTTCTTCTATGCTCCGAGTCCAAGCAATAATATGCAATGGGCCAAGCGCCCTGCTTTATTTAAAAATATACTTTATTAAGCCCTTTGGGCTAATTTTTTGAGGCACCAAGCCTACGACTGCATAGTTGGCCTTGCTTCTTCTATGCTCCGAGTCCAAGCAATAATATGCAATGGGCCAAGCGCCCTGCTTTATTTAAAAATATACTTTATTAAGCCCTTTGGGCTAATTTTTTGAGGCACCAAGCCTACCACTGCATAGTTGGCCTTGCTTCTTCTATGCTCCTAGTCCAAGCAATAATATGCAATGGGCCAAGCGCCCTGCTTTATTTAAAAATAAACTTTATTAAGCCCTTTGGGCTAATTTTTTGAGCCACACAGGCTAACAAGCTTATCATGGTTTGGGAGACACCCTGGCTAACAAGCTTTGTATGGCCCTTAGACCTACATGTATACCAAAAATGGGAAACAGCCCCTTGGGCTAATTTTTCGAGCCACACAGGCTAACAAGATTATCATGGTTTGGGAGACACCCTGGCTAAGAAGCTTTGTATGGCCCTTAGACGTACATTTATACCAAAAATGGGAAACAGCCCCTTGGGCTAATTTTTTGAGCCACACAGGCTAACAAGCTTATCATGGTTTGGGAGACACCCTGGCTAACAAGCTTTGTATGGCCCTTAGACCTACATGTATACCAAAAATGGGAAACAGGCCCTTGGGCTAATTTTTTCAGGCACCAATCCTATGCCTGCATCGTGGGCGTTGCTTGGACTATCATCCTGCTGGAGCCTGTTGAAGGGTCCCACTGTACGCTCCATACAAAACGCGTAGACGCGATGTGTAGCATGTAGACGTCCCAGCCTCTCACATGTGTGTTCATAGTCTTGTTGCCATAGCGAGGCATAAAGTAACCCCACAAACACAGGCACTGTTTGTCATCAACAGTTGTATGTGGAGTCATGATTTGACACTTAGTAACCAAGGTGACTTCATGCGCCATGCGGGCCGTAAAGTACTTGCTAATGATGCTCTCTCCCCTGTCCACCACGCCAACTGTCTCGGGGTAATCCTTGACTCCTCCCTCTCCTTCAAGCCCCACCTCTAGTCCCTAACCAAGTCCCTGTGACTCCAACTCAAAAATATTTAACCAATTCGGTCGTTCCTCAATCCTGACACTGCTGAAACACTCATAAATGCCCTCATCATCTCCCGCCTTGACTACTGCAACCTCCTTCGCATAGGTCTCCCTGCCAACTCTCTTGCAACTCTCCAATCTATACTAAACTCTCCTGCCCGGCTAATCCATCTGTCCTCACGCTACTCCCCTACATACCCCCTCTGCCAAGCCGTTCACTGGCCCCTACGGCCCACAGAGAGCTCACTTTAAAACACTGACCATGACATTCAAAGCCTTACACAACCTATCCCCACCATACATCTCCGACATGATCTCCCGATACCATCCCTCACGCAACCTGCGTTCATCCCAAGAAGTTGTCCTACAGTCCACCCTCATCTCCTCTTCCCACAACCGCATACAGGATTTCTCCCGGTCATCCGCCATGCTATGGAACTCCCTGCCCCACCTCATCAGTCAGTCGCCTACCCTCTGAACCTTAAAGATACTTATAAAGACTCACCTCTTCCGACAGGCCTACAACCTGCCATGAGACCCCGCTACACGCCCCACGACCGACACCTTCCCCACCCTATTGTATCCCCACCCACCCCTCGTAGAATGTGAGCCCACGCGTACAGGGTCCTCTACTATTGTACCTGTATGACCTTATTGTCTATGTTTATTGTACTTGTCCTTCTCTACCTTTTCCTCATGTACAGCGCCATGGAACCTATGGCCGCTATATAAATAAATAATTATAATAATTATGATGACTTGAAGCCCAACCAAAAAAAAAAATCCACATTCATTCCTTGAAAAAAAGACAGACACAAAGCTTGTTTTTAAAACGGTGTTTAAAAAAAAAAAATGGCAGCACTGTTTGGACATTCCAACAAATACTACCTTTAATTAAGGTAACTACATCCAAAAAAATAAATGGTCCTGGTAGCTGGGCTGTCCGTCCTGCAAAAGGTCAAGGGCCCCACGGATGGCCTGGCCGAACCCTTCAGGGTGGATCATCTGAACAGGTCTAGGGAACGGTGGTAGGTCCCTGTTCGCTGGCCACTGGCAGTGAGGCAAAGCCCTGTGGGGTGGGACTTGGCTGTCCCGTGTTGTGGGCCTGCCCAGCCTGGTAGAGTTTATTTTCCAGCCATCCAAATACTGGAACACATCACCGGGGTCGTTTCCTGGCTGACAGGCTTCCAGCACTATCTGTAATGCTGACCTTGCCCGCAGTAGCCTGTCAAATGGAATATTATCCATGAATGGTATAATACTGCGGGCAAAGTCAGCATTACTTTGTTGCACACTTAATTGTGCAGACCCCGGGATGGGACCATAAGCTGGGCCTGCCGCTGGTGGTGCTGGCCCTGCCGCTGGTGGTGGCGGTGGTGGTGATGGCCCTGCCGCTGGTGGTGGCGGTGGTGGTGCTGGCCCTGCCGCTGGTGGTGGCGGTGGTGGTGCTGGCCCTGCCGCTGGTGGGGGCGGTGGTGGTGCGGACCCTGCCGCTGGTGGCGGTGGTGGTGGTGGTGGCGGGGACGGCGGTGGTGGTGTTGATGGGCCTGCCGCTGGTGGCGGCGGTGGTGGTGCTGGCCCGGCCGCTGGTGGCGGCGGTGGTGGTGCTGGCCCTGGCGATGCTGGTGGTGGTGGTGGTGGTGGCGGCGGCGGCGACGGCGGTGGTGGTGGTGGCGCCGGCCGTGGTGGTGGTGGTGGGTGTTCTCCACGCCGCCTTCTGTTTGGCGGTGGAGGGTTCACAGCACGCCGCCCTCTGTAGTAAGCTTCTCTGTGGGTAAAGTAAAAAAAAATTTGGTGAATGCATTGCATTTGGAAACAAAAACATAGGTCAAACATTAAGTTGCACGCTTTTTAGACTCTGTGTATCTGTGTATTATTAATCAGATATTTGTTATTATTATGAAAGAATAACCAACTGTACATAACATAAAGGAATACGTGACTTTCTTTGCTAATTCCATACTAATACATAATCTTTCACCCCCTGATTAACACCCCCCCCCCCCCATCCCATCTAATCTAGACAATCGATAACACCAATGGTTCACATGAAAAAAAAAAGTCCCCCTGACTTCACTTTTTACTTGACATACTTAATTCACAAAACGTTTAGCTTATATCATCTATATAAAGCAGGGAAGGGGTTGAAAGGTATACAATATATATATATATAATCTATTTATATAATCGGGAGTTTGAAATTCCGGCACTGTAGCCTAATCCCAAACTCCTTAGCGTCACTGCGAGCGGAGACGCGTATGCGCCTTCGCGAGCCGCAGACGCTTAACTCACACAGCCGCTATAGCGTTTTCTCGAGCGGCCTCGCGCCCTCCGCTCACAGCAAGACCTGCGCCCCTCACAGCGCCCAATCCGCCCCGGCATGCTGGCATTTGTACTTCCCCCGTCTGTGCACCCACAGGTCTTAGCAGATCACTGATGCTGACAGCGGGGGGGGACAACACAGACAATCAAATCAGGAGGAGGTCAGTGTCAGGAGGAGATGACAGACGCCCGCCGGGGCCTGTGACACTGCAGAGGTCACAGCGGGGCTGTGTGTGCGGACAACGGGGAGGCCGGGGGCTACGGACGTACCGGACACGTCCTCTGCTCCTGGAGATGTGCCGCGGTTCCGCGCTCGCAGCGTATCTGACGCTGGAGCTGCGCTCACCACGCCCACACCACGCCCTCTGCCAAACAACCCACACCTCTCACTAACCTCCTGCAGCTAACCACACCCCATGTTTACCTTTGCCATAATGTCATTTAGCTGCGGCCGCTATCTTTAATAAGGTCAGAAATTATGGCAGTAATCGGATCTCTGCTCCCTCTAGCACGCCCCAACACTGTAGCACCATCTATTAACCCTATTCTCATCACCTATATACTCTGCTACCCACAGAGCCGTCTTTATACTCTGCTACCTCAGACCCGCCTGTATACTCTGCTACCTCAGACCCGCCTGTATACTCTGCTACCCACAGACCCGCCTGTATACTCTGCTACCCACAGAGACGCCTGTATACTCTGCTACCTCAGACCCGCCTGTATACTCTGCTACCCACAGACCCGCCTGTATACTCTGCTACCTCAGACCCGCCTGTATACTCTGCTACCTCAGACCCGCCTGTATACTCTGCTACCCACAGAGACGCCTGTATACTCTGCTACCTCAGACCCGCCTGTATACTCTGCTACCCACAGACCCCGCCTGTATACTCTGCTACCCACAGAGCCGTCTTTATACTCTGCTACCTCAGACCCGCCTGTATACTCTGCTACCTCAGACCCGCCTGTATACTCTGCTACCCACAGACCCGCCTGTATACTCTGCTACCCACAGAGACGCCTGTATACTCTGCTACCTCAGACCCGCCTGTATACTCTGCTACCCACAGACCCGCCTGTATACTCTGCTACCTCAGACCCGCCTGTATACTCTGCTACCCACAGACCCGCCTGTATACTCTGCTACCCACAGAGACGCCTGTATACTCTGCTACCTCAGACCCGCCTGTATACTCTGCTACCCACAGACCCGCCTGTATACTCTGCTACCTCAGACCCGCCTGTATACTCTGCTACCTCAGACCCGCCTGTATACTCTGCTACCTCAGACCCGCCTGTATACTCTGCTACCCACAGAGACGCCTGTATACTCTGCTACCTCAGACCCGCCTGTATACTCTGCTACCCACAGACCCGCCTGTATACTCTGCTACCTCAGACCCGCCTGTATACTCTGCTACCCACAGACCCGCCTGTATACTCTGCTACCCACAGAGACGCCTGTATACTCTGCTACCTCAGACCCGCCTGTATACTCTGCTACCCACAGACCCGCCTGTATACTCTGCTACCTCAGACCCGCCTGTATACTCTGCTACCTCAGACCCGCCTGTATACTCTGCTACCTCAGACCCGCCTGTATACTCTGCTACCCACAGAGACGCCTGTATACTCTGCTACCTCAGACCCGCCTGTATACTCTGCTACCCACAGACCCGCCTGTATAACTCTGCTACCCACAGAGACGCCTGTATACTCTGCTACCTCAGACCCGCCTGTATACTCTGCTACCCACAGACCCGCCTGTATACTCTGCTACCCACAGAGCCACGTGTATACTCTGCTACCCACAGACCCGAAATGGAACCTAATGTATATATTAATAAATAATACAAAATGTACACAACAGTGCTGCAGACACATACCTTGGCATACGGGCCACCGGGTGAAGGAAGGACAGCCGGTCATAAAAATGGTAGTGGTTGGGCAATGGAGCGGCTCCCGGTTGTCTCTCAGAGTACTGCCGGTACTGCTTCTTATGCTGGTCCCGGCAGCTCCTCCACCGTTTTTTAGATGGTCAACTGTGAAATGATTTGAAACCGGCTTTAGAGATGTGTAATATTTGAAACAACAAAAGTATGTGTACAAATCAACAATAACATTTTATTCATTTTGTGTGTGTAATGTGTATACAAGGCACAGTGACACGACAGTGTGGAACATCATCAACAGCATTACGGACATTGAGCTCACGTGGCCACAATCACAAATGAGGCAGGACACATGTCAACGCATAGAGAATGTAATAGTGCGGGCACCAGACTCTGGTCATTAGTGGTATTTATATACACCCAACCCCTTGGCCGAAAGAGCCAGGAGGATCAGACATTAAACTCATTGTACTGTTGTGACCCCATCCAAATATAGGCAACTATGCGGTGGAGCATGATAACACATTCAGGGTCCTGTATACCCTGCTATGGGGGCCCTGTATTCCCACTGCTGGGGGCCCTGTAAACCCACTGGGCCACTGTCTACCCACTGCTGGGGGCCCTGTATACCCACTGCTGGGGGGCCTGTACACACACTGAGGGCCCTGTATACAGGGACTGACTGGCACCCTACAGTTTGGGTCGCAACCCTCCCTCACTGGCCCGACACAGGTGAGGACGGGGTGTGGGGGGGGGGGGTGATGACTGGCGGCCGCCTCACAGTCACCGCAGCTCCCGCATTATCCTATGGCTCGCTCCCAGCCGCAGCCTCGCGCTCCTCACAGCCGCTCGCTAACAGTCGCAGCCGCACGCCACTCACAGACGCTCACTCCCGGACGCAGCCGCGTGCTGATGACGTCATCGCGCGGCCAGGAGCTTCCGTTTCCGCCTGCTGCTTCAGGGACATGCGGATTATTCATGCTCCTGCAGCCGCATGACCCGTGGCACCTGGGCCAGTCCGCCCCTGCCTGTATACCACAATATGGGGGCATGTATACCCAGCTGGGGGCCTGTATACTCTGCAGGGGGAGGTGTATACTCTGCTGGGGGGCTGTCTACCAGTGATAGCCGCTGTATACCAGGATGGCGGTGAATATGTTTTCATAGTTTTTCGGGGCAAAAATAGGGGGGTCGGCTTATACACGGGTCGGCTTATACACGAGTATATATACAGTAAATGCAATATATAACGTGTAAACTCATTTAACTTACTTAGATTGCTCTGTTCCTCATGGTCACTCCGATGGAACGCAGGGAACATCTCTTGGGCGATCTCTCTCCAGGCTGTATTAATTAGGGTCGTATCCCCATACTCAGGATCTGTAGGGAGCCATAGAAATGGACGAGCCTCCACAAGTGCAATAAGACGCAGCGTGTTCACCGTGCCACGTCCTGCTGCCATGATTGCACTGATGAATGGATCGCTCTGTGTGTGCGCCTGTCAGCGCGACTCGCTTCCTGTTTCCTTAAACCATGGTGTGTGCTGGAGAATCCCTTCCCTCGCATCATCGGCTACAAGCCTCAAAATAAGAGAAAAACCAGCGAGTTTGGACTCGCACACTTTCAGAGACACATCAGCGAGTTGTAAATGTCATTATTCGCTATTACTCGGGTCCCTATTCATTAACATTGGACTCGCTGGACTCGCAACGAGTCCCGAGTCCTTGACTCGGACTCGTTGGGGTCTTGCGATTCCGAGTCTTTTCGGACTCGCCCATCTCTACAATAGAAATACACCAAAATACCAAAAAAATTAGTTTAGTTATAGATAAAGACATTATAATTAGTTATTAGATATAAAATAGTCATTTAAGATATATAGTCGTTAGTTTTAGTTTTCACTACAAATATAGTGTATAACAAAATTTTACTTTAAAATCTTTAGATACATATTAGATTTAGATACATACCGTATATACTCGTGTATAAGCCGACTTTTTCAGCCCAAAAATTGGGCTGAAAAGTCCCCCCTCGGCTTATACACGAGTATATACATAGTGTGTGCTGAGTGTGACGGGGACGGGGGCTCTGACTGGGGGCAGGAGGAGGCAGGAGGGGGCTGCAGTGACACCGCGCAGTCACGTGGGCCCGCCACATTGATATACACGCATCCCCCTGTCCATTCCCGGCAAGGGGATGCAGTGCATATTGCTGGACACAGCCCCTGGCGGCCCCGGCAGTGGTATACAGCCCCCCGCCTAGTACCGGGCCCCCATGCTGCGGCACAGCATACAGTAGTTCATACACTACCATCTCTCCCTGCAGCGCGCGGCTCCTCCATGTCCCAGCCGGCATCTTCCTGTAGTGTCATGTGACTGGCGCGTCCGCTCGTCACATGACACTACAGCAACAAGCCGGGCGGGAGATGGAGGAAGTGCGCGCTGCAGGAGATGGTAATGTATGAGCTACTGTATGCTGTGCCGCAGCATGGGGGCCCGGTACTAGGCGGGGGGGCTGTATACCATTGCCGGGGGCCGTCGGGGACCATGTATACCGCTGCTGAGGGGCCCTGTATACCACTGCTGAGGGGCCCTGTATATCACACCGCTGGGGGCTGCTGTATACACCTGTGCTGGGGGCTGCTGTATACACCTGTGCTGGGGGCTGCTGTATACACCTGTGCTGGGTGCTGCTGTATACACCTGTGCTGGGGGCTGCTGTATACACCTGTGCTGGGGGCTGCTGTATACACCTGTGCTGGGGGCTGCTGTATACACCTGTGCTGGGGGCTGCTGTATACACCTGTGCTGGGGGCTGCTGTATACCACAATTCTGGGGGCTGTATACCTGTGCTGGGATCCACCCTCGGCTTATACGCGAGTCAATAGGTTTTCCCAGGTTTTGGGGGCAAAAGTAGGGGGGTCGGCTTATACACGGGTCGGCTTATACACGAGTATATACGGTAGTTACTTTTTAATTAAACACAAATATTACAATAAATTAGTTTAGCCATAGATGTATAGGAATAGAAATATACACAAATACCAAAAATATTAGTTTAGTTATAGATAAAGACATTATAATTAGTTATTAGATATAAAATAGTCATTTAAAATATATAGTCCTTAGTTTTTTAGCTTACAAACTTTCTTTTGATATTTCATAGTATATGTCTATAAAACACACATTTTATTGTAGATGTGTATCATCTAAATGCTTGCATTTAGTGATAAGAACCTGAAGCTCCAGCAGTATAGCTGCTGAGAGATTTCATTTTCTTTTTACACAGGGTGAGGTTTTTGTGAACAGCTAAGAGACGGGTGGGACAGCTGTTCACACACATCTCTATCTTGAAGTGTGTTCTGTACATATAAATACATACATACATATAGGTACATATTTAGACACATAGTTACATATTTAGACACATAGGGAAAGAATAGACATTTTGATTTAAAATCTGAATTCTTCTGCTATTTGTGGAATTTATAGTGGGAAAAAATCAATTTTGCCACTTGCTGCCTAATGGTGACCTACAGTACTCTTACTGTAAGTTGCATGAATTGTATATGGAATTTGTGGTTTACTTGCGGCAGTTGCGGCACATGTGCTTTCGACAGTTTCAACCGCCAAAATCGCAGTTAGCTCGGATTTTTAGTGGTTGCATTTAGTAAACCTGTCGAAGCTGTGCTTGCCGTATTTACTGCAAGCTAACTGCAAGTTCCATATACACTACATGTTACCTGCTGAAAGTGAGCTGTAGGTCCCTTTCGTGTCAAGTTCAGAAATTGTATTTGGTTATTCCATACCTTCTGCAAATAGCCGAAAAATATCTGATTTAAAAGGAGTCTAACTATTAATTATTAGGGATAGAGTAGAGTAGGTCCCACCAGCTGTAAGGCTACCTTCCCGTGGTTGGTGGGGAAACATGTATTGGTTAAATCATAGATTATTAATATTCATATATAAATTGAATATACGTAATCTGTACAAAACATCGGTGCCAGTATCTGTACGAAAAGCCTTGCCTTAGAATCATGACATGTACTACACTGACATATACCATACAAACATTGGTAGTTGATAGATAGATATCATGTCTTATGTGCATTATTGTCAAATTTGAATGAATAATGTATATATGCATGCTAGACTCCCGATTCTTTAAAATTGGGCCGCTATCTATCATGGAATAATTGGATTATTTGTTAAAACTCTAATTTAATAAACTACGGTATACACCGATTCTAGAATCCCGATGCAATCGCATCGCGCTCACAGCTAGTATTAAATATTTATCTCTATCTTCTGTTTGTGCGAAATAAGTGTATATTGGGATTTCTGGTCCTGTAGAGACAAGAAAAGCATGCATCATATAGGGGGAAGAATCTACCAGCTTACATTATATGTACTGATGACTGAATCTAAAATTGCAAACTGTGTCCTATTTTTCACTCAGAGCATATGGGTTCACCATAAATTGCGATATCAAAAGCCTCCAACATAAAATCCAACATAGTATCTTTGGAGGGAGATGAAATTCAACGTTGCCTCCATTGACAAATACTTATTTTTCCCATTGTACTTGACAACAGAGACGGGCAGAGAAGTGACACTGACCCTTCCCTGGTTAAAGAAATAGAAATAAGGAATCATTGATCGTGACCATTATTAAATATTAGGAGGAGAATAACAACATGTAATAGCCACATAATTGCATTCTGTACATCTGCAATACTAAATTCTTTATTCTATCCTAATCTGGTTTATTGCTACAAACTGTGTCATTCTCCGACATTGTGCCACAGACAGCTAATCCTTATGTATGTAGAGTCAATATATCATGGATGGTTCAATTGCCACCGCCTCCTCATTGTCTGTGCCGTTGCCTCGTGGCTCTTTACTGATTGATGTCAGCCAATAATTTATGAGACGGTAGACAGCTGCTATGGATTTGATTGATTGGTGAGTCGGACTTTTGTTAAGTGCTTTGTGGATGACAAAGCAAACATTTTATTTGTAAATTTGTTAAATCCAGGAATTCTATAGAGTAATGCAATGGACAGCAAATAGATAGGTATCACATTATTCAAGTGTAATTGAAATCTACTAAATGTTTTACAAAAATCAGTATTCTCCAGAATTCATCTTTTTTGTAATTTGCTCTGTGAATTATCAGTAACATGAACGCAAGTTGCCCAACATTTTGCTGAACCATAGAGGGCCAGCAAAAGAGTGGAAAAAAACTAGTATCTCACCTTTCTCACCATCACTGGTGCCTGCTCTAGTCCACCATTCTTCTTGACGGTTAAGGAAAATAAAAAATTCAAAATGAACACCTTCATATTAGGGATGGGCGAGTCTACTCGCTAGGACTCGTTACTCGGCGAGTAGTAAGGGACTCGCAGGACTCCGTACTCTGCGAGTTTCCCAGCGATTACTCGCACAGTAACGAGTCCAATGCAAATCAATGGCAATCCTAGTTTTGTCAGAGTCTAAGACTCTGACAAAACTAGGATTGCCATTGACTTGCATTGGACTCGTTACTATGCAAGTAATCGCAGGGAAACTCGCACAGTAACGAGTTCGGCTGTCTGCTGTGTGCCGGGCTCGGGTCCTGCGGGCTGCCGCAGCTTCAGGGTCCTAGAGCCCGCCTGCTCTCCCTGTGCACAGAGATGATGTAGCAGAGCTGAGATTATTCTCAGTCTGCTCACTCCCTGTGCATAGACATCTATATCTATGCACAGGGATGTAGCAGAGAGGACATCGCGTTTTGGACTACGTCGGACGGAAGAGGATTTTTTTAAATAAAGTTGGAGTCCCTAATGTTTTTTTTTAATTTTATTTCTAATAAAAAAAATGTTCTCTGTGTTGTGTTTTTTTTAAAACAATTTAATAGAAATTCATGGCGGTCATGTCTAATATTGGCGTGACCGCCATAAATATCGGGCTTAGGGCCAGCTGATAATACAAAGCTGGCCCTAACCCCTTTATTACCCAGCGTGCCACCGCCACCAGGGCCACTGGAAGAGCAGGATTCAGCGCCAGAGGATGGCGCTTCAATGAATGCGCCATCTTCTGGGGTGGCTGCGGGCTGCAATTTGCAGCGGGGGGTGCCCAGAAAGCTTGGGCCTCCCTGCGCTGCGGATTCCAGCCCCCAGCTGCTTAGCTGTACCTGGCTAGACATAGAAATTGCGCGGAGCCCCACGTATTTTTTTTTTTATTATTTCATGAAATTCATGAAATAATAAAAAAAAAGGGCTCCCCTATATTCTTGTGTCCGGCCAGGTACAAATAGGCACCTGGGGGTTGGGGGCAGCCCGTCGCTGCCTGCTGGATCCGGCTGGTTCCAGAAATACGGCGAAGCCCATGTAATTTTTTTTCTGAAAAATCAATAAAACAATCCTAAAAAAGGGACTGCATCTTTATTAACCCCTCGCCCATGGTCCAGGGGTTAATAAAGATGCAGTCCCTTTTATTTATATTGTTTTATGGATTTGTCAGAAAAAAATTTGACGTGGGCTTCGCCGTATTTCTGTAACCAGCCGAATCCAGCAGGCAGCGACGGGCTGCCCCCAACCCCCAGGTGCCTATTTGTACCTGGCCAGACACAAGAATATAGGGGAGCCCTTTTTTTTTTATTATTTCATGAATTTCATGAAATAATAAAAAAAAAATGCGTGGGGCTCCGCGCAATTTCTATGTCTAGCCACGTACAGCTAAGCAGCTGGGGGCTGGAATCCGCAGCGCAGGGAGGCCCAAGCTTTCTGGGCACCCCCCGCTGCAAATTGCAGCCCGCAGCCGCCCCAGAAGATGGCGCGTTCATTGAAGTGCTATCCTCTGGCGCTGAACCCCGCTCTTCCAGCGGCCCTGGTGGCGGTGGCTTGCTGGGTAATAAAGGGGTTAATACCAGCTTTGTTATACAAGCTGGTATTAAGCCCGAGATTCTTAATGTCAGGCCAGGTTTGACCCGGCCACTAAGAATCTCCAATAAAGGGTTAAACAAAAACACCACACAGAGAAAAATTATTTATTAAAAATAAAGAGACAGACACCATTAGGGACTCCAACTTTATTACCACCACATACCCCTCCAAAGACCCAGGTCTTCTCTCTTCTTTCTTCTCTCTTCTGTCTTCTGTCTTCCTTCTTCTTCTTGTTGCAGCCCCGGTAAGCAGAGAGTTAACTGTGCTGTGACAGCGGGAGCCTATTAAACATGATTTAGCTATTTAGCAGATAGAGCCTGAAGCTTCTGAGACACATCTGCGATTTGTAAATCGCACATTACTCGCTATTACTCGCTTCCCCATTCATTAACATTGGACTCGCTAGACTCGCAACGAGTAGCGAGTCCCGGGCTCGGACTCGCTAGAGTCAAGCGATTCAGAGTAATTTAGGACTCGCCCATCACTACTTCATATGCCAAAGACAAGTGACACTACTCTGTCCTCCTCCTAGACCTGTCCTCTGCCTTCAACACTGTAGACCATTCCCTCCTCTTGTTACAGATTCTCTCATCTCCTGGTATCACAGACTTTGCCCTGTCCTGGACCTCGTCATACCTAACAGACCGGACTTTCAATATCTCCCTCTCTCACACCACTTCTCATCTCATCCCTTATCTGTTGGTGTTCCCTAAGGCTCAGTTCTAGGACCCCTACTCTTTTCCATCAGCACCTTCGGCCTGGGATAGCTCATAAAATCCCATGGTTTTCAGTATCATCTCCACCGTGAAGACATGGAGATCTACCTCTCTGGACCTGACATCACCTCCTTACTAACCACAATCCCACAATGTCTGCCTGCTATTTTATCTTTTTCTTTGCTCGACATGGACAAAACAGAATTCATCATCTTTCCCCATCTCACTCTCCCCCTCCACCAGACCTATCCAGCAAAGTCAATGGCTGCTCACTTTCCCCAGTACCGCATGCACGGTGCCTCAGAGTAATACTTGAGTCCGAGCTTTCTTTCAAGCCACATATTCATGCCCTCAACACCTCCTGCCATCTTCAAATCAAATATATTATCCAGATCTGTACAGTCCTTCACCAAGAAACTGAAAAACACTCATACATGCCCTCATCATCTCCCGTCTTGACTACTGCCACCTCCTACTATCTGGCCACCCCTCTAGCGCTCCTGCACCCCTTCAATCTATTCTAAACTCTGCTACATAACTAATCCACCTGTTTCCCCGCTATTTCCCAGCCTCTCCTCTCTGCCAAGCACCACACTGGCTGCTCATTATTCAGTTCTTTCAGTGCAAAACCCTAACTATGACATACAAAGCCATCCACAATCTGTTATCTCCATACATTTGTGTCCTGGTCTTCCGATACTTAACTACACGCAACCTGTGATCCTTACAAGATCTTCTTCTCTACTTCTCTCTTATTTCTTCTTCTCACAACCACATACAAGATTTCTACTGTGCATCCCCCGTACTCTGCAAGTCTCTGCCCCAACACATCAGAATCCCACCAACTGTGGAAACCATTAATAAGAACCTGAAGACTCACCTCTTCTTGCAAGCTACAACCTGCAGTGAGCCACAGTCCACAAAACCACTGCATGACCAGCTCTACGCACTCCTACTGTACCCTCACCCATCCCTTGTAGACTGTGAGCCCTCATGGACCGGGTCCTCTCTCCCCATCTACTGTATATTTACCTATCCCTTGTCGACTATGAGCTCTCACGGGCAGGCTCCTCTCTCCTCACCTACTGTATTCTCATCCATCCCTTGTCAACTATGAGCTCTCGCAGGCAGGGTCCTCTCTCCTCACCTACTGTATTCTCATCCATCCCTTGTAGACTTTGAGCCCTCATAGGCAGGGTCCTCTCTCCTCACCTACAGTATCCTCACCCAACCCTTGCAGCCTGTGAGCCCTCATGGGAAGGGTCCTCTCTCCTCCCCTACTGTTTCCTCACCCATCCCTTGTAGACAGTGAGCCCTCATGGACAGGGTCCGCTCTCCTCCTTTACCTTGTATTGCTCATATTGTACTTGTCTATGTATACCCCTTTGCACAATGGAATACATGGCACAATAATAAGGATAATCATCATAATAATATCAAAGATAATAACTATAGAAATTCACCATATTACCTTCAATGCCCTCAATATTTGTGGATTCCAGTGTGGCAGGCGTTACTATAGATGATAGAGAACCTGCTTTATCTTTGTATTCTTCTGAGTTTTTGGAGGATGAGTGTCCCTTTTCTAGATATTCACTGAAAGCTAAAAGAACATTTTGGGAACAACATAATAGAGATACTGTTACATGTTGCATTTTCTCTTTTTATTTTATTTCTCTAGTCTAACAGATTAGAAAAAGGAATAAAAAAGAACCAGGCACATTACACCGATGGAACAAAATCTAGAAAGATGGTGGCACCAGCTTCAATCATCTGTTTCCAGAGAATCATGAATATAAAGGATGAAGGGCCTGATTCATTATTGTCTATATGTGTTTATTGTTGGTTTTTTTTTTTTTTTTATACCAATTAGAATTCAGAAATGTGTTTTACACTGATGATATAAGTAGGGTCTGTGCACTATTCAGTAAAACAACTTATCACATGTATGTAATACAGGTATCAGATACAGCAACACAGGGAATGCGAACTCTTTGGTCACTCAGCTCTTTCTGCTCACTCGGTTGCCCTCTCCAGTTACTCAGTCCTTTCAGCTCACCTGGTTGTCCTCTTCAGCTTCTTGGTTCTTTCAGCTTCCACAGTCGTCCTCCTTTGTAGCTCTGTCACTTTAGCTCACATGGTTTTCTGCTGTTACTCAATCCTTTTAGCTCACATGGTTGTCTTCTTCTGTTACTCAATCCTTTTAGCTCACATGGTTGTCTTCTTCTGATACTCAATCCTTTTAGCTCACATGGTTGTCTTCTTCTGTTACTCGATCCTTTTAGCTCACATGGTTGCTTTCTTCTGTTACTTAATTCTTTTAGCTCACATGGTTGTCTTCTTCTGTTAACTCGATCCTTTTAGCTCACATGGTTGTCTTCTTCTGTTACTTGATCTTTTTAGCTCACATGGTTGTCTTCTTCTGTTACTCAATCCTTTTAGCTCACATGGTTGTTTTCTTCTGTTACTCAATTCTTTTAGCTCACATGGTTGTCTTCTTCTGTTACTCGATCCTTTTAGCTCACATGGTTGTCTTCTTCTGTTACTCAATCCTTTTAGCTCACATGGTTGTCTTCTTCTGTTACTCAATCCTTTTAGCTCACATTGTTGTCTTCTTCTGTTACTCAATCCTTTTAGCTCACATGGTTGTCTTCTTCTGTTACTCAATCCTTTTAGCTTACATGGTTGTCTTCTTCTGTTACTCAATCCTTTTAGCTCACATGGTTGTCTTCTTCTGTTATTCGATCCTTTTAGCTCACATGGTTGTCTTCTTCTGTTACTCAATCCTTTTAGCTCACAAGGTTGTCTTCTTCTGTAACTCAATCGTTTTAGCTCACATGGTTGTTTTCTTCTGTTACTCAATTCTTTTAGCTCACATGGTTGTCTTCTTCTGTTACTCAATCCTTTTAGCTCTTATGGTTGTCTTCTTCTGTTACTCAATCCTTTTAGCTCACATGGTTGTTTTCTTTTGTTACTCAATCCTTTTATCTCACCCTGTCGTCCACTTTTTTTAACTTGGTCTTTTTGGATCACAAGTTAAACTTTCTTTAGGGGTTGCACACCATCACTTTTGTGCCTCTGGGTGCAGCTATAAGCCAGCTCAGTTTGCTCAGCACACCAATATGGAACAAGAAACTCTCATTTGATGTGGCCTCAGGGGGTTCTATATTTTCCAGTTGTATCACAGATGGTCATATATTCTGACCCCCTTTTTGACTCTTTTCCCCTGGCAATTACTCTTCCTTATCATGGTTCTTGTCCTAATTTATAAGTTCATAAGTTCCTATTCTATAATCTCTAGCCAGCAGATGGCAATCTCCGCTCACACAAATCTCTCCTGTGTGTTTCCTTACATGAGTACTACCGTACTTGTTGTTTAAGCAGTTTTATACCCCTAGAGCACTTATATAGGTAAAAGGCTTCATACAATATTTGTACATGTTTATGAGCAGATCCACTTGACAGCATAAGAATATAAAATAAATACAAAAAGTAATGACTCATAAAAGTCTTCAGCCAGTGAATAGGTGGCCGGCTGCTGTTGCGAACTTGAGACATTAGGCCACTCTGTCTGGAAGGCCACAATCATCTGTCTCCTAAATGACTATTGTTTTTTATCCATCACTATTTTGCATTAGTTATCTTTGTGAATATTAACAGATTAACCATAATAAAATTGACTGTACAAATGACACTATGGAGAATGTTTTAGTAAAGACAACATCCTGTTACACACATCTGTGGTCACTAATTTACCAACATTATATTCAAAGAAAGGCATCGAAATTTGCCTTATGTGTATAAATGTAAGGATTTATAAATATACAGACAGTCGTATACCAAACCGTCAACACGCACAATAGAAAAACGACTTAAGTCTGATTATGTGAAAATACAAACTTTTTATTTTTCTTGATATTAAGACAGGGGAAAGGTGAATGTGAATGTATATGGCAGGGAGGCCATGAGCAAGATGGGGAATTCTAATATGCACAACACGTTTATAGTACAGAAGCAATTAACCACATCAATACGCCAAAACTGATACAAATCATGTAAGTATACATGTATGTGATTATACACATATTAAATAACATATTGCATCCAGATCAATATATGGTCATTTATAATAAACCAGATATAGTCAGTATGTTGCCCAAGAAACAATATATCGATTCTCCTCAGATATAATACAAAATTATTGTACATACTGATTTAGGTTATGGAGAGTTTTTGACCCAAATGATTTAGAGCACAAGTTTAACTGCTTTTCATAAAGATGCTTTTATTAATTCATCAAGGAGATTAAAAATTGCAGGTACAAAGTGCTTAGAAAGTGTAAAAGAGAAGTTATACATGGATCTGGATTAAAGAGGACACTAAGGGGTTAGGGTCTTCTTGTCTCCCACTCCAGGACATATTCATGGTAGCAGATTCTAACAAAAACCATTGTGCAGTCCTAGTATAAATGTGGCTAAGAGCTACAGCTTGTAGTGTATAGAGGGTTCAACACCATGTCACCCTACTAATACAGCAACCACTGACTAATAACTCAGACCCATTATACATCATACTTAGCAACATAGAAATTGTGCCCAAGCTTACCCATGTCAGTGCCTGAATGTGGAGATGACCACTAGGAGACGCCCCAACGCGTTTCCCTGATGCTTCCTCAGGGGGCATGTTTGGCCATGTCTCCCCCATCCTTATATACCCCCCCACCACCCCTCTCGCCACCTGCCTCCAATTCGCGCTGCTCCACGCCGCAAATGGGCGGCCGCGCGCCGCCCCGAGCAGCGGCTTCCGGCCTTCACACACAGGAAGCGCGTCATTTGACGCACCTTCCTGTGTTACTGAAGCCTTACGCCGCAGCCCGAGGCCGCGCGAACCGCGCATGCGCGGACCGCAACCGCCATTTTGGAAGAGGGCATAGACGCCCTGCTCTATGATATATACTTTCCAGATTAGGTAAAAAAGTTAAATGGACACTATACGGCTATGACATCACTTAGTAACCCGGATACAACCCCATAAATGAGTTCAGATGTTAACTTCTATATATATATACAAGGATACTATATGTGCATAAAATCTTGATACACACAGAATTATACATATACACAAACAATATGTTTATATATGACACTCTCGTTATCCATGTATTCTGATGTCCTCCTTCATATAGCATCCATAGAAGTGATGCAGGTTACACTGTCCTGGCGCCACTGTAAAGGTCCAAATCGAGATGACATCCAGATAGTAAACGTACAGGTGTAGAGTGGGGGAGGGGAAGGACACAGAACAGCTAAAAACACAGACAAACAATAAAAAACAGTTAAAACCATATTACAAAATGCCAAAAGGAACCCTCAGGAAAAACTGGGGGTCCACAGCATAGTCAACGGCTCAGATCCTACACGTATAGCCAATCAAAAAACAAGAATATCTATCCACATTATGGATAGGATATAAATCCTCCTCCAATTTAGAAGGAAGATCATATCCACATCCTTCTATCAAGAAGCTTGATAGTTTACTTCAAAAATCAGAGATATGACACAAAACTTAGTTTTTCATTAAGACCATTAAGACAGTGATCGGCTATATGATATTCGACACTACCTGACATGTACCACAAAGAATGTGATATACCACGCCACGTGTCCCTGTGGCCTGATTTATATCGGCCTTACCTCTCGAGAGTTCCGTGTTAGGGTAAGGGAGCACATCAGGGACATAGAGGCGGCTAAAAAGATGGAACCTGGCGATCCTAATTTAAAAACCTTGCCCCGCCATTTCAAATCCAAACATGGTTGCGACCCAACCAACTTAAAATTTAAAGCTATAGACGTGTGTCATTTGGGAGCGAGAGGGGGAGACTATAAGAGATCCCTTGCAAGGAGGGCATGCCAATGGATAGTCCGTCTGGGGACACAGTCCCCAGATGGTCTTAACGAAAAACTAAGTTTTGTGTCATATCTCTGATTTTTGAAGTAAACTATCAAGCTTCTTGATAGAAGGATGTGGATATGATCTTCCTTCTAAATTGGAGGAGGATTTATATCCTATCCATAATGTGGATAGATATTCTTGTTTTTTGATTGGCTATACGTGTAGGATCTGAGCCGTTGACTATGCTGTGGACCCCCAGTTTTTCCTGAGGGTTCCTTTTGGCATTTTGTAATATGGTTTTAACTGTTTTTTATTGTTTGTCTGTGTTTTTAGCTGTTCTGTATCCTTCCCCTCCCCCACTCTACACCTGTACGTTTACTATCTGGATGTCATCTCGATTTGGACCTTTACAGTGGCGCCAGGACAGTGTAACCTGCATCACTTCTATGGATGCTATATGAAGGAGGACATCAGAATACATGGATAACGAGAGCGTCATATATAAACATATTGTTTGTGTATATGTATAATTCTGTGTGTATCAAGATTTTATGCACATATAGTATCCTTGTATATATATATAGAAGTTAACATCTGAACTCATTTATGGGGTTGTATCCAGGTTACTAAGTGATGTCATAGCCGTATAGTGTCCATTTAACTTTTTTACCTAATCTGGAAAGTATATATAATAGAGCAGGGCGTCTATGCCCTCTTCCAAAATGGCGGTTGCGGTCCGCGCATGCGCGGTCGCGCGGCCTCGGGCTGCGGCGTAAGGCTTCAGTAACACAGGAAGGTGCGTCAAATGACGCGCTTCCTGTGTGTGAAGGCCGGAAGCCGCTGCTCGGGGCGGCGCGGCCGCCCATTTGCGGCGTGGATCAGCGCGAATTGGAGGCAGGTGGCGAGAGGGGTGGTGGGGGGGTATATAAGGATGGGGGAGACATGGCCAAACATGCCCCCTGAGGAAGCATCAGGGAAACGCGTTGGGGCGTCCCCTAGTGGTCATCTCCACATTCAGGCACTGACATGGGTAAGCTTGGGCACAATTTCTATGTTGCTAAGTATGATGTATAATGGGTCTGAGTTATTAGTCAGTGGTTGCTGTATTAGTAGGGTGACATGGTGTTGAACCCTCTATACACTACAAGCTGTAGCTCTTAGCCACATTTATACTAGGACTGCACAATGGTTTTTGTTAGAATCTGCTACCATGAATATGTCCTGGAGTGGGAGACAAGAAGACCCTAACCCCTTAGTGTCCTCTTTAATCCAGATCCATGTATAACTTCTCTTTTACACTTTCTAAGCACTTTGTACCTGCAATTTTTAATCTCCTTGATGAATTAATAAAAGCATCTTTATGAAAAGCAGTTAAACTTGTGCTCTAAATCATTTGGGTCAAAAACTCTCCATAACCTAAATCAGTATGTTGAATGTAATATGTGGGAGAGTCCTAATATCTTGCAAATACTATTCATGTCTATCCTGGATATATAAAAAATTATTGTGTGGTAGATGAAGGCAACAATCCAGTAGTGGAGGATTTGATTATGTCAGTGTATGTCACAAATCCCAAGATTTTCTGACTGTGGGGGTTAATATTCAACTAAGGAGGTTACCTTAAGTATTGATCCTAGTATCAATTAACTTCCCCCAGTCCACCCACACTAGTGACAGCCAGTGGCGGATTATAATGAGGTCAATATGGGCTTTTGCCCCGGGCCCAATGGTGTTGGGGGACCCACAGCCCTGGGGGTAAATTGCCTTATTATAATCCGTCACGGCACAGCACCACACTGCACTCTGCACGCAGGGGCGGAACATCCATGAGGTGACGAGCCCTGCTAGTTGACAGGGTGCAGCATCCGCAGGGGCGCATGGTGGTGGCCGCTCTCTACTGATGGCGCTCTCTCTCCTATAGTCCCGGCCGGCGCTGCTGTGTTATAACCCCCCCCCACAGTGTGAGCCCACCTGTAGAGCCGCACAGGAGGACCTGTGCTTACGGGACCTATGATGATATCAATGGAGGGGAGGAGGCAGGGATCACATGATTAGCTCCTCGTTATGCAGGCCTCCACTGTGCTGGTCATCATGGTGCTGAATGAGGTGAAGAAGAGGATGAGATGAAAGTTATGTGTGGGGTCAGGAGGGATTTACAGTGTGGATGTAGCAGAGCCGAGTGTGTACGAGGTGTATGGAGCGGAGCCGAGTGTGTACTAGGTGTACGGAGCAGAGCCGCATGTGTACGAGGTGTATGGAGCGGAGCCGTGTGTGTACGAAGTGTATGGAGCGGAGCCGAGTGTGTACGAGGTGTATGGAGCGGAGCCGAGTGTGTATGAGGTGTACGGAGTGGAGCCGCGTGTGTCCGAGGTGTAAGGAGCGGAGCCGAGTGTGTACGAGGTGTACGGAGTGGAGCCGCATGTGTCCGAGGTGTATGGAGCAGAGACGCATGTGTACGAGGGGTACGGAGCGAAGCCGTGTGTGTACGAGCTGTACGGAGTGGAGCCGCATGTGTACGGAGCGGAGACGTGTGTGTACAGAGCAGAGCCAAGTGTGTACGAGGTGTACAGAGCGGAGCCGAGTGTGTACAAGGTGCACAGAGCAGAGCCGTGTATGTACGAGGTGCACAGAGCAGAGCCGCGTGTGTACGAGGTGTATGGAGCTGAGCCGAGTGTGTATGAGGTGTACGGAGCGGAGCCATGTGTGTGCGAGGTGTACGGAGCTGAGCCGTGTGTATGAGATGTATGGAGCAGAGCTGAGTGTGTACTAAGTGTACGGAGGGGAGCCATGTATGTATGGAGTATGCGGAGCAGTGTGCTTACAAGGAGTGTGTATCAGTGGTAGCCCCCTGCGGATGCTGCTCCCAGTCCTATAGTCCCAGCCGCCTCTGCCGGCAGCATTGTTCTCCCGAGTCCCGGCCGCCACTGTCCGCCCTGCTATGCTGATTCTGCCGGGCCTGACCGGGCTTTGCTGAATCCTCCTGCTCTAGGAGGACCCAGACTTCCCAGACCGAGGCAGGTAGCTCTTGACTGAGGCTGAGCAGACTCCTCCGTCCTCCTGACTGAGTCTGTGTCTCACACGCCGACCGCCGTCCATCATCTCCTGAGTCGCCGCCTGCATGAAGAGAGGGAGTCTGAGGAGAGGGACCGTCACCTAATGCCGACCCAGAGCACAGAGAGAACGTGCCTGTGTGACAGTGAGGTGAGTGATATGTCCACTCCTGACTCCTGCCCTGCTGCTGCAGCTGCTGCCTGTGGCTGTGCTCTGTGTGTGCACTGCCAGCCAGACCTCCTGGTGGCTGCTGCATGGCAGGGAGGACTCAGTCAGTGTAAAAAAAGAATGTAAGCATTAATTAAATGATTTGTGTACTATGGCCCCTTTCACATCTGCTTTTTTCCAGATTGTGGCAGATCCGGCAGATTTACCGCATCTGCCGACTAACGGTCGCACTTGCGGAGCGCTTGCGACAAGCCCCGTGAATTGTTTATGGGGCTTGCGGTTGGGTGCAGCAAGTGCGGTTCTGACGGATGTGGCAAATCCTGGCATTTGCGGCGATGGAAAAAAAACGCTGCTGACCGCATCTTTACTAATTGACGCAACGGCCGTTAGGCAGCAAATGCGGTAATTCTGCTGGATCTGCTGCAATTTATAAGACACGGTGATGTGAAAGGGGCCTAACCAACGCTGCTTTCACATCAGTGTTTAGCTGATGTTTGGGCCGTCCCAGCAGGTGGCGCCGCAAGTGCCAGATCGTCTGCCTAACGGCCGACTTGCGGCCCGGATGTGGCAAGCCCCATGCACTGTCTATGGGGCTTGCGTTCCGGTGCAGCAAGTTTGGTTCTGCCGAGTGCGGCTGCAAGTGTCGGATCTGCCGCACCCGGCAGAACCGCACTTGCCGCACCGGACCGCAAGCCCCATAGACAATGCATAGGGCTTGCCGCATCTGGGCCGCAAGTCGGCCATTAGGCGGCTGATCCGGCACCACCTGCCGAATCGGCCGCACATCAGCAAAACCGCTGATGAAAAAGGCCCCTTAATCACTGGAGTGGTCATAGAGGGTGTGGGGAGACAATACTGGACAGAGGACTGTAAAATTTGCCTCATGCAAACTGTGCCCCACCATCTAATCTATTATATAATTGCGGTAGCTGACTTCCGTCGGAGCGGCGCTGCTTCCGGTGGCTTGGTTAGCGAGCTGTTCCTTTCTCCTGGACATTGCGAGTCGTTGCAGCCTCGCGAAGCAATGCCCGCGAAGCGGGCATTGCGAGTCGCTACACCGCTAACCAAGCCACCGAAGCCGAAGCCCATACTACTGTTGTGTACACCGCTATAGTATACTACAGTCCCATGCCCATAAGCGCCATGGGACTGTAGTATACCATCGCGCTGTACACTACAGCCATCGCGCTGTACACCCTCGCAGAACTCCCACTACCCTAAGCCCATACTACTGTAGTGTACACCGCTATAGTATACTACAGTCCCATGCCCATAAGCGCCATGGTACTGTAGTATACCATCGCGCTGTACACTACAGCCTACACCGTTGCCGAACTACCACTACCCTCTGCTACAAGCCCCCCTGCCGACCCCGCCGCAGCAGCCCCTACCCCTAAGCCACTACCCCGACCTCTGCCGCAAGCCCCTACCCCCTGCCGCCCTAACCACCAGCCCCTACCCCTAAGCCACTACCCGACCTCTGCCGCAAGCCCCTACCCCCTGCCGCCCTAACCCACTACCCCGCCGCAGCAGCCCCTACCTCTAAGCCACTACCCCGCAAGCCCCTACCGACCCCGCCGCAGCAGCCCCTACCCCTAAGCACTACCCCCTGCCGCAGCAGCCCCTACCCCTAAGCACTACCCCCTGCCGCCCTAACCAGCAGCCCCTACCCCTAAGCCACTACCCCGACCTCTGCCGCAAGCCACTACCCCCTGCCGCCCTAACCCACTACCCCGCCGCCGACCCCGCCGCAGCAGCCCCTACCCCTAAGCACTACCCCCTGCCGCCCTAACCAGCAGCCCCTACCCCTAAGCCACTACCCCGACCTCTGCCGCAAGCCACTACCCCCTGCCGCCCTAACCCACTACCCCGCCGCAGCAGCCCCTACCCCTAAACCACTACCCCGACCTCTGCCGCAAGCCCCTACCCCCCGGCATCAGCCCCTACCCCTAAGCCACTACCTCCACCTCTGCCGCAAGCCCTAAGCCACTACCCCGCAAGCCCCTACCCCCTGCCTACCTAACCCACTACCCCGCCGCAGCAGCCCCTACCCCTAAGCCACTACCCCGACCCCCCAGCATCAGCCCCTACCCCTAAGCCACTACCCCGACCCCTCAGCATCAGCCCCTACCCCTAAGCCACTACCCCCTGCCGCCCTAACCCACTACCCCGCCGCAGCAGCCCCTACCTCTAAGCCAATACCCCGCAAGCCCCTACCCCCTGCCGACCCCGCCGCAGCAGCCCCTACCCCTAAGCACTACCCCCTGCCGCCCTAACCAGCAGCCCCTACCCCTAAGCCACTACCCCGACCTCTGCCGCAAGCCACTACCCCCTGCCGCCCTAACCCACTACCCCGCCGCCGACCCCGCCGCAGCAGCCCCTACCCCTAAGCACTACCCCCTGCCGCCCTAACCAGCAGCCCCTACCCCTAAGCCACTACCCCGACCCCCCAGCATCAGCCCCTACCCCTAAGCCACTACCCCGACCCCCCAGCATCAGCCCCTACCCCTAAGCCACTACCCCGACCTCTGCCGCAAGCCCCTACCCCCTGCCGCCCTAACCCACTACCCCGCCGCAGCAGCCCCTACCTCTAAGCCAATCCCCCGCAAGCCCCTACCCCCTGCCGACCCCGCCGCAGCAGCCCCTACCCCTAAGCACTACCCCCTGCCGCCCTAACCAGCAGCCCCTACCCCTAAGCCACTACCCCGACCTCTGCCGCAAGCCACTACCCCCTGCCGCCCTAACCCACTACCCCGCCGCCGACCCCGCCGCAGCAGCCCCTACCCCTAACCGCCCGAACCCCTAACCCACTACCCCGCCGCCGAAGCCCCTACCCCCTGCCGCCCTAACCCCTAACCCACTACCCCGCCGCCGAAGCCCCTACCCCCTGCCGCCCTAACCCCTAGCCCACTACCCCGCCGCCGAAGCCCCTAACCCCCTGCCGCCCTAACCCCTAACCACTACCCCGCCGCAGCAGCCCCTACCCCTAAGCCACTACCCCGACACCCCCCAGCATCAGCCCCTACCCCTAAGCCACTACCCCCGAACCCCACCCGCATCAGCCCCTACCCCTAAGCCAACACCCCGACCTCTGCCGCAAGCCCCTACCCCCCCTGCCGCCCTAACCCACTACCCCGCCGCAGCAGCCCCTACCTCTAAGCCAATACCCCGCAAGCCCCTACCCCCTGCCGACCCCGCCGCAGCAGCCCCTACCCCTAAGCACTACCCCCTGCCGCCCTAACCAGCAGCCCCTACCCCTAAGCCACTACCCCCGACCTCTGCCGCAAGCCACTACCCCCTGCCGCCCTAACCCACTACCCCGCCGCCGACCCCGCCGCAGCAGCCCCTACCCCTAAGCACTACCCCCTGCCGCCCTAACCAGCAGCCCCTACCCCTAAGCCACTACCCCGACCCCCCAGCATCAGCCCTACCCTAACCACACCCGACCCCCACATAAGCCCCTACCCCTAAGCCACTACCCCGACCTCTGCCGCAAGCCCCTACCCCTGCCGCCCGAACCCACTACCCCGCCACAGCAGCCCCTACCTCTAAGCCAATACCCCGTAAGCCCTACCCCCTGCTGCCCTAACCAGCACCCCTACCCCTAAGCCACTACCCCGACCTCTGCCGCAAGCCACTACCCCTGCCGCCCTAACCCACTACCCCGCCGCGACCCCGCCGCAGCAGCCCCTACCCCTAAGCACTACCCCTGCCGCCTAACCAGCAGCCCCTACCCCTAAGCCACTACCCCGACCTCTGCCGCAAGCCACTACCCCTGCCGCCCTAACCCACTACCCGCCGCAGCAGCCCCTACCCCTAAACCACTACCCCGACCTCTGCCGCAAGCCCCTACCCCCCGGCATCAGCTCCTACCCCTAAGCCACTACCTCCACCTCTGCCGCAAGCCCTAAGCCACTACCCCGCAACCCCTACCCCCTGCCTACCTAACCCATTACCCGCCGCAGCAGCCCCTACCCCTAAGCCACTACCCGACCCCCCAGCATCAGCCCCTACCCTAAGCCACTACCCGACCCCTCAGCATCAGCCCCTACCCTAAGCCACTACCCCCTGCCGCCCTAACCCACTACCCCGCCGCAGCAGCCCCTACCTCTAAGCCAATACCCGCAAGCCCTACCCCTGCCGACCCGCCGCAGCAGCCCCTACCCCTAAGCACTACCCCCTGCCGCCCTAACCAGCACCCCTACCCTAAGCCACTACCCCGACCTCTGCCGCAAGCCACTACCCCCTGCCGCCCTAACCCACTACCCCGCCGCCGACCCGCCGCAGCAGCCCCTACCCCTAAGCACTACCCCCTGCCGCCCTAACCAGCAGCCCCTACCCTAAGCCACTACCCCGACCCCCCAGCATCAGCCCCTACCCCTAAGCCACTACCCGACCCCCCAGCATCAGCCCTACCCCTAAGCCACTACCCCGACCTCTGCCGCAAGCCCCTACCCCCTGCCGCCCTAACCCACTACCCCGCCGCAGCAGCCCCTACCTCTAAGCCAATACCCCGCAAGCCCCTACCCCCTGCCGACCCCGCCGCAGCAGCCCCTACCCCTAAGCACTACCCCCTGCCGCCCTAACCAGCAGCCCCTACCCCTAAGCCACTACCCCGACCTCTGCCGCAAGCCACTACCCCCTGCCGCCCTAACCCACTACCCCGCCGCCGACCCCGCCGCAGCAGCCCCTACCCCTAACATACCCCCGCACCCCTAACCAGCACTCCTACCGCCGAAGCCCTACCCCCTGCCCCCCATATACCCCTACCCTAACCACTACCCCCGCGAAGCCCCCCCCGCCCCTACCCCTAACCCACTACCCCGCCGCCGAAGCCCCTACCCCCTGCCGCCCTAACCCTACCCACTACCCCGCCGCAGCAGCCCCTACCTAAGCCAATACCCCGAACCCCCAGCATCATGCCCCACCCTAAGCCACTACCCCTACCCCAGCATCAGCCTACCTAAGCCACTACCCCGACCTCTGCCGCAAGCCCCTACCCCCTGCCGCCCTAACCCACTACCCCGCCGCACAGCCCTACCTCTAAGCCAATACCCCGCAAGCCCCTACCCCTGCCGAACCCGCCCGACACCCCTACCCTAAGCACTACCCCCGCCGCCCTAACCAGCGCCCCTAACCCCTAAGCCACTACCCCGACCTCTGCCGCAAGCCCTACCCCCTGCCGCCCTAATCCACTACCCCGCCGCGACCGCCGCAGCAGCCTACCCCTCAGCATACCCCTGCCGCCCTAACCAGCAGCCCTACCCTAAGCCATACCCACCCCCAGATCAGCCCTACCCTAACACACCCGACCCCCCAGCATCGCCCTCCCTAAGCCTACCGACCTCTGCCGCAAGCCCCTACCTCCGCCCTAAGCCCACTACCCGCCGCAGCAGCCCTACGTCTAACCAATACCCGTAAGCCCCTACCCTGCCGCCCTAACAGCAGCCCTACCCTAAGCCTACCCGACTCTGACGCAAGCCACACCCCTGCCGCCCTAACCACTACCGCGCCGACCCCCGCAGCAGCATACCCTAACCGCCCGACCCCTAACCATACCCCGCCGCCGAAGCCCCTACCCCCTGCCGCCCTAACCCCTAACCCACTACCCCGCCGCCGAAGCCCCTACCCCTGCCGCCCTAATCCACTACCCCGCCGCAGCCACTACCCTCTGCCGCAAGCCCCTACCCCCTAAGCCGCACCTAACCCCCTACCCCCGATTCCGCACCTAAACCCCTACCCCCCCCTGCCCCCTAAGCCCCGCCGCACCTAAGCCCCTATCCCCTAAGCCCCGCCGCCTCCTAAGCTCACACCGCTAACACCTAAAGCCCTACACCCCAAGCCCCCGCCGTCCCCTAACCTAACGTCCCCGTCGATCACTTACATGCCTTCAAGTCATCTGATTGTCCGTCCGATCCACAAGTCCTCCGTCCGGCCAGGCGTCCTCTTCCTCCGGCCCGGGGGTCTTCTCTCTTCTTTCCGCCATCTCCGCCTCTTCGTCCGGCCCCGGGGATCTTCTGTCTTCTTTTCGCAAACTTCCACCTCCGACGTCCTCTTCACTTATCATTAACATAGAATGGACGACAAATCCACCATTCTATGTCAATGAGTGAGGGGCTCTTCTGATTGGTCGCTGTCTACTGCCCTCAGCCAATCAGAAGAGCCCCTCTTTTTTTAATTATTTTTAAATTATTTTTTAATTATTTTTTTTATTATTAAATGTATTTATTTTTTTAAGTCAGACTGAGACGCAGTTCTCATTCAGGTCCGCCTTTTTTTTTCCCCATTGACATACATTACCGGTGTGTCGGCGATTTTATGGCCGCCCACCTGGTTCTATTTGTCGGCCGTAAAATCGCGGACACACCGCTAATGCATGTCTATGGGCAGTCAGCTCGAATTCTGATTGGTCGGCGTTCAATCCGAAATCGGGCTGACTGCCCATAGAGATGCATTAGCGGTGTGTCCGCGATTTTAGGGCCGACAAATAGAACCAGGTGGGCGGCCATAAAATCGCCGACACACCGGTAATGTATGTCAATGGGGAAAAAAAAGGCAGACCTGAATGAGAACTGTGTCTCACTCTCACTTAAAAAAATAAATAAATTAAATAATAAAAAAAATATTTTAAAAATAATTAAAAAATAATAAAAAAATAAATAAAAAATAATAAATAATTAAATAAAAATAATAATAAAAAAAAAAAAAAGGCGGACCGGAATGAGAACTGTGTCTCAGTCTGACTTAAAAAAATAAATAAATTAAATAATAAAAAAAATAATTAAAAAATAATTAAAAAATAAATAAAAAATAATAAATAATTCAAAAAATAATAATAAAAAAAATAAATATATGCTAATTATATCAGCCCTTCCAGCGGACCTGAATGAGAACTGGGTCTCAGCCTAAATAACAAATTTAATAATAAAAAAAATATTTAAAAAATAATTAAAAAATAATAAAAAAATAAATAAAAAATAATAAATAATTCAATAAAACTAATAAAAAAAAAAAAAAATATATGCTAATTATATCAGCCCTTCCTGCGGACCTGAATGAAAACTGGGTCTCAGCCTAAATAATAAATTTAATAATAAAAAAAATAATTAAAAAATAATTAAAAAATAATAAAAAAATAAATAAAAAATAATAAATAATTCAATAAAAATAATAATAAAAAAAATAAATATATGCTAATTATATCAGCCCTTCCAGCGGACCTGAATGAGAACTGGGTCTCATCCTAAATAATAAATTTAATAATAAAAAAATAATTAAAAATAATAAAAAAAATAAATAAAAAATAATAAATAATTAAATAAAAAATGATAATTTAAAAAAAACATTCTAATAATAATGATATTACTGCTAATAATAATGCTATTAATGCTAATAATTATGCTATTAATGCTAATAATAATGTTATTATGCTATTATTAATGCTAATAATGCTATTATTAATGCTATTAATGCTAATAATAATGCTATTAATGCTATTAATAATGTTATTAATGCTATTATTAATGCTAATAATGCTATTATTAATGCTATTAATGCTAATAATAATGCTATTAATGCTATTAATAATGTTATTAATGCTATTATTAATGCTAATAATGCTATTATTAATGCTATTTATGCTAATAATAATGCTATTAATGCTATTAATAATGCTATTAATGCTAATATTTATCCTATTAATGGTATTATTAATGCTATTAATGCTAATAATAATGCTATTAATGCTATTAATGCTAATAATAATGCTATTAATGCTATTAATAATGTTATTAATGCTATTATTAATGCTAATAATGCTATTATTAATGCTATTAATGCTAATAATAATGCTATTAATGCTATTAATAATGCTATTAATGCTATTAATTATGCTATTAATGCTATTAATGCTAATATTTATCCTATTAATGCTATTAATGCTATTAATAATGCTATTCATGCTAATAATATTGCTATTAATGCTCTTTATGCTAATACTAATGCTATTAATGCTATTTTTTATGCTATTAATTCTATTATTTATGCTATTAATGCTATTAATAATGCTATTAATAATGCTATTAATGCTATTAATAATGCTATTCATGCTATTAATAATACTATTAATGCTATTAATGCTCATAATAATGCTATTAATGCTATTAATAATGTTATTAATGCTATTATTAATGCTAATAATGCTATTATTAATGCTATTAATGCTAATAATAATGCTATTAATGCTATTAATAATGCTATTAATGCTATTAATAATGTTATTAATGCTATTATTAATGCTATTAATGCTATTATTAATGCTATTAATGCTAATAATAATGCTATTAATGCTATTAATTATGCTATTAATGCTATCAATGCTAATATGTATCCTATTAATGCTATTAATATTGCTATTAATGCTAATAATAATGCTATTAATGCTATTAATAATGTTATTAATGCTAATATTAATGCTAATAATGCTATTATTAATGCTATTAATGCTAATAATAATGCTATTAATGCTATTAATAATGTTATTAATGCTATTATTAATGCTAATAATGCTATTATTAATGCTATTTATGCTAATAATAATGCTATTAATGCTATTAATAATGCTATTAATGCTATTATTTATGCTATTAATGCTAATATTTATCCTATTAATGGTATTATTAATGCTATTAATGCTAATAATAATGCTATTAATGCTATTAATGCTAATAATAATGCTATTAATGCTATTAATATTGTTATTAATGCTATTATTAATGCTAATAATGCTATTATTAATGCTATTAATGCTAATAATAATGCTATTAATGCTATTAATAATGCTATTAATGCTATTAATGCTAATATTTATCCTATTAATGGTATTATTAATGCTATTAATAATGCTATTAATGCTAATATTTATCCTATTAATGCTATTAATGCTATTAATAATGCTATTAATGCTATTAATTATGCTATTATTGCTATTAATGCTAATATTTATCCTATTCATGGTATTATTAATGCTATTAATGCTAATAATAATGCTATTAATGCTATTAATGCTAATAACAATGCTATTAATGCTATTAATAATGTTATTAATGCTATTATTAATGCTAATAATGCTATTATTAATGCTATTAATGCCAATAATAATGCTATTAATAATGCTATTAATGCTATTAATGCTAATATTTATCCTATTAATGCTATTAATGCTAATAATAATGCTATTAATGCTATTAATAATGCTATTAATGCTATTAATTATGCTATTAATGCTATCAATGCTAATATTTATCCTATTAATGGCATTATTAATGCTATTAATGCTAATAATAATGCTATTAATGCTATTAATAATGTTATTAATGCTATTATTAATGCTATTAATGCTATTATTAATGCTATTAATGCTAATAATAATGCTATTAATGCTATTAATAATGCTATTAATGCTATTAATTATGCTATTAATGCTATTAATGCTAATATTTATCCTAATAATGCTATTAATAATGTTATTAATCCTATTATTAATGCTAATAATGCTATTATTAATGCTATTAATGCTAATAATAATAATATTAATGCTATTAATAATGTTATTAATGCTATTATTAATGCTAATAATGTTATTATTAATGCTATTAATGCTAATAATAATGCTATTAATAATGTTATTAATGCTATTATTAATGCTAATAATGCTATTATTAATGCTCTTAATGCTAATAATAATGCTATTAATGCTATTAATAATGTTATTAATGCTATTATTAATGCTAATAATGCTATTAATAATGCTATTAATGCTAATAATAATGCTATTAATGCTATTAATACTGTTATTAATGCTTATAATACTGCTAATAATGCTATTAATACTGCTATTACTGCTAATAATAATGCTATGGCTTATATTATTGCTATTGATGATGCGATTATTATTTAAAATGTTTAAAAAAACAATAAACATATTTTAGATACCCGATGCATTTGCATCAGGCTAACAGCTATAACTACTATAATCAAATTAATGCACGTTCTAGAATCCCGATGCATTTGCATCGGGCTCACAGCTAGTCTAATATATAATTACCCTAAGGCCACTTCCGTCATATTCGGCAGTGTTTCCGTCGTCGTATGCGTGGCTGCCACACTCGCAATGCCCTTCCAGAGTCTCTCCTCACTCGCAATGCCTTTGCGAGTCCTTGCTGAGTCTCTCTCTCTCTCCTGCCACACTCGCAATGCCTTTGCGAGTCCTTCCAGAGTCTCTCCTCACTCGCAATGCCTTTGCGAGTCCATGCACAGTCTCTCACTCTCAGGACCTGAGATGATGTCACTGGTATGGGCGGGGCTATATCACATGACTGTGACATCATCACAGTCACTTTCATTGCTACAGTCAGCACAGGAGACATCATGCCGCTGGCTCACATCCGACGTGTCCTCATCACTGATTCTCTGCCTCTGACATCCTGCGATCACAAGGGAACATACAGCTGACAGAGGACCCCGGACTGAGCCCCCAAGAGCTGATCTCCAGGATACAGGTGAGAGGAGGCTGCACAGGAGCAACGCTCTGCAGAGAGCAGCCTGCACAGGAGCAATGCTCTGCAGAGGGGAGGCTGCACAGGAGTAATGCTCTGCAGAGAGCAGGCTGCACAGGCTGCACAGGAGCATTGCTCTGCAGAGGGGAGGCTGCACAGGAGCAATGCTCTGCAGAGATGAGGCTGCTCAGGAGCAATGTTCTGCAGAGAGGAGGCTGCACAGGAGCTATGTTCTGCAGAGATGAGGCTGCACAGGAGCATTGCTCTGCAGAGAGGAGGCTACACAGGAGCAATGTTCTGCAGAGAGGAGGCTGCACAGAAGCAATGTTCTGCAGAGAGGAGGCTGCACAGGAGCATTGCTCTGCAGAGAGGAGGCTGCACAGGAGCAATGTTCTGCAAAGAGGAGGCTGCACAGGAGCATTGCTCTGCAGAGAGGAGGCTACACAGGAGCAATGCTCTGCAGAGAGGAGGCTGCACAGGAGCAATGCTCTGCAGAGAGGAGGCTGCACAGGAGCGATGCTCTGCATGGAGGAGGCTGCACAGGAGCAATGCTCTGCAGAGAGGAGGCTGCACAGGAGCATTGCTCTGCAGAAAGGAGGCTGCACAGGAGCATTGCTCTGCAGAGAGGGGGCTGCACAGGAGCAATGTTCTGCAGAGAGGAGGCTGCACAGTACCATTGCTCTGCAGAGAGGAGGCTGCACAGGAGCATTGCTCTGCAGAGAGGAGGCTGCACAGGAGCAATGGTCTGCAGAGAGGAGGCTGCACAGGAGCATTGCTCTGCAGAGATGAGGCTGCACAGGAGCAATGCTCTGCACAGAGGAGGCTGCACAGGAGCAATGCTCTGCACAGAGGAGGCTGCACAGGAGCAATGCTCTGCAGAGAGGAGGCTGCACAGGAGCATTGCTCTGCAGAGAGGGGGCTGCACAGGAGCAATGCTCTGCAGAGAGGAGGCTGCACAGGAGCAATACTCTGCAGAGAGGAGGAGGCTGCACAGGAGCAATGCTCTGCAGAGACGAGGCTGCACAGGAGCGATACTCAGCAGAGAGGAGCCTGCACAAGAGCAATGCTCTGCATGAGTGGAGCCAACATGCTGGCGACGGCGGAGTGAAAATGCCGTGGCGGGGAATACTATGACCCGCTGGTAAGTATGACAGTCAGAGTGCCTCTGCAATACTCTGCAGAGAGGAGGCTGCACAGGAGCAATGCTCTACAGTAAGGAGGCTGCACAGGAGCAATGCTCTGCAGAGAGGAGGCTGCACAGGAGCAATGCTCTGCACAGAGGAGGCTGCACAGGAGCATTGCTCTGCATGAGGGGAGGCTGCACAGGAGCAATGCTCTGCAGAGAGGAGGAGGCTGCACAGGAGCAATGCTCTGCAGAGAGGAGGCTGCACAGGAGCAATACTCAGCAGAGAGGAGCCTGCACAGGAGCAATGCTTTGCATGAGTGGAGCCAACATGCTGGCGTCAGCCGAGTGAAAATGCCGTGGCGGGGAAGATGATGACCCGCTGGTAAGTATGACAGGCAGAGTGCCTCTGTCCTCTGCTGACCACTCTGCCCACCGCACTGTGCTGACCACTCTGCCCGCCGCACTGCGCTGACCACTCTGCCCACCCCACTCACTGCTAACTACTGAGCCACCATACTCCTGCTAACCACTGAGCCACCGCGCACTACTAACCACTGAGCCACCGCGCAGTGCTAAAGTGCTAACCACTGAGCCACCGCGCAGTGCTAAAGTGCTAACCACTGAGCCACCGCGCAGTGCTAACCACTGAGCCACCGCGCAGTGCTAACCACTGAGCCACCGCGCAGTGCTAACCACTGAGCCACCGCCCAGTGCTAACCACTGAGCCACCGCCCAATGCTAACCACTGAGCCACCGCCCAGTGCTAACCACTGAGCCACCGTATACACTGCTAACCACTGAGCCACCATATACAGTGGTAACCACTGAGCCACCTGTATACACACAATTAATTTCACCGCACTCCCCTAAATATTAGTAAATAAACTATGTATGCATTCTAGACTACCCGATTCTTTAGAATCGGGCTCACAGCTTGTCTAATATATAATTACCCTAAGGCCACTTCCGTCATATTCGGCAGTGTTTCCGTCGTCGTATACGTGGCTGCCACACTCGCAATGCCCTTCCAGAGTCTCTCCTCACTCGCAATGCCTTTGCGAGTCCTTGCTGAGTCTCTCTCTCTCTCCTGCCACACTCACAATGCCTTTGCAAGTCCTTCCAGAGTCTCTCCTCACTCGCAATGCCTTTGCGAGTCCATGCACAGTCTCTCACTCTCAGGACCTGAGATGATGTCACTGGTATGGGCGAGGCTATATCACATGACTGTGACATCATCACAGTCACTTTCATTGCTGCAGTCAGCACAGGAGACATCATGCCGCTGGCTCACATCAGACGTGTCCTCATCACTGATTCTCTGCCTCTGACATCCTGCGATCACAAGGGAACATACAGCTGACAGAGGACCCCGGACTGAGCCCCCAAGAGCTGATCTCCAGGATACAGGTGAGAGGAGGCTGCACAGGAGCAACGCTCTGCAGAGAGCAGCCTGCACAGGAGCAATGCTCTGCAGAGGGGAGGCTGCACAGGAGTAATGCTCTGCAGAGAGCAGGCTGCACAGGCTGCACAGGAGCATTGCTCTGCAGAGGGGAGGCTGCACAGGAGCAATGCTCTGCAGAGATGAGGCTGCTCAGGAGCAATGTTCTGCAGAGAGGAGGCTGCACAGGAGCAATGTTCTGCAGAGAGGAGGCTGCACAGGAGCACTGCTCTGCAGAGAGGAGGCTACACAGGAGCAATGTTCTGCAGAGAGGAGGCTGCACAGAAGCAATGTTCTGCAGAGAGGAGGCTGCACAGGAGCATTGCTCTGCAGAGAGGAGGCTGCACAGGAGCATTGCTCTGCAGAGAGGAGGCTGCACAGGAGCAATGTTCTGCAGAGAGGAGGCTGCACAGGAGCATTGCTCTGCAGAGAGGAGGCTACACAGGAGCAATGCTCTGCAGAGAGGAGGCTGCACAGGAGCATTGCTCTGCAGAGAGGAGGCTGCACAGGAGCAATGCTCTGCAGGGAGGAGGCTGCACAGGAGCAATGCTCTGCAGAGAGGAGGTGCACATGAGCATTGCTCTGCAGAGAGGAGGCTACACAGGAGCAATGCTCTGCAGAGAGGAGGCTGCACAGGAGCAATGCTCTGCAGAGAGGGGGGCTGCACAGGAGCGATGCTCTGCATGGAGGAGGCTGCACAGGAGCAATGCTCTGCAGAGAAGAGGCTGCACAGGAGCATTGCTCTGCAGAAAGGAGGCTGCACAGGAGCAATGCTCTGCAGAGGGGAGTCTGCACAGGAGTAATGCTCTGCAGAGAGGAGGCTGCACAGGAGCATTGCTCTGCCGAGAGGAGGCTGCACAGGAGCAATGCTCTGCAGGGAGGAGGCTGCACAGGAGCAATGCTCTGCAGAGAGGAGGCTGCACATGAGCATTGCTCTGCAGAGAGGAGGCTACACAGGAGCAATGCTCTGCAGAGAGGAGGCTGCACAGGAGCAATGCTCTGCAGAGAGGAGGCTGCACAGGAGCGATGCTCTGCATGGAGGAGGCTGCACAGGAGCAATGCTCTGCAGAGAAGAGGCTGCACAGGAGCATTGCTCTGCAGAAAGGAGGCTGCACAGGAGCAATGCTCTGCAGAGGGGAGTCTGCACAGGAGTAATGCTCTGCAGAGAGGAGGCTGCACAGGAGCATTGCTCTGCCGAGAGGAGGCTGCACAGGACCAATGCTCTGCAGAGAAGAGGCTGCACAGGAGCAATGCTCTGCAGAGGGGAGGCTGCACAGGAGCAATGCTCTGCAGAGAGGAGGCTGCACAGTACCATTGCTCTGTAGAGAGGAGGCTGCACAGGAGCAATGCTCTGCAGAGAGGAGGCTGCACAGGAGCAATGCTCTGCAGAGAGGAGGCTGCACAGGAGCATTGCTCTGCAGAGAGGAGGCTGCACAGGAGCAATGCTCTGCAGAGAGGAGGCTGCACAGGAGCATTGCTCTGCAGAGAGGAGGCTGCACAGGAGCAATGGTCTGCAGAGAGGAGGCTGCACAGGAGCATTGCTCTGCAGAGATGAGGCTGCACAGGAGCAATGCTCTGCACAGAGGAGGCTGCACAGGAGCAATGCTCTGCACAGAGGAGGCTGCACAGGAGCAATGCTCTGCAGAGAGGAGGCTGCACAGGAGCATTGCTCTGCAGAGAGGGGGCTGCACAGGAGCAATGCTCTGCAGAGAGGAGGCTGCACAGGAGCAATACTCTGCAGAGAGGAGGAGGCTGCACAGGAGCAATGCTCTGCAGAGACGAGGCTGCACAGGAGCGATACTCAGCAGAGAGGAGCCTGCACAAGAGCAATGCTCTGCATGAGTGGAGCCAACATGCTGGCGACGGCGGAGTGAAAATGCCGGTGCGGGGAACACTATGACCCGCTGGTAAGTATGACAGTCAGAGTGCCTCTGCAATACTCTGCAGAGAGGAGGCTGCACAGGAGCAATGCTCTACAGTAAGGAGGCTGCACAGGAGCAATGCTCTGCAGAGAGGAGGCTGCACAGGAGCAATGCTCTGCACAGAGGAGGCTGCACAGGAGCATTGCTCTGCATGAGGGGAGGCTGCACAGGGGCAATGCTCTGCAGAGAGGAGGAGGCTGCACAGGAGCAATGCTCTGCAGAGAGGAGGCTGCACAGGAGCAATACTCAGCAGAGAGGAGCCTGCACAGGAGCAATGCTTTGCATGAGTGGAGCCAACATGCTGGCGACAGCCGAGTGAAAATGCCGTGGCGGGGAAGACGATGACCCGCTGGTAAGTATGACAGGCAGAGTGCCTCTGTCCTCTGCTGACCACTCTGCCCACCGCACTGCGCTGACCACTCTGCCCGCCGCACTGCGCTGACCACTCTGCCCACCCCACTCACTGCTAACTACTGAGCCACCATACTCCTGCTAACCACTGAGCCACCGCGCACTACTAACCACTGAGCCACCGCGCAGTGCTAAAGTGCTAACCACTGAGCCACCGCGCAGTGCTAAAGTGCTAACCACTGAGCCACCGCGCAGTGCTAACCACTGAGCCACCGCGCAGTGCTAACCACTGAGCCACCGCCCAGTGCTAACCACTGAGCCACCGCCCAGTGCTAACCACTGAGCCACCGCCCAGTGCTAACCACTGAGCCACCGTATACACTGCTAACCACTGAGCCACCATATACAGTGGTAACCACTGAGCCACCTGTATACACACAATTAATTTCACCGCACTCCCCTAAATATTAGTAAATAAACTATGTATGCATTCTAGACTACCCGATTCTTTAGAATCGGGCTCACAGCTAGTCTAATATATAATTACCCTAAGGCCACTTCCGTCATATTCGGCAGTGTTTCCGTCGTCGTATGCGTGGCTGCCACACTCGCAATGCCCTTCCAGAGTCTCTCCTCACTCGCAATGCCTTTGCGAGTCCTTGCTGAGTCTCTCTCTCTCTCCTGCCACACTCGCAATGCCTTTGCAAGTCCTTCCAGAGTCTCTCCTCACTCGCAATGCCTTTGCGAGTCCATGCACAGTCTCTCACTCTCAGGACCTGAGATGATGTCACTGGTATGGGCGAGGCTATATCACATGACTGTGACATCATCACAGTCACTTTCATTGCTGCAGTCAGCACAGGAGACATCATGCCGCTGGCTCACATCAGACGGGTCCTCATCACTGATTCTCTGCCTCTGACATCCTGCGATCACAAGGGAACATACAGCTGACAGAGGACCCCGGACTGAGCCCCCAAGAGCTGATCTCCAGGATACAGGTGAGAGGAGGCTGCACAGGAGCAACGCTCTGCAGAGAGCAGCCTGCACAGGAGCAATGCTCTGCAGAGGGGAGGCTGCACAGGAGTAATGCTCTGCAGAGAGCAGGCTGCACAGGAGCATTCCTCTGCAGAGGGGAGGCTGCACAGGAGCAATGCTCTGCAGAGATGAGGCTGCTCAGGAGCAATGTTCTGCAGAGAGGAGGCTGCACAGGAGCAATGTTCTGCAGAGAGGAGGCTGCACAGGAGCATTGCTCTGCAGAGAGGAGGCTACACAGGAGCAATGTTCTGCAGAGAGGAGGCTGCACAGAAGCAATGTTCTGCAGAGAGGAGGCTGCACAGGAGCATTGCTCTGCAGAGAGGAGGCTGCACAGGAGCATTGCTCTGCAGAGAGGAGGCTGCACAGGAGCAATGTTCTGCAGAGAGGAGGCTGCACAGGAGCATTGCTCTGCAGAGAGGAGGCTACACAGGAGCAATGCTCTGCAGAGAGGAGGCTGCACAGGAGCATTGCTCTGCAGAGAGGAGGCTGCACAGGAGCAATGCTCTGCAGGGAGGAGGCTGCACATGAGCATTGCTCTGCAGAGAGGAGGCTACACAGGAGCAATGCTCTGCAGAGAGGAGGCTGCACAGGAGCAATGCTCTGCAGAGAGAAGGCTTCACAGGAGCGATGCTCTGCATGGAGGAGGCTGCACAGGAGCAATGCTCTGCAGAGAAGAGGCTGCACAGGAGCATTGCTCTGCAGAGAAGAGGCTGCACAGGAGCAATGCTCTGCAGAGGGGAGTCTGCACAGGAGTAATGCTCTGCAGAGAGGAGGCTGCACAGGAGCATTGCTCTGCTGAGAGGAGGCTGCACAGGACCAATGCTCTGCAGAGAAGAGGCTGCACAGGAGCAATGCTCTGCAGAGGGGAGGCTGCACAGGAGCAATGTTCTGCAGAGAGGAGGCTGCACAGGACCATTGCTCTGCAGAGAGGAGGCTGCACAGGAGCAATGCTCTGCAGAGAGGAGGCTGCACAGAAGCAATGCTCTGCAGAGAGGAGGCTGCACAGGAGCAATGCTCTGCAGAGAGGAGGCTGCACAGGAGCATTGCTCTGCAGAGAGGAGGCTGCACAGGAGCAATGCTCTGCAGAGAGGAGGCTGCACAGGAGCATTGCTCTGCAGAGAGGAGGCTGCACAGGAGCAATGCTCTGCAGAGAGGAGGCTGCACAGGAGCATTGCTCTGCAGAGATGAGGCTGCACAGGAGCAATGCTCTGCACAGAGGAGGCTGCACAGGAGCAATGCTCTGCAGAGAGGAGGCTGCACAGGAGCAATGCTCTGCAGAGAGGAGGCTGCACAGGAGCATTGCTCTGCAGAGAGGAGGCTGCACAGGAGTAATGCTCTGCAGAGAGGAGGCTGCACAGGAGCAATGCTCTGCAGAGAGGAGGCTGCACAGGAGCAATACTCTGCAGAGAGGAGGAGGCTGCACAGGAGCAATGCTCTGCAGAGAGGAGCCTGCACAAGAGCAATGCTCTGCATGAGTGGAGCCAACATGCTGGCGACGGCGGAGTGAAAATGCCGTGGCGGGGAACACTATGACCCGCTGGTAAGTATGACAGTCAGAGTGCCTCTGCAATACTCTGCAGAGAGGAGGCTGCACAGGAGCAATGCTCTACAGTAAGGAGGCTGCACAGGAGCAATGCTCTGCAGAGAGGAGGCTGCACAGGAGCAATGCTCTGCACAGAGGAGGCTGCACAGGAGCATTGCTCTGCATGAGGGGAGGCTGCACAGGAGCAATGCTCTGCAGAGAGGAGGAGGCTGCACAGGAGCAATGCTCTGCAGAGAGGAGGCTGCACAGGAGCAATACTCAGCAGAGAGGAGCCTGCACAGGAGCAATGCTCTGCATGAGTGGAGCCAACATGCTGGCGACGGCCGAGTGAAATTGCCGTGGCGGGGAAGACGATGACCCGCTGGTAAGTATGACAGGCAGAGTGCCTCTGTCCTCTGCTGACCACTCTGCCCGCCGCACTGCGCTGACCACTCTGCCCGCCGCACTGCGCTGACCACTCTGCCCACCCCACTCACTGCTAACCACTGAGCCACCATACTCCTGCTAACCACTGAGCCACCGCGCACTACTAACCACTGAGCCACCGCGCAGTGCTAAAGTGCTAACCACTGAGCCACCGCGCAGTGCTAAAGTGCTAACCACTGAGCCACCGCGCAGTGCTAACCACTGAGCCACCGCGCAGTGCTAACCACTGAGCCACCGCCCAGTGCTAACCACTGAGCCACCGCCCAGTGCTAACCACTGAGCCACCACCCAGTGCTAACCACTGAGCCACCGTATACACTGCTAACCACTGAGCCACCATATACAGTGCTAACCACTGAGCCACCTGTATACACACAATTAATTTCACCGCACTCCCCTAAATATTAGTAAATAAACTATATATGCATTCTAGACTACCCGATTCTTTAGAATCGGGCTCACAGCTAGTCTTGGATAACACAGAAACATGTGAAATGGCTCTACATGCTGTATCACGTGCCCCTCTAAGGTTGGCTTCACACTGCGGTGTGATCCGGTCCGGGGCTGTCCTGGATGCCCCTGACAGCCACGGACCGCATCAGCACACAGGACTGGGGGGCTAATATGCCCTCCGGTCCGGTGTGCAGCGCACGCAGCTGCAGCCGCTGACAGGTCAGGAACGCGGTGCCTCCCAATGTTTAGCAGCCCTGCCTAGGGCAATACTACAAAAGACAAAGTTCCTTAAAATGGGCACATTATTTAAAGAGGCCCTCATGCACACCTCTATCTAGGGGCATCAGAGTGCAACACAATTTTTGGCTGTCCTGTTAAAGGGCAATACTGCAAAAGACCCACTTCTTTATAATGGGCACATTATTTAAATGTGCCCATTATAAGGAAGTGGGTCTTTTGTAGTATTGCCCTAGGCAGGGCAGCCAAAAATTGTGTGGAACTCCCATGCCCCTGGGAAGAGACATACATGAAGGCCTCTTTAAATGATGTGCCCATTTAAATAATGTGCCCATTATAAAGAAGTGGGTCTTTTGCAGTATTGCCCTTTAACAGGGCAGCCAAAAATTGTGTTGCACTCTGATGCCCCTAGATAGCGGTGTGCATGAGGGCCTCTTTAAATAATGTGCCCATTTTAAGGAACTTTGTCTTTTGTAGTATTGCCCTAGGCAGGGCTGCTAAACATTGGGAGGCACCCCAATGCCCCTGGAAAGAAACATGGAGGAGAGCCTCTAAATATTGCTCCCATTACAAAGGAGCGGGTCTCCTGTACTTGTAATGCCCATTCTGGAAGCATGGACTAAAACATTTACCCCTGGGGGGTATACATGAAACTAATGCCTAACGTTTGAACGGTTAGGGTCATCATCATCATAAATATGATATAAAAAAATTTTTTCGTGGCATTATGAACTACGGTAACATTGATTATATGATGTGGCGGAAGAGGAGAAGGAGGAACAGTACAGCAAGTAGCCAAAGTCATGAAGTGTGTACCCATGTGTGAGTGTGCGGAGGTGCATGGCAAATTCCGCTATCACTTGGTGGTGGTGTGTGAAGTCAGACCCAATCCAACCCTTGTTCATCTTGATCAGAGTCAGCCTGTCAGCATTTTCAGTTGACAGGCGGATGCTTTTATCTGTAATGATTCCACCTGCGGCACTACAAACACGCTCTGACAAAACGCTAGCAGCAGGGCAGGCCAGGACTTCCATGGCGTAGAGAGCCAATTCCTGCCACGTGTCCAGCTTGGATACCCAATAATTATAAGGCACAGAGGAGTCTAGGAGCACTTTTGTACGATCAGCAAGGTACTCCCTCAGCATCTTCGCAAACTTTGCAGTCCTTGTGACAATACCTTGCATCTCAGGGCCTGTGGTACGGGAGGTGCTGAGAAAAGTGTCCCAGATCTTTGAGAGTGTTCCCCTACCTCTGCTGGATTGGACTTGTGCCTCTCTCGGCCGGACGCCTTGGTTGTCCACCGAATCGTGGCCTCTGCCGCTAGCGGTTTAAGAAGGGAATTTTTTGACTAATTCCGTGACTATGGCCTTCTGGTACTGCAGCATTTTTGTAGACCTCTCCACCTCGGGAATAAGAGAAATAAAGTTCTCCTTGTAGCGTAGGTCTAAAAGTGTCACCAACCAGTAATGAGTGTCCGCTAAGATGTTGATAACGTGAGGGTCACGAGACAGGCAGCATAACATAAAGTTAGCCATGTGCGCCAGACTGTTAACAGGCAAGACTTCAGGGTCCTCACCAACAGCATGACTGGCCATGCTGGCCTCATCATCATCCTCCTCCTCCTCTCCCCTGTCCTCTGGCCATCCACGCTGAACCGACGGTCTGACGGTTGTGCATGTATTACCGTCAATTCCACATGAAAGTAGCATTTCTTCATCCTCCTCCTCCTCGTCATAGTCGACTTAGCCAACTAAGAATAAGCTTCTAGTTATATCTATAAAACAGATCTCACAAGATCCAATAAGAGCCCTGAACTAACATCGCCACTCTGATAACATAAACAAGGAGATCACATGACGATCCCCATAGTAATACAATAATAAACACAGTGCAGGCACCATCGGTGACGCACTTCCGGCTCCACGGCGCATGTGCCGGCGTCCTCGGACGTTTCCGGTCCGCACCTTTATAGAGCGAACCCTGAGAGACATAGTTACACCTGCCAGACGCCCTGACTGAGGCTCAAAACAAATGAAATAAAGAAATAAGGTAATTACCTGCGCCTTCACTATGAATATACTACATAAGAAGAGACCATAAGCTTAGAAAAAGATATAGACCACCTAGAGCCAGGTTACTAATGTCTATTAAAACAGAGTGCCAAACATACTCTGGAAGCAATATACAAACTATGTGATCTGACCCATAACATAATGCCACTATAGTGATTATTTATTTGTTAAGTACAGCAAAAGCTAGATTTATCCCATGATATTAATACACTGCTTTGTGCTCTATTGCCCCCTAATGTGCACCACTTATATTTATGTCGACAGGCATCCTTTAACCAGGATCCAAGGATCCCATGGTTTGATATAGCATGCAGGTAATGAAAGGAAGATGACAAGACTAATTTATTTAGTTTAAAATGAAATATGATGCTAATATGATATTATACTATGCAGGAAAACTGAAATAATCCGATTGGGTGGCTGTGCCCCCATTTATGACGAACAGCAGAATACTGAGGGTAAATAAATAATCTTATTCAAAATATTAATATGCTATTAATATAATAGATATAAAAGCCTATTACCATACTTGATGCCATTTTCTATATCTAGATGAGGAATTTTTATGATCTACGTAAATTCTGTCCTATGGGGTTTGACTTTCCTTCTCCCTTCCTGGAGTTTCAGTCCTCTGACTATAAACATATATGAAAAATAACTCGTATAACAGTACTATATATGTAATATTGAACAGGTATTTCCTAATACCTGTTTAGGCTTTGTCTATGTGAAGTGTACTATATGTATATATTATTATGTATGTAAATATGTATTGATTTGTATTTTTTATAAATTACAGCAACTACCGTGATCAAGGTCCTAGGTTTGGACCGAAACGTTGGTTCCCTGTTGCTATAGAAATAAAGAAACATTTTTTTGCAAACAGAAAACAGAGAGTGTGCAATTGTCATTTTCTAGAGTCTCACTTAAATGTAAAGTACCATGGAATAAATGGCACTATAATAAGAAATAATTATAATAATAATAACATTTGTCACATTTATACTCACCAGTGCTTTCTGTTTCTTTGGATGTAGACTGAGAATTTTTTTTACGTTTATCTGTGGAGACAATAAATAGATCATAAAGGAGTCAGTATCTACAATGTAACATTACATGAGATATTACTGTAGAGCAGATGAATATTGCCTCATGTGTCTTTTATATACAGAATAGTCATACAGTATATGTTAATTGTACTGTACATCGGTCACTTTGATACTTGCATCTGTTTTTTGATGATTTAAAGCAGGGGTCCCCAACCTCCGGTCCGCGGCCCAGGACCGGGCCGTGGGGGTCTTTGTGCTGGTCTGCGGCATCCTGTCGGCTTCCCCGCCCCCCTGTCATCTCCCCGCCCACCGCACCCGTCACCTGCTGCATTACACTGCTGAGGTCTCTGTGTCAGCTGGTTAGTTATACGAGGGGAGCTGCCGGCCAATCAGTGCAGCAGCCATGACTTGATTGGCCGACTGCTTCGCTCTTATAACTAAGCAGCTGAGGCAGAGACCTGCCCGGAATTTCATATCTTGCGCTATTTCCAAGCGCATCTCATGACGCGCTTAGAAATAGCGCGAGATATGAAAAAACTCCGGCCACGTCTCTGCCTCAGCTGCTTGTACTGCCTGCAGGAGAGGTGAGCTTCAGCTGAAGAGCCGCTCTCTCTGTGTGTGGGCAAGTGTGGGAATGATTGAGTGTGGGGGTATTCAGGGGTCAATGTGTGTGTGTGGGCAATGACTGTGTGTGTGTGTGTGGGGGGGTTATACAAGGGTTAATGTGTGTGTGGGCAATGACTGTGTGTGTGGGGGGTTTATACAAGGGGCAATGGCTGAGTGTGGGGGTATTCAGGGGTCAATGTGTGTGTGGGCAATGACTGTGTGTGTGGGGGGTTTATACAAGGGGCAATGGCTGAGTGTGGGGGGTATTCAGGGGTCAATGTGTGTGTGGGCAATGACTGTGTGTGTGTGTGTGGGGGGGGGGGGTTATACAAGGGGCAATGACTGTGTGGGGATTATTCAAGGGTCAGTGTGTGTGAGGTTGTACAAGGGGCAACATCTGCGTGTGGGGAGTATTCAGGGGTCAGTGTGTGTGGGGGATTGTACAGGGGGCAGTATGCCTGTGTGGGGATTATACAAGAGCAATGTGTGTCTGTGGGGGGTTATGCATGGGGCAGTGTGTGTGTGGGTGGAAAATTTATGCTATATGGAGGGATATGACGCTGCATTAAACTATGAAGAGCTGTGATGGTGCATTATATTATATGGAGGGATATGAGGCTGCATTATATTATATGAATGGATATGAGGCTGTATTATACTTTATGGATGGCTGTGATACTGCATTATACTATATGGAGGGCTGTCAGGCTGCAATATACTATGTGGAGGGCTGAGATGCTGCATTATACTATATGGAGGGCTGTGAGGCTGCATTATACTATGTGGAGGGCTGAGATGCTGCATTATACTATATGGAGGGCTGTGAGGCTGCATTATATTACATGGAGGGCGGTTAGGGGATATTGTGGGCTGCATTGGGTTGATAGGGATATTGCGAGCTGCAAGGGGATGATGGGGATATTGTGGGCTGCAAGGTGATGATGGGGATACCATATTGGGGGATAGAAAAATAAGACATCCCCTGAAAATAAGATGTAATGCATCTTTTGGGGAAACAGGGTACTAAACCCCACCCCTTCTTCATAGCCCTGCCCCATAAGTTCAAAGCCCCGCCCCGGCGGGCCCCGGAAAAATGGTCTTGCAAGAAGCCGGTCCCCGGTGCAAAAAAGGTTGGGGACCCCTGATTTAAAGGGTTCATCCTTAGGCAGAAGTAGACTGGGACCTGGGGTAAAGACATTCAGATTACACAGGGGTCACAATCTGCAATATATCATTATATGTGATACCATTATACTGCAAATAATATTATCGATGTGTAGGGAGAAGAAGCATGACTTTATTTATGATGGGAGGTGTTTGATTTGACACATACTGAATATACAGGACAGTGATCCTAAATGCTTTTGTGCTTGATACTTAAAACATGCGGTTGGATGCTCGGATAGGTGCGACTCAAATACAGAGTGTAATAAAAATCAATGGGGAACACAAGCATTTTGTGCAAGTCTTAGGCATGTTTAGGCATTTTTTGGTGGTTTACCCAGCTCTGTGCACATCCTCCTTCTACACTGTTCAGTCTCTGCATTCACTGCTCAGTTTTCCCTGACAGGGAAACAGCCGTAACTAAGTGCCCATGCGCGTATAAACCAAATGACTGGCCGGTCTGTGAATGTGTGGCTGTCGCTATGGCTCTGCGCACTAGGAACTTGCGGACATGGCGTTGCACATTAGGTGCATTGTATATGATATAGTTACTCTTTAACATTAATTATGCAGCACATTTAAGGCCTCTTTTCCAATTCTGGCAAACCCTTTCTACCCCTGAGGAAGCTACTATAGTGTATCGATATGGGTGTTGGGTGTTGGGGCTTTCTTTCGCCCACATCTGCTGGCCCTTATTGGGAATAGGGGACATTGATATTTATTCATGTGATTTTCCACCAACTTTATATGTTTAGCTATGCCTCTATCCTCTTTTCTGTATGACGCTATCCCATTCACTGACTAGTGGGCAGTTGTAAAGACCTAATGTGCCTTGTGTGGAGACACAGTGGTCAGTGGTTGCTCTCATCAGCTGGCCCAGCCGCCTTTAGAAAGACCGCATGAAGCAGGGCTCATCCCAACTGAACGCCCGAACTCACAATAGTAAGACTTTATTGGATACCCAACAGTCAAAGACATATAACAAGTCTACACTGTGGGGTGAGTCCCCATTGTTGGTCTCATTAAGGTATATAGCCTGTAACCAGTGTTGGTGCCCGGATTCATTCTCCTATTGCTTGTAAAGACATATAACACATATCCAAGCAAAACAAAATATAACAGGTAACAGAGTCTCATCCTTCCTCTGGCTCACCACAGATTTGGATGTTCGTGCCTCGGGGTTACCAGGGCTACTTACTGCTTTCGGCGGGCACCACGAGAGGAATAGCGATAAGCATAGGAAGCTGACCGAGCACAGCAAAGTCTGTAGACAGGTGACAAATTTGCCCCAATCTCGGTATCTTCCTTAAATAGTCTCTGGTATGAAAACATGATGTTGCCCTGGCAGCCGGAATTGAAATTCCTAGGCTAGAGTTATGGGATTCCAACCGGGTTTGCAGACCCTAGATTGAAGCCATGTAGCATATGAACTGCTGCTTAATTTACATTGAATTAGCAATACACAACCTTGGAGAATGGGACTTCAAGTTGACTGGTAAGAAACAATGAATTAGCAAACAAGAGGTAGAAAGCAAAAAGTCAATACATCTAGCTAATTTAAGAAACTAAACCCATGCCATACATTGAAAAAGTACATGTTGTCACATCCTGTACTTATTCTGTATTGCATATGTTCATTGAATGCTGATCCTTTACCATCTTTCCAGTGGGAAATTATCAATACTTATTGGTTTTGAAATTTTTATGTATCTTGACTGTCCATTACATTTTGATGCCTGTATGTATATGTGGCGCCCCGCAACGAGGGTGTCACAGGAAGGTATTGCATCCCTGACAGAAGATGTAATATCTTCCGTCTCGGTGATGACATGGTTAAACTCAGAGCTCCATACACTACATGCACCACTAGAATAGAGGGCCAATCAGGTCCTGGTGGGAGGAGTGTAGGGGTAGAGTGTGTGGGTAAAGTAGGAGAGGAGTAGGAATAGGGGGGAGAGTAGCGTAGGAGAAGCAGGCCGCTGCACGGTTCCGTACAGCCCTGAAAACCAAACTTACCGGCTGGCCCCAGTAAGCGGTGACCCAGACCGGAACACGGGCAGCTACCAAACGGGTCCAACCATACCCGTGCCCAAAACCACCGGATCACCGGTTCCGAGGCGAACGGACGTCCATCGCTGTTCTGCAAACCGGGGTGAATGAACTGTTTCCTAGGAGGCACCTCACCACAGCCGCAACTAAGTTGTCTTGCCAGCAGGGACCCACCACTGGGACACAGAACCTTACAGCAATATTCGGTTAAGGATTCGATTAGAAGTCTCCCTAGTACCCTGAACTGGTACACTAAGGCAACCGAGATAGAAAAGTTAGACAAAGGAGGAACACCGCAGAGCTCTGAGCTAACACCAGTCATTGCTGGGACCACCCGGTCCGTTACCTAAGACTGTATACCCTGTACCACCCTAACGGTTACAGTAAAGACCCGTTACAGAGGAAGCTGGTGTCCGTGCTTTTCTTCAGAACTGTTATTTACTCTGCATATTCAAAACTACCTGAGCTGCCGTATTCCATCGAGTGCAGCTCCAGGCCCCGGGGACTCCTGCTTATCCTGTGGGGAGCATCCCATCTAGCGGCCGCACATCCCCCGGAGGCCCAAGCAGCGCCGGTGCCATCACCGGACTCCCACAGGTGGCGTCACAACATCAAGAACTATTCCCATCCGTTCATCCCCTTTTGATCTGACCACCGGGCCCCACAGCCTCAGGCGCGGAACCGTGACAAGGGAAGCAACGCCTGAGACCTGAGAACCCGGCAACGGTGAGTCATATATATCTACTGTGACGAGTAAATACCCACATCTTGGGAGTTTAATATTTTGCTGACTGTATTTGGTAAATCTTATCTCTGGTAACCCACTAATCTATTTTGGTAGTTGAGTGTGAGAGCACAGTAAGGACAGATGAAAGGACTAAGCAGGCACATCACAGATGGTTCCCAGTGAGACATCCTAATCCTCTGGTGACTTCCCAGGCCAGCAGTACCCATTGACTATGTGTAAAGACTGTTTGCTGCCTGAGTCACCAGTAAAGCCCGGTTCAGAGACAAAGACTGTGTGGTGTGTTTATTAGCCTGCGCCGGAGGAGCCATACTTTTGTTCCCACAGACTGTCAGCCTGCATCTCCACCTGACGAGCCGCCTCCCTGTGTGAGTTCTATATTCATCCAACACTGACCAGGGGATCCTGCTCCACCTACGGGTAGCGTTACCAACTAGCTACCTCATCATCATCCCCTAAGGTCTGCAGCTGTATGGTGCCAAGCGTCGGGGTACTCGGATCTCAGGCGTACTGGTATGGGGATGTCACGGGAGGTCAGTGCCCGAGTCCGTGCCCTTGAGCAGACAATGAAACGAGGAAAAATAATAATAAAAAAAATTTGTTCGTGACGTGACCTGTAGGTCTGGTGATGGCACCGGCGCTGCTGGAACCTTTGGGGTGATGTGCGGCAGCAAGATGTTGTAGCCCTCTACAGGTAGGGCTGAGTCCCAGGGGTGTTGGAAGTAGCAATGATGGAATAGGGCAGCGTAGTCACTGTGGAGCAAGGCAGGTAGATCACAGTTGTCTGAGAAGAAGCACAGACACGTTGCTCGCTCTGAACGGGTACTTTACTCCAGTAATCTGCAGGTTTACAGGTTAATGCAGTTCTTTCAGCTGGGGTAGTGGACAAGGTGGTTCTGGTATTGAGCAGTGTCCCTCTGAAGCTCCACTGGTGTCCTTTCTCTATCACTTTCGCTGTGCTTACTCTGTACTGCCCTGCACAATCCCACTTCTTGAACCAGGCCCGTCGGGTGATATAGGAACCCTTTATCTCTCCAAAGGGAACCCAACCCAGTTTAGTGCCTCTTGTGGAGACCGTGCTTGGTGTAAGGTGGTTGGATTGTGCCATCAGGGACATGGGTCCGGGCAAAGGCCGCCCGTGACATCACTTAATAAATCAACGCCCCAAACCGGGTACCTCAGCGGTGAGTCAAGTACATGAGGAGTGAGCATTTTCATAAGGTTATCAGGAGTGATATATACAAAATTTATAAAGGTAATTTTTATACTTACCAGGTTTACTTGGAACTCCGAGTGTACGGGGAAAGTCATCTATGGTAACAAGAAAAATAAGAATCACACAAGGGTCACAATCTGCAATCTAACATTATACGTAATAAAATTGTGGAGGGGATGATAACAGTGATATCCAGGGAGAAAGGCGAGAAAGACGATCAGTCTGTATATGTGGCGCCCCTGCGTTCAGGAGGCCGCAAAGGGAACTGCAGCCAAGCAAGTAGGACGACAGTTGAACACCAACACCCTCATGCCCACACAACCCACGTACAGTAGATGGCAGCACCCAACCCGGAGCCTAGGAACTCTAAGCAGGCGAGGGGTGGTGGGTTTAGAGACAGTGGGTGGGCACACACGTAGTCAGGTGTCAGACAGTAGAAATAGTGAAGGGGGAGGAGGAAGGAGTCAGTAGGCCGAGGTAGGTTGAGCAGTAAAGACTGAATCACCCGTCCTGGCAAAGTGGGGTGTAGGAGCGCAGAATCTGAACAGAGCCAGTGTAAGCCGCAGAGAGAAAGCACGTCCGAAGCCAGTACCCCCAGGAGTGTGAAGGAAGAGAGGGATGGTGATACCGGGCCCTAGAATTACAGCCGAGACTAACACCATGTGAAGAGGAGACATGCCCAAACCCCCCATCGTGGGCCGGCCCGGTCCAAGGCGCGAAGAAAAGGACCCGCCCTGGCTCCCCTTAACTCTGGGAGGGCCCGCCATCACTCTAAAAGAAGAGCCTCCGCCCCTAGACCCACCTACCAATGAGAAGCTGGCGGGAGAAGAAGCGGAAATCATCATCAGGAAGAAGCTGGATGAGCAACCGGAAACGAAGCAGTCGCCATTACGAGACATGAGGACGGAAGCGGAGGACGCCGGCGATAGTGCTGCAGCAGGAAGACCACGAGTGATCCCGGAGGGCCCACGGAGCGAACCGGTGGAAGAACCCGGTCAGGGAGAGACCTTGTGTGACCAGAGCGATATGGCAGAAGGCGGCAGAGAATGTCCCCACGTCCAAGACACCCGGCGGGGTGTGCTACGACTGCTGCCCCAGAAGACGACCCATATCCAAGAGCAACGTACCCGGATACAGATCAATATTAACCACCAGCAAACCTATCAGACTTTGTCCATGCAACCCGGCTGGGTTAAGGACACCCGTGATCGCAAAGAAAGTGAGGATGGATGACGCACCGTGACACTGGTGGACTTGTCTATACCCCAAGCTGCACCGCGTCCTGCAATGCGAGAAGCCGACCCGCTAGGAGCCTTACAGGAGGGATACCTGCCGTTACCACAGCCCCTGATCCCGGCACCTGTGACACTAGAGGTGAGAGGGGAGCAGCTCCGCTGCAGGTGGGAGCAAGACGAGGCTTGCAAAGGACCTCCACCTGCAGAGCCACAGCTTGTCAGCTCCAGTACAGAGGAAGGATTTCTGCAGCATCTGGACAGTAAGTGAATTGCACTCAGCACCAAGCCTGCACATTACACCATAGACTTTAACCATCACTGCCCCGGGAACACAGTTCTGCCCACGGGAACTATACCATCTCCGCTGCTATTACATCATGCCCAGAGGTTCTGCAGCAGCGGCGGCCCCATCGCTGGCCGCACACAGTGGGTGGCGTCACGACTGACAATCCCCTGTAAATATCCCTTATTATTGCCAGGGCCCGGGACACGGTCCGGACCAGGACCACCCGTGACTTCCCCAGTAGCAGACCCGGTCCGGTACCTAGTACCCCCGTCCCAGTGGGCTCGACATATAGAATCAGTGTACTAATGTGTGTGTCTTATATCACAATAGAAAGCAAGAGAGGATATACAGTCAGGTAAAAAATATCATGTAGATTTGTGCAATCAGAAAATTAAGGGAGGGGGCATTGTTTCTAGCAACTAGTCTGCCATCTTTCCTTGTTATCACACCCCTGAGGACATGATAACATAATTCCCAGGAGTTAGCGGTGATGAGTTACATGCCCACAGCATCACTGCACCTCTTTATCAGGTGTACAGGTCCCGACTTCTGAGGTGCACTGCACATGATCAGCAGTCTTATGAACTGCCATCCATGTACAGCACGCCTCTGTGTCGGGGGGGGCGGGTCCAGCTTCAGTCACACACTATCCATAGATGAAAGTGCAGAAGCAGTGGCGTAACTTCAAGCTTTCTGGGCACCCCCCGCTGCGAATGGCAGCCCGCAGCCACCCCAGAACATGGTGCGTTCATTGAAGCACCATCTTCTGGCGCTGAACTCAACTCTTCCAGGGCCCTGGTGCGGTGGCTCACTGGGTAATAAAGGGGTTAGGGCCAGCCTTGTATTATCAGCTGGCCCTAAGCCCGAAATTCATGGCGGTCATGCCAATAGTAGACATTACCGCTGTGGCACCCCTGCGGGGGATTGCCACAGGTTCCACCGGTACAAGGAAGGACTTACACCTTGGTTAGCTCAGCACACACCACCTTCCACCCCAGACCTGAAGGGGAAGCTCTACTGGCTGCATTAAGCCAGTTCCCCTTTAAAAACACCCAGGTTGAGGGGAGGAGTCAGTTAGTCCCAGGAAACAGTTGAGAGCAGTTCCTGTGAGGAGAAGGAAGAGAGTGGAGGTTGAGCTGCTGGTCGCTGGAGAGAGATATTGGCCAGGACCAGGGACGACTGACCGCTGTGCACACCCCAGGGAAGGGGCCGGAGGCAAGTGGAAGAGACAGGGAACTGAAAAAGGGATTCGTTTATATAGCCCATTAGTTCACACGGACACTGGAGTCCGACGCTGCCAGCCTGCAGAGCTACAGCGAAAGCCCAGCGTACTCAGGAGGAGTTCAGCCCTGAGGAAATAAGGCAAGAGACACTAAACTGACCAAGCATAAGACCAGGGGCCACAAGAGAAACAGGGACCCCGCAGAAGGACCTCATTGTCAGCTTAGGACTATGATCAGAGAAGAAGGAGTGGTGGGTTCAGGCTCAGGCAGGACTCATCCCACACAGCAGAGCACAGACAGAGGATGCCTCATAACTTTCTAAGGTGAAAGTCCCAAATTGCACCGGGGACCTGGTTACTACTCTGGACTGTACCTGTTACCCTGTCATCAGTAAAAGGTACCAAAACAACAATCCCTGTGTGTCTGTGTGCCTGTTTAACCGCCGCAATCCACCATGGTGTCAGCAAAGACTTCATTACTGCCCTCCCTCATCATCTTCCTTCATTGCTGCCCTGAGGTAAAGCTTCACCTGTGGGGAGCTGTTGCACACTCTGCTGCACCCACCATCACCTCAGCGGCCGGCTTGCAGCGCCGGTACCATATTACCGGGAACTACAGGTGGCGTCACAATCCCCTGTAAATAACCCCTTCTCCACTCATCAACGTCCCCCTTCAAATGATCACCAAGGCACGGCACCAGGGTCCCGTCCACCCGTGACTCCCAATTCAGCAGGCCCGGTGGCCGTGTACCCCAGTAGCCCTGGCCACATCATTTTCTGGCGTCTACGGACAGGATCTGAACCAGCCTGGTATTTACCAGGTAAAGTGTGCCTTAAGACTTTATTTTATTGACTGTTTGTGTGGCCGCCATTGCATTGCCCCAGGATTTTACAGCTGCGTCACTACAGCAGGAGAGAGAGCAGGAAGATAAGCCCCGCCCCCTTTACTCTGCCGGAGATTTTCGAAGCGCAGCTCCCTGATCCAGAAATACCCGAGGTGCCCTACTCCCTCTGCAGAGCCGCCGACGACCGGAGAAGTCTGTTTCATCTCACAGGTTGGCAGTAATTAACTAAGGGGGCCCCATCATGAGTGATTCGGATGATGTGTGGGTCCCTGAAGAGGGAGATGCCCAGAACGCAGCACCCAGAGCAGCGGCCCAAATAATGCCAATTACCTTGCCGTATATACCGGGTGCTAAATGGTTACCAACATACGCAGGCAAACCCGGTACGTTAGCAACCTTTAAGCAAAAGATATGTACAATGCTGGACATGTATACGATGACACAGAAGCAGCGGGCCACCGTTGTGCTGGGACAATTAACAGGCGCAGCGGAGCTGGAGGTTGAGTCCTGGAGTGATGCTGACAGGGACTCTGCTGATAAAGTGTTTGTTAAGCTAAAAACTGTCTTTGAAAAACGCACACAGTCTGAATTGAGGATGCTGTTCTACCAATGTAAACAGAGACCGCAGGATACCATCAGAGACTATGCCCTCCGTTTACAAGGGGTACTCCGGTCCTTAAAACAGGTAGACCCGGCAAGTGTATTCGGAGAGGATAAAATGCTTGCAGAACAGTTTACAGAGGGATTGAGGTCAGACTAACACCGCCAACAGGTACATATGTGGGTATTGGATCACCCAACAGTGAACTTTAGTGACTTAAAAGATCGGGCTATAACTCTGTTAAGAGATCCAGCGCCTGCAGAACCTGCAATCCAGTCCTGGAAGGCTAATGCCTCTCCCATAGACTTTAAAACTATTTCTAAAAAGCAGAAGATCAAACTGTGGCAAATGATGACATGCGTAACCAGGTGCAGCAGCTAACCAAAAACATGGACTATGTATTAAAACTCTTGCAAACTATGCCTGGAGCACCACCCCCAAGCAAAATCCAACTAGCTGATAGCCCAGAGGATGTCCCATGGATGCGGAGGAAGACCAAGTCGCCTGTGCAGTCGCCCGTGCAGGGCACCAACGTACCATTCCAACGTAGACCCATGTCGCCCGTTCAGGGGACCAACAAGTCGCCTGTTCATGGGACCGAGGAACCATTCCAACGCAGAGCCAGGGACTACACGGATTCTTCAGGACAACCCATCTGCCTGCAATGCAACAAACCAAGACACTTTGCAAGATGATGTCCTTTAAACACGAGATTCCTGGGCCCGAGGGCCAGCTCCCAGGAGTAGAGCAGCTGAGCCCAAAGGACTGGTGTAAGTGGTACGTGGGAGGCCGTCCGTACCTCAACATTATGTGGCACCCCGCAACGAGTGCGTCACAGGAGGGTATTGCAGCCATAAATGCAGCAGCAATATTCTCCGACCCAGCAGTCATCTGGTTAACTTAGAGATCCAAAAACCCTGCATGCATCACTTAACATAGAGGGCCAATCCAGGGTCCTGGTGGGAGGAGTGCAAGGGTAGTGTGTAGGAGAAGTACAGACACTTAGAGTAGTCGAGTCTGGTCTGGAAGAGAGAGAGACTTGAACTTGGAGTAGGAGCGGGGGCTCTGCACCGCTGTGCAGCCCCTGGGCCGTCATCAGTCGGGTGTTAGCAACTGAGGCCTGAACAACCGGGATCGGGCATCACCAACCACGGGTTCCAAAAGACTCCCGTGCCCAACTCACAGCCGGTTCACTGATACCGAAGCTGGCAGCAGTTCACCTCTGCTACGCGAACCAGAAGCGTGGAGGAGCAGCTTCTCAGGAGCACCCCACCACCCGCCAAATTCCAGTCATCTAACCAGCGGTGTACCCACCGAGGGATCCAAGGCTCCCCAAAACATCCATAATGTACATCTTGGATAGGGCATTGAAGCAGCCTCCCCGTACCCGACCTGGTATTCCTGGGCGACAATGGCAAATACTTAGCTAGAATGGAGGAACACTACGGATCTCTGAGGGACACCTATCACTGCTGAGTCCACCTGGTCCACTACCCGTTAACTGTATGCCATGTACTGCCTGCTGGTTACAGTAAAGACCCGTTACAGAGACTTTCTGTGTCCGTGCTTCCTTATGATTGCATCCGTCCGCACACGAGACCGTAACCGCAGCTGCCGCACAACATCTTAAGCAGCTCCAGCCTCTGGGGATCACTGCTCAGCCTGTGGGGAGCGTTCCATCTTGCTGCTATCCATCCCCCGGAGGTTCCGCAGCGTCGGTAGGACTTACCGAACTACTCATAGGTGGCGTCACGAATAAATTAACCCCTTTAATCTGTTCCTACAAGACGTCTTCGACTTTTGATTCTGCACTCAACCGGGCCTCACTACCGGCAGGCGCGGCCCACCCGTGACAAGGAGGAAGGAGCTACAGCCTGTCTAAACCGGCGTTCCCGGCCACGGTGAGTCAATTACGCTAGAAGGCATCCCCATGTCGGCCCTACTGGACACCGGGTCGCAGGTCACTACGATCCCACATATCCTTTACAAACAGTGTTGGTCTGATGATGATCTTGAATCCCCAAACCCCAATTTTTATATTATTGCAGCTAATGGCCAACCACAGAAACAGAAGGGGTTCAGAGCAGCTACAATAAAGTTGGGGAGGGAGGAATTGAAAGGCCAAGGGTTATTTGTGGTTGAAGATAATCCTAATGAAAAATGCCCTTACATGGTTATTGGTACAAATGTTATTGAAAACTGCTTTGGAGAAGTGTTGTTTTTACTACGAGAGATTTCTCAGACTGCTGGTTATGGGCGGACAAGAGTCATCCAATGAGAGATCCGAGCCCTCATCCACAAGCAACAGGTAAATGTGTCTGGGGGAGAAATTGGCAGTATGCGGGTAACAGACCCGGTTCCCATTGTACTACCACTAAAAGGTGAGATGATGATATGGTGTCGAGCAGCGATAGGTTGTAGAGGACAGGTGGTTGTAGAGCCGGTGTTTTCAGAGCACAGACCTACGCTACTGACAGCCAGAGGGGTGGTGGATGTACGCAAGGAACGAGTACCAATCCGTGTGTTGAATTGTGGGGCAGAGGAAGCAAAGCTACGCCGGTATGCTACTGTAGCAAATCTGTATACTGTTTGTAACAACTACATAAAAGCAGTGGGACCTGGTTTCTCGTCCCGCCAGGCGGGGGATAACAACTCCAAAGGACAGCTGGAGGAGTGGTGTCAGCAGTTGCATGTAGGAACTGATACCACCCCTTCTCACCAGAAGCGTAGAGTTTACCGGGTAGCGCAGGAGTTAGAGCAAATATTTAGTAAGCATCCATTAGATTTTGGGAGGATTAAAGGGGTACACAATCGCATACCAACAGGAGATCATCCCCAATCAAGTTGAGACATAGACCCATTCCACTAGGTCACTACCAACATGCCAAAGAGATGCTGAGGGACATGAAGGAGGCTGGGGTTATAAGAGATAGCAGTAGTCCCTGGGTAGCCCCTTTAGTCCTAGTCAGAAAGAAGGATGGCACAATAAGGATGTGTGTGGATTACAGGGAGGTCAACAAGATCACTCACAAAGATGCTTACCCATTACCCCGAATAGAGGAGTCTCTTGCTGCATTAAAGACTGCTAATTATTTCTCCACATTAGATCTCACTAGTGGGCATTGGCAGGTCTCCGTTGCAGAAGACGTCCGAGAGAAGACTGCATTCACAACGCCAATGGGACTATGCGCATTCAACAGCATGCCATTCGGGTTATGCAATGCACCAGGAACGTTTCAAAGAATCATGGAAAGTTGCCTGGGACACCGGAATTTCGAGACAGTACTCTTATACCTGGACGACGTGATCGTGTTTTCCAAAACCTACGAGGAAAACCTGAAACACCTGCCAGAGGTATTTGAGGCTTTAGCAAAGTACGGGATGAAGCTCAAACCATCTAAATGTCACCTGCTGAAACCTAAAGTCCAATACCTGGGACAAGTGGTCAGCGCAGATGGAGTAGCACCAGACCCGGAAAAGGTCACAGCAATCAAGGATTGGCAGAGACCAACCACCGTCACCGAGGTACGTCAGTTCTTAGGTTTGGTTGGATACTACAGAAGATTCATTAAGGGCTACACAAAGATGGCAGCGCCCCTACAAGATCTTCTGATAGGCCAATCTAAGAAGAGAAGATCTTCAGAGCCACCATTGGAATGGGGAGAAGAACAAGAAAACTCCTTCCAACAGATGAAGCAGGCTCTAATCGGTGAGGAAATCCTGGCTTACCCCGATTATAACCTACCATTCGTCCTTTACACCGACGCAAGCAATGTAGGCTTGGGAGCAGTCCTTTCCCAGATTCAAGATGGTAGAGAGCAAGTAATTGCCTACGCCAGCAGAAAACTTCGACCCACCGAGAGGAACCCAGAAAACTACAGTTCCTTTAAGTTGGAGTTCCTGGTCTTGGTCTGGCCTATAACAGAAAGGTTCAAGCATTACTTTGCAGCTTCGAAGTTTACCATCTTCACGAATAATAACTAGAGATAAGTGAGTATGCTTGTCACTACTCGGTACTCGCACGAATATCTCGCTACTCGGGGTACTCGGCGAGTACCGAGTAATCTCGCGATACTCTTGCTATGCTCAGGGTCCCTGCATGTTGGCGCTCTTTTCAGAGCCAGCCCGCATGCAGGGATTGGCTGACAGACACTGCAATGCCACAGCCATGTTGGTTGTGGCATTACAGTGATTGGCTGGCTGCACAACGTCATCAGGTCTTTATAAGACCTGACCGCGCTGTTCTCGTCACTCTGCGTCATTAGACAGTCAGTGTAGGGAGAGCTGCTGCTGATTGAGGGACAGATTTGTGGCCTTTCAGCTAGTGTAGGCACAGGGCTGCCGGTCTAATTACCACAACAGTCCTTCTGAGGACTAATAGAGCTGTATACAGGCAGGGAGGCAGGGTATATAGCAAACTTCGTTGTGCCAGTATACCAGCCTGCATCACATCTGGGGCTGGTGTACAGGATGCAAATTTCATCCATCCATCCCAAAACATTGCTTTTAGGGATTAATTTAGCTCACTATAGGCAGATGTAGGTTTTATCTCAAATTAGGATACGCCAAAACGCTAGTGCTAAAAACCAACTCTTGTCTGCACTAATTTACCATCTTAGTGCTACTACTGTAGCTTGCAGGGTAAAATAGGATACGCCAAAAGACTCACTATTGTAGTCAGCGTTTGTGTCTGACTAGTCCACCTGCAGGGCCTTAATTTCAAATCTCAGGGTCGTGCTAAAAACCAACTCTTGTTTGCACTAATTCAGCATCTTAGTGCTGCTAGTGTAGGTTGCAGCGTAAATTAGGATACGCCAAAAGACTCGCTATTGTATTCAGCGTTTGTGTCTGACTAGTCCACCTCCAGGGCCTTAATCTCAAATCTCAGTGTCTTGCTAAAAACCAACTCTTGTCTGCACTAATTTAGCATCTTAGTGCTGCTACTGTAGCTTGCAGCGTAAAATAGGATGCGCCAAAAGACTCGCTATTGTAGTCAGCATTTGTGTCTGACTAGTCCACCTACAGGGCCTTAATTTCAAATCTCAGGGTCGTGCTAAAAACCAACTCTTGTCTGCACTAATTTAGCATCTTAGTGCTGCTACTGTTGGTTGCAGCGTAAATTAGGATACTCCAAAAGACTCGCTATTGTAGTCAGCGTTTGTGTCTGACTAGTCCACCTCCAGGGCCTTAATCTCAAATCTCAGGGTCTTGCTAAAAACCAACTCTTGTCTGCACTAATTTAGCATCTTAGTGCTGCTACTCTAGGTTGCAGCGTAAATTAGGATACGCCAAAAGACTCGTGCTAAAAACGGACTCTTGTCTGCACTAATTTAGCATCTTAGTGCTGCTACTGTAGGTGCAGCGTAAACTATGATACGCCAAAAGACTCGTGCTAAAAACCAACTCTTGTCTGCACTCATTTAGCTGAGGCCGAGCCCGTGTGCAAGCTCGAATTACGCCTCGACAAACGCCCACATCATCTCGCTCAACTTTCTTGTCCCAATTTCTAGGTGAACGCAGCAGTACTCCACTATTAAACCAAGACCAGTGTCAACAGGTTGTTAGTTGGATAGCGGATAATGCTTCCAGTCAGTTTGGCACCACCACAAATACCCTGTCTTCCACACGGTCAAGTGTCAGTAGCCGTGAGACTGGACCCCACATTCCACACCTTGATACGCCTTCCTCCCACCATGCCCGGCCCCGGACATAACTGATCCCACACTTGGACACTCTGAAGAGCTGTTAACTTATCCATTCGTAGATTCTGGCCTCTCGCCAGCTCCAGTTGAGGAGATGAGGAGATCGTATGTACTGATGCCCAAGTATTTGAGCAGCCACGGTCTCACGAAGGCAACGGTGGGAACGTGTCTCAACAAGAGGCGGACGATGATGAGACACAATTGCCAGAAAGTCAGGAGGAGGACCAGGGTGCGGAAGTGGAAGACGACGTGGTGGATGATCCAGTAACTGACCCAACCTGGCAGGAGGACATGCAGAGCGAGAACAGCAGTGCACAGGGGGAGTTAGGCGTAGCATCACAGCAGGCCGGAAGAAGCAGGGTGGTGTCCGCAGGCAGAAGGCAGGGAACTGTTCACATTCACGGTTGTATGGTGGGGTATCCCTGAGGAAGGTGCCAGGAAGGCACTGAAACCCGTCGGATTCAATAAAGAAAACCTGTTTGAATACCACTTACCAGTGTATTCTTTGGAGTAAAAGTCGGAACTGGCAGCGCGGACCGTTGAACACCATTTCTTCCCTAACCGCTGATGTGCACCCACGAGTGAGTGGCCGGTGGAAGTCCTGCAGCAGCCATCAGTACTTTAGTACTATATGTCTTCTAGCCAGTTGTGGGTCTCACAACTGACTTAGGTGAGTGAAATACTTACACACCTGATTTTTAGTGTCTCTGTTGATAGGGCACTATTGCGTCTCTTGTTCCCCCTCCTTTCTTTTGTTGATACAATCTGATGGTGGCGGCTGTCCCACGTTACTCAGTCCCCAGCCACTACTATTTTTCCCAATGTGCCGTCCCCGCATTACATAAGCACGTGTCACAAAACATCATACGTGCCCTTAACAACGCAGTTTCCGGCAAAGTCCACCTAACCACAGACACGTGGACAAGTGCTTGCGGGCAGGGCTGGTAAATCTCACTGACAGCACACTGGGTTAATATTCTGGAAGCCAGGACCCAGTCTGCGCTTGGGACGGAACACGTCCTTCCGACACCAAGGATTGCAGGCGCTAACTCAGTCAGGGTTTCACCCACAATGTACAGCTCTGGCACGTCATGCTCCTCCTCCTCTTCCTCCACTTCACCGTCCACACACAAGTCCCAAGCTGGAAGCACTGCAGCACTGCCTCGGCTAAGCAGCAACAGGCAGTGCTGAAGCTAATATGCATAGGTGACTTTATGTTACGCTGCCTGTGTCGTGATCCTCGCGTTATCAAGATCTTGGCGGACACTCATTACTGGTTGGTGACACTTTAAGACCCACGCTACAAAGAGAACTTTATTTCTCTTATTCCCGAGGCGGAGAGGTCTACAAAAATGCTGCAGTACCAGAAGGCCATAGTCGCGGAATTATTAAAAAAATTCCCTTCTGAAAACGCTAGCGGCTAGGGTCACGATTCAGTGGACAACCAAGGCGTCCGGCAGAGAGAGGCACAAGTCCAATACAGCAGAGGTAGGGGAACACTCTCAAAGATCTGGGACACTTTTCTCAGCACCTCACGTACCACAGGCCCAGAGGTGTGGGGTAGGGTCAAAAGGACTGCAAAGTTTGCAAAGATGCTCAGGGAGTACCTTGCCGATCGTACTAAAGTGCTCCTAGACTCCTCTGTGCCTTATAATTAGTATCCAAGCTAGACACGTGGCAGGAATTGGCTCTCTACGCCTTGGAAGTCCTGGCCTGCCCTGCCGCTAGCATTTTGTCAGAGCGTGTTTTTAGTGCCGCAGGTGGAATCATTACAGATAAACGCACCCGCCTGTCAACTGAAAATGCTGACAGGCTGACTTTGATCAAGATGAACAATGGTTGGATTGGGCCAGACTTCACCACACCACCACCAATTGATAGCGGAATTTAAATTTAGTGCCGGTAGATTCCCATGCACCTCCGCACACCCACACATCGGTACAGACTTCATGTGTTTGGCTACTTGCTGTACTGCTCCTCCTTCTCCTTATCTGCCACCATCATATGATCAGTGTGACCGTGGTTCATGATGCCACAAAACCATAATTTTTTTACATCATATTTATGATGATGATAACCCTAACCGTTCAAAAGTTAGGCATTAGTTTCATGTATACCCCCCAGGGGTAAATGTTTTAGTCCATGCTTCCAGAATGGGCATTACAAGAACAGGAGACCGGCTCCTTTGTAATGGGAACAATTTTTAGAGGCTCTCCTCCATGTTTCTTCCCACGGGCATTGCAATGCCTCCCAATTTTTGGCAGCCCTTCCTAGGGCAATCCTACAAAAGACCCACCTGCTTAAAATGGGCACATTATTTAAAAAGGCTCCCATGCACGTCTCTATCCAGGGACATTGAAGTGCAACACAATTTTTGGCTTCCCTGCCTAGGGAAATACAACAACAGACCCACTTGCTTAAAATGGGCACATCATTTAATGAGGTCCTCATGCACGCCCCTATCCAGTGGCATATTGGTGCCTCCCAATTTTTAGCAGCCCTTCTAGGGCAATCCTACAAAAGACCCACCTGCTTAAAATGGGCACATTATTTAAAGAGGCAAGAATGCACGCCTCTATCCAATGGCATATTGGTGCCTCCCAACTTTTGGCTTCCCTGCCTACGGCAATACTACAAAAGACACACCTGCTTAAAATGGGCATATTATTTAAAAAGGTCCTCATGCACGCCTCTATTCAGGGGCATCTTGGTGCCTCCCAACCTTTGGCTTCCCTGCCTAGGGCAATACTACAAAAGACCCACTTGCTTAAAATGGGCACATTTTTTGAAAAGGCCCTCATGCACGCTTCTATCCAGGGGCATCTTGGTGCCTCCCAACCTTTGGCTTCCCTGCCTACGGCAATACTCCATAAGACATACCTGCTTAAAATGGGCACATTATTTAAAAAGGCCCTCATGCACGCCTCTATCCAGGGGCATATTGGTGCCTCCCAATGTTTGGCTTCCCTGCCTAGGGCAATCCTACAAAAGACTCACTTGCTTAAAATGGGCACATTATTTGAAAAGGCCTTCATGCACACCTCTATCCTGGGGCATATTGGTGCCTCCCAACCTTTGGCTTCCCTGCCTACGGCAATACTACGAAAGACACACCTGCTTAAAATGGGCACATTATTTGAAAAGGCCCTCATGCACGCCTCTATCCAGGGGCATATTGGTGCCTCCCAATGTTTGGCTTCCCTGCCTAGGGCAATACTAAAAAGACCCACTTGCTTAAAATGGGCACATTATTTGAAAAGGCCCTCATGCACGCCTCTATCCAGGGGCATTGAAGTGCCTCCCAATTTTTGGCTTCCCACCTAGGGAATTACTATAACAGACCCACTTGCTTAAAAAGGGCACATCGTTTAAAGAGGCCCTCATGCACGTCTCTATCCAGGGGCATCACAGTGCCACACAATTTTTGGCTTCCCTGCTTTGGGCATTACTACAAAAGACCCACTTCCTTATAATGGGCAAATTATTTAAAGAGGCCTTTATTTACGTCTCTTCCCAGGGGCATGGGAGTGCCACACAATTTTTAAAAAAAAAATCTTTCATATAATCCAAAAAACTAACATACACCAGCTCTGCCCCACAAGGGGGTATGAGCCCTTAACATTTTTTTCCGTGAAAGTCCGTTTTGGTTTCATTTTATAACGTTTTCTTGACAGTCCGTAAAAGTGGCGTAATAGTCTGACAACATTGTTGACATCAGTGATCTTGGGGTCTGAAATGCTTCCAGGGGTCTTGCCCATGCTTTTCCCATATCATTTCAGCACTGTTCTGATACTTTTGTGACATTTTTAGGGTTTTTCCATGCTGCCGGGGGTCATGTCAGAAAAATACTCGGGTCTCCCATAGGATAACATTGGGCTCGGTGCTCGGGCCGAGTACCCAAGTTTCTTGGGATGCTCGGCCCGAGCTTCGAGCACCCGAGCATTTTAGTACTCGGTCATCTCTAATAATAACCTGTTGACACATCTGGATACCGCGAAATTTGGAGCACTGGAGCAACACTGGATGGCTTGACTATCAAACAATGACTTTACTATCAAATATCGAGCAGGCCGCAACAACGCAAATGCTGATGCCCTCTCCAGAAACCCTCAAGTACATCTACAAGGAAGTGAAGAAGAAGAAGAGGATGACTTAGAGGAAATAGAACTCCCAGCTTTCCATAAAAGTAGAAAATGGCAAATCGCTGAAGATCGCGTCTACCAAAACCGTCAGACTGCTGAACTAAACCCGTTGCCTCACTATGGATGGAAGGAGACTCAAGACAGTGAGCCTTGTAAAGAAGTTGAAAACTCAACCAGATTCCAAACTTGAAAAAAATGCTCCACTAGAGGCCCAACATCTATGGAAAGAAAGAGTCCGGTTATTCATCTATTAAGGTCAATTGTGCAGGCGGTACATCAACCCAAGAACACATGAAATGGTATAGCAAGTTGTGGTTCCAAAGAGAGATGTCCAAATGGTATTGGAAGGGTACCACGATGAATCGGGACACTTTGGATGGAGAAAACTGGAAATACTGTTACGTGAAAGATTCTATTGGATCAGCATGAGGTCTTCCATAGATAGATGGTGTAAAAACTGTGGACCATGCTCATTAAGAAGAAGAGACCGTAACAGTCAGAAAGCACCACTCAAGCCTATTATCACCAAAGAACCATTAGAACTGGTAGCCTTAGATCATGTCAAACTTGCACCCAGCAAATCAGGCTACACCTATGCTCTTAGCATGGTAGACCACTATTCCAGATTCCTTGTGGTAGCTCCGGTAAAAGACTTAACAGCTGAGACAGCAGCAAGAACATTTCAATCTTATTTCTGCAGACTCCATGGTTATCCAGAACAGGTATTGACAGACCAAGAACCTGCCTTTGAAGCTGAAATATTTCAAGAGTTCTGTCGCCTATACGGATGGATGAAAATTCGCACCACGTCTTACCATCCTCAAACTAATGGAATGTGCGAAAAGATGAATCACGTGGTAATTGAAATGCTGAAAACTCTGCCGCAAGAAGAACGCAATCAATGGCCAGAGAAGTTACCAGATCTAGTTGACATCTATAACAACATCCCAGTAAGTTCAACAAATTGCACTCCTGCGTACCTCATGAGAGCAAGACCAGGAAAACTGCCTGTAGACTTCGAGACAGGCATAGTAGTTCCTGAAACAGATATTACAGATACAGATTGGGATACTCGAAGGAAAGAACAATATCAGAAAATCCAAGAATGCATTGATAGAAGTCTGGAAAAATCTAGAGAAAGACAAGAAACCAACTTCAACAAAAGTGCGCAAGGAATGCCCTTAACACCAGGTGAATTGGTTTTGAGGAGAAAAAGAATAATGCGCAAGCTAGATGATCAATGGGAAAAAGAACCATACACTCTGTTACCACCCAATTTTAATAACCAGAAAACCTGTCTAATCAGTAAAGCTCATGGTGAAACCACAGCAACAGTGTCCAGAGATCATTTGAAGAAATGCCCTCAACAGCTTCAACCAGAAGAAAATATACCTAGTCCAAAGCCAGTAGAGAAAGAGAAGCCAAAGACAGTCCAGACAATCATTGCAAAGTTACCAGCGGATTGGCCTCAAATAGAAGGTACATATCTAATCCCAACTTTAATGTTCCCACCAGCAGTAGAAACATCAAGAGTAGAAGAACCACCCGTTGTACCAGAACCAGAGATCCCTGCAATCGGTGAACCTGCCAGTCCACTAGAGAGATTACGCCAATACTACGGTATTACAGCAACACGTAGATCTGATAGACAGAGAGACCGTGCATACACCACACCAAGTACAGACATTAGTGACACACCAGTGCTACGTAGGTCAACCCGTAGTAACTTTGGTCCACCACCACTTAGGTACAGAAAATAAGCCTTAAAATGTGAGAAAATGTAAATATGTTTAAAATGTAAATATGTTATTAATGGTAATGTACAGAAGGGTGGAGGAACTGGATTAGCCCCCATGCACATCAAGTTAGGAAAAGAAAGTGCCTGGGTGTGGTATAAGTGAAGCAAGGCCTCCTAAGCAGAGACACCCGTATTGTAAATAGTTATGTTTTTGAACTTTAAGAGACTTTACCTGTTGGACTTTTGAATTCCCTTTTTCCTACTTTTCAAAAATGGACCATAGCCACAGGACTGGTAGTGGCAAACCCCTGTTTCAAGACCCCCATAACAGCCTGCAGCGAATGGACTAGCGCTGTATGGACTGGTAACCTGTTTTCCCATTTTTACCTGGTTTTTGTAAATTTTCATTTTAAGACTCTGTTCAAATTCAAATGTAAATAGTTATGACATATTAATGGAAAAATGTTTCAGTCCCGGAGGACTGTATTTAACTAAGGGGACTGTGGCACCCCTGCGGGGATTGCCACAGGTTCCACCGATGCAAGGAAGGACTTACACCTTGGTTAGCTCAGCACACACCACCATCCACCCCAGACCTGAAGGGGGAGCTCTACTTGCTGCATTAAGCCAGTTCCACTTTAAGAACACTCAGGCTGAGGGGAGGAGTCAGTTAGTCCCAGGAGACAGTTGAGAGCAGTTCCTGTGAGGAGCAGGAAGAGAGTGGAGGCTGAGCTGCTGGTCGCTGGAGAGAGATTCTGGCCAGGACCAGGGACGACTGACCGCTGTGCACACCCCAGGGAAGGGGCCGGAGCCAAGTGGAAGAGACAGGGAACTGAAAAAGGGATTCGTTTATATTTCCCTTTAGTACACACGGACACTGGAGTCATTAACTTCCGGTTTATTGACTGCTCTGCCGGTGGCCGGCAGCAGCAGTATGGCTCTGACATCAGGGTTCACCTCAGGTCATAGCCAGAGCTATGACCTGAGGTGAACCCTGACTGTTGTCATGTCTCAGCCTGCAATCACTCTGCATAGACATGTGCGTCTATGCAAAGTGATGTAGCAGTGCCTAAATTGCGTTTTGGGACTACGGTGGATGGAAGAAGATTTTTTAATAATTAAAGAGGGAATCTAAGTGTGTATTTTGTTTTATTTCTAATAAAATATTATTTCTATGTGTTGTGTGTTTTTAAAAATTCTCTAGAAATTCATGTCGGTAATTTCTACTATTGGCGTGACCGCCATGAATTTCGGGCTTAGGGCAAGCTGATAATACAAAGCTGGCCCTAACCCCTTTATTACCCAGTGAGCCACCACACCAGGGCCCTGGAAGAGTTGGGTTCAGCGCCAGAAAATGGCGCTTCAATGAACGCGCCATTTTCTGGGGTGGCTGCGGGCTGCCATTCACAGCGGGGGGTGCCCAGAAAGCTTGGGCCTCCCTGCGCTGCGGATTCCAGCCCCCAGTTGCCTAGCTGTACCTGGCAGGACATAGAAATAACGCGGAACCCCACGCATTTTTTTAAAATTATTTCATGAAATTCATAAAATATTTAAAAAAATGGGGCTCCCCTATATTGTTGTGTCCGGCCAGGTACAGATAGGCACCTGGGGGTTGTTGGCAGCCCATCGCTGCCTGCTGTATCTGGCTGGATACAAAAAATACAGCGAAGCTCACGTCAAATTTGTTTCTGAAAAATCCAAACAAAATATGAATGAAAGGGACTGTATCTTTATTAACCCCTCGACCATGGTCGATGGGTTAATAAAGATGCAGTCCCTTTTTAGAGGATTGTTAAATGGGATTTTCAGAAAAATTTTGACGTGGGCTTCGCCGTATTTTTGTATGGCCAGCCAGATACACCAACCCCCAGCTGACTATTTGGACCTGCCTGGACACAAATATCGGGAAGCCCTTATTTTTTATTATTTCATGAATTTCATGAAATAATAAAAAAAAAAGCGTGGGGCTCCGCGCAATTTCTATGTCCAGCCAGGTCCAGCTAGGCAGCTGGGGGCTGGAATCCACAGCGCAGGGAGGTCCAAGCCTTCTGGGCACCCCTCGCTGCGAATGGCAGCCCGCAGCCGCCCCAGAAAATGGCGCATTTATTGAAGCGCCATTTTCTGGCGCTGAACCCAACTCTTCCAGGGCCCTGGTGCAGTGGTTCACTGGGTAATAAAGGGGTTAGGGCCAGCTTTGTATTATCAGCTGGCCCTAAGCCCGAAATTCATGGCAGTCAAGCCAATAGTAGACATTACTGCCATGAATTTCTAGTGAATGTTTTAAAAAAACACAACACAGAGAAAAAATATTTTTATTTGAAAAAAAAACCAAAAAGACACTTAGGAACTCCAACTATTTAAAAAAATCCTTTTCCGTCCGACGTAGTCTAATCCAGGGTTCTTTTTCAGCTCTGCTACATCTCTGGTAGAGAACTTACACCAAAGATGTAGCAGAGCTGTGCACCCTGGGAAAGTTCATGTGAGTTCATGCAGGCAAGCATGAACTCACATGAACCCTGCCTACACTGCTACTTCAAATGAACAGCTGACCTGAGTCAGCTGTTCATTTGAAAATCCAGGTGGGAAGGTCAAAAATAGAAAACCGGCTTGAAAACCGGATTGAAAACCGGATTGAAAACCGGATTGCCCCGGTCCGGTGCAATCCAGGACCATAGAGCCCCATGTTATGGGGCGCCAGATTGCTCTGGATCGGGGCAATCCGGGAGAATCCGGTTTTCACTTAATGCAGTGATAGCGGCCGTGCTTTGTGGCCACCGCTGTTCTATGCGGCTGCTTTCGCAAAGACACAGGGAAGATGACGGCAGGCCGCGCGGAGGACGGTGAGTGAACCGGCCCCCCCCCCCTCCCGAACAATAGTGCCAGCCACTGCTGACAGCTGGATCCTCCGTTCCCCCCACAGCCTCCCCACCCGATCCTAAGTTAGGATAGGGTAGGGAGGCGGTGGGGGGAGGGAGCGGATGATCCTCCTGTCAGGTAGCAGGTATCTGTCAGCAGCTGTCAGCATTGTTTAAAAGCCAGCGACTTTTTACCGCTGGATTTTAAACAATGAAATGGGGAATTGCAGGTTTTTCCTCTGCTGCCAGACCTCTTTAAAGGGTTTAGCAGCAGAGGAATTGCATTTCCCATTGATTTACATTGGACTCGTTACTCTGCGAGTAATTGCTAGGATACTCGCAGAGTAACGAGTAGAGCGAGTACCGTACTATTCGGCGAGTACCGAGTAGTAACGAGTAGACTCGCTCATCCCTAACATAAATTTGCCAAACAGATCAGCAAACAGTTAACAGAGCATCCAAACCCCTTTAAAATCAATTGGAGGGAAAATCAAGAGCATAGAAAACACCTTAAAATGGACCCAAAAGCTGCCTAAACAGCTCAAATTAAGGACAGACACCAAGAAAAGTGTCATCATTCTACTGAGCCAAAATTTTGAACATTGTGCATTATGAACTCATGAGACAAGGCCTGGACCAGTATTTGAAGCTACAACACTCATCAAGAACAAGGAGATGAGAGACAGGTGTAGGCATGGTGCTCAGAGAGATTTGCTTGCTTCACAAAACACACAACAAAAATGCCACAAGGATAGTCTGTTCTCAGTCAACCTGGGCTTGATCTGCCTTTTGTGGTACAAATAGATAGTTCTGATGTTGGGATAGGGGCTGTTATTTCACAAACAAAAAATAGGTACCTCCATCCCTGTGCATTTTATTCTCAGAAGTTCTAGCAAGCCAAATCTAACTAGATATCGATGACTGTGAGCTTTTGGTGGTTAAAAGAGCAATTGAGGAATGGACATTCTGGTTGCAGGGGGTTACACTTTCCTGTATGACTCTGTTGGCCCAGTGTCTCACCCTCTCCTTGTGTGCACTTATTTTATGTTAATTGAGGTTTAGTGTAGCAGTTTGTTTATACTGAAGGGGCAGGTAAGGTCACTCAGAGTAAACTGATGTTGACTGAGTCACTATCTGGTAATGTTAGGGTGCCAACTTTACTGTCAGACAGGGACACATCAGTCAGATTAAGGGTTTCTTTTAGTTTTATTAGTTGATTACTGGTATTATATCTCTCTTGGTTTGTTGATTCTTATGTGAATGGTAAGGCTAAATCATAAAAATGTCCGAGTGGTGGTGCCACCTCTTTATTGAAATCTTCATTAGTTATCACTAGGGATGAGCGAGTATACGCAATACTATTCAGTATAGTACGTTATTCGGGCTACTCGTTACTCCACGAGTTTCCTTGTAACTACTAGTTAGGAATAGCGAGTCCAATGTAAGTCAATGGGAAATGCGAGTAATGGCAGTAATTTTCTACTGGACCCTACAAAGCAATCTGGGGGCTGAGGAAAAGGCTGAAATGGGTGAAAGATTGTTTAAAAGCCGGGCAGTGAAAAGCCGCTGCCTTTTTTAAACAATCAGCATCCTCATTCCCTGGTGCTGCGCTCTCCGCCTGGTCTTAACTTAGAATCGGATGGGGAAGTGGTGAGGAAGCAAATCACAGGGCAGCGGGGAGGGAAGCATCGGGCGGAGGAGTGAGGCAGCGGGGAGGGAAGCACCGGACGGAAAAGCCGATGGTGAAATCTCTTCACCATCGGCTTTCCCGCCGGATATTTCAAATGAACAGCTGTTCATTTTAAATAGGCGGCGGGAAAGCCGGCGGTAAAGTTTTTTCATCGCCGGCTTTCTCGATGGCTATTTCAAATGAGTAGAATAACGTGGCTCACTCAGAACACGGTGCTCAAAGGCAAAGAAAGTTCAGTATATATAGATAACCTTGGCACACGGTATATGAAAATGGAGACTTCTTTCATTCAGAAAAAGTGTTTTTTTATTGAGTCATCAGTCAAAAATAAAACGTTTCGGCTGGCTTGCGTTTTTCAATTCGACTGACTCTAAACGGTAAACAAAATATTTTACGTCATTACAAGTTGTACATAATCTACTATATAATTGTCTAAGGCGTTTGTCGGTCACGGAAATCGCGCGTCAGACAGAGGCCGCTCATGTGAATGGGGCCTTACACAGTCCACTGTGGGTATGACATGGCAACAGGCGTTTTGACACTGATCTAATTACCATCAATTATCTATTATATAATTGCCGTAACTGACTTCCGTCGGAGCGGCGCAACTTCCGGTGGCTTGGTTAGCGAGTCCAGGGTGCTTCTCCTGGACTCTGTCCGTGGCCGCGTAGCGGCCACGGCGACTCCCGAAGCAATGCCCGCAACGCGGCCATTGCGAGTCGTTGCCACCCAACGCTAACCAAGCCACAGAAGCGCATACGACTGTAGTGTACACCGCTATAGTATACTACAGTCCCATGCGCCAACGACTCCCAATGTTCGCTGGTGCTTAACACGCGTATGCCCATGGGACTGTAGTATACCATCGCGCTGTACACCGCCGCCGAAGTCCCACTACCCTCTGCCACAAGCCTCTACCCCCTAAGTCCCGTCCCACTACCCTCTGCCGCAAGCCCCTACCCCCTGCTGCCCTAACCCACTACCCCGCCGCAGCCACTACCCTCTGCCGCACCTAACCCCTAAGCCACTACCCCGCCGCCTACCCCGCCGACGAAGCCCCTACCCCCTGCCGCCTTAAGCCACTACCCCGCCGCACCCACTTCCCTCTGCCGCAAGCCCCTACCCCCTGCTGCCCTAACCCACTACCCAGCCGCACCCACTACCCTCTGCCGCACCTAACCCCTAAGCCACTACCCCGCCGCCGAAGCCCCTACCCCCTGCCGCCCTAAGCCACTACCCCGCCGCAGCCCCTACCCCCTGCCGCCCTAACCCACTACCCCGCCGCACCCACTACCCTCTGCCGCAAGCCCCTACCCCCTAAGCCGCACCTAACCCCCTACCCCCGAATACACACCTAAACCCATACACCCCCCTGCCCCCTAAGCCCCGCCGCACCTAAGCCCCTATCCCCTAAGCCCCCCGCTGCCTCCTAAGCTCCCGCCGCTAACATACCCTCTGCCGCAAGCCCCTACCCCCTGTCGCCCTAACCCACTACCCCGCCGCACCCACTACCCTCTGCGGCAAGCCCCTACCCCCTGTCGCCCTAAGCCACTACCCCGCCGCAGCCACTACCCTCTGCCGCACCTAACCCCTAAGCCACTACCCCGCCGCCGAAGCCCCTACCCTCTGCCGCCCTAAGCCACTACCCCGCCGCAGCCACTACCCTCTGCCGCAAGCCCCTACCCCCTGTCGCCCTAAGCCACTACCCTGCCGCAGCCACTACCCTCTGCCACACCTAACCCCTAAGCCACTACCCCGCCGCCGAAGCCCCTACCCCCTGCCGCCCTAAGCCACTACCCCGCCGCAGCCACTACCCTCTGCCGCAAGCCCCTACCCCCTGTCGCCCTAAGCCACTACCCCGCCGCAGCCACTAACCTCTGCCGCACCTAACCCCTAAGCCACTACCCCGCCGCCGAAGCCCCTACCCCCTGCCGCCCTAAGCCACTACCCCGCCGCAGCCACTACCCTCTGCCGCAAGCCCCTACCCCATGTCGCCCTAAGCCACTACCCCGCCGCAGCCACTACCCTCTGCCGCACCTAACCCCTAAGCCACTACCCCGCCGCCGAAGCCCCTACCCCCTGCCGCCCTAAGCCACTACCCCGCCGCAGCCACTACCCTCTGCCGCAAGCCCCTACCCCCTGTCGCCCTAAGCCACTACCCCGCCGCAGCCACTACCCTCTGCCGCACCTAACCCCTAAGCCACTACCCCGCCGCCGAAGCCCCTACCCCCTGCCGCCCTAAGCCACTACCCCGCCGCAGCCACTACCCTCTGCCGCAAGCCCCTACCCCCTGTCGCCCTAAGCCACTACCCCGCCGCAGCCACTACCCTCTGCCGCACCTAACCCCTAAGCCACTACCCCCGCCGCCGAAGCCCCTACCCCCTGCCGCCCTAAGCCACTACCCCGCCGCAGCCACTACCCTCTGCCGCAAGCCCCTACCCCCTGCCGCCCTAACCCACTACCCCGCCGCAGCCCCTACCCCCTGCCGCCCTAACCCCTAAGCCACTACCCCGCCGCCGAAGCCCCTACCCCCCTAACCCACTACCTCGCCGCAGCCACTACCCTCTGCCGCAAGCCCCTACCCCCTGCCGCCCTAACCCACTACCCCGCCGCACCCACTACCCTCTGCCGCACCTAATCCCCTACCCCCGAAGCCGCACCTAACCCACTACCCAGCCGGACCCACTACCCTCTGCCGCAAGCCGCTACCCCCTAAGCCGCACCTAACCCCCTACCCCCGAAGCCGCACCTAAACCCCTACCCCCCCCTGCCCCCTAACCCCAGCCGCACCTAAGCCCCTATCCCCTAAGCCCCGCCGCCTCCTAAGCTCCCGCCGCTAACACCTAAGGCCCTACACCCGAAGCCCCCGCCGTCCCCTAACCTAACGCCCCCGATCACTTACATGCCTTCTTAGTCATCTGATCGTCCGTCCGATCCACAATCCCTTCGTCCGGCCAGCCGTCCTCTTCCTCCGGCCCCGCCGCTCTTCTCTCTTCTTTCCGCCATCTCCAGCTCTTCGTCCGGCCCCCGGGGTCTTCCATCTCCGACGTCCTCTTCACTTCTCATTAAGATACAATGGACGCAAAATCCGCCATTCTATTTCTATGAGATGTGAGCTGCTCTTCTGATTGGTCGCTCTCTAATGCCCTCAGCCAATCAGAAGAGCACCTCAGATCCCATTGAAATACATTAGCGGTGTGTCGCCGATTTTATGGCCGGCCACCTGGTTCTATTTGTCGGCCCTAAAATCGCGGACACACTGCTAATGCATGTCTATGGGCACTCCGCCCGATTTCGGATTGGACGCAGACCAATCAGAATTCGAGCTCACTGCCCATAGACATGCATTAGCGGTGTCTCCCCGATTTTACGGCCGACAAATAGAACCAGCTCGGCGGCCATAAAATCGCCGACACACCGCTAATGTATTTCAATGCGAACAAATTAATTTAATAATAAAAAAATAATTAAAAAATAATTAAAAAATAATAAAAAAATAAATAAAACATACACGGACCTGAAAGAGAACTGGCTCTCAGCCTAAATAATACATTTAATAATAAAAAAAATAATTAAAAAATAATTAAAAAATAATTAAAAAATAAATTAAAAATAATAAATAATTCAATAAAAATAATAATAAAAAAAATAAATATATGCTAATTATATCAGCCCTTTTAGCGGACCTGAAAGAGAACTGGGTCTCAGCCTAAATAATAAATTTCATAATAAAAAAAATAATGAAAAAATAATTTAAAAATAATAAAAAAATAAATTAAAAATAATAAATAATTCAATAAAAATAATAATAAAAATATTACATATATGCTAATTATATCAGCCCTTTCAGCGGACCTGAAAGAGAACTGGGTCTCAGCCTAAATAATAAATTTAATAATAAAAAAATAATTAAAAAATAATTAAAAAATAATAAAAAAATAAATTAAAAATCATAAATAATTCAATAAAAATAATAATAAAAATATTACATATATGCTAATTATATCAGCCCTTTCAGCGGACCTGAAAGAGAACTGGGTCTCAGCCTAAATAATAAATTTAATAATAAAAAAAAAATTAAAAAATAATTAAAAAATAATAAAAAAATAAATAAAAAATAATAAATAATTAAATAAAAAATAATAATTAAAAAAAAAATGCTAATAATAATGATATTACTGCTAATAATAATCCTATTAATGCTAATAATTATGCTATTAATGCTAATAATAATGTTATTAATGCTATTATTAATGCTAATAATGCTATTATTAATGCTATTAATGCTAATAATAATGCTATTAATAATGTTATTAATGCTATTATTAATGCTAATAATGCTATTATTAATGCTATTTATGCTAATAATAATGCTATTAATGCTATTAATAATGCTATTAATGCTATTAATGCTATTTATCCTATTAATGCTATTATTAATGCTATTAATGCTAATAATAATGCTATTAATGCTATAATAAATGCTAATAATAATGCTATTAATAATGTTATTAATGCTATTATCAATGCTAATAATGCTATTATTAATGCTATTAATGCTAATAATAATGCTATTAATGCTATTAATAATGCTATTAATGCTATTAATGCTAATATTTATCCTATTAATGCTATTAATGCTATTAATAATGCTATTCATGCTAATAATATTGCTATTAATGCTCTTTATGCTAATACTAATGCTATTAATGCTATTTTTTATGCTATTAATTCTATTATTTATGCTATTAATGCTATTAATAATGCTATTAATAATGCTATTAATCCTATTAATGCTATTAATAATGCTATTCATGCTATTAATAATACTATTAATGCTATTAATGCTCATAATAATGCTATTAATGCTATTAATAATTTTATTAATGCTATTATTAATGCTAATAATGCTATTATTAATGCTATTAATGCTAATAATAATGCTATTAATGCTATTAATAATGTTATTAATGCTATTATTAATGCTAATAATGCTATTATTAATGCTATTTATGCTAATAATAATGCTATTAATGCTATTAATAATGCTATTAATGCATAATATTTATCCTATTAATGGTATTATTAATGCTATTAATGCTAATAATAATGCTATTAATGCTATTAATGCTAATAATAATGCTATTAATGCTATTAATAATTTTATTAATGCTATTATTAATGCTAATAATGCTATTATTAATGCTATTAATGCTAATAATAATGCTATTAATGCTATTAATAATGTTATTAATGCTATTATTAATGCTAATAATGCTATTATTAATGCTATTTATGCTAATAATAATGCTATTAATGCTATTAATAATGCTATTAATGCTAATATTTATCCTATTAATGGTATTATTAATGCTATTAATGCTAATAATAATGCTATTAATGCTATTAATGCTAATAATAATGCTATTAATGCTATTAATAATGTTATTAATGCTAATATTAATGCTAATAATGCTATTATTAATGCTATTTATGCTAATAATAATGCTATTAATGCTATTAATAATGCTATTAATGCTATTATTTATGCTATTAATGCTATTAATGCTAATATTTATCCTATTAATGGTATTATTAATGCTATTAATGCTAATAATAATGCTATTAATGCTATTAATGCTAATAATAATGCTATTAATGCTATTAATAATGTTATTAATGCTATTATTAATGCTAATATTGCTAATATTAATGCTATTAATGCTAATAATAATGCTATTAATACTATTAATAATGCTATTAATACTATTAATGCTAATATTTATCCTATTAATGCTATTAATGCTATTAATAATGCTATTAATGCTATTAATTATGCTATTAATGCTATCAATGCTAATATTTATCCTATTAATGGCATTATTAATGCTATTAATGCTAATAATAATGCTATTAATGCTATTAATGCTAATAATAATGCTATTAATGCTATTAATAATGTTATTAATGCTATTATTAATGTTATTAATGCTATTATTAATGCTATTAATGCTAATAATAATGCTATTAATGCTATTAATATTGCTATTAATGCTAATAATAATGCTATTAATGCTATTAATAATGTTATTAATGCTATTATTAATGCTAATAATGCTATTATTAATGCTATTAATGCTAATAATAATGCTATTAATGCTATTAATACTGTTATTAATGCTCATAATACTGCTAATAATGCTATTAATACTGCTATTACTGCTAATAATAATGCTATGGCTTATATTATTGCTATTGATGATGCGATTATTATTTAAAAATCTTTAAAAAAACAATAAACATATTTTAGATACCCGATGCATTTGCATCAGGCTAACAGCTATAACTACTATAATCAAATTAATGCACGTTCTAGAATCCCGATGCATTTGCATCGGGCTCACAGCTATTGTATATAATCACTGTACTGTATTTTTTCTCCACTGTGATTGCTTACATTATATTTTAAAGCGCTGTGGAATATGTTGGCGCTATATAAAGAATTATTATTATATATAATAATTAAAATTACACATATATAATTATATATTGTATATCTACTCTATAATTGCCGTAGGCAAAATCGTGTCGGACCCCGAAATCGCCGTGGCTTTGTCACTTTTGTGACGTCACCACGGCGAAGCATTGGCCGCGTAGCGGCCAATGCGAGTCGTTAGCTGCGCGAGCAATGGCCGCGAGGCCATTGCGAGTCGCTAGCTTTGTGCGAGCAATGGCCGCGAAGCGGCCATTGCGAGTCGCTGGCCGAAAATAGAACCAGAGGCTCGGCCACAAAGCTAGCGATTTACCGCTCAGGTAGCGAGTCGCTGCCTGAGCGGTAAATCGCTAACTTTGTGGCCGAGCCTCTGGTTCCATTTTCGGCCAGCGACTCGCAATGCCCGCTTCGCGGCCATTGCGAGCACTCAGCCCCAATAAGTATTCAACCCCCCCAAAAAGTATTGGACCCCCCAAAAAAAGTATTGGACCCCCCCAAAAAAGTATTGGACCCCCCAAAAAAAGTATTGGACCCCCCCAAAAAAGTATTGGACCCCCCAAAAAAAGTATTGGACCCCCCAAAAAGTATTGGACCCCCCCAAAAAAGTATTGGACCCCCCAAAAAGTATTGGACCCCCCAAAAAAGTATTGGACCCCCCCCAAAAAGTATTGCCCCCCCCAAAAAAAAGGATTCGACCCCCCCAAAAAGTATTGGACCCCCCCAAAAAGTATTGGACCCCCCAAAAAAAGTATTGGACCCCCCCAAAAAAGTATTGGACCCCCCAAAAAAAGTATTGGACCCTCCCCAAAAAGTATTGGACCCCCCCAAAAAAGTATTGGACTCCCCAAAAAAAGTATTGGACCCCCCAAAAAGTATTGGACCCCCCCAAAAAAGTATTGGACCCCCCAAAAAGTATTGGACCCCCCAAAAAAGTATTGGACCCCCCCAAAAAAAAAGGATTCGACCCCCCCAAAAAGTATTGGACCCCCCCAAAAAGTATTGGACCCCCCAAAAAAAGTATTGGACCCCCCAAAAAGTATTGGACCCCCCAAAAAAAGTATTGGACTCCCCCAAAAAGTAGCTATAACTACTATAATCAAATTAATGCACGTTCTAGAATCCCGATGCATTTGCATCGGGCTCACAGCTAGTTTCTACATATATAGCATATGTCACAAGAAGGTGCACAGGACAGCATGATGTAACAGGGGAAAGACTACAACCAAGGTTGGGTAATTATAGTATACTAGATGGTGGTCCGATTCTAACACATCGGGTATTCTAGAATATGTATGTAGTTGACATACTGTAACTGACAGAACTTGTTCAGTCAACGTGAGTGAACTACATATATATATATATATATAGCAGCGCTATGGTATATGGTGGTACATTACAGTACATGTATAGCAGCCCTATAGTATATGGCGGTACATTATAGCACATGTATAGCAGCACTATAGTATATGGCGGTATATTACAGTACATATACAGGTGCACTATGGTATATGGTGGTACTTTATAGCACCTATATAGCAGCACTATAGTATATGGCGATACATTACAGCACACGTATAGCATCACTATGGTTTATGGCGGTATATTACAGTACAGTCATGGCCAAAAGTTTTGAGAATGACACCAAAATGATATTTTCACATGATCTGCTGCCCTCTGGTTTTTATTTGTGTTTGTCTGATGTTTATATCACATACAGAAATATAATTGCAATCATATTATGACACCAAAAGGTTATATTGACAGTTAGAATGAGTTCATGCAGCAAGTGAATATTTGCAGTGTTGACCCTTCTTATTCAGGACCTCTGCAATTCTCCCTGGCTGCTCTCAATCAACTTCTGGACCAAATCCTGACTGATAGCCGTCCATTCTTGCATAATCAATGCTTGCATAATCATTTTGGCAGAATTTGTTATTTTTTGTTTGTCCACCCATCTCTTGATGATTGACCACAAGTTCTCAATGGGAATGAGATCTAGGGAGTTTCCAGGCCATGGACCCAAAATCTCTATGTTTTGTTCCCTGAGCCATTTAGTTATCACCTTTTCTTTATGGCAAGGTGCTCCATCATGCTGGAAAAGGCATTGTTGGGCGCCAAACTGCTCTTGGACGGTTGGGAGAAGTTGCTCTTGGAGACATTCTGGTACCATTCTTTATTCATGGCTGTGTTTTTAGGCAAGACTGTGAGTGAGCCGATTCCCTTGGCTGAGAAGCAACCCCACACATGAATGGTTTCAGGATGCTTTACAGTTGGCATGAGACAAGACTGGTGGTAGCGCTCACCTCTTCTTCTCTGAATAAGCTGTTTTCCAGATGTCCCAAACAATCGAAAAGGGGATTCATCAGAGAAAATGACTTTCCCCCAGTCCTCAGCAGTCCACTCCCTGTACCTTTCCCCCAGCCCTCAGCAGTCCACTCCCTGTACCTTTCCCCCAGTCCTCAGCAGTCCACTCCTTGTACCTTTATCCCAGTCCTTAGCAGTCCACTCCCTGTACCTTTTGCAGAATATCAGTCGGTCCCTGATGTTTTTTCTGGAGAGAAGTGGCTTCTTTGCTGCCCTCCTTGAAACCAGGCCTTGCTCAAAGAGTCTCCACCTCACAGTGCATGCAGAAGCACTCACACCAGCCTGCTGCCATTCCTGAGCAAGCTCGGCACTGGTGGTAGTCCGATCCCGCAGCTGAAACAGTTTTAAGATACGGTCCTGGCGCTTGCTCGTCTGTCTTAGGCGCCCTGGAGCCTTTTTGAAAACAATGGAAGCTCTCTCCTTGAAGTTCTTGATGATGCGATAGATTGATGACTGAGGTGCAATCTTTCTAGCTGCGATACTCTTCCCTGTTAGGCCATTTTTGTGCAGTGCAATGTTGGCTGTACGTGTTTCTTTAGAGATAACCATGGTTAACTGAAGAGAAACAATGATACCAAGCACCAGCCTCCTTTTAAAGTGTCCAGTGGTGTCATTCTTACTTAATCATGACTGATTGATCGCCAGCCCTGTCCTCATCAACACCCACACCTGTGTTAATGGAACAATCACTAAAACGATGTTAGCTGCTCCTTTTAAGGCAGGACTGCAATGATGTTGAAATGTGTTTTGGGGGTTAAAGTTCATTCTCTAGGCAAATATTGACTTAGCAAATAACACTGGGGAACACAATTTTTTAGGAGTTAGGTCTGACAACTGTTCTTGATTCATTTTTGGATGCTGAATCCAGAAATGATCTCAGTTTTTCTCTATCACGTCAAGTTTTTGAACTATAGGATTTTTGTCTTCTCAAAAATATGTAAACTACTGTACCTAAAAAGTGTTGTTTTTTTTTTAAATAGTACAAATTTTTATTGGGAGCTGCACACACCTCTCACCACACTGTCTCAGTTGTGACTACTCTTACAAGTTGCCACGTAGCCCTATATGAGTCGAATTGTAATCAGATAACAAGTCTTATTACAGATATCAGTTCAATTGTGCTTCTCTGGCAGGTAAGTTGTGGAGGAAAAGCTTGACGTGCTAGAAAAAAACTGACTACATTTTTGGAATCAGCATGCCAATTTTAGTATAAATCAGCTCAAAAACCTAACTCAACAGAATTTTTTTATCAAATTGTTCCCCAGTGAATTGCTGTTAAGCTGATCACTCTTTATGACATTCTGGAGTATATGCAAATTGCCGTTAGAAAAACTGAAGCAGTAGACTTTGTTAAAATTAATATTTGTATCATTCTCAAAACTTTTGGCCATGACTGTATACATACAGGTGCACTATGGTATATGGTGGTACATGTATAGCAGCGCTATAGTATATGGGGGTACATTACATTACATGTATAGCAGCACTATAGTATATGGCAGTACTTTATAGCACATGTATAGCAGCACTATAGTATATGGCGGTACATTACAGCACATGTATGGCAGCACTATGGTATATGGCGGTACATTACAGTACATGTATAGCAGCACTATAGTATATGGCGGTACATTGCAGTACATATATAGCAGCACTATAGTATATGGCGGTACATTACAGTACATGTATAGCAGCACTATAGTATATAGCGGTACATTACAGTACATGTATAGCAGCACTATAGTATATGGCGGTACATTGCAGTACATATATAGCAGCACTATAGTATATGGCGGCACATTACAGCACTATGGTATATGGCGATACTCCGCTCCTCGCATCCCCCCTGCTCCTCCTGGCCACCCCGCTCCTCCACAGTAAAAGTAAAAATAAAAAAATCCTCAGTGAGGATACTCACCCGTCCGCTGGCTCGCTCCACCTCTGTCTTCTAGGTCCTACAGGAAACTGGGAAACCGTTCAGCTGGGGGCAGGATGGAGCAGGGGGGCAGTATTGAGCAGAGGGGCAGGATGGTGACGGGGGGGCAGGATGGTGACGGGGGGCAGGATGGTGATGGGGGCAGGATGGTGACGGGGGGGCAGGATGGAGGCGGGGGGCAGGATGGGGGCGGGGGCAGGATGGAGGCGGGGGGCAGAATGGAGCGAGCGGGGCAGCATGGATCCAGGAGGGGCAGCATGGAGCCAGGGGGGGCAGGATGGAGGTGGAGGGCAGGATGGAGTCGGGGGGGGGGGACAGGATGGAGCAGGGGGAGCAGGATTAAGGTGAGGGGACAGGATGGAGGCGGGGGGGCAGGATGGAGCCGGCAGGGCATGGAGCCAGAGTGGCAGGATGGAGGCGGGGGGCAGGATAGAGCCAACAGGGCATGGAGCCAGGGCGGCAGGATGGAGGCAGCAGGGCATGAAGCCAGGGGGGCAGGATGGAGCCAGGGGACCAGATGGAGCGAGCGGGGCAGGATGGAGCGATCGGGGCAAGATGGAGTTAGCAGGGCAGGATGGTGGCACAGGGGGCAGGATGGAGTGAGCAGGTCAGGATGGAGCGAACGGGGCAGGATGGAGCGAGCGGGGTAGGATGGAGCAAGCAGGGCAGGATGGAGCAAGCGGGGCAGGATGGAGGTGGGGGGGCAGGATATCAGTGGGGGGCAGGATGGAGTCGGGGGGGCAGGATGGATGCGGGGGGCAGGATGGAGTCGGGGGGGCAGGATGGAGTGGGGGGGCAGGATGAATGCGGGGGTGGCAGCATGGTGCAAGGGGGGCAGTATGGTGCAGGGGGGGAGGATGGAGTTTGGGGGGGCAGGATGAATGCAGGGGGGCAGGATGGAGCGAGTGGGGCAGGATGGAGCGAGCAGGGCAGGATGGAGCGAGCGGGGCAGGATGGAGTTGGGGCGGCAGGATGGAGCTGGGGGGGCAGGCCGGAGTGAGCGGGGCAGGATGGAGCGAGTGGGGCATGATGGAGCCAGGGTGGGGCAGGATGGAGAGAGCGGGGCAGGATGGAGCGAGCGGGGCAGGATGGAGCGAGCGGGGCAGGATGGAGCGAGCGGGGCAGGATGGAGCGAGCGGGGCAGGACGGAGCTAGCGGGGCAGGATAAAGCGAGTGGGGCAGGATTGAGCGAGCGGGGCAGGATGAGTTGGGGGGGGCAGGATGGAGTGAGCAGGGCAGGATGGACCGAGCAGGGCAGGATGGAGTTGGGTGGGGGGCAGAATAGAGCTGGGGGGGCAGGATGGAGCGAGCGGGGCTGGATGGAGCGAGTGGGGCAGGATTGAGCGAGCGGGGCAGGATGGAGCGAGCGGGGCAGGATGGACCCAGGGGGGGCAGGATGGAGATGGGGGCAGGATGGAGCTAGCTAGCGGGGCAGGATGGAGCGAGCGGGGCAGGATGGACCCAGGGGGGGACAGGATGGAGTCAGCGGGGCAGGATGGATCCGGGCGAGGGCAGGAATGAGCCGGGGGGGGCAGGATGGAGCCGGGGGGCAGGGTGGAGCGAGCAGGGCAGGATGGATGCAGGGGGGCAGGATGGATGCGGAGGGGCAGGATGGAGTCGAGGAGGCAGAATGAAGACGGGGGGGCAGGATGGAGCTGGGTGGGCAGGATGGATGCGGAGGAGGGCAGGATGAAGCCAGGTGGGCAGGATGGATGCGGGGAGAGGGCAGGATGGAGCAAGCAATGCAGGATAGAGTGAGTGGGGAAGGATGGAGCGAGCGGGGCAGGATGGACCCAGGGGGGGCAGGATGGAGACGGGGGGGGCAGGATGGAGCGAGCGGGTCAGGATGGAGCAAACGGGGTGGGATGGAGCGAGCGGGGCAGGATGGAGCAAGCGGAGCAGGATGGAGCGAGTTGGGCAGGATGGAGCGAGCGGGGCAGGATGGACCCAGGGGGGGCAGGATGGATCCAGGGGGGGCAGGATGGAGCGAGCAGGGCAGGAGGAGTGGGGGGCAGGATGGAGCCGGGGGGCAGGATGGAGCGAGTGGACCAGGGCAGGATGGAGCGAGCAGGGCAGTATGGAGCTGGGGGGGGCAGGATGGAGGTGGAGGGCAGGATGGAGGCAGGGGGGCAGGATGGAGCGAGCGGGGCAGGATGGAGCTGGGGGGGCATGATGGATGCGGGGGGGCAGGATGGATGCGGGGGGGGCAGGATGGAGGTGGAGGGCAGGATGGAGGCAGGGGGGCAGGATGGAGCGAGCAGGGCAGGATGGAGCTGGAGGGGCAGGATGGATGCGGGGGGGCAGGATGGATGCAGGATGGATCAAGGGTCAGGATGGTTGCAGCTGGGGAGGATCGATGCGGAGGGGCAGGATGGAGCCCAGGTGGCAGGATGGGTGCGGGGGGGCAGAACGGATGTGGGGGGGGCGGGAAGATGGATGTGGGGAGGCAGGATGGAGAGAGCGGAGCAGGATGGAGCAAGTGGGGCAGGATGGAGCGAGCGGGGCAGGATGGACCCAGGGGGGGCAGGATGGAGCCAGTGGGGCAGGATGGATCCGGGGGGGGGGCAGGAATGAGCCGGGGGGGCAGGATGGAGCCGGGAGGCAGGATGAAGTCGGGGGGGCAGGATGGAGCTGGGTGGGCAGGATGGATGCGGGGGAGCACGATGGATGCGGGGGAGGGCAGGATGGATGCAGGGGCAGCATGAAGCCAGGTGAGCAGGATGGATGCTGGGGGGGCAGGATGGAGCTGGGGAGGCAGGATGGAGTTGGGGAGGGCAGGATGGATGCGGGGGGCAGGATAAAGCCAGGTGGGCAGGATGGATGCTGGGGGGGCAGGATGGAGCTGGGGAGGCAGGATGGAGTTGGGGAGGGCAGGATGGATGCGGGGGTAAAGATGGAGCAGGGGGGGTACAATGGATGCGGGGGGAGGGCAGGATGGAGCAAGCAATGCAGGATGGAGCGAGTTGGGAAGGATGGAGCAAGCGGGGCAGGATGGACCCAGGGGGGGCAGGATGGAGCCGACGGGCAGGATGGAGCGACCGGGGCAGGATGGATGCAGGGGGGCAGGATGGATGCGGAGGGGCAGGATGGAGTCGGGGGGCAGGATGGAGCGAGCGGTGCAGGATGGAGCTGGGTGGGCAGGATGGATGCGGGGGGGCAGGATGGATGCGGGGGGCAGGATGGAGCTGGGGGGGCAGGATTGAGTTAGGAGGGTAGGATGGATGCGGGGGCAGGATGGATGCGGGGGGGCAGGATGGAGCCGGGGGGGCAGGATGATGCCGGGGGGGGGAGGATGGAGTTGGGGGGTGCAGGATTAATGCGGGGGGCAGGATGAATGCGGGGGGCAGGATGGATGCAGGGGGCAGGATGGAATCGGGGGGGCAGGATAGAGCCAGGGGGGCAGGATGGATGTGTGGGGGCAGGATGGAGGTGGGGGTCATGATGGATGCGGGGGGCAGGATGAATGTGGGGGGGGCAGGATGGAGCCAGGGGGGGCAGGATGGAGCAGGGGGGCAGGATGGAGCAGGGGGGCAGGATGAATGTGGGGGGCAGCATGGAGCGAGGGGGGGCAAGATGGATGCGAGGGGGTCAGGATGGAGCCGGGGGGGCAGGATAGAGGTGGGGGGGCAGGATGCAGGCGGGGGGGGCAGGATCCCCCTCTGTTCTCACCTGGCGTCTTCTGCAGCTACTGTGTACAGAGGTCATGTGACAGGGCGGGCTGTGTGATGTCACATCAGTCAACCGTGTCACATGACCTCTGTAAAGAGGGAGAACGGAGAAGACGGGTGACAGGTGAGAATAGCGGGAGGCGAGGGGTGAAGCGAGGGGGAAGCAAGGGGGAGGCGAGGGGGAGGCAAGGGAGAGGCGAGGAGGGGGCGGCAGGTACCGGTGCCGGGGGTCGCCGTGGCCGTACATGTGGCCTGGCAACAGCGATGTTATGCGTCGCTGTCGCCAGGTTACAGCTACTATATAAACGTCTAATTTGAATGCGCGCGGATTCTTGCATACGCGCCGCTCATTGGTTCCCGCGCTGCGGCAGCCAATGAGGGCTGGCGCAATTTCCGTGACAGGCAGAGAACATTAGACGATTATATAGTAGATATGACACAGTGGCAAACTATAATTTATCCTCATTTTTGATAATATCCATGCTTTATATCTCCAACACAGACACACTGGTATACAAGTAGTTTTGGATATCAGTAATAGGGCTTGGATTACCCTATTGTAAGCAATTATACCACATGAGCCTTCTACTGTCACATCTCCATTGGACTCGGTGGCTGGTGTTCCTACCTCGGCTGCTGGGAGGCGCCGGATTCCTTCAGCTGAGGGCCTTGTCCTCATATGGACCTGCTCCTTCAATGTCTGCCCCTGTCGCTGAACGCCGCAGTGTTTCTCCTTTGAGCGATGTTGGTTGCAGAGGAGCGGGCCCTGCAGAGGTGTCTGATAGGTGCAGCTTTCGTTCTTCTGTCAGAAGTTGTCACATCGCCATTGGACTCGGTGGCTGGTTTTCCTGCCTCGGCCACTGGGAGGAGCCAGATTCCTTCGGCGGATGGCGCCGGTGATAGGAGGGCCTTGTCCTCATATGGACCTACTCCTGCGACGTCTGCCTCTGTCGCTGAGCGCCAACGTGTTTCTCCTTTGGGTGGTGTTGGTCGCAGAGGAGCGGGCCCTGCAGAGGTGTCTGTCAGGCGCAGCCTTCGTTCTTCTGTCAGAAGTGGGGTGGGTGGAGCCAGTCGTGCATCACCATCTGGCCTGGTTCTAGGGGCGGTCCGGATGAGATCATCAGGCTGTGAGCTCCAGCCTATGGGAGGTAACCGTGCCCTTCAAATACATTGGAGCCTGTCTTGCAGGCCGCCAGATATAGTTTTGGTTTCCCAGTGATATAGTGTGTGTGTGTGTGTGTGTGTAGTTTTGTCTCTGACCTTGGCCTGGATTTCTGACTTTGCTTCTTCCTGTTGATTTTGTACCTCAGCTGCCCTCTCGGTTTTGCCCTTGACCCTTGCCTGGATTTTCGACTCTGCTACAGCCTGATGATTTTGTACCTTCGCTGCCCTCTCGATTTTGACTCGGACTTCTGACTTCGGTTTTCGGGTCTTGATTTTTTCCCTTGGCGACCTTCCTGCTCTGTTGCTTATAATAGGCAGCTACCCCCTGGGCTCCGCTGTAATTCCAGATCCCTGTATAGGGGTTAAGGGTCTCAGGGTTTCTCGGGGTGCTGCCTTCCTAGCAGCTCAGCCTCACAGCGTATGGTCGTCACAGAAGTGGGGTGGTTGGTGCCAGTCGTACATCACCATCTGGCCAGGTTCTAGGGGCGGTCTGGATGAGATCATCAGGCTGTGAGCTCCAGTCTATGGGAGGTAACCGCGCCCTTCAAATACATTGGACGCCAGATAGTCTTGGTTCCCCAGTGATATAGTGTGTGTTTAGTTTTGACTCTGACCTTTGCATGGATTTTCGACTCTGCTACATCCTGACGATTTTGTGCCTTCACTGCCCTCTCAGTTTTGACTCGGACTCCTGACTACGTTTTTCGGGTCCTGATTTTTTCCTTCCTGGCGACCTTCCTGCTCTGCTGCTCATAATAGAGCAAATAATCAAGGTATCCAGATGATTGAGCGCTCCCAAGGAGATTGACCTTATTAAAAGGACTCTGACTCCTTTTTCTTTCTTGGAGATTTATTTGAAACTAGATGGTGGCCCGATTCTAATGCATCGGGTATTATAGAATATAGAAATAGACATTGCATGGGGAAGGCGGTGAGGGCTGAATTGGGAGGAATTTTGAAAGGAGGGGAGCGGCGGGGGAAAGGACGAGCGAGGAGGAGAGGTGGAGGGAGGGTGAGGAAGGATGAGCAGCAGGGAGGAGGAGGACGAGGGAGGAGGAGAAGAGGTAGCAGTGGGGTGTAGGAGGATGTAGCAGCACAGGCAGGGGAGGAGGAAGGAGCAGCAGGGGGGAGGATGGAGGCACGAAGAGCGTCAGGGGAGGGGAGGAGAGAACGGCGAGGAAGCAGCACAGGCAGGGGGAGGAGGAGGAATGAGGGGCAGAGGGGAGGAGGAGGAAAAGCAGTGTGCGGGGTGAGGGTAGGATGGAGCGGCACAGGCAGGGGGAGGACGGGAAACAGACAGAGCAGTCAGGGGAGAGGAGAGAGGAAGAGAACAAAGCGGGGAGTGGGGGAGGATGGAGCAAGCACAGGCAGGGGAGGAGGATGGAGCACAGAGGGGGATGGGGAGGAGGATGGAGGACAAAGTGGGGGGGTGGAGGAGGCAGAGCAGCACAGCAAGGGGAGAGGACGTGATGGAGAGTGGCGGTGGGGCGGAGGATAAGGAAGGAGGAGGAAGCAGTGGGGTGGGGGGAGGATGGAGCGGCACAGGAAGTGGGAGGACAGAGCAGCAGGGGGAGGACGGAGCACAGATCGTCGGGGGGAGGAGGACAGAGGACAAAGCAGTGGGGTGGGGGAGGATGGAGCAGCACAGGCAGGGGGAGGATGGAATGGCGGAAAGGAGGAGGACAAAGGAAGGAGGAGGAAGCAGTGGAGGAGGATGGAGCAGCACAAGCAGGGGGAGAGGGAGCACAGAGCCGTGGGGGAGAGGAGGATGGAGGACGAAGTGGTGGGGTGGGGGAAGCCGAAACAGCACAGGCAGGGGGAGGATGGAGCGGCAGGGGGAGGACGGAGCACAAAGTGGCGGGGTGGGGGAGGCCGGAGCAGCAGAGGCAGCGGGAGGAGGGAGGATGGAGTGTCGGAGGGGAGGCGGACAAAGGAAGGAAGAGGAAGCGGTGGGGGAGGACGGAGAGGCAGGGGGAGGATGGAGCACAGAGCGGCGGGGGGGAGTAGGACGGAGGACAAAGCGGTGGGGTGGGGGAGGACAGAGCAGCACAGGCAGGGGGAGGATGGAGGATGGAGTGGCGGAGGGGAGGAGGACAAAGGAAGGAGGAGGAAGCGGTGGAGGAGGATGGAACGGCACAACCAGGGGGAGGACGGAGCACAGAGAGATGGGTGGAGGAGGATGGAGGATGGTGCACTGTACGGCAGCTCAGTGGTTAGCAGAGTATACAGGGGCTCAGTGGTTAGCAGAGTATACGGTGGCTCAGTGGTTAGCACTGCACGGTGGCTCAGTGGTTAGCACTGCACGGTGGCTCAGTGGTTAGCACTGCGCGGTGGCTCAGTGGTTAGCACTGCGCGGTGGCTCAGTGGATAGCACTGCACGGTGGCTCAGTGCTTAGCACTGCGCAATGGCTCAGCGGTTAGCACTGCGCGGTGGCTCAGTGGTTAGCACTGCGCGGTGGTTCAGCGGTTAGCACTGTGTGGTGGCTAAGTGGTTAGCACTACGTGGTGGCTCAGTGGTTAGCACTGCGCGGTGGCTCAGTGGTTAGCACTGCGCAGTGGCTCAGTGGTTAGCACTGCGCGGTGGCTCAGTGCTTAGCACTGCGCAATGGCTCAGCGGTTAGCACTGCACGGTGGCTCAGTGGTTAGCACTATGCGGTGGCTCAGTGGTTGGCACTGCGCGGTGGCTCAGTGGTTAGCAGTTAGTGCGGTGGGCAGAGTGGTCAGCAGTGGGCAGAGTGGTCAGCGCAGTGTGATGGGCAGAGTGGTCAGCAGTAGGCAGAGTGGTCAGCGCAGTGCGGTGGGCAGAGTAGTCAGCGGTGGGAAGAGTGGTCAGCACAATGCGTTGGGCAGAGTGGTCAGCGGTGGGAAGAGTGGTCAGCACAATGCGTTGGGCAGAGTGGTCAGTGGTGGGCAGAGTGGTCAGCGCAGTGCGGTGGGCAGAGTGGTCAGCATAGAGCAGTTGGCAGAGTGGTCAGCGGTGGGCAGAGAGGTCAGCGCAGTGCAGTGGGCAGAGTGGTCAGCGCAGTGTGGGGGGCAGAGTGGTCAGCGCAGTGTGGTGGGCACAGTGGTCAGTGCAGTGCAGTGGGCAGAGTGGTCAGCGGTGAGCAGAATGGTCAGTGCAGTGCGGTGAGCAGAATTGTCAGCGCAGTGCGGTGGGCAGCGTGGTCAGCACAGTGCGGTGGGCAGAGTGGTCAGCGCAGAGCGGTGGGCAGAGTGGTCAGCGCAGTGCGGTGAGCAGAGTGGTCAGCGCAGTGTGGTGGGCAGAGTGGTCAGCGCAGTGCGGTGGGCAGAGTGGTCAGCGCAGTGCAGTGGGCAGAGTGGTCAGCGGTGGGCAGAGTGGTCAGCGGTGGGCAGAGTGGTCAGCGCAGTGCAGTGGCCAGAGTGGTCAGTGGTGGGCAGAGTGGTCAGCGCAGTGCGGTGGGCAGAGTCATCAGCGCAGTGCGATGGGCAGAGTGGTTAGCGCAATGCGGTGGGCAGAGTGGTCAGCGCAGTGCAGTGGGCAGAGTGGTCAGCGCAGTGCGGTGGGCAGAGTGGTCAGCGCAGTGTGGTGGGAAGAGTGGTCAGCGCAATGCGGTGGGCAGAGTGGTCAGCGCAGTGCAGTGGGCAGAGTGGTCAGCGGTGGGCAGAGTGGTCAGCGCAGTGTGGTGGCCAGAGTGGTCAGCACAGTGTGGTGTGCACAGTGGTCAGCGGTGGGCAGAGTGGTCAGCGCTGTGCAGTGGGCAGAGTGGTCAGCGCAGTGCAGTGGACAGAGTGGTCAGTGCAGTGCAGTGGGCAGAGTGGTCAGCGCAGTGCAGTGGGCAGAGTGGGCAGCACAGATACTCTTGGTTCCCCATTGATATAGTGTGTGTTTAGTTTTGACTCTGACCTTTGCATGGATTTTCGACTCTGCTACATCCTGACAATTTTGTGCCTTCACTGCCCTCTCAGTTTTGACTCGGACTCCTGACTACGTTTTTCGGGTCCTGATTTTTCCCTTCCTGGCGACCTTCCTGCTCTGCTGCTCATAATAGAGCAAATAATCAAGGTATCCAGATGATTAAGCGCTCCCAAGGAGATTTACCTTATGATAAGGACTCTGACTCCTTTTTCTTTCTTGGAGATTTATTTGAAACTAGATGGTGGCCCGATTCTAATGCATCGGGTATTCTAGAATATAGAAATAGAGATTGCATGGGGAAGGCGGTGAGGGCTGAATTGGGAGGAATTTTGAAGAGGGAGCGGCGGGGAAAGGACGGCGTGGCAGGGGGGAGGAGGGAGGACAGAGCAGCAGGGAGGAGGAGGATGGAGGACAGAGGAGGTAGCGGCGGGGTGTGGCAGGATGTAGCAGCACAGGCAGGGGGAGGAAGGAGCAGCAGGGGGAGGATGGAGCACAGAGCGGCAGGGGGGAGGAGGATGGAGGACGAAGCGGCGGGGTGGGGGAGGACGGAGCAGCACAGACAAGGGGAGGACGTATGATGGAGTGGCAGAGGGGAGGAGGACAAAGGAAGGAGGAGGAAGCACTGGGGTGGGGGAGGATGGAGCAGCACAGGCAGGGGGAGGATGGAGCACAGAGCGGCAGTGGGGAGGAGGATGGAGGACAAAGCGGCGGGGTGGAGGAGGCCAGAGCAGCACAGACAAGGGGAGGACGTATGATGGAGTGGCGGGGGGCAGGAGGATAAAGGAAGGAGGAGAAAGCAGTGGGGTGGGGGGAGGATGGAGCGGCACAGGAAGTGGGAAGACAGAGCAGCAGGGGGAGGACGGAGCACAGATCATCGGGGGGAGGAGGACAGAGGACAAAACAGTGGGGTGGGGGAGGATGGAGCAGCACAGGCAGGGGGAGGATGGAATGGCGGAAAGGAGGAGGACAAAGGAAGGAGGAGGAAGCAGTGGAGGAGGATGGAGCAGCACAAGCAGGGGGAGAGGGAGCACAGAGCCGTGGGGGAGAGGAGGATGGAGGACGAAGTGGTGGGGTGGGGGAAGCCGAAACAGCACAGGCAGGGGGAGGATGGAGCGGCAGGGGGAGGACGGAGCACAAAGTGGCGGGGTGGGGGAAGCCGGAGCAGCAGAGGCAGCGGGAGGACGGAGGATGGAGTGTCGGAGGGGAGGCGGACAAAGGAAGGAAGAGGAAGCGGTGGGGGAGGACAGAGAGGCAGGGGGAGGATGGAGCACAGAGCGCGGGGGGGGGAGTAGGACGGAGGACAAAGCGGTGAGGTGGGAGAGGACAGAGCAGCACAGGCAGGGGGAGGATGGAGGATGGAGTGGCGGAGGGGAGGAGGACAAAGGAAGGAGGAGGAAGCGGTGGAGGAGGATGGAACAGCACAACCAGGGGGAGGACGGAGCACAGAGAGGTGGGAGGAGGAGGATGGAGGATGGTGCACTGTACGGCAGCTCAGTGGTTAGCAGAGTATACAGGGGCTCAGTGGTTAGCAGAGTATACGGTGGCTCAGTGGTTAGCACTGCACGGTGGCTCAGTGGTTAGCACTGCGCGGTGGCTCAGTGGTTAGCACTGCACGGTGGCTCAGTGCTTAGCACTGCGCAATGGCTCAGCGGTCAGCACTGCGCGGTGGCTCAGTGGTTAGCACTGCGCGGTGGTTCAGCGGTTAGCACTACGTGGTGGCTCAGTGGTTAGCACTGCGCGGTGGCTCAGTGGTTAGCACTGCGCGGTGGCTCAGTGGTTAGCACTGCGCGGTGGCTCAGTGCTTAGCACTGCGCGGTGGCTCAGCGGTTAGCACTGCACGGTGGCTCAGTGGTTAGCACTATGCGGTGGCTCAGTGGTTAGCACTGCGCGGTGGCTCAGTGGTTAGCAGTTAGTGCGGTGGGCAGAGTGGTCAGCAGTGGGCAGAGTGGTCAGCGCAGTGCGATGGGCAGATTGGTCAGCGGTAGGCAGAGTGGTCAGCGCATTGCGGTGGGCAGAGTGTTCAGCGGTGGGAAGAGTGGTCAGCACAATGCGTTGGGCAGAGTGGTCAGCGGTGGGAAGAGTGGTCAGCACAATGCGTTGGGCAGAGTGGTCAGTGGTGGGCAGAGTGGTCAGCGCAGTGCGTTGGGGAGAGTGGTCAGCGCAGAGCAGTGGACAGAGTGGTCAGCGGTGGGCAGAGAGGTCAGCGCAGTGCGGTGGGCAGAGTGGTCAGAGCAGTGCGGTGGGCACAGTGGTCAGTGCAGTGGGCAGAGTGGTCAGCGGTGGGCAGAGTGGTCAGCGCAGTGCAGTGGACAGAGTGGTCAGTGGAGTGCGGTGAGCAGAATGGTCAGTGCAGTGCGGTGAGCAGAATTGTCAGCGCAGTGCGGTGGGCAGCGTGGGCAGCACAGTGCGGTGATCCGAGTGGTCAGCGCAGAGCGGTGAGCAGAGTGGTCAGCGCAGTGCGGTGAGCAGAGTGGTCAGCGCAGGGCGGTGGGCAGAGTGGTCAGCGCAGTGCCGTGGGCAGAGTGGTCAGCGCAGTGCCGTGGGCAGAGTGGTCAGCGCAGTGCGGTGGGCAGAGTGGTCAGCGCACTGCGGTGGGCAGAGTGGTCAGCGCAGTGCAGTGGGCAGAGTGGTCAGCGGTGGGCAGAGTGGTCAGCGCAGTGCGGTGGGCAGAGTGGTCAGCGGTGGGCAGAGTGGTCAGCGCAGTACAGTGGGCAGAGTGGTCAGTGGTGGGCAGAGTGGTCAGCGCAGTGCGGTGGGCAGAGTCGTCAGCGCAGTGCGGTGGGCAGAGTCGTCAGCGCAGTGCGGTGGGCAGAGTCGTCAGCGCAGTGCGGTGGGCAGAGTGGTCAGCAAAATGCGGTGGGCAGAGTTGTCAGCGCAGTGCAGTGGGCAGAGTGGTCAGCGCAGTGCGGTGGGGAGAGTGGTCAGCGCAGTGTGGTGGGCAGAGTGGTCAGCGCAATGCAGTGGGAGAGTGGTCAGCACAGTGCAGTGGGCAGAGTGGTCAGCGGTGGGCAGAGTGGTCAGCGCAGTGTGGTGGCCAGAGTGGTCAGCACAGTGTGGTGGGCACAGTGGTCAGCAGTAGGCAGAGTCGTCAGCGCTGTGCAGTGGACAGAGTGGTCAGCGCAGTGCAGTGGACAGAGTGGTCAGTGCAGTGCAGTGGGCAGAGTGGTCAGCGCAGTGCAGTGGGCAGAGTGGGCAGCGCAGTGGGCAGAGTGGGCAGCACAGTGCAGTGGGCAGAGTGGGCAGCTGTGGGCAGAGTGATCAGCAGTGGGCAGAGTGGTCAGCGGTTTGCAGAGTGGTCAGCGCAGTGCGGTGGGCAGAGTCGTCAGCGCAGTGCGGTGGGCAGAGGTCGTCAGCGCATGTGCGGTGGGCAGAGTGGTCAGAAAAATGCGGTGGGCAGAGTGGTCAGCGCAGTGCAGTGGGCAGAGTGGTCAGCGCAGTGTGGTGGGCAGAGTGGTCAGCGCAATGCGGTGGGAGAGTGGTCAGCGCAGTGCAGTGGGCAGAGTGGTCAGCGGTGGGCAGAGTGGTCAGCGCAGTGTGGTGGCCAGAGTGGTCAGCACAGTGTGGTGGGCACAGTGGTCAGTAGTGGGCAGAGTCGTCAGCGCTGTGCAGTGGACAGAGTGGTCAGCGCAGTGCAGTGGACAGAGTGGTCAGTTGCAGTGCAGTGGGCAGAGTGGTCAGCGCAGTGCAGTGGGCAGAGTGGGCAGCACAGTGCAGTGGGCAGAGTGGGCAGCACAGTGCAGTGGGCAGAGTGGTCAGCTGTGGGCAGAGTGATCAGCAGTGGGCAGAGTGGTCAGCGGTTTGCAGAGTGGTCAGCGCAGTGCGGTGGGCAGAGTGGTCAGCGCAGTGTGGTGGGCAGAGTGGTCAGCGGTGGGCAGAGTGGTCAGCGCAGTGCGGTGGGCAGAGTGGGCAGAGTGGTCAGCGCATTGCAGTGGACAGAGTGGTCAGCGGTGGGCAGAATGGTCAGCGCAGTGCAGTGGACAGAGTGGTCAGCGATGGGCAGAGCGGTCAGCGCAGTGCAGTGGGCAGAGTGGTCAGCGCAGTGCGGTGGGCAGAGTGGGCAGCGCAGTACGGTGGGCATAGTGGTCAGCGATGGGCAGAGTGGTCAGCGCAGTGCAGTGGGCAGAGTGTTCAGCGGTGGGCAGAGAGGTCAGCGCAGTGCAGTGGGCATAGTGGTCAGAGGTGGGCAGAGTGGTCAGCGCACTGCAGTGGGTGGAGTGGTCAGCGGTGGAAGAGAGTGGTCAGCGCAGTGCGGTGGGCAGAGTGGTCAGTGCAGTGCCGTGGGCAGAGTGGTCAGCGGTGGGCAGAGTGGTCAGTGCAGTGCGGTGGGCAGAGTAGTCAGCGCAGTGCGATGGGCAGAGTGGTCAGTGCAGTGCGGTGGGCAGAGTGGTCAGCGCAGTGCGGTGGACAGAGTGGTCAGTGTGGGCAGAGTGGTCAGCGCAGAGCAGTGGGTAGAGTGGTCAGCGGTGGGCAGAGTGGTCAGCGCAGTGCAGTGGGCAGAGTGGTCAGCGGTGGGCAGAGTGGTCAGCGATGGGCAGAGTGGTTAGCGCAGTGCAGTGGGCAGAGTGGTTAGCGATGGGCAGAGTTGTCAGCGCAGTGCAGTGGGCAGAGTGGTCAGCGGTGGGAAGAGTGGTCAGCGCAAAGCGGTGGGCAGAGTGGTCAGCGCAGTGCGGTGGGCAGTGTCGTCAGCGCAGTGCGGTGGGCAGAGTGGTCAGCGCAGTGCGGTGGGCAGAGTGGTCAGCGCAGTGTGGTGGCCAGAGTGGTCAGCACAGTGTGGTGGGCACAGTGGTCAGCGGTGGGCAGAGTGGTCAGCGCAGTGCTGTGGGCAGAGTGGTCAGCGCAGTGAGGTGGGCAGGGTGGTCAGTGCAGTGCGGTGGACAGAGTTGTCAGTGTGGGCAGAGTGGTCAGCGCAGTGCGGTGTACAGAGTGGTCAGTGTGGGCAGAGTGGTCAGCGCAGTGCAGTCGGTAGAGTGGTCAGCGGTGGGCAGAGTGGTCAGCGCAGTGCAGTGGACAGAGTGGTCAGCGATGGGCAGAGCGGTCAGCGCAGTGCAGTGGGCAGAGTGGTCAGCACAGTGCGGTGGGCAGAGTGGGCAGCGCAGTACGGTGGGCAGAGTGGTCAGCGGTGGGCAGAGTGGTCAGTGATGGGCAGAGTGTTAGCGCAGTGCAGTGGGCATAGTGGTAGGATGGCAGTGGTCAGCGCAGTGCAGTGGGCAGAGTGTTCAGCGGTGGGCAGAGAGGTCAGCGCAGTGCAGTGGGCATAGTGGTCAGAGGTGGGCAGAGTGGTCAGCGCACTGCAGTGGGTGGAGTGGTCAGCGGTGGAGAGAGTGGTCAGCGCAGTGCGGTGGGCAGAGTGGTCAGTGCAGTGCCGTGGGCAGAGTGGTCAGCGGTGGGCAGAGTGGTCAGTGCAGTGCGGTGGGCAGAGTAGTCAGCGCAGTGCGGTGGGGCAGAGTGGTCAGTGCAGTGCGGTGGGCAGAGTGGTCAGCGCAGTGCGGTGGACAGAGTGGTCAGTGTGGGGAGAGTGGTCAGCGCAGAGCAGTGGGTAGAGTGTGGTCAGCGGTGGGCAGAGTGGTCAGCGCAGTGCAGTGGGCAGAGTGGTCAGCGGTGGGCAGAGTGGTCAGCGATGGGCAGAGTGGTTAGCGCAGTGCAGTGGGCAGAGTGGTTAGCGATGGGCAGAGTTGTCAGCGCAGTGCAGTGGGCAGAGTGGTCAGCGGTGGGCAGAGTGGTCAGCGCAAAGCGGTGGGCAGAGTGGTCAGCGCAGTGCGGGTGGGCAGTGCGGTCAGCGCAGTGCGGTGGGCAGAGTGGTCAGAGCAGTGCGGTGGGCAGAGTGGTCAGCGCAGTGTGGTGGCCAGAGTGGTCAGCACAGTGTGGTGGGCACAGTGGTCAGCGGTGGGCAGAGTGGTCAGCGCAGTGCTGTGGGCAGAGTGGTCAGCGCAGTGAGGTGGGCAGGGTGGTCAGTGCAGTGCGGTGGACAGAGTTGTCAGTGTGGGCAGAGTGGTCAGCAGCGGTCAGCGCAGTGCAGTGGGCAGAGTGGTCAGCGCAGTGCGGTGGCAGAGTGGTCAGCGCAGTACGGTGGGCAGAGTGGTCAGCGTTGGGCAGAGTGGTCAGTGATGGGCAGTGTGGTTAGCAGTGCAGTGGGCAGAGTGATCAGCGATGGGCAGAGTGGTTAGCGCAGTGCAGTGGGCAGAGTGGTCAGCGATGGGCAGAGTGGTCAGCGCAGTGCAGTGGCAGAGTGGTCAGCAGTGGGCAGAGCGGTCAGCGCAGTGCGGTGGGCAGAGTCGTCAGTTCAGTGCGGTAGGCAAAATGTCAGCGCAGTGCGGTAGGCAGAGTGTCAGGCAATGCGGTGGGCAGAGTGGTCAGCAGTGCAGTGGGCAGAGTGGTCAGCGCAGTGCGGTGGGCAGAGTGGTCAGCGCATGCGGTGGGCAGAGTGGTCAGCGCAGTGCGTGGGCAGAGTGGCAGCAGTGATGGGCGGGGAGTGCAGGCAGTGTGCGTGGCAGAGTGGTCAGCAGTGCAGGTGGCACAGTGGCAGATGGTCAGGGGCAGAGTGGTCAGCCAGTGCGGTGGGCAGGTGGTCAGGCGGTGGTGCAGAGTGGCAGCGGTGGCAGAGTGGTCAGCGCAGTGCGGTGCAGAGGGCACGGTGGGAGTGGTGAGGCAGTGCAGTGGGCAGAGTGGTCAGCGCAGTGAGGTGGGCAGGTGGTCAGTGCGTGATGGGCAGAGTGGTCAGCGCAGTGCGGTTGCAGAGTGGTCACGTGTGGGCAGAGGTAGGCATGTCAGGCAGTGGCGGGGAGTGGTCAGCGGTGGCAGATGGTCAGCGGCAGTAGTGGGCAGAGTGTCAGCGTGGGCAGAGTGGTCAGCGCGTGCAGTGGGCAGAGTGGTCAGTGAGTGGGCAGAGTGTTCAGCGCAGCAGTGGGTGAGTGTCAGCGGTGGAGAGAGTGGTCAGCGCGGTGCGGTGGGCAGAGTGGTCAGCGCAGTGCAGTTGGTAGAGTGGTCAGCGGTGGGCAGAGTGGTCAGCGCAGTGCAGTGGACAGAGTGGTCAGCAATGGGCAGAGTGGTCAGCGCAGTGCAGTGGGCAGAGTGGTCAGCGCAGTGCGGTGGGCAGAGTGGTCAGCGCAGTATGGGGGCAGAGTGGTCAGCGGTGGGCAGAGTGGTCAGCGATGGGCAGAGTGGTAGCGCAGTGCAGTGGGCAGAGTGGTCAGCAATGGGCAGAGTGGTCAGCGCAGTGCAGTGGGCAGAGTTCAGCGTGGGCAGATGGTCAGCGCAGTCAGTGGAGAGTGGTCAGCAGAGTGGGCAGAGTGGTCAGCGCAGTGCAGTGGTGCAGAGTGGTCAGCGTGTGGCAGAGTGGTCAGCGCAGTGCAGGTGGTCAGAGTGGTCAGAGTGCAGTGGGCAGAGTGGTCAGCGCATGCAGTGGTCGCTAGAGTGGTCAGCGCAGTGCGTGGGCAGAGTGGTCAGTGCAGTGCGGTGGGCAGAGTGGTCATGCAGTGCGGTGCGGCAGGTGGTCAGTGGGCGTGGGGCAGATGTGGTCAGGCCAGTGTGCAGGTGGGCAGAGTGGTCAGCAGCGGGCAGGGTGGTCAGTGCAGTGCGGTGGGCAGAGTGGTCAGCGCAGTGCGGTGGACAGAGTGGTCAGTGTGGGCAGAGTGGTCAGCGCAGTGCAGTGGGCTAGAGTGGTCAGCAGTGGGCAGGGTGGTCAGCGCAGTTCAGTGGGCAGAGGGGTCAGCGCAGTGCGGCAGAGTGGTCACACAGTGCAGTGGGCAGAGTGGTCAGAGGGTGGGCAGAGTGGTCAGCGATGCAGGGGTGAGTGGCGCAGAGTGGTCACCAGTGCGTGGGCAGAGTGGTCAGCCAGTGCAGTGGCAGAGTGGTCAGCGCAGTGCAGTGGTGAGGTGGTCAGCGCGAGTGCGTGGGCAGAGAGTGGTCAGCGCAGTGCAGTGGCAGAGTGGTCAGCATGGCAGGTGGTCAGCGCAGTGACAGATGGGCAGAGTGGTCAGCGCAGTGCGGTGGGCAGAGTGGTCAGCGCAGTTGGTGGGCAGAGTGGTCAGCGGTGGGCAGAGTGGTCAGCGATGGGCAGAGTGGTTAGCGCAGTGCAGTGGGCCAGAGTGGTGGTCAGCAATGGGCAGAGTGGTCAGCGCAGTGCAGTGGGCAGAGTGGTCAGTGGTGGGCAGAGTGGTCAGCGGTGAGCAGAGTGGTCAGCGCAGTTTAGTGTGCAGAGTGTTCAGCGGTGGCCAGAGTGGTCAGCGCAGTGCAGTGGGCAGAGTGGTCAGAGGTGGGCAGAGTGGTCAGCGCACTGCAGTGGGTGGAGTGGTCAGCGGTGAAGAGAGTGGTCAGTGCAGTGCGGTGGGCAGAGTGGTCAGTGCAGTGCAGTGGGCAGCAGTGGTCAGGGGTGGGCAGAGTGGTCAGCGCAGTGCGGTGGGCAGAGTGGTCAGCGCAGTGCGGTGGGCAGAGTGGTCAGTGCGGTGGGCAGAGTGGTCAGCCTAGTGCGGTGGACAGAGTGGTCAGTGTGGGCAGAGTGGTCAGCGCAGTGCAGTGGGTAGAGTGGTCAGCAGTGGGCAGAGTGGTCAGCGCAGTGCAGTGGGCAGAGTGGTCAGCGCAGTGCGGTGGGCAGAGTGGTCAGCGCAGAGCGGTGGGCAGAGTGGTCAGCGCAGAGCGGTGGGCAGAGTGGTCAGTGGTGGGCAGAGTGGTCAGCAGTGGGCAGAGTGGTCAGCGCAGTGCAGTGGGCAGAGTGGTCAGCGCAGTGCAGTGGGCAGAGTGGTCAGTGCAGTGCGGTGGGCAGAGGGTCAACGCAGTACGATGGACAGAGTGGTCAGTGTGGGCAGAGTGGTCAGCTCAGTGCTGTGGGTAGAGTGGTCAGCGGTGGGCAGAGTGGCCAGCGCAGTGCAGTGGACAGAGTGGTCAGCGATGGGCAGAGCGGTCAGTGCAATGCAGTGGGCAGAGTGGTCAGCGGTGGGCAGAGTGGTCAGCGCAGTGCAGTGGGCAGAGTGGTCAGCGTGTGAGCAGAGTGGTCAGCGCAGTGCAGTGGGCAGAGTGGTCAGAGGTGGGCAGAGTGGTCAGCGCACTGCAGTGGGTGGAGTGGTCAGCAGTGGAGAGAGTGGTCAGCGCAGTGCAGTGGGCAGAGTGGTCAGCGCAGTGCAGTGGGCAGAGTGGTCAGCGTCGGGCAGAGTGGTCAGCGCAGTGCTGTGGGTAGAGTGGTCAGCGCAGTGTGGTGGACAGAGTGGTCAGTGTGGGCAGAGTGGTCAGCACAGTGCAGTGGGTAGAGTGGTCAGCAGTGGGCAGAGTGGTCAGCGCAGTGCAGTGGACAGAGTGGTCAGCGATGGGCAGAGCGGTCAGCGCAGTGCAGTGGACAGAGTGGTCAGCGCAGTACGGTGGGCAGAGTGGTCAGCGGTGGGCAGAGTGGTCAGCGGTGGGCAGAGTGGTTTGCTCAGTGCAGTGGGCAGAGTGGTCAGCGGTGGGCAGAGTGGTCAGCGCAGTGCAGTAGACAGAGTGGTCAGCGATGGGCAGAGTGGTCAGCGCATACGGTGGCAGAGTGGTCAGCGGTGGCAGAGTGGTCAGCGATGGGCAGAGTGGTTAGTGCAGTGCAGTGGGCAGAGTGGTCAGCGATGGCAGAGTGGTCAGCGCAGTGCAGTGGGCAGAGTGGTCAGCGTTGGGCAGAGTGGTCAGCCTAGTGCGGTGGACAGAGTGGTCAGTGTGGGCAGAGTGGTCAGCGCAGTGCAGTGGTAGAGTGGTCAGCAGTGGGCAGAGTAGTCAGCGCAGTGCAGTGGGCAGAGTGGTCAGCGCAGTGCGGTAAGCAGAGTGGTCAGCGCAGAGCGGTGGGCAGAGTGGTCAGTGGTGGGCAGAGTGGTCAGCAGTGGGCAGAGTGGTCAGCGCAGTGCAGTGGGCAGAGTGGTCAGCGCAGTGCAGTGGGCAGAGTGGTCAGTGCAGTGCGGTGGGCAGAGTGGTCAACGCAGTGCGATGGACAGAGTGGTCAGTGTGGGCAGAGTGGTCAGCTCAGTGCTGTGGGTAGAGTGGTCAGCGGTGGGCAGAGTGGTCAGCTCAGTGCTGTGGGTAGAGTGGTCAGCGGTGGGCAGAGTGGCCAGCGCAGTGCAGTGGACAGAGTGGTCAGCGATGGGCAGAGCGGTCAGTGCAATGCAGTGGGCAGAGTGGTCAGCGGTGGGCAGAGTGGTCAGCGCAGTGCAGTGGGCAGAGTGGTCAGCGGTGAGCAGAGTGGTCAGCGCAGTGCAGTGGGCAGAGTGGTCAGAGGTGGGCAGAGTGGTCAGCGCACTGCAGTGGGTGGAGTGGTCAGCGGTGGAGAGAGTGGTCAGCGCAGTGCAGTGGGCAGAGTGGTCAGCGCAGTGCAGTGGGCAGAGTGGTCAGCGTCGGGCAGAGTGGTCAGCGCAGTGCTGTGGGTAGAGTGGTCAGCGCAGTGTGGTGGACAGAGTGGTCAGTGTGGGCAGAGTGGTCAGCACAGTGCAGTGGGTAGAGTGGTCAGCAGTGGGCAGAGTGGTCAGCGCAGTGCAGTGGACAGAGTGGTCAGCGGTGGGCAGAGCGGTCAGCGCAGTGCAGTGGACAGAGTGGTCAGCGCAGTACGGTGGGCAGAGTGGTCAGCGGTGGGCAGAGTGGTTTGCTCAGTGCAGTGGGCAGAGTGTGGTCAGCGGTGGGCAGAGTGGTTTGCTCAGTGCAGTGGGCAGAGTGGTCAGCGATGGGCAGAGTGGTCAGCGCAGTGCGGTGGGCAGAGTGGTCAGCGCAGTGCGGTGGGCAGAGTGGTCAGCGCAATACGGTGGGCAGAGTGGTCAGCGGTGGGCAGAGTGGTCAGCGATGGGCAGAGTGGTTAGTGCAGTGGGCAGAGTGGTCAGCGATGGGCAGAGTGGTCAGCGCAGTGCAGTGGGCAGAGTGGTCAGCGGTGGGCAGAGTGGTCAGCACAGTGCAGTGGGCAGAGTGGTCAGCGGTGAGCAGAGTGGTCAGCGCAGTTCAGTGGGCAGAGTGTTCAGCAGTGGGCAGAGTGGTCAGCGCAGTGCAGTGGGCAGAGTGGTCAGAGGTGGGCAGAGTGGTCAGCGCACTGCAGTGGGTGGAGTGGTCAGCGGTGGAGAGAGTGGTCAGCGCAGTGCGGTGGGCAGAGTGGTCAGCACAGTGCAGTGGGCAGAGTGGTCAGCGCCGGGCAGAGTGGTCAGCGCAGTGCTGTGGTAAGAGTGGTCAGCGCAGTGCGGTGGACAGAGTGGTCAGTGTGGGCAGAGTGGTCAGCGCAGTGCATGTGGGTAGAGTGGTCAGCGGTGGGCAGAGTGGTCAGCGCAGTGCAGTGGAAAGAGTGGTCAGCGGTGTGCAGTGGGCAGAGTGGTCAGTGCAGTGCGGTGGGCAGAGTGGTCAACGCAGTGCGATGGACAGAGTGGTCAGTGTGGGCAGAGTGGTCAGCTCAGTGCTGTGGGTAGAGTGGTCAGCGGTGGGCAGAGTGGCCAGCGCAGTGCAGTGGACAGAGTGGTCAGTGATGGGCAGAGCGGTCAGTGCAATGCAGTGGGCAGAGTGGTCAGCGGTGGGCAGAGTGGTCAGCGCAGTGCAGTGGGCAGAGTGGTCAGCGGTGAGCAGAGTGGTCAGCGCAGTGCAGTGGGCAGAGTGGTCAGAGGTGGGCAGAGTGGTCAGCGCACTGCAGTGGGTGGAGTGGTCAGCGGTGGAGAGAGTGGTCAGCGCAGTGCAGTGGGCAGAGTGGTCAGCGCAGTGCAGTGGGCAGAGTGGTCAGCGTCGGGCAGAGTGGTCAGCGCAGTGCTGTGGGTAGAGTGGTCAGCGCAGTGTGGTGGACAGAGTGGTCAGTGTGGGCAGAGTGGTCAGCACACTGCAGTGGGTAGAGTGGTCAGCAGTGGGCAGAGTGGTCAGCGCAGTGCAGTGGACAGAGTGGTCAGCGGTGGGCAGAGCGGTCAGCGCAGTGCAGTGGACAGAGTGGTCAGCGCAGTACGGTGGGCAGAGTGGTCAGCGGTGGGCAGAGTGGTCAGCGGTGGGCAGAGTGGTTTGCTCAGTGCAGTGGGCAGAGTGGTCAGCGGTGGGCAGAGTGGTCAGCGCAGTGCAGTGGACAGAGTGGTCAGCGATGGGCAGAGTGGTCAGTGCAGTGCGGTGGGCAGAGTGGTCAGCGCAGTGCGGTGGGCAGAGTGGTCAGCGCAATACGGTGGGCAGAGTGGTCAGCGGTGGGCAGAGTGGTCAGCGATGGGCAGAGTGGTTAGTGCAGTGCAGTGGGCAGAGTGGTCAGCGATGGACAGAGTGGTCAGCGCAGTGCAGTGGGCAGAGTGGTCAGCGGTGGGCAGAGTGGTCAGCACAGTGCAGTGGGCAGAGTGGTCAGCGGTGAACAGAGTGGTCAGCGCAGTTCAGTGGGCAGAGTGTTCAGCGGTGGGCAGAGTGGTCAGCGCAGTGCAGTGGGCAGAGTGGTCAGAGGTGGGCAGAGTGGTCAGCGCACTGCAGTGGGTGGAGTGGTCAGCGGTGGAGAGAGTGGTCAGCGCAGTGCGGTGGGCAGAGTGGTCAGCGCAGTGCAGTGGGCAGAGTGGTCAGCGCCGGGCAGAGTGGTCAGCGCAGTGCTGTGGTAAGAGTGGTCAGCGCAGTGCGGTGGACAGAGTGGTCAGTGTGGGCAGAGTGGTCAGCGCAGTGCAGTGGGTAGAGTGGTCAGCGGTGGGCAGAGTGGTCAGCGCAGTGCAGTGGAAAGAGTGGTCAGCGGTGGGCAGAGCGGTCAGCGCAGTGCAGTGGACAGAGTGGTCAGCGCAGTGCGGTGGGCAGAGTGGTCAGCGCAGTACAGTGGGCAGAGTGGTCATCGGTGGGCAGAGTGGTCAGCGCAGTGGAGTGGGCAGAGTGGTCAGAGTGTTCAGCGCAGTGCGGTGGGCAGAGTGGTTAGCGGTGAGCAGAGTGGTCAGCGCAGTTCAGTGGGCAGAGTGTTCAGCGGTGGGCAGAGTGGTCAGTGCAGTGCAGTGGGCAGAGTAGTCAGCGGTGGACAGAGTGGTCAGCGCACTGCAGTGGGTGGAGTGGTCAGCAGTGGGCAGAGTGGTCAGCGCAGTGCAGTGGGCAGAGTGGTCAGCGCAGTGCTGTGGGCAGAGTGGTCAGCGGTGGGCAGAGTTGTCCATGGTGGGCAGAGTGGTCAGCGCAGTGCAGAGGGCAGAGTGGTCAGTGGTGGGCAGAGTGGTCAGCGCAGTGCAGTGGGCAGAGTGGTCAGCGGTGGGCAGAGTGGTCAGCGCAGTACGGTGGGCAGAGTGGTCAGCGCAGTGCGGTGGGCAGAGTGGTCAGCGGTGGGCAGTGTGGTCAGCGCAGTGCAGTGGGCAGAGTGGTCAGAGCAGTGCGGTGGGCAGAGTGGTACACACGCACACACACTCCGCTATACTTACCACCAGCCCTGCGTGTTCCCCGCCGCCTGGATCCGCAGACATTTCGCCGCCCCCCGAGAGGACTGGATCCAATATAGCGTCCGAGAAGTCTCGCGAGTCTTCCCGAATGCCATATTGGATCTAGTCCTCCGGGGGGCGGCGACATGTCAGCGGATCCAGGCGGCAGGGAAGTTGCAGGGCTGGTGGTAAGTATAGCGGAGTGTGTGTGCGTGTCTGTGTGTGTCTGTGTCTGTGTGTGTGTGTATTATGAGTGTGTGTATGAGTGTGTGTGCGGGCGGCCATATTAGAACACCCACAGTGGGTGTAGAGGCTACTTCAGCCAGGATGTGGCGTAGCATACCGTTACATCCTGACGGAAGTAGCCTTAGGGTTTTATTATAATAGATAGCTTCATAGCAATAAAACTCATAAGATTCATGAAAGCATAATTAAAACAACGCGTTTCGGATATATATGTCATAAAATAGCCTTCCTCAGGTATATGAAGTATTACATAAAATTTGGAGCTTATATAGTGTGTGTTATCCCTCCTAATTAATCATATTGATCACACATGTCTAAGGGCTGCTTCACACTGCGGCATGATCCGGTCCGGTTCTGTTCAGGAGGCCCCTGACAGCCGCGGACCGGATCAGCACACAGGACTCAGGGGCTATTATGCCCTCCAGTCCTGTGTGCAGCGCGCGCAGCTGCAGCCGCTGACAGGTCAGGACCGCGACGCCCGCGGTCCTGACTTATCAGCAGCGGGAACTGCGTGCGCTGCACACAGGACCGGAGGGCATAATAGCCCCCCAGTCCTGTGTGCTGATCCGATCCGTCCAGTGCTTCACTCCTTGGTTCTGCGCTCCCTGGTGCTGCGCTCGTTGTCCGATCCTAACTTATGATCAGGCGGGGACACGGCGGTAGAGTGAAGCATCGGGAAGTGTTGTGAATCCATCTAGTGCCCTCAGCAACAACGCTGGTGATGCAGCGGACTGTGTGGGCTTCACAGGTGATGGTGATGATTGGCAATCTGGTTCTTGGAGCATATAATGGCTTGAAGTGGATCAATCCTTGCAAGTTGTCTTTGGTTCCTGGAGGAGTTCACATCTCTCTGGTTTCTTCTGCCCTGTAGAATTATTTGCAAGCTAAAAGGATAATTTTTTGATATTTTATGGCACACGTTTGTGTGCTTAAAGGGAACCAACCAGCAAAAAATCCCTATCTAACCTATAAATATCTGTCCCTGGAGGCTTAAATTACTATTCTAACCATCCCTGACTGACTAAATCTAACTAAGTACACCCACAATAAATCACTTTTTATGCTTACCAAATTCTTGTCGGATGGGTGTTCCTCCAGGCTCTTTGTCAGCGAGGCGGGTCTCCTCGCCGCGCTTGCACCCGCCTCGCTGCTGTCCATCTTCTTCCAGGATTCAAATTACCTGCCCATCGCGTCCTCGCAATGAGCGGGTCACGTGCTGCAGGCCCCGTGTCACTTCCGCCCACAGCGTCACTGATACACCCAGGCCGGCTTCCGAGCATGCGCATAGACCCAGCGATACGGCGGGCGGAAGTGAAGCGGGGCCTGCAGCACGTGACCCGCTCATTGCGAGGACGCGATGGGCGGGTAATTTGAATCTTGGAAGATGGACAGCAGAGCGCGCCAAGGAGACACGCCTCGCTGACAAAGAGCCTGGAGGAACGCCCATCCGACAAGAATTTGGTAAGTATAAAAAGTGATTTATTGTGGGTATACTTAGTTAGATTTAGTCAGTCAGGGATGGTTAGAATAGTAATTTAAGCCTCCAGGGACAGATATTTATAGGTTAGATAGGGATTTTTTGCTGCTTGGTTCCCTTTAAGGTTCTGCTTATGTGTTGTCTTATTCTGAGCTGTGGGTTTACAATTTAGTCTGTATATTTGTTTATCTGCTCTCAGATAGGAATTTTTTTTCCTAGGAATTTTACCATTCACTATTATCTGTTATTTCCAGTTCTGCTGGCATTTGATTTATAGAAGTCTGCAGATATAGAGGGTGCCAAGTCTTTTAGTGACTCAGGGTAATTTTGTTCTATCTGCTGTTGGTGTTTTTTTTGATAGAATACTATTGCAGTCAGTATAAAACACTATCCTGTCTTTCCTATATAGCTAGTTGAGCCTCTTTTGCTAAACCTTTTTACTCTGCCTGTGTTTGTTTTTCTTTCTCTGGTTTCCCAGTTAATATCTGAGGGGGCTTGCTATTCTTTAGGGGTTCTGCTCTGAGGCAAGATAGCTTTTCCTACTTCCATCTTTAGGATCAGTTAGTTCTCCAGCTATGCAGAGTTGTTTAGGGCATGGTTAGTTACATCCCACGGCTACTTCTAGTTGTGGTGTGTAGTCAGGAATTGCGGTCAGTATAGTCACCAACAACTTCTGTGGTATCTGAATGTTACTCCTGAGTAATCGGTTCATAACAGGGAAGGGAGCGAGGCAGCACGAGGGAAGCACCGGATGGGAAAGCCAGCGGTGAAGTCTTTTCATCATCGGTGTTCCCGCTGGCTATTTCAAATGAACAGCTAATGCATCAGCTGTTTGTTTGAAAAAGGCATCGGGAAAGCCGGCAGTGAAGTCTTTTCACCGCTGACATTCAACCGGCTATTTCAAATGAACAACTGATGTATCAGTTGTTTATTTGAAATAGTCTAAAGTGCCGTCGCAGGGTGCATGGGGGTTCATGTTTGACAGCATGAACTCAGATGAACTTTCCCACTGCCGCTGCTCAGCTACATCTCTACCAGAGATGTAGCTGAGCTAAAGAAGAAGACTCCTTTGGATTACGCTGGAGGAGGGAGGTTTTTCTTGAATAAAGATGGAGTCCCTAATGTGTTTTGTTTCTTTTCTAATAAAAAATGTTTTCTCTGTGTTTTTTTTTTTTAACTCTTTACTAGAAATTCATTAGGGTCATGTCTAATATTGGCGTGACATCATGAATTTCGGGCTTAGGGCCGGCTAATAATGCAAAGCCGGCCCTAACCCCATTATTACCCAGTGAGCCACTCGGTACCAGGGCCGTTTGAAGAGTTGGATGCGGCGCCGGAAGATAGCGCTTCTATGACTATGCCATTTTCTGGGGCGGCTGCGGACTGCAAATCGCAGCGGGGGGCCCAGGAAGCTTGGGCCACCCTGCGCTGCAGATTCCAGCCCCCAGATGCCTAGTTGTACCTGACAGGACACCAAAATAGGGAGAAGCCTACATAATTTTTTTTAAAATCATTTCATGAAATTCATGAAATAATTAAAAAAAGGGCTTCCCTATATTTTTGGTTCCCAGACGGATACAACTAGGCAGCTGGGGGTTGGGAGCAGTCCGTACCTGCCTGCTGTACCTGGCTGGCATACAAAATTATGGCAAAGCCCAAAGCTATTTTTTTTTAATTAATTTAAAAAAAAAAAAAAATATATATATATATATATATATATATATATATATATATATATATATATATAAAAAAAAAAAATTATATATATATATATATAACAAAAAAATCCTTTGATCAGCACAAAAAACAGGGTGCAAATGTCTAGCCAAAAGTCACTTGGTGACTGAAACGTCACGTGGTCGCCCTAGAGGCCTGAATAAAGGCTCCTGAAGAACCTGAAGTTGGAGTACTGCTGTCATTTTTTGCTAATATAAATCCCAAACACCTAACCCTAGGGTTAGTTGTTAAAAAATGTGTGGGCTCTCGCTGCATTTTCTATTGCCAGCTAAGGGTAACCCAAGCAGCTACTGTCGGCTAAGCCACACTGTTTGGTGTTACCTTCACTTGCAATGGAAAATCCAGGGAAGAGTGTTTTTGCAAAAAAAAAATTTTTACAAATGACGTGGGCTTCGGCATATTTTTGTATGCCAGCCAGGTACAGCAGATAGGTACGCCCCCAACCCCCAGCTGCCTAGTTCTACCTGGCTGGGAACCAAAAATATATGAAAGACTTTTTTTTAATTATTTCATGAATTTCATGAAATAATTTAAAAAAAAATTATGTGGGCTTCGCCCTATTTTGGTGTCCAGTCAGGTACAACTAGGCAGCTGGGGGCTGGGATCTGCAGTGCAGGGTGGCCCAAGCTTTCTGGGCCCTCCTGCTGCGAATTGCTGTCCGCAGCTGCCCCAGAAAATGGTGCATTCATAGAAGCGCCATCTTCTGGTGCCGTACTGGGTGGCTTGCTGGGTAATAATGGGGTTAGGGCCAGCTTTGCATTATCAGCTGGCCCTAAGTGCAAAATTCATGGGGTCACGCCAATATTAGACATGACCACCATGAATTTCTAGTAAAGAGTTTAAAAAAACAACACAGAGAAAAAATGTTTTATTAGAAAAAAAAAACACTTTAGGGACTCGATCTTTATTCAAGAAAAACCTCCCTCCTCCAGCGTAGTCCAAACGAATCTTCTTCTTCAGCCCAGCTACATCTCTGGTAGAGATGTAGCTGAGCACCGGCCATGGGAAAGTTCATCTGTGTTCATGCTGTCAAGCATGAACCCCGATGAACCCTGCAACGGCACTTCAGGCTAATTCAAATAAACAGCTGATATATCAGCTGTTCATTTGAAATAGCTGACAGGAAAGCAGGTGGTGAAAAGACTTCACCGCTGGCTTTCTAGCCGTCTATTTCAAACAAACAGCTTATGCATCAGCTGTTTATTTGAAATAGCCAATGGGAAAGCCGGCGATGTAAAGGCTTCACTGCTGGCTCTCCCGTCTGTTGCTTTCCTTCCCGCTGCCTCATTCCCAGCCAGGTGCTTTGCTCCACCGCCGCCTCCCCGCCCGATCCTAAGTTAGGACCGGGCGGGGATCAAAGCACCAGGGAGCGAAGCACCGGACTGGAAAGCCGGCGGTGAAGTCTTTTCACCGCCGGCTTTCCTGCCCCCTATTTCAAACGAGCAGCTGATACATTATTAAAAAAGGGACTGGGAAATTAGCCTTTTTTAACTATATTTTCCAAAAAAAGCGCCTATACTAACTTCAAGAACACATGGGATGCATTTTGGTCTTTTCAGTGGTAAAATCGCTTCAGAATTCGCTTGGATCCAATGCTGAGCCTGGGATCCATGTTTAAACCCTGAAGAGTCATTTTCATCTGGTTCCCTCTTCGCCTTCTACTTATTGGAGGTGACTCATATTCACACTTTATTCCATAATAACTATATTTGGGAATACTATTCAATTATCAGTTGTCAGGTGACCCTGACTTTCCTCTGGATTATTTCTCCCTGACTGACAGGCCGGACCGTCTGAATAACCATTGTTCCTGTCACAACCATTTGTGTCATTGGACTGAGTTTTATTCTGGTGTCCATTGTTTAATTGGATTTCTGGATTCTTCCCAGATGTGACAGAGATTATTTTCAGTTTATTTCTCTGATTCAGGGTTATATCTCCCTGACTGACAGAACAGGTCCTATGTGTATTACACATTCCTGTCATAACCATTTAGTCAGTAATTTGGTCATTATTATAATATTCTCTGTATAGTTTACTCTCTAATGCCCTTTCTTGGTGTATAGGAATTTTTTTCTTTTTTTTAACACCATTATTTAATTGCGCTTTACTGCCTATAACCAGGAGAGGAACTATTTAATCATCACGATCTGAAGCTCTGGCGGAGTGATCTTCTGTTCTGAAGTAGCGCCAGCTGTCATTAACAGCTGTTGCCTATCTTTACTGTGAGCGGCTGCTGCATCGGCGGTGTGAATGACGCTTTCAAAGGAAAAACAGGTGGTTAGACCTGCAGTGCTCTCAAGGTACATACCGTGGCGGAGCATGCGGCCTTTATCCCATCTGTGAAGCAGTTGTTCTATACAGCTCACATGTGTTATTAGTTCTGCACCACATTTAAGCACTTGGGATTTCTGTTGTTTACAGCCTCCTGGGAGATCAATGCTGCAGTCTGGGTTTCCTATTATTTCCCCAATGGCCATTGTTGAAGCTAAGACTCTCATTTTTTCTTTATATTGTATAGCAGCATTTACTGTGTTCCATTATCATATATAAACCACCTTAGCTGTACATAGCCTTGAACATAGCCATATGCTTGTTCCTATACATCATGATAAGTGTCGCGGCAATTAACCCTTTAATTCATGTATAGTTTTTGCCAGCACCTTTTCATGTTCAGGTAATGCCATCATTTAATGATATATTGGATTTCCTATTGGACATATATTTCTATTTTACTTCTGGCTTCCTCATTGGCTGAGAGGTGGTGCATAACAGATTCTTCAAGCAAGTGAAGCCGCAGGGCTTCCTACGATCTCCAGCTACGCAGACTCTGGATCTAGATCCATTTCTTCTCGTACTTTTTCTTATTTTTTTCTCATTAACCCTTTGTATTTTTCTTATTTCTTCTTCTTTCCTTTCCTCTCTCTTCTTTCCTGTCGGTCAATTAGTAATGTCTATGGAACGGTTAGTGATTTTTGCACACTGACATTATTGTTACTGGTGGAGATTAACAATATTTTTCATTTTTGGTTGTCACGATGGTCTTAAGATAATACAGCCTTAAGGCCCGTTACATGTACAGATGTTCTAGCGATCCCACCAACGATCCGACATCTCTGGGATCACTGGAACATCGGTATGTGATCGCTGGTGAAATGCCACACAGGCAGATCTCACCAGCGATGCGCTGACACGGTCACTGGGATTGCTCAGGGTGTTGGGCGCACACTGGGTGTCGCTGGTCGTTGCCCCTGTCACACATGCCGATGCATGCGTGACAGTGGCAGAGCAACGACTGAAAAATGGTCCCGGCCATTGTGCACCGATCAGCGATCAGCAAGCTGATCGCTGGTCGTTGCAGCATGTCACATGCTGCGAGGTCGCTGCAACATCACAAAACCAGTGATGCTGCAACGATATCGTAAACGTTAGCGCTACATGTAACGGGGCCTTCAGTATAGTAAAACCTTTATACTGTCCAGGTATAGAAAACAACAAGGCGGCACTCACCATTTGTTCACAGGTGCTTTCTTTATTGCAGAGGTGCGGGGAGGGGTGCATGAAGGTACAGACGACAGGTCCTGTTTCGCGGTTTGCCCGCTTCTACAGGTCTGGGGGAGGTGACGTCATGGCAGAATTTATAGGGAAACTCCCTTAAATGTCACCTCCTCCTTAATACAGGTGTGCAATTAAAAACACTAGAATGAAGTAAAAACATGCTTACAAAAATGTCACCATAGTATATACATGAATAAGTCACAGTAATTACAATTTCATGCAGAAATGCAGCCTTAGGCTGCATTCACACATTGGGTATTTTGCTGCGCTTTTTTACGTGCGCTTTTCAAAATACGCAATGTGCCTTTTGTCTGCCAGCAAAGTGAATGTAAAATTCACTTTGCAGTGCAGACATTGCGCAAAAATACGCACTGCGTTTTCCGGGAGAAAGCACAGCTCCGTAAAGAATTGATATGTCAATTGTTTACGCAGCTGCTCCTGCGTATTCTCCCAGAGGGGAGGATGAATCCTGCTTCCTCCTCCCCTCTGTGACAGCTGTGGCCGCCCATTAGATTTCACAGTGTGTTAATATACACTGTGAAATCTAAATTAAACAAAAGCAAGTGAATGAAAAATAAATAAGAATGAATACTTCACCTGTCCGACGCCTTCTCCCGCTGTCCGGTGCCTTCTCCCGCTGTCTGGTCTCCGGTTCTAAGTGAGAGGTGTACTGACAGGGCCTGTGGTGATGTCAGAGGGGCGTTCCCGGGCACTGGCGGTCATGTGATACATATCACATGACCGCGAACAGCCAATCAGCGCTGGGAACGCCCCGGGAACGCCCCCCCCCCCCTCTGACGTCACCACAGGTCTTCTCAGTACACCTCTCACTTAGAACCGGAGACCGGACAGCGGGAGAAGGCACTGGACAGCGGGAGAAGGCGTCGGACAGGTGAAGTATTCATTCTTTTTTATTTTACATACATTTGCCTCTGTTTAATTTAGATTTCACAGTGTATTTTAATACACTGAAATCTAATGGGGCTGTCACAGAGGGGAGGAAGAAGCAGGATTTTTCCTCCCCTCTGTGACATCACTGCGCTTTCTGGAGTAAAGAAAGCGCAGTGTGTGAAAGTCCCTGCGTAGTTTGTTGCGCTTTTTTGCGCGGCCGAAAAACGCGGCAAAAAGCGCGCGCAAAAAAGCGCAGCAAAATACGCAAATGTGTGAGTGCAGGATAATGCTGCACAGAGAGGACACCACCTCTTATGTCGGCGCTATGACACAGGCAACGCTGAGGTATACTTTATGGCGGAAATGTCGCCTATTGACTGACGACAGGTGTTATCAGGGCAATCAGCTGCAGACTACCAGTGTCTAACAGCCGTGTTTTACAGTAAGGTTATCGCCCCCTGATGCCAGGCGTTGTCCAGGCAACCAAACGTGAAGCGCCAGTGTCGTGCAGTAAGAAAGGGCAAGAGTGTGTGGGTCTGTGGGAATTAATCCTAGAGGCGGAATTCACCTATTAAGTCCAGACCTTTACTTCCACAATAAGCAAGAACTTGAACTAGATTTGACTCCCCGATGGGGAGGGGGAAAAAAAACAGAAAAGTGTTTTCAAAACCTTCTTTTTTTGTGTCATATTGATTAGAATGATTAACCCTCTAAAGTGAAGGCTGAATTATCAGCAGTACGGGGAAGATTCCATCTCCCCTACGCCTTCCAAGCCATAAGTTTTGCTATGCATGTTATCACAAACATATTCACATATATAATAATGTATATGGTCAGGGAGGGATTGTTTCCACAGAATTCCGCCTCTAGGATTAATTCCCACAGACCCACACACTCTTGCCCTTTCTTACTGCACGACACTGGCGCTTCACGTTTGGTTGCCTGGACAACGCCTGGCATCAGGGGGCGATAACCTTACTGTAAAACACGGCTGTTAGACACTGGTAGTCTGCAGCTGATTGCCCTGATAACACCTGTCGTCAGTCAATAGGCGACATTTCCGCCATAAAGTATACCTCAGCGTTGCCTGTGTCATAGCGCCGACATAAGAGGTAGTGTCCTCTCTGTGCAGCATTAGGCTGCATTTCTGCATGAAATTGTAATTACTGTGACTTATTCATGTACTAGTAAAAAGGCCCGATGCAATTGCATCGGGAGCGCGGTGAAATGAATTGTGTGTATACAGGCGGGTGAGTGGCTAGCAGAGTATACATGGGGCTCTGTGGGTAGCAGAGTATACAGGCGGGTCTGTGGGTAGCAGAGTATACAGACTGCTCTGAGGGTAGCAGATTATACAGGCGGCTCTCTGGGTAGAAAAGTATACAGGCGGCTCTGTGGGTAGCAGAGTATACAGGCGGGTTTGTGGTTAGCAGATTATACAGGCGGCTCTGTGTGTAGCAGAGTATAGAGAAGGCTCTGTGGGTAGCAGAGTATAGAGGCGGCTCTGTGGGTAGCAGAGAATACAGGCGGGTCTGTGGGTAGGAGAGTATAGAGGCGGCTCTGTGGGTAGCAGAGTATAGAGGCGGCTCTGTGGGTAGCAGAGTATAGAGGCGGCTCTGTGGGTAGCAGAGTATAGAGGCGGCTCTGTGGGTAGCAGAGTATAGAGGCAGCTCTGTGGGTAGCAGAGTATAGAGGGGGCTCTGTGGATAGCAGAGTATGATGTGGCGGGAGGCTGGAGGAGTGAGGGGAGCAGAGGCTGGAGGGGTGAGGAGAGCAGAGGCTGGAGTGGTGAGGAGAGGTCTAGATGGAGGGGTGAGGAGAGATGCGGCTGGAGGGGTGACATCACCGCTCGGCGGCAGGACGTGGCTGCGTGCTGGGGCTGATCGCAGCCCCAGTCACACGGCATTGTCCTCTGCGGCGGGTTGGGTGATGCAGAGAGGGATCAGTTCTTGCCCTCAGGTGACACATGTGACCTGAGCGGAAGGAGCGGATTGGGCGGTGTGTGGTAAAGACAGGACGGTCATCCGATTGGTCTAGGACGCCAAGTCCTGGGCAATGGGATGGGCGTCCTGTGTGTACAACACAGCGCCCAATCCGCTTGCAGGGGCGGCGGGGGCAGGCAATGGGAGTGAGCGGGGCGTGTGAGGCTTTGCAGGCTGACACGGTCCGCTCACTCCCATTGGCTGTTGCCGGCCACAGGACGACGTCCCTGGCTCCCGGCACCCGGCCACAGCCCGTAGACCGCTACTCCACCAGCATGGCGACATTGAGAGCCCAGCGGTGAGAGAGTGGCGAGGGGCGGAAGGCTCCGGCGGCATCCGGGCAGCATGGACCTCGCGGAGGGCGGTGGCGATGGAGCGGGGCCGACGGTTGGCAGGATGGCAGCAATGTGAGGTAGTCCGGCTGAGGATGGAGGAGGCTGAGAGGCTGGAGGAGGCTGTGAGGCTGGAGGAGGATGTGAGGCTGGAGGAGGCTGTGAGGATGGGGAGGCAGTGAGGCTGGAGGAGGCTGTGAGGATGGAGGAGACTGTGAGGCTGGAGGAGGCTGTGAGGATGGGGAGGCTGTGAGGCTGGAGGAGGCTGTGAGGCTGGGGGAGGCTGTGAGGCTGAAGGAGGCTGTGAGGCTGGAGGAGGCAGTGAGGCTGGGGGAGGCAGTGAGGCTGGAGGAGGCTGTGAGGATGGGGAGGCTGTGAGGCTGGAGGAGGCTGTGAGGCTGGAGGAGGATGTGAGGCTGGAGGAGGATGTGAGGCTGGAGGAGGCTGTGAGGCTGGAGGAGGCTGTGAGGCTGGAGGAGGGTGTGAGGCTGGAGGAGGCTGTGAGGATGGGGAGCTGTGAGGCTGGAGGAGGCTGTAGGAGGCTGTGAGGCTGGAGGAGACTGTAGGAGGCTGTGAGGATGGAGGAGGCTGTGAGGATGGAGGAGACTGTGAGGCTGGAGGAGGCTGTGAGGATGGGGAGGCTGTGAGGCTGGAGGAGGCTGTGAGGCTGGGGGAGGCTGTGAGGCTGAAGGAGGCTGTGAGGCTGGAGGAGGCAGTGAGGCTGGGGGAGGCAGTGAGGCTGGAGGAGGCTGTGAGGATGGGGAGTCTGTGAGGCTGGAGGAGGCTGTGAGGCTGGAGGAGGATGTGAGGCTGGAGGAGGATGTGAGGCTGGAGGAGGCTGTGAGGCTGGAGGAGGGTGTGAGGCTGGAGGAGGTGTGAGGATGGGGAGGCTGTGAGGATGGGGAGGCTGTGAGGCTGGAGGAGGCTGTAGGAGGCTGTGAGGATGGAGGAGACTGTAGGAGGCTGTGAGGATGGAGGAGGCTGTGAGGATGGAGGAGACTGTGAGGCTGGAGGAGGCTGTGAGGATGGGGAGGCTGTGAGGCTGGAGGAGGCTGTGAGGATGGGGAGGCTGTGAGGCTGGAGGAGGCTGTAGGAGGCTGTGAGGCTGGAGGAGGATGTGAGGCTGGAGGAGGATGTGAGGCTGGAGGAGGATGTGAGGCTGGAGGAGGATGTGAGGCTGGAGGAGGCTGTGAGGCTGCAGGAGGAGGCTGTGAGGCTGCAGGAGGAGGCTGTGAGGCTGGAGGAGGAGGCTGTGAGGCTGGAGGAGGAGGCTGTGAGGCTGAAGGAGGCTGTGAGGCTGGAGGAGGCTGTGAGGCTGGGGGAGGCTGTGAGGCTGAAGGAGGCTGTGAGGCTGGAGGAGGCAGTGAGGCTGGGGGAGGCAGTGAGGCTGGAGGAGGCTGTGAGGATGGGGAGGCTGTGAGGCTGGAGGAGGCTGTGAGGCTGGAGGAGGATGTGAGGCTGGAGGAGGCTGTGAGGCTGGAGGAGGGTGTGAGGCTGGAGGAGGGTGTGAGGCTGGAGGAGGCTGTGAGGATGGGGAGGCTGTGAGGGTGGAGGAGGCTGTAGGAGGCTGTGAGGATGGAGGAGACTGTGAGGCTGGAGGAGGGTGAGAGGCTGGAGGAGGCTGTGAGGATGGGGAGGCTGTGAGGCTGGAGGAGGCTGTAGGAGGCTGTGAGGATGGAGGAGACTGTAGGAGGCTGTGAGGATGGAGGAGACTGTGAGGCTGGAGGAGGCTGTGAGGATGGGGAGGCTGTGAGGCTGGAGGAGGCTGTGAGGATGGGGAGGCTGTGAGGCTGGAGGAGGCTGTGAGGCTGGAGGAGGCTGTGAGGCTGGAGGAGGATGTGAGGCTGGAGGAGGATGTGAGGCTGGAGGAGGATGTGAGGCTGGAGGAGGCTGTGAGGCTGCAGGAGGAGGCTGTGAGGCTGCAGGAGGAGGCTGTGAGGCTGGAGGAGGAGGCTGTGAGGCTGAAGGAGGCTGTGAGGCTGCAGGAGGAGGCTGTGAGGCTGGAGGAGGCTGTGAGGCTGAAGGAGGCTGTGAGGCTGGAGGAGGCTGTAGGAGGCTGTGAGGCAGGAGGAGGATGTGAGGATGGGGAGGCTGTGAGGCTGGAGGAGACATTTACTGTACTGAGCATGCTCAGTACAGTAAAAGGTCTCCCAACAGGAAGGCAGGGGTTAAAAAACAACAAAAGTTAATGCTCACCTCTCCCCGAGCCCCCGCTGTCTCCTGCCGTCTCCTCCAAGTTTCCTCCAAGATTCCGGTGGCTGCTGCAGGCTCCGATTGTCTGCAGAGCTCTTCTCCTGCAGTGAAAGACCTGTGGTGATGTCAGAGTCACGTGACACCAGGTTACTCCATGGTAACCTGGTGTCACGTGACTCTGACATCACCACAGGTCTTTCACTGCAGGAGAAGAGCTCTGCAGACAATCGGAGCCTGCAGCAGCCACCGGAATCTTGGAGGAAACTTGGAGGAGACGGCAGGAGACAGCGGGGGCTTGGGGAGAGGTGAGCATTAACTTTTGTTGTTTTTTTTTACAGTAGTGCGGGTCTGCGGCTCGTGATGACGCTGCGCGTCATCACTCGCAGTCCCGCGCAAAGCATGTTGGGATTGGGCTACAGTGCCCAACTCCCGATTATATAAGTAGATATACTATGGTGACATTTTTGTAAGCATGTTTTTTACTTCATTCTAGTGTTTTTAATTGCACACCTGTATCAAGGAGGAGGAGACGTTTAAGGGAGTTTCCCTATAAATTCTGCCATGACGTCACCTCCCCCAGATCTGTAGAAGCGGGCAAACCGCGAAACGGGACCTGTCGTCTGTACCTTCATGCACCCCTCCCCGCACCTCTGCAATAAAGAAAGCACCTGTGAACAAACAGTGAGTGCCGCCTTGTTTTTTCTATATCTGGACTGTATATGCTTGACTGGCTTATGTAGGCGCTGCACCACCAGGTGGCTGGGGGAAAGACAGCGGTCTGTCTCTATGGAGCAATAGGAAGGACCATTAGCCCTGTTGGTGCCCGGTGCCCCTACTTTTCTTTACACGTGTTTAAAAACCTTTATACTTCCTATTTATATCTATTTTCAGACATATATAATACTGTATTTGTGACTATTTAGCCAATATAGTTATATCTACAACTTTATATATAGACCATATCTTGCTGCTGGTGAAGATCGACCTGGTATTATTCTTATGGTTGTCATTGTGATATTAACATAGTGAGATTGTTTTACAGGAAACATTTCTGTATGTTGCTTTCTAAACCATTTCTTACATTGGCCATTATATTGTCAAGTGTTTTATTTAAAGCTAATTTTTATATATTTTTTCACTTGACATTGTTAGATTATATGACATATTTACTGTTTGGTGTGAGGTTGATCTCAATACATTATATTAGGTGATAGGTCATTGGTATAGTTACAGATATTATTATATATCTCATTTCTTAACACTATAGAGTCTGCATTTTGTCACTACTTTGATGTACTAGTGGATGGACTATCTGTTGTTTCTATATTCATTTAATTCTTAAAATAATACTGTTTAGGCTGCTTTCACATTACGGATTTTTAAAATCCAATGCTGTCCGATAAAAATCGGACAGCATCGGACCAATTTTGGGCCCCATGTATCCCTATGGGCATCGGAGCATGCTCAGTACAGTAAAAATGCTCCAAACTGGGAGCGCAAGGGTTAAAAAAAAAAAAAAGTTTATGCTTACCTCCCACTGAGCCCCCGCCGTCTTCCTGCCGTCTCCCGGTGGCTCCCGCAGGCTCCCGGTGTCTGCAGAGGTCTTCTTCTGCAGTATAGGACCTGCGGTGATGTCACAGTCATGTGACCGTGGGTTACCATGGTGTAACCTGGTGTCACGTGACTGTGACATCACCGCAGGTCCTATACTGCAGTAGAAGACCTCTGCAGACACCGGGAGCCTGCGGGAGCCACCGGGAGACGGCGGGGCTCGGGGTGAGGTGAGCATAAACTTTTTTTTTTTTCTTTTTTTCAGCCCGGAGGCTACAATTTTATGCCGGAATCGGATGCCTATTTGGCATCCGATTCCAGGCATCAGAAGGGTGCCGATGCTGTCCGAATTTATCGGACAGCATCGGCTCCCTCATAAATCGTTATGTGAAAGTAGCCTAAGATATAAGTGTGAGCATAGTAACTTCTATTTATCTGATTACTTGGAAACGGTACTAGACTCACATTAGGGTCAAGGTTGACACTTATTATGTTGTACTATACTTTACATATATAGCTTCTATAGAGAAGACCTCTTTATATTGAATATTGTTATTGCATTTTCTCTTACACAATGTCACCAAAATCTAAAAACAGTTCTAATGTTAAACCTACACTGACTCAGAATTAGATAATCAGATGGATCAAACTCCTCCATCGACTCAGGTTAATCTAAAGGTAGCTTTACACGCGGCAACATTTCTAGGAATTTCACTGGCAACTTACTGGCTGCAGTGAAATCATGGACACATTGTTCTATCTTGTTGCTGTTTACAAATCGAACAATGTCTCCATGATTTCACTGCAACCAGCAAATTGCCAGTGAAATTCCTAGAAAAGTTGCCGCGTGTAAAGGTACGCTTACATCAACATCAGTCATTAGAGCGTCTGGTCATGGTCTGTCTAAAAGGATAGAGATGGGGGGTTCGAGGAAAGGTAAATCTCATCTTAATGCTGACTTACAGGAGGATTCAGATTCGGAGGATGATTCACCCGCATCTTTTAGTCCTGTGAAACGGAGGGCGAGAGGAGATTCCTCAGATCAGGAATTTTCATTTGATTATACAACAGGGCAGCCTTTAGATAAACAATTTTTTTCACAATTTATTTAAAACTTATAATAGATCCCTTAAATCTGATCTGGAGGATGTTAAAACACCTATGGCACATATTGCATCACGATCAGAGAGAACGGAAAGGGAGGTGGAAACCGTTACAGAAAACAGTACAGCCATGCAACTTGGACAGGACAAACTTAAAGAGGAGGTCACATTTTTGAGTAACAAATGGATTGACAGAGAGGATAGAGATAGGAGAAGTAACTTAACATTTTGTGGAATATCTGAAAAAATTTAAAATATAGCTCTTATGTCCCATGTTCAAACCATAGTGAAGAAAACCTTACCTTCCTTACTAGAAGTGAAGTACTCTTTAGAGCGGGTCCACAGATTACTTAAACTTTCATTTATATCTGAAGAGAAACCCAGAGATGTCATTGTTAGGTTATTGTTTTATAGAACTAAGGAAAGACTTATGGAGTCGATTAGAGAAAATGGTTCACTTCCATCTCCATACAGAGATTTAAAAGTCTTTATTGATTTATCGAAGGAAACGCTGAAAAGGAGGAGAGATTTTAGGCCCCGAACTGATGCTCTTAGAAGATCTGACCTCTCTTATCGTTGGGCTCATCCTACTAATAATCTACTATTCAAATTTAAGCAGAAGACCTTTACGGTTTCTGATTTAGAGGATGGTTTGAAGATTTTCAGAGAATTAAATATTCCAACGACTCACATTGAGAAAGAGGTTTGAGGGGGTGATTTTAGTTTCTGTAAACAATTTCTTGGTTCGCAATACACATGGAGCTCTAATTAGGGCCAAGATCGTTAGCCTTTGAGGGAGGATTTTTATATAGTCTCTCCTGTTAAGGTTTTTTTTTTTCTATTGTTATTTAGTTAATTGTTTATGAAGTTTATAATTTTTATTAAAGAGGAGTTGCTGTTATATGCTGACATGATTGTTTTATTTTTTGCATTCACTTGTGGCGTGATGGGAGTGGCCGTCGTGGAGGTCTTGGGTTCTTATAGTCTGGTGAAAAGCGACCAATATCAAGGATGACAATACATTTTTTTATCTACCAATGAACGGTTTAAATTCACCTTAAAAGCGATATCTTTTGTGGAGGGACATACAGAGACACCATGCTGATGTTATTGGAGTACAGGAAACAAAATTTGCACTAGTGAAAATGCCTAAATTTACCCATAAGTTATTGCCAACAGTGTTATTGTCATCCAATAAAGAGAAAAAGAAGGCAGGTGTGGCTTTAAATATTAAAAATTCAGTCATTTATGAGGAATTGAAAGTTTTATCTGACCCTGATGGACAATAATTATTAATTATTTATATACTTAATAATGTCCTTTTCACTTTAGTTACAGTTTATTCCCCAAATAAAGGCCAGATCACTATTCTCATTAGACTCCTTTCATTAATAAGGGATCACCAGAAGGGCTCACTTTTAATTTTCGGTGATTTTAATGCTATTCCTAATCCTTTATTGGATTCATCAAATAAGGGGAGATCTGTTAATGTTACCCTGCATTCTTGGATTAATACTCAGGAACTTTATGATGCCTTTAGGTGTCTTAAAGAGGACCTGTCACCAAACCAGGCATGGTGATCTAATTACAGCACTGGATGCTGAAAAAAAAAACCTCTGTTTAATGCTGCTGAAGAGGGAGAGAATGATTGGCAGCGGTGGGCAGATTACACAGGCAGGGGGTGTGAATCTGCCCTTGGCTGCAGCCCCTAGCCACCTCCTTAATGGCTGCAGCATGTAAGTTTTCTAAGTGTATTATTTTGAGGTACAGGGCTGCTCAAGTGCTGGGGGACCCCTTGCCTGGATGCTGCAGACATGATGCATCCAGTGCTGTAATTAGATCACCATGCCTGGTTTGGTGACAGGTCCTCTTTAACACCTCCTTGATTGAGTATTCGTTCTATTCTAACTCTCACAGATCTTTTTCTAGAATAGATTTGGTCCTATCAGATATCTCTACTCTTAATAAAATTAAACAAGTTGTTATTCACCCTAGGGTTTGGACGGACCATTCTCCAGTTACATTTCAAGTCTTAAGTAACCATTTTCCAAACAAACCTTGAAGGGCTAATACTTTTCTGCTAAATCATCCAGAACATAGTCTTAAAATTAAATTAGATTTGGAAAATTATTTCAAAGAAAATGATGTTGATGGTATGTCTATTTCTACTTTGTGGCAAGTCCATAAGGCAGTGATTAGAGGGTTGTTAATACAATTGAATGTGAGAATTCATAGACAAAAAATTAAAAAAACTGATATTATTAATAAAATTAAAGATCTGGAACGTTCTCAAGCCCTTATGCCTTAGTCTGAAACTCAGAAAAACATTTTGGACCGTAGGGTGGAACTTAGGTCTATTGTCACTAATGAGTATGAAAATTTCACTTTACATTCTAAGTCAAACTTTTATCATCAAATGAGCAAACCCTCTAAATTCTTTGCAAAAAGAATTAAATTGGAAAGATCTAAGACTAAAATTCTCCAAATTACAGATAAAACCAACTAAATATTTAAGACTGCTAGGGACATATCGAGATTATTTGAGGAATTTTATTGAGAACTTTATAATCTCAAAGACAATATACTAGAAGCTCAACCTACAAATGATACAATGAAATCTTTTCTGGACTCCATTCACCTTCCAGCAATATTGGAAGACTATTTAGTTTACTTAAACTCCCCATATACTAATAATGAAATGGTTGCTACTATCCATTCCCTTAAAAATAACAAGGTCCCGGGCCCTGAGGTATTCCTAATGAATACTCTAAAACGTTTTCTTCAATATTGACCCCATATATCACAAAATTTATTAATTCTGTATCTGTAGGTTTAGAAGAAATGCTGGAAGCTACGATTTCTGTTATTTATAAAGAAAAGGGAGAAAGAGATTTAATAGAATTATAGGCGCATTTCTCTCTTGAATTCGGATATAAAGATTTTAGCAAAGACCTTAACTACCCGACTTCAAAAGGTTATTCCCCACATTATTCATAGAGAACAGGTGGGTTTTATTGTGGACAGGGGGACGGATGATGCCATAAGACGATCAATTAATCTGTCACATATAGAGAGAACAGGTATTCCTGCCCTTTATATTGCAATTGATGCTGAGAAGGCGTTTGACCGGGTCCAGTGGAGCTACTTATTCCAAGCTTTGGAAAAATTTGGTTTTCGGGGTACAGTTTTGAATCTCATTAAAGCATTTTATTCTAAACCATCCGCAAGGATGTTAAGTAATGGTCTCTTATCAGAAAAATTCCATCTTTCCAATGGTACAAGACAGGGGTGTCCCTTGTCCCTGTCTCTATTCGATCTTTTTATAGAGCCTCTTGCTGAGAGGATCAGGATGGATGACGGGATAAGGGGCATTCCAATTAATGGGAGACAGTATGAAAGACTGGGCTCGGTCAGGAGGCTCTTAGAAATTTTTCATCAATTTGCTGGGGTATCTCTTTACAAAATTAATATGAGTAAAACACAAGTCCTTTACCATAATTTGGATTCTGAGTTACTACAAATATTGAAGAGAGAAATTGGTTTTCAATGGCAATTGGATTCTATGTCATATTTAGTTATTAAATTAACTAAACCAATTCAGGATTGTGCTAATCAAAATGTTCTCGATATGTATAATATACTTCAAAAAGATTAATTACATCTGTCTAGGGTGGAATTATCTTGGTTGGGAAGAATAAATTCCTGTAAGATGTTTGAATTACCAAAACTCCTGTATATTTTTAGAACTGTACAAACCCCTATTAAAAAACAATTATTACGTTAGACGAGGGTTGAGGATCCCCGTTCTCTCCCTATAAATATACACATTACTTCAATGTTTAATTGTAGAGCTTTCTATAAAAGGAATGTTTAAGAAAACAGTAGATTTAACCCACACAGCACATGTGGGCCAATATATAGAAAGATTCCATATAAGGTTATAAATTAACTTATGTTTAAATGTCGTCAAAAGATGTTAAGAGGTTTTTGAACTCTGCACCGACTCAGATACTTATGTTGCTATAGATTTTGAATTTCAAGTCTAGGAGATTCCTTGTGCCATTTTCAGGTCTCAGTTAATACTGACACAAGGGTTCTCTTCTGCAACACTTTATAACAATAACTATTTTTGGGCCCTAGGTAGGGGGGACAAACCCGAGATAGACAGGTTACGTCCCACCGGGATTGTCTCCTGAATTCAGGATTGACGGGTCGGATAGACCACCCTAAATAGCTATCTCAGATAGTTCTGAGAATTTCTCAGTTTTATACTTTTCCTCACTTCTAATTTCCTTTACTCTAGCTTACTTTCCCTCGGCTTTCTTGGCCCCTCCCCTCCTCCCCCCCCCTTTTTTTTTTTCTTCTTTTCTTTTCTCTTTCTTTATTTTCTTCGTCCTTTTCACATCCCTCCATCCTCCCCCCTCCGTCTCCCTTTCCCTCTCTTGGCTGCCCGTCTACCATGTCATCTATAAAAATTTTACACCCCTCAGAAGAGGTCACAGATCCTGTACTATGCCCACAAGCAGAAATGCCAGATTCTGATGCTCCAGGAGACTCATTTTAAATCTGGCCATGTCCCAAGTCTCCGTAATAGATACTTTTCAGTCTGGCATCACAGTACCAACCTGGAGGCGAGGACGAAGGGGGTCTCTATCGCGATACACAGATCACTGTCTCATGAGGTTCTAGAGACAGAGGTCGATCTTCAGGGTTGGTATGTGTTTCTTAAGATAAGAATTGCTGGATCCTTGCTAACTGTCGCCAATTTGTATTTACCCAATAGATTTCAGACAAAAACGTGTAGATTGTACCTAATGCGCCTGACGGAATTCGCAGAGGGATCAGTCATCATCGGAGGAGACCTCAGTTTCACCCTAGACACGGCAGCTGATTCATCTTCGGGTAAGAGATCTGTCCCTAACAAAAAATTTGCCTCCCTGAAAAGGTTTCTTCACACTCTGAGACTCATTGACATTTGGAGGATTTTAAATCCCCAGGGTCGAGATTTTACATATTTCTCCCCAATACACAATTCTTATAGCAGAATTGATTTATTTTTTACAAGTCACAGCTTATTATCTTGGAGTCCTAAGGCAACCATAGAGGACATTCTTCTCTCTGATCACGCCCCTGTCTTCTTATCCCTTACATTACCTGACACGAGTAGACGACCGTGGACCTGGAGGTTAAACGACCACTTACTAAAGGACGAGTTGTGTATGACTGAGGTGAGAGAAACTATACAATTCTTCAATCCGGATCATGCTACGGACCCCACACCTCCTCCCACTAAGTGGAAAGCTCTAAAATGCGTTCTGAGGTTTTTTTTTTATCAAGCATGGTGCCCGTCTGAAGAAAAATAATGCAGAAAAGATAGAGAACCTTCTCTCTCAGATTCACACCTTAGAAATTTCCCACAAGCAAAATCTATCTAGACTGACTTTAACTGACTTGACGCTGAAAAAGGCTGACCTTAAAAACTTAATGGCCCAAAAATGTCGCAATTACACTGAAGTCGAGGAGTTATTTTTACTCCAATTCAAACAAATGCGGACGTCCCCTGGCCCGATTGCTCCACCCTCGACTGAATGCACCGTATGTTCCATATATATCAAACAATAAGGGTAGACGAACATACAGTACATCCCAAATGAAATTTTGGAAGAATTCAGAAAATACTATTGTACACTCTACAATATTAAGGGTCACTTCAGCGATCTCTCACCCCCTGAGTTGTTGGATAAGATTAAAACATATATTAATCAGACGGCAATTCCATCTTTGGCCACAGAGATAACTGCGAGGTTAGAGGAAGATTTCTCTGAAGAGGAGTTGATCCAGGCTATCCAATCTACTCCCTCCGGGAAATGTCCAGGACCTGATTGGTTTGTACCCAATTTTTATAAAACGTTCAGGTCACAACTAGCCCCGGTAATGTTGACGGCCTTTAATGATATACTCCAGGGATCGGATTTTGTGCCCCAGTCTTTAGAGGCTTATATCAGCGTCATTCCCAAACCAGGGAAAGATCCATCTTTGGTTTCGAACTACAGGCCGATTTCGTTACTAAACGTGGATGTAAAACTCTTTTCTAAACTATTGGCTGACCGTTTGGCACCATTCCTTCCTTCTGTAATTAACGCAGACCAGGTGGGCTTTGTCAGAGACCGGGAAGCTAGGGATAACACTATTAGAACCCTGCTCCTTATAGCCAAGGCCAAAAGCAGCTCGGCACCACTAGGCCTAATTTCTGTTGATGCTGAGAAGGCCTTTGACAGAGTCCACTGGGGGTTTATGAAGGAGGCGCTGATACAACTTGGCTTGGGCCCAAGATTCTTGCACGGAATCCTATCCTTGTACTCCTCCCCATCTGCTAAAGTAAAGATGGAAGGAACCCTGTCTTCTTCTTTTAAAATAGCTAATGGCACCAGGCAGGGATGCCCATTGTCACCCCAGCTATACATTGTCGTAATGGAGCACTTGGCCCCGGCTCTTAGGACCAACACCAGTGTCCATGGGATTGAGCAGGGACAGAGCAATCACAAACTGGCCTTATTTGCAGACGACCTTCTACTATATGTTTCACAGCCCATGATCTCCATCCCCGCTATCCTGAAGGAGTTTGAACGGTTCGGACAATTGAGCAATTTTAAAGTGAATTGTACCAAAACCGAGGCACTTAATATCACCCTGCCCGGAGATTTGGTTTCTCATCTATCCACCCAATTCCCGTTTAAGTGTAAGACAGAGTCCATTAGGTACTTAGGAATCTTTATACCGAAGGATCTTGAACAGTTATTTAAATTGAATCATCAGATCCTTTTGACTAATATGGAATCGGCATTTAACTCCTGCAGACAGCTAAGACTATCTTGGTTTGGGAGAGTTAATGTGGTCAAAATGGACGTCTTGCCCCGACTCCTGTTTACTTTCCAAATTACAATCTCTGATCCTCAGATTCGTCTGGGGGGGGAAAGAGGTCTCGTTTGAGGATGGATGTTCTCTCCCTACCTAAATCTAGAGGTGGATACGGACATACTTTATGGCCTCCTTACTCGTTAGAGCCCTGGATTGGCAATACAGTGCGTCCTCCAAGAAATGGGTTGAGGTGGAGCAAGAAGGTCTGGGGATTCCACTGAAACATTTGCTTTGGATCCCCTCTAGGGATGCTACGGACATTTAACAGATATGACTAGGACAACCTTAAAAATTTGGCACTCTGTGACGAGAACACTCTATATGGGGGATGGTCTTGGCCCTTTGACTCCCCTTTTTTCCAGTCCTTCCTTTTCTCCGGGATTTGGAAGACAGAGATTCCTATGTTGGAAGAGTGTGAATGATACCCGATACCTTGTCTGATGGCGATTTACCCTCATTGGCAGTGCTGCAATCTAACGATCCCACGAGGCCAATAAAGTGGTTTGAATATTTCCAGTTCAGAGCATTCCTATACTCAGCAGACCACTCGTGTAGGATGAGATTGACGCTCAACTAATTGGAAAAATTGTTCCAATTAGAGGCTTCCCCTAGGCGCAAAATATCAACACTATATCAGACTTTAGGGTCCTTGAGAGATCAGGGTACTCTATATTTCCAACGTACATGGGAGAGGGAGCTGGGGAACACCATCTCTGAGAGTGATTGGCAGAAATGCTTTATATTTACCCATAAACTAACTAATGCATGTTCTGCCCAAGAAAGAAGTTACAAACTGCTCACTAGATGGTACCTATACCCAGCGTCTCTTCGGAGTATGTTCCCGGGAACCTCTGACACATGTTGGCGATGTGAAGAAGAGACAGGTACAATGTTACACATTTGGTGGGGGTGCAGGGGGATCCAGCAGTTTTGGTCTGAGATATTTAACACATACACCCAGATAACGGGTAAACCGGTAGATTGCTGTCCCGAGTCAGCACTGTTATCTATCTTCCCTGGTCCTATTGGGCTCCAGACAAAGGATATTCTTCCTTTTTGTGTCTCGGCCGCACGTGCAGTGATCCCTAGGTTCTGGAAATCAACCAGGGTTCCAACTCTACTTGACTGGTACAAGGAATTGATGGTCATTTTTAGAATGGAAGAGCTTACGGCAGAGACATCAGGATCCTGTGAGCAATTCTCAAGAATTTGGTCCGATTGGATTTTGTTCCAGGATTCTACCGACTTTAAAAAAATCTTGACTGGCACAGCGGTAGACGTGGAGCCAGAGTGACATATACCTCCCCTCCTTTCCCATATCTAACCCTTCTTATATGATCCCATTTTCCCTTGATGGTCTCGGTACCAGATTACCCTTTCTCCCCTTCTCCCCCCCACACCCTCGCTTTTTATATTTCTCTCTCTCTGATTCACTTCTTCTATACCAGACAATATACTCCTTATTTACACCCTCCACCCTCTGAATTTAGATGTTATTTTTTTGAACAATACTGATGGTATATAGTTTCGAGAAGTTCAAAGGCCAGAACATCTATTGATGGGGCCCCAAATGTTAGTTAAATTAGTGTGAATTTCTAAGTGGAGACTAAAAAGGTAGCACTCTAAATACCTGGTAAAACTGGAGAAGTTGAGAGGAGATATAGACTCCGGATGGAGCCTCTTATGTCAACGAAATCGACTTATTTCCTCTCATGAAGATGAATTATTTGTCTATGTACATGTTTATTTGAAACTGTTATTTATAGTACAGTATACATGACTACAGGAGATGATGTTGTCAGACTTTAGCTGCATATGTCATCGATGACGCTACCAATGCAAATTGTTTAGTTTATTTCCAATGTACCAATGGAATTTATGCAAGACTAGATGGCGGCCCGATTCTAAAGAATCGGGTAGTCTAGAATCCATATATAGTTTATTTACTAATAGTTAGGGGAGTGCGGTGAAATGAATTGTGTGTATACAGGTGGCTCAGTGGGTAGCAGAGTATACGGTGGCTCAGTGGTTAGCAGTGAGTGCGGTGGCTCAGTGGTTAGCAGTGAGTGCGGTGGCTCAGTGGTTAGCAGTGAGTGCGGTGGCTCAGTGGTTAGCAGTGAGTGCGGTGGCTCAGTGGTTAGCAGTGAGTGTGGTGGCTCAGTGGTTAGCAGTGAGTGCGGTGGCTCAGTGGTTATCAGTGAGTGCAGTGGCTCAGTGGTTAGCAGTGTGTGCGGTGAGATTGGTCAGCAGAGTGGCGTGGGCAGTGGTCAGCGCAGCGCCGTGGGCAGAGTGGTCAGCGCAGCGCCGTGGGCAGAGTGGTGAGCACACAGATACATACATACATACACACACACACACACACACACACACATACACACACTCCGCTATAGTTAGTACCGGCCCTGCGTCTTCCCCGCCGCTTGGATCCTGAGTCGACATGTCGCTGCCCGCGGACGACTGCATCCAATATGGCGTTCAGGAACTTTGTTGAGACTTCTTGGACCCTATATTGGATCCAGTAGTTCGGGGGTGGCGACATGTCGACTGAGGATCTAGGCGGCTGATGCAGGGCCGGTGGTAAGTATAGCGGAGTGTGTGCATGTGTGCGGACAAAGTGAGGGAAGTGCGGACAAATTGAGGGAAGTGACTACATACACACATATATACACATACTGTACATTGCATTAGGAGGGGTGAGGAGAGCGGAGGCTGGAGGGGTGAGGAGGGGTGTGGAGAGCGGAGGCTGGAGGGGTGAGGAGAGGTGAGGACAGGGGAGGCTGGAGGGGTGAGGAGAGGTGAGGACAGGGGAGGCTGGAGGGGTGAGGAGGGGTGAGGAGAGGGGAGGCTGGAGGGGTGAGGAGAGGGGAGGCTGGAGGGGAGGCTGGAGGGCAGAGGACAGGGGAGGCTGGAGGGCAGAGGACAGGGGAGGCTGGAGGGCAGAAGACAGGGGAGGCTGGAGGGCAGAAGACAGGGGAGGCTGGAGGGCAGAAGACAGGGGAGGCTGGAGGGCAGAAGACAGGGGAGGCTGGAGGGCAGAGGACAGGGGAGGCTGTAGGGCAGAGGACAGGGGAGGGTGGAGGGCAGAGGGGAGAGCAGAGGCTGGAGGGCACAGGCTGGAGGGGAGAGCGGAGGCTGGAGGGCAGAGGCTGGAGGGGAGAGCGGAGGCTGGAGGGCAGAGCGGAGGCTGGAGGGGAGAGCGGAGGCTGGAGGGGAGAGCGGTGGCTGGAGGGGAGAGCGGAGGCTGGAGGGCGGAGGCTGGAGGGGAGAGTGGAGGCTGGAGGGGAGAGCGGAGGCTGGAGGGGAGAGCAGAGGCTGGAGGGGAGAGCAGAGGCTGGAGGGGAGAGCGGAGGCTGGAGGGGAGAGCGGAGGCTGGAGGGGAGAGCGGAGGTGGGAGGGGAGAGGTGGGAGGGGAGAGCGGAGGTGGGAGGGGAGAGGTGGGAGGGGAGAGCGGGGCGGGAGGGGAGAGGCTGGAGGGGAGAGCAGAGGCTGGAGGGGAGAGCGGAGGCGGGAGGGGAGAGGCAGGAGGGGAGAGCAGAGGCTGGAGGGGAGAGCGGAGGCGGGAGGGGAGAGGCGGGAGGGGAGAGTGGAGGCGGGAGGGGAGAGGCTGGAGGGGAGAGCAGAGGCTGGAGGGGAGAGCGGAGGCGGGAGGGGAGAGGCTGGAGGGGAGAGCGGAGGCGGGAGGGGAGAGGCGGGAGGGGAGAGTGGAGGCGGGAGGGGAGAGGCTGGAGGGGAGAGCAGGGGCTGGAGGGGAGAGCAGAGGCTGGAGGGGAGGGCAGAGGCTGGAGGGGAGAGCAGAGGCTGGAGGAGAGAGCAGAGGCTGGAGGGGAGAGTAGAGGCTGGGGGAGAGAAGAGGCTGGAGGGGAGAGAAGAGGCGGGAGGGGAGAGGCTGGAGGGGAGAGTAGAGGCTGGAGGGGAGAGTAGAGGCTGGAGGGGAGAGTAGAGGCTGGAGGGGAGAGCAGAGGCGGGAGGGGAGAGCAGAGGCGGGAGGGGAGAGCAGAGGCTGGAGGGGAGAGCTGAGGCTGGAGGGGAGAGCAGAGGCTGGAGGGGAGAGTAGAGGCTGGAGGGGAGGGGAGAGGTGGGAGGGGAGAGGCTGGAGGGGAGAGTAGAGGCTGGAGGGGAGAGTAGAGGCTGGAGGGGAGAGAAGAGGCTGGAGGGGAGAGTAGAGGCTGGAGGGGAGAGTAGAGGCTGGAGGGGAGAGTAGAGGCTGGAGGGGAGAGAAGAGGCTGGACGGGAGAGGGGAGGCTGGAGGGGAGAGGGGAGGCTGGAGGGGAGAGGGGAAGCAAGAGGGGAGAGGCTGGAGGGGAGAGTAGAGGCTGGAGGGGAGAGCGGAGGCTGGAGGGGAGAGCGGAAGCTGGAGGGGAGAGCGGAGGCTGGAGGGGAGAGGCTGGAGGGGAAAGCGGAGGCTAGAGGGGAGAGCGGAGGCTGGAGGGGAGAGGCGGGAGGGGAGAGCGGAGGCTGGAGGGGAGAGCGGAGGCTGGAGGGCAGGGAGGCTGGAGGGGCTGGAGGGCAGGGGAGGCAGGAGGGGCTGGAGGGCAGGGGAGGCTGGAGAGGCTGGAGGGCAGGGGAGGCTGGAGAGGCTGAGGAGGCAGGGGAGGCTGGAGAGGCTGAGGGGGCAGGGGAGGCTGGAGAGGCTGGGGAGGCAGGGGAGGCTGGAGAGGCTGGAGGGCAGGGGAGGCTGGAGAGGCTGGAGGGCAGGGGAGGCTGGAGAGGCTGGAGGGCAGGGAGGCTGGAGAGGCTGGAGGGCAGGGGAGGCTGGAGGGCAGGGGAGGCTGGAGAGGCTGGAGGGCAGGGGAGGCTGGAGAAGCTGGAGGGCAGGGGAGGCTGGAGAGGCTGGAGGGCAGGGGAGGCTGGAGAGGATGGAGGGCAGGGGAGGCTGGAGGGGCTGGAGGGCAGGGGAGGCTGGAGAGGCTGGAGGGCAGGGGAGGCTGGAGAGGATGGAGGGCAGGGGAGGCTGGAGAGGCTGGAGGGCAGGGGAGGCTGGAGAGGCTGGAGGGCAGGGGAGGCTGGAGAGGCTGGAGGGCAGGAAAGGCTGGAGAGGCTGGAGGGCAGGGGAGGCTGGAGAGGCTGGAGGGTAGAGGCGTAGTTGGGTGGGGGGGTGTAGACTCACCGCGGCCGGCGTGCGTCTGGTGTAGGAGGAGAGGAGGGACGGGCAGAGGTGCAGGACAGGAAGTCCCGTCCTCCCTCCTCTCCGGGCGGGCGGCTGGTAGCACGGGGCCCCCCAGGGGGTGGGGGCAATGGGCCCCTCATGCCTTTGGGGCACGGGGCGCTCGGCCCCCCTGCTCCACGCTAGGTACGGTAGTGGGTGAGGGGAGAGGCTGGAGGGCGGACGGAACTTCCGAGAGCGGAACGTTCCTCCGCCGCTCCCTGTAGCCGGGGGACCGCGCAGTGGTGACATCACCACCATGGGTCCGGAGGCCGTCACAGAAGTACCCTTCGGGTATTCCGGAAGTGGCCTTCGGCTTTTATATATTAGATTCTATTCTGTTATTCAAAACTTAATAAAAATAAGATTAACCGAAAAAACTATTATTACAAAATCTATTTTGATAAAACATAGAAATAATGGAGGTTTAGGTCTTCCCAAATTTACTGCATATTATCAAGCAACTAGATTCTGTACCGGAGCAAGCAATTCACTAGTGAATGAACAAAGCTGCCAATAGCCTAGGGAGCGCCACGTATATCCCACCTATTAAGATATATCCAGTATTAAATTTTATTTGTAGGCTCGGCGCTAACGTAAAATCAATGGCAATCTTAATGAATGAATTTATTTCATGTGTATTAAATTATTTGTATATATACAGTGTGTTTAAAAAATCTATTAAAATTAAAATAAAATTAAAACATTAACAGTTTACAAATTATATTAAGAATAGTTTCTGTGTCACTTCTTTCCAATATGACGATTTATGTCTTCTTCTAAAATAGGTGGGCACCCAGTGTGCTTTCAATATAGATTGGGTCCTTAGGTGCTGCGTCTGTTCGTTAAACTGCAATTACATAACGTAACATTGCTTTTTAATGTGAATGCCTGACAAAAGCCAATACCATTAGATGGATTATAATTATCCCGGTTTGTTGGCCAAACTGTTGCTCGAATTACTATAAGTTTATGGTCTCCGTCTTTGCTGCTCAGAGACAGCCGCCGTGTGTGTTTGATCTTCCTATTAATTAAATATTCACATGACGTAATGGGATCACCTAGCGATGAAACACTCTTCTTAGTTATTGTTCTTGTAATATATTCCTGCAATAATTGAGATTAACTCCACATTAATGGATGGGAAGAATGTAACTGTTCATACACTGACCCCAGCAAGGGTTAATGATCACTTGTTTAAACCTATCAGAAGTCAACATCCCTTATAAATAGGATGCTTCCTGGAAGGCTAGTTCACACCCTGAGGAAGAAGGCTAATGTGTAGCCTTCGAAATGCATCGGTATTGACCTAGCCTATTTCCAATAGTTTCCTCCATGATTTCGCTCTCACACAATCAGAGCCCTGCCTACAATCCGCCCCCAAGCACATGACTCTGACGTTAGCCAGACTTCACGTCAGCTGACCGCGACTAAGTGGTGATGTAGCCGCATCCAAGAAGAGCGAACACACACGGCGGCTGTCTCTGAGCAGCAAAGACGGAGACCTTCTCCCATTAACAGTGAACCTGCTGGGCGTTGTCTCCCAGTGCAGCGATGGGGAGAGATCACAACTAACTTACTAATATGACACTTTGTAGAGCAGGAGCAGAGAACTACGCTGAGGTACAGTGATATGAACAGTCTCATCCATAAACTTATAATAATTTGAGCAACAGTTTGGCCAACAAACAGGGATAATTATAATCCATCTAATGGTATTGGCTTTTGTCAGGCATTCACATTAAAAAGCAATGTTGCGTTATATAATTGCAGATTAATACATAGTAACATAGTAACATAGTTTTTAAGGTTGAGGGAAGACTTTAAGTCCATCTAGTTCAACCCATAGCCTAACATGTTGATCCAGAGGAAGGCAAAAAAAAACCATGTGGCAACACTAAGCTCCACATTGGGGGAAAAAATTCCTTCCTGACTCCAGATACGGCAATCAGACTAATTCCCTGGATCAACGCCCTATCAAAGAATCTAGTATGTATAACTGGTAATATTATAGTTTTCAAGAAAGGCATCCAGGCCCTTCTTAAATGTTAGTAGTGACTCCCTCATTACACCATCATGTGGCAGAGTTCCATAGTCTCACTGCTCTTACAGTAAAGAATCCGCGTCTGTGATTATGATTAAACCTTCTTTCCTCCAGACGTAGAGGATGCCCCCTTGTCCCAGTCTCTGTAGAGGATGCCCCCTTGTCCCAGTCTCAGGCCTAAGAGTAAAGAGATTAGAAAGGTCTCTGTACTGTCCCCTCATATATTTATACATTATTATAAGATCACCCCTAAGCCTTCGTTTTTCCAAGCTAAATAACCCCAAGTTTAATAACCTGTCTTGGTATTGCAGACCCCTCAGTCCTCTAATAACCTGTCTTGGTATTGCAGACCCCTTAGTCCTCTAATAACTTTTGTCGCTCTTCTCTGGACCCGCTCTAGTTCAGCTATGTCTTTCTTATACACCGGAGACCAGAATTGTACACAGTATTCTAAGTGTGGTCGCACTAGTGACTTGTATAGAGGTAAAATTATGTTCTCCTCATGAGCATCTATGCCTCTTTTAATGCATCCCATTATTTTATTTGCCTTTGCAGCAGCTGCCTGACACTGGCCACTAAATGTGAGTTTGTCATCTACCCATACACCCAGGTCTTTTTCAGTGACAGTTTTGCCCAGTGTTTTACAATTAAGCACATAATTATACCTTTTGTTTCCTCTGCCCAAGTGCATGACTTTACATTTATCCCCATTAAAGCGCATTTGCCATTTAGCAGCCCAAGCTTCTAGTTTACATAAATCCTCCTGTAATATAAAATTGTCCTCCTCTGTATTGATTACCCTGCAGAGTTTAGTGTCATCTGCAAATATTGAGATTCTACAAATATTGAGCAGACGCAGCACCTAAGTAATTCATTTCCATCAGCTTCTCATCACTTCACACTCAAAAGGGGTAAGAGTTGAGGTTTATCTGACATTTTCTAGGATTTAGAGCAATATGCCAAATCCATAGATTTTATCATCTAGAGACTAGAACCTTGATAGTACAACCGGCCAAATCTATTGATAAATTCCCCACCTGGAAGAAATACTAGGTGAGACAAATACAAGCAATTTTTTTTTCTCTAGCGTTGCACCTACATACAGGCTTAACACTAAATTTATTGTTTTATTATAGATCCAACATCCAATATGATAGATCCCTTCAAGAGGGAACACACAAATAATGGCTAGAGTCCTTTTGGGAGGTTGCAACCTATAAAGCTGCTACATTAGTAAGAATATAAAAATACAAGAAATAAACCTCTTTATATCAGTGCCCACAACTTTTAGCACAAATTCTTATTCACATGTTATATACTTATAGGTTACATCCGGACCCCATCTATATTGAAAGCACACTGGGTGCGCACCTATTTCAGAAGAAGACATAAATCGTCATATTGGAAAGAAGTGACACAGGAAAAATTCTTAATATAATTTCTAAACTGTTAATGTTTTAGTTTTATTTTAATTTTAATAGATTTTTTAAACACACTGTATATATACAAATAATTTAATACACATGAAATAAATTCATTCATTAATTAAGATTGCCATTGGTTTTACATTAGCGCCGAGCCTACAAATAAAATTTAGTTCTGTCTTCTGATTTCAGTTTATCTGCAGACAAATTAAGCTGAACTGACTGATCCAAAAGCTGGAATTTGTCTTGTGCTCACCCATATTCTGTTGGGTTAAGCTGTCATGGATAGCATTGCTACTTACCAAGAATTTCTTTATCTTGTGCAAACGTAACGCTCTGGTGAAGAGTATTGAGAATACAAAGTGAATTGTGTCACTGCTAACCTCACACTGGCTGATGCCCTCTGAAAATTAAGTCTCCCATCCTCCAAGAGGATTCATGTCTATTCTTTAAAACATATAATAAATAAAAAATAGACATGCTCCATGTTTGGATCAGTGGTTTAAATGCATAGATGGGTTCTAACAAAAAAATGAACATGTTTTGCAAGACCGGCACATCACTGAGGAGCGTGAGCAAGGTTCGCTGATGATTAGATCCATCTACTGATTCCAAGATAAACAGATCAAGGAATAGAGGTAAGACTGATGATGAAAAAAAGGTGCGATACATCCCAAGAGCCATCAATGATTAATAGTGAGCGGTTGTAGATGAAGATAAAGCGTAACAGCCATTTAATAATGTAGAGAAAGTGATTTCTAATATATTTAATTTGAAAATTTTGTTTTCAAATCATTCATAAACCTTCCACAAGGTGTGAGAAAATAAGCTATATGGCACAAAAAAATATAATAAACTTTGGAAATGAACCATTTTTTTGAGATCTTGAACCTGTGGGTGCATCATATGATTGGAAGGGGTTTAATCCAGCGAATAGCCAAACAGTATACCTTTGCTAATATTTCTAACATAATGTCTAATTCTTAAAAAGGTTACTCAATTTAAAATGTAAAATATCTGCTATTTTTCAAGCATTACACTATTGTAGAACAGATAAGGTTAGTAATTTCCAGAAAGAAGGACGATCAGTCATATACAGTATATTAAGGGGAACAGATTACAGAACAGGTATATAGTGGGATGTACATAGGTCACATTTATACTCACACTGAAAAAATGATGATCTATGAGACAGATCCTGACGCTTAAGCTTAGCCTGATCTAGTGTAGAAAAAAGAAATACTTAGATCATACCGGGGTCACAATCTATAATGTAACATTATATAGACTCCATTGTAGAGCGGATGATGTCAGTGATGGAGGAGGACGATCAGTCTATATATAATGAGGAATAGATTATACCGGGGTCACAATCTACAATGTAACATTATATAGACTCCATTGTAGAGCGGATGATGTCAGTGATGGAGGAGGACGATCAGTCTATATATAATGAGGAATAGATTATACTGGGGTCACAATCTACAATGTAACATTATATAGACTCCATTGTAGAGCGGATGATGTCAGTGATGGAGGAGGACGATCAGTCTATATATAATGAGGAATAGATTATACCGGGGTCACAATCTACAATGTAACATTATATAGACTCCATTGTAGAGGGGATGATGTCAGTGATGGAGGACGATCAGTCTATATATAATGAGGAATAGATTATACCGGGGTCACAATCTACAATGTAACATTATATAGACTCCATTGTAGAGCGGATGATGTCAGTGATGGAGGAGGACGATCAATCTATATATAATGAGGAATAGATTATACCGGGGTCACAATCTACAATGTAACATTATATAGATTCCATTGTAGAGCGGATGATGTCAGTGATGGAGGAGGACGATCAGTCTATATATAATGAGGAATAGATTATACCGGGGTCACAATCTACAATGTAACATTATATAGACTCCATTGTAGAGCGGATGATGTCAGTGATGGAGCAGGACGATCAGTCTATATATAATGAGGAATAGATTATACCGGGGTCACAATCTACAATGTAACATTATATAGACTCCATTGTAGAGCGGATGATGTCAGTGATGGAGGAGGACGATCAGTCTATATATAATGAGGAATAGATTATACCGGGGTCACAATCTACAATGTAACATTATATAGACTCCATTGTAGAGCGGATGATGTCAGTGATGGAGGAGGACGATCAGTCTATATATAATGAGGAATAGATTATACCGGGGTCACAATCTACAATGTAACATTATATAGACTCCATTGTAGAGCGGATGATGTCAGTGATGGAGGAGGACGATCAGTCTATATATAATGAGGAATAGATTATACCGGGGTCACAATCTACAATGTAACATTATATAGACTCCATTGTAGAGCGGATGATGTCAGTGATGGAGGAGGACGATCAGTCTATATATAATGAGGAATAGATTATACCGGGGTCACAATCTACAATGTAACATTATATAGACTCCATTGTAGAGCGGATGATGTCAGTGATGGAGGAGGACGATCAGTCTATATATAATGAGGGAATAGATTATACCGGGGTCACAATCTACAATGTAACATTATATAGACTCCATTGTAGAGCGGATGATGTCAGTGATGGAGGAGGACGATCAGTCTATATATAATGAGGGAATAGATTATACCGGGGTCACAATCTACAATGTAACATTATATAGACTCCATTGTAGAGCGGATGATGTCAGTGATGGAGGAGGACGATCAGTCTATATATAATGAGGGAATAGATTATACCGGGGTCACAATCTACAATGTAACATTATATAGACTCCATTGTAGAGCGGATGATGTCAGTGATGGAGGAGGACGATCAGTCTATATATAATGAGGAATAGATTATACCGGGGTCACAATCTAAATGTAACATTATATAGACTCCATTGTAGAGCGGATGATGTCAGTGATGGAGGAGGACGATCAGTCTATATATAATGAGGAATAGATTATACCGGGGTCACAATCTACAATGTAACATTATATAGACTCCATTGTAGAGCGGATGATGTCAGTGATGGAGGAGGACGATCAGTCTATATATAATGAGGAATAGATTATACCGGGGTCACAATCTACAATGTAACATTATATAGACTCCATTGTAGAGCGGATGATGTCAGTGATGGAGGAGGACGATCAGTCTATATATAATGAGGAATAGATTATACCGGGGTCACAATCTACAATGTAACATTATATAGACTCCATTGTAGAGCGGATGATGTCAGTGATGGAGGAGGACGATCAGTCTATATATAATGAGGAATAGATTATACCGGGGTCACAATCTACAATGTAACATTATATAGACTCCATTGTAGAGCGGATGATGTCAGTGATGGAGGAGGACGATCAGTCTATATATAATGAGGGAATAGATTATACCGGGTCACAATCTACAATGTAACATTATATAGACTCCATTGTAGAGCGGATGATGTCAGTGATGGAGGAGGACGATCAGTCTATATATAATGAGGGAATAGATTATACCGGGTCACAATCTATAATGTAACATTATATAGACTCCATTGTAGAGCGGATGATGTCAGTGATGGAGGAGGACGATCAGTCTATAATAATGAGGAATAGATTATACCGGGGTCACAATCTACAATGTAACATTATATAGACTCCATTGTAGAGCGGATGATGTCAGTGATGGAGGAGGACGATCATCTATATATAATGAGGAATAGATTATACCGGGGTCACAATCTACAATGTAACATTATATAGACTCCATGTAGAGCGGATGATGTCAGTGATGGAGGAGACGATCAGTTCATATATAATGAGGAATAGATTATACCGGGGTCACAATCTACAATGTAACATTATATAGACTCCATTGTAGAGCGGATGATGTCAGTGATGGAGGAGGACGATCAGTCTATATATAATGAGGAATAGATTATACCGGGGTCACAATCTACAATGTAACATTATATAGACTCCATTGTAGAGCGGATGATGTCAGTGATGGAGGAGGACGATCAGTCTATATATAATGATGGAATAGATTATACCGGGGTCACAATCTACAATGTAACATTATATAGACTCCATTGTAGAGCGGATGATGTCAGTGATGGAGGAGGACGATCAGTCTATATATATTGAGGAATAGATTATACCGGGGTCACAATCTACAATGTAACGTTATATAGACTCCATTGTAGAGCGGATGATGTCAGTGATGGAGGAGGACGATCAGTCTATATATAATGAGGAATAGATTATACCGGGGTCACAATCTACAATGTAACATTATATAGACTCCATTGTAGAGCGGATGATGTCAGTGATGGAGGAGGACGATCAGTCTATATATAATGAGGGAATAGATTATACCGGGGTCACAATCTATAATGTAACATTATATAGACTCCATTGTAGAGCGGATGATGTCAGTGATGGAGGAGGACGATCAGTCTATATATAATGAGGGAATAGATTATACCGGGGTCACAATCTATAATGTAACATTATATAGACTCCATTGTAGAGCGGATGATGTCAGTGATGGAGGAGGACGATCAGTCTATATATAATGAGGAATAGATTATACCGGGGTCACAATCTACAATGTAACATTATATAGACTCCATTGTAGAGCGGATGATGTCAGTGATGGAGGAGGACGATCAGTCTATATATATGAGGAATAGATTATACCGGGGTCACAATCTACAATGTAACATTATATAGACTCCATTGTAGAGCGGATGATGTCAGTGATGGAGGAGGACGATCAGTCTATATATAATGAGGAATAGATTATACCGGGGTCACAATCTACAATGTAACATTATATAGACTCCATTGTAGAGCGGATGATGTCAGTGATGGAGGAGGACGATCAGTCTATATATAATGAGAATAGATTATACCGGGTCACAATCTACAATGTAACATTATATAGACTCCATTGTAGAGCGGATGATGTCAGTGATGGAGGAGGACGATCAGTCTATATATAATGAGAGGAATAGATTATACCGGGGTCACAATCTACAATGTAACATTATATAGACTCCATTGTAGAGGGGATGATGTCAGTGATGGAGGAGGACGATCAGTCTATATATAATGAGGGAATAGATTATACCGGGGTCACAATCTACAATGTAACATTATATAGACTCCATTGTAGAGCGGATGATGTCAGTGATGGAGGAGGACGATCAGTCTATATATAATGAGGGATAGATTATACCGGGGTCACAATCTACAATGTAACATTATATAGACTCCATTGTAGAGCGGATGATGTCAGTGATGGAGGAGGACGATCAGTCTATATATAATGAGGGAATAGATTATACCGGGGTCACAATCTACAATGTAACATTATATAGACTCCATTGTAGAGTGGATGATGTCAGTGATGGAGGAGGACGATCAGTCTATATATAATGAGGGGAATAGATTATACCGGGGTCACAATCTATAATGTAACATTATATAGACTCCATTGTAGAGCGGATGATGTCAGTGATGGAGGAGGACGATCTGTCTATATATAATGAGGGAATAGATTATACCGGGGTCACAATCTACAATGTAACATTTATAGACTCCATTGTAGAGTGGATGATGTCAGTGATGGAGGAGGACGATCAGTCTATATATAATGTGGGGAATAGATTATACCGGGTCACAATCTACATGTAACATTATATAGACTCCATTGTAGAGCGGATGATGTCAGTGATGGAGGAGGACGATCAGTCTATATATAATGAGGAATAGATTATACCGGGGTCACAATCTACAATGTAACATTATATAGACTCCATTGTAGAGTGGATGATGTCAGTGATGGAGGAGGACGATCAGTCTATATATAATGAGAATAGATTATACCGGGGTCACAATCTACAATTTAACATTATATAGACTCCATTGTGGAGCGGATGATGTCAGTGATGGAGGAGGACTATCAGTCTATATATAATGAGGAATAGATTATACCGGGGTCACAATCTACAATGTAACATTATATAGACTCCATTGTAGAGCGGATGATATCAGTGATGGAGGAGGACGATCAGTCTATATATAATGAGGAATAGATTATACCGGGGTCACAATCTACAATGTAACATTATATAGACTCCATTGTAGAGAGGATGATGTCAGTGATGGAGGAGGACGATCAGTCTATATATAATGAGAATAGATTATACCGGGTCACAATCTACAATGTAACATTATATAGACTCCATTGTAGAGCGGATGATGTCAGTGATGGAGGAGGACGATCAGTCTATATATAATGAGAATAGATTATACCGGGGTCACAATCTACAATGTAACATTATATAGACTCCATTGTAGAGAGGATGATGTCAGTGATGGAGGAGGACGATCAGTCTATATATAATGAGAATAGATTATACCGGGGTCACAATCTACAATGTAACATTATATAGACTCCATTGTAGAGAGGATGATGTCAGTGATGGAGGAGGACGATCAGTCTATATATAATGAGAATAGATTATACCGGGGTCACAATCTACAATGTAACATTATATAGACTCCATTGTAGAGCGGATGATGTCAGTGATGGAGGAGGACGATCAGTCTATATATAATGAGAATAGATTATACCGGGGTCACAATCTACAATGTAACATTATATAGACTCCATTGTAGAGCGGATGATGTCAGTGATGGAGGAGGACGATCAGTCTATATATAATGAGGAATAGATTATACCGGGTCACAATCTACAATGTAACATTATATAGACTCCATTGTAGAGCGGATGATGTCAGTGATGGAGGAGGACGATCAGTCTATATATAATGAGGGAATAGATTATACCGGGGTCACAATCTACAATGTAACATTATATAGACTCCATTGTAGAGCGGATGATGTCAGTGATGGAGGAGGACGATCAGTCTATATATATTGAGGAATAGATTATACCGGGGTCACAATCTACAATGTAACGTTATTAGACTCCATTGTAGAGCGGATGATGTCAGTGATGGAGGAGGACGATCAGTCTATATATAATGAGGAATAGATTATACCGGGGTCACAATCTACAATGTAACATTATATAGACTCCATTGTAGAGCGGATGATGTCGTGATGGAGGAGGACGATCAGTCTATATATAATGAGGGAATAGATTATACGGGGTCACATCTATAATGTAACATTATATAGACTCCATTGTAGAGCGGATGATGTCAGTGATGGAGGAGGACGATCAGTCTATATATAATGAGGGAATAGATTATACCGGGTCACAATCTATAATGTACATTATATAGACTCCATTGTAGAGCGGATGATGTCAGTGATGGAGAGGACGATCAGTCTATATATAATGAGGAATAGATTATACGGGTCACAATCTACAATGTAACATTATATAGACTCATTGTAGAGCGGATGATGTCAGTGATGGAGGAGGACGATCAGTCTATATATATTGAGGAATGATATACGGGGTCACAATCTACAATGTAACATTATATAGATCCATTGTAGAGCGGATGATGTCAGTGATGGAGGAGGACGATCAGTCTATATATAATGAGGAATAGATTATACCGGGGTCACAATTACAATGTAACATTATATAGACTCCATTGTAGAGCGGATGATGTCAGTGATGGGGAGGACGATCAGTCTATTATAATGAGGAATAGATTATCCGGGTCACAATCTACAATGTAAATTATATAGACTCCATTGTAGAGGGATGATGTCAGTGATGGAGGAGGACGATCAGTTATATATAATGAGAGGAATAGATTATACCGGGGTCACAATCTACAATGTAACATTATATAGACTCCATTGTAGAGGGGTGATGTCAGGATGGAGGAGGCGATCGTCTATATATAATGAGGGAATAGATTTACCGGGGTCACAATCTACAATGTAAATTTATAGACTCCATTGTAGAGCGGATGATGTCAGTGTGGGGAGACGATCAGTCTATATATAATGAGGGGATAGATTATACGGGTCACAATCTACATGTAACATTATATAGACTCCATTGTAGAGCGGATGATGTCAGTGATGGAGGAGGACGATCAGTCTATATATAATGAGGGAATAGATTATACGGGGTCACAATTACAATGTAAATTATATGACTCCATTGTAGAGTGGATGATGTCAGTGATGGAGGAGGCGATCAGTCTATATATAATGAGGGAATAGATTATACGGGGTCACAATCTATAATGTAAATTATATAGACTCATTGTAGAGCGGATGATGTCAGTGATGGAGGAGGACGATCTGTCTTATATAATGAGGAATAGATTATACGGGGTCACATCTACAATGTAACATTATATAGACTCCATTGTAGAGTGGATGATGTCAGTGATGGAGGAGGCGATCAGTCTATATATAATGTGGGGAATAGATTATACCGGGGTCACAATCTACAATGTAACATTATATAGACTCATTGTAGAGCGGATGTGTCAGTGATGGAGGAGGACGATCAGTCTATATATAATGAGGAATAGATTATACCGGGGTCACAATCTACAATGTAAATTATATAGACTCATTGTAGAGTGGATGATGTCAGTGATGGAGGAGGACGATCAGTCTATATATAATGAGAATAGATTATACCGGGGTCACAATCTACAATTTAACATTATATAGACTCCATTGTGGAGCGGATGATGTCAGTGATGGAGGAGGACTATCAGTCTATATATAATGAGGAATAGATTATACGGGGTCACAATCTACAATGTAACATTATATAGACTCCATTGTAGAGCGGATGATATCAGTGATGGAGGAGGACGATCAGTCTTATATAATGAGGAATAGATTATACCGGGGCACAATCTAAATGTAACATTATATAGACTCCATTGTAGAGAGGATGATGTCAGTGATGGAGGAGGACGATCAGTCTATATATAATGAGAATAGATTATACCGGGGTCACAATCTACAATGTAACATTATATAGACTCCATTGTAGAGAGGATGATGTCAGTGATGGAGGAGGACGATCAGTCTATATATAATGAGAATAGATTATACCGGGGTCACAATCTACAATGTAACATTATATAGACTCCATTGTAGAGCGGATGATGTCAGTGATGGAGGAGGACGATCAGTCTATATATAATGAGAATAGATTATACCGGGGTCACAATCTACAATGTAACATTATATAGACTCCATTGTAGAGCGGATGATGTCAGTGATGGAGGAGGACGATCAGTCTATATATAATGAGGAATAGATTATACCGGGGTCACAATCTACAATGTAACATTATATAGACTCCATTGTAGAGCGGATGATGTCAGTGATGGAGGAGGACGATCAGTCTATATATAATGAGGGAATAGATTATACCGGGGTCACAATCTACAATGTAACATTATATAGACTCCATTGTAGAGCGGATGATGTCAGTGATGGAGGAGGACGATCAGTCTATATATATTGAGGAATAGATTATACCGGGGTCACAATCTACAATGTAACGTTATATAGACTCCATTGTAGAGCGGATGATGTCAGTGATGGAGGAGGACGATCAGTCTATATATAATGAGGAATAGATTATACTGGGGTCACAATCTACAATGTAACATTATATAGACTCCATTGTAGAGAGGATGATGTCAGTGATGGAGGAGGACGATCAGTCTATATACATAGTACAGACCAAAAGTTTGGACACACCTTCTCATTCAAAGAGTTTTCTTTATTTTCATGACTAGGAAAATTGTAGATTCACACTGAAGGCATCAAAACTATGAATTAACACATGTGGAATTATATATTTAAAAATAAATTGTGAAACAACTGAAAATATGTCTTATATTCCAGGTTCTTCACAGTAGCCACCTTTTGCTGTGATTACTGCTTTGTACACTCTTGGCATTTTCTTGATGAGCTTCAAGAGGTAGTCACCGGAAATGGTTTTCACTTCACAGGTGCCCTGTCAGGTTTAATAAGGGGGATTTGTTGCCTTATAAATGGGGTTGGGACCATCAGTTGCGTTTTGCCGAAGTCTGGTGGATACACAGCTGATGGTCCTACTGAATAGACTTTTAGCTGCTTTTTTCTTGCCATAATACAAATTCTAAGTAAAGAAAAACGAGTGGCCATCATTACTGTAAGAAATGAAGGTCAGTCAGTCCGAAAAATTGGGAAAACTTTGAAAGTGTCCCCAAGTGCAGTTACAAAGCCATTAAGCGCTACAAAGAAACTGGCTCACATGAGGACCGCCGCAGGAAAGGAAGACCAAGAGTCACCTCTGCTGTGGAAGATAAGTTCATCCGAGTCACCAGCCTCAGAAATTGCAGGTTAACAGCAGCTCAGATTAGAGACCAGGTCAATGCCACACAGAGTTCTAGCAGCAGACACATCTCTACAACAACTGTTAAGAGGAGACTTTGTGCAGCAGGCCTTCATGGTAAAATAGCTGCTAGGAAATGACGAGACCCAGGCCCTGGGGCACTCGGGTATCAGGCTCCAAGGGTAGCGTAGCTGTGTCACGGGGAATGGTGGCCGCGCCTGATCCCGTGGCCTGGGTGACACTTCAAAAAGGGGTATATTTACAGGTGATGAGAGTTTTTGTCACATAACGCCACCAGTAGTACCTAGTGATGGGTCACCAGCACCGCCACAGTCCGCCGGAGGTAGATGGTAGTGCGGCTGAGTTGGCAAAGCCCCCTACAGGTAGGGCTATTCCTCCGGGGCAGCGTAGAGTGAAGGGGCAGCTTGTAGTGGGGCCGTAAGTCAGTGTAGGAGATGTTGGAGCAGTCTATAATGGCACCGGGAGCGGAGAGGAATGATGCACACACACTGCAGAAGTCTCTTTTACCTTTTACTGTTGGTACAGCAGGGCAATGACAGGTGACCAGGTGCACAGTGGGTCCCCAAAGCAAGTGGGTATAAGGCTGCCTCTGTTCCTCTGTGGTAGCTGAAGCCCAGCCTGCATGCAGCCAGACCGGCCTCCTCCCTCTTCCTGTCTCTGCACTCTGCTCTCTCCTGTGCGGTCCACGGGTTACCCTCTCTGATCACTGCCTTGTGATTTCTCACTGCGGTGTTTGGCTCCCTCTCCCTGGACTCACAGGGGGACCGGGTGACTGAAGTCTCCATGGTGCGACGGGGTTTTCTGTAGTCCTGGAGTATCCTACAGGTGCGGATCCCCGATGTCCGGTACTTCCTTGGGAGAACTTCCACTAGTTCCTCACTCCCTTTTGGCTCTGCTCCTTGCCTTCTGTCCCCACTCAGGCTTGCAGGATGTCAGAAGGGCCACTCCGGGTCACTGGTTCGGGCCTAACCGCAGCACCAACCACCAGGAGCTCTCCTAGGGTCTGCACACTCTTACTACTTCCGCCCCAAGCATCAGTATTTAAAGGTGATCTCGCCTGAAGTCAGCGAGTGTAGCTCCCCTACTGTGCCGGGGTGGAAGGTGTTGCATGTAGTTGGTACCTGCTGTGGAAACCATTAAGAATCTCGAGTAATGGTCTACCATGGTCAACGCGTAAGTGTAGCCGGATCTACTTGGAGTCAGTTTTACGTGGTCCAAGGCTACGATTTCCAGAGGTTGCTTTGTCACGATAGGACGGAGCTGTGCTTTCTGGCTCTGTAAGTCCTTTCACAGGCTGCAGGGTTTACAATTTTTGCACCATCTTTCATTGGATGCCTGCATGCTGACCCAAAAGAACCTATCCGTCAGTAGCATTTCCAGCTTCTTCCACCCAAAGTGACCAGTCTGGTTGTGATAGGCGTTCGAGACAACCTGGATTTCTGACTTTGGCACGATGATTTGCCAGACCATCTCGTGTGTTCTTGGGTTGATGTACCTTTGACAAAGCTTCTCCTGGTATGTGAACAGTTTGCTCCGCTCGCTCCATAGATGTTTGACTTCAGGCTGGGGATTTTCAGGCAGCTTCGCTGACTCCTGGGTTATCAGTTATTTTATTAAACTGACAGCCGTGTCATGGTCTTGCACCTCTTTCCAACCGAAGTAGAGCAATGGGTTCACCATTCTTGCAGGAGGGTCTTGACGGGTTTGCTGGCACTGGGTTACTCTTAGTTGATAGAAGGCAGGTAGCTCCACTTCTTCCAGCTCGTCTTCATCTACACCATCATCTGACAGGTGAGGCATTCTGGATAAGGTGTCCGCATTTCCATTCTGGTGACCAGCCCGGTATTTGATGGTGAACTGGTAGTTGGACAATCTGGCCATCCATCTCTGCTCCATGGCTCCCAACTTTGCAGTCTCCAGGTGGTCCTGAGGTTTGGCCCCGGCCCCCAGGGACTGCCCGTTTAAAGGACAGCTTCTAGCGATGTAGCTGGTTCGGTTACAGTGGCGACAGATGGGCTCCCCAGTGGAGCTGTAGTGGTCGGTGGTTCTTCCCCAGTATGCTGTGGCTTGCTTCGCTCTTATCCAGGGTACATCCTCCAGACTGTCGGCAAGTTGAATCAGCGATTGAGGTCGGGGCTGGGGTTTTGGCGCTGGCTGTTGGTTTTGCCTCGGCTGCAGAGCGTCCATCAGCTTGTTGATGTTTTTGTACATCTGTCGCATCTCAGCACGCATCTCAGCACGCAGAGAGTCATACTTGTCCGGCTGAGTAGATTGTACATTGTGCGTGGCTGCAGACACGGGTACTGATTTCGGGGTAGCCTGCACCTCACCACTGCACCACCTTTTAATGGCAGCTTCATAGATCTCTACTGGCCGCAACTAGAGATGAGCGAGTACTAAAATGCTCGGTTGCTCGAAGCTCGGGCCGAGCATCCCAAGATACTCGTGTACTCGGCCCGAGCACCGAGCCCAATGTTATCCTATGGGAGACCCGAGTATTTTTCTGGCATGATCCCCGGCAGCATGGAAAAACCCTAAAAATGTCACAAAAGTATCAGAACAGAGCTGAAATGACATGGGAACAGCATGGGGAAGACCCCTGTAAGCATTTCAGACTCCAAGGTCACTGCTGTTGTCAGATGTATGTGTTGTCAGAGTATTACGCCACGTTTACGGACTGTCAAGAAAACGTTACAAAATGAAACCAAAATGGATTTTCCTGGAGAAAATATTAAGGACTCATACCCACTTGTGAGACAGAGTTGGTGTATGTTAGTTTTTTGGATTACATGAAAGATTTTTTTTTTTAAATTGTGTGGCACTCCCATGCCCCTGGGAAGAGACGTAAATAAAGGCCTCTTTAACTAATGTGCCCATTTTAAGGAAGTGGGTCTTTTGTAGTATTGCCCTAGGCAGGGCTGCTAAACATTGTGAGGCACCCCAATGCCCCTGGATAGAGACGTGCATGGGGGCCTCTTTAACTAATGTGCCCATTATAAGGAAGTGGGTCTTTTGTAGTATTGCCCTAGGCAGGGCTGCCAAAAGTTGGGAAGCACTTCAATGCCCCTGGATAGAGACGTGGATGAGGGTCTACTTAAATATGGTTCCCATTATTAGGAAGTGGGTCTTCCATAGTTTTCCCTAGGAAGGGCTACAAAAAATTGGGAGGCATTGCGATGCCCATGGGAAGAAACATGGAGGAGAGCCTCTAAATATTGTTCCCATTACAAAGGAGCGGGTCTCCTGTACTTGTAATGCCCATTCTGTATGCATGGACTAAAACATTTACCCCTGGGGGGTATACATGAAACTACTGTCTAACCTTTATAACGGTTAGGGTCAGCATCATCATAAATATGATGTAAATAAATTATGTTTTCGTGGCATCATGGACCGCGGTCGCACTGATCATATGATGGTGGCGGATGAGGAGAATGAGGAACAGTACAGCAAGTAGCCAAAGTCATGAAGTGTGTACCCATGTGTGGGTGTGAGTAGGGGCATGCCAATTTACCGGCACAAAAAATACAATGCCTATGACTTTAGATTATGCTATCATTTGGTGGTGGGTGTGGTGAAGTCAGGCCCAATCCAACCCTCGTTCATCTTGATCAGAGTCAGCCTGTCCGCTTTCAATTACCAATTTTTGAGGCAGGAGGGGGTTGTAGCTCCAATTTGTATACGCCAAACAATCAGTATACCCATCTCAGCGTTTGTGACTGACCGGTATACCTGCTGCAATTTAATCTCTAATCAGTCATCTCAGTGTCCAGCTAAAAACCATCTTTTAGACGCCTTCATTTAGCTGTAAACAGGCAGCACAACATTGAAAATGTGCAAGGCCGGTGGCAAGGGACAAGGAACTGGACGTGATGGTGGTGCATGCAGAGGCTGAGGCCATGTGGAAGCTAGAATTGCCCCATGACAAATGCCCACATCATCTCACTCGCCCTTCCTGTCCCAATTTGTAGGGGACCGCAGCAGTACACCACTATTAAGCCAAGACCAGTGTCAAAAGGTTGTTAGTTGGATAGCGGATAATGCTTCCAGTCAGTTTGGCACCACCCACAAAAACCCTATCTTCCACACGGTCAAGTGTCAGTAGCCGTGAGACTGGACCGCACATTCCTGCCTGGCCCTGGACATAACTGATCACACACTTGGACACTCTGAAGAGCTGTTCACTTATCCATTCATAGATTCTGGCCTCTCGCCAGCTCCAGTTGAAGTGGGTCATGAGGAGATCGTATGTACTGATGCCCAAATATTTGAGCAGCCACAGTCTCACGAAGGCAATGGTGGGAACGTGTCTCAACAAGAGGTGGACGATGATGAGACACAATTACTAGAAAGTCAGGAGGAGGACCAGGGTGCGGAATTGGAAGACGACATGGTGGATGATTCAGTAACTGACCCAACCTGGCAGGAGGACATGCAGAGCGAGTACAGCAATGCGCAGGGGAAGGGAGGCGTAGCATCACAACAGGCCGGAAGAAGCAGGGTGGTGTCTGCAGGCAGAAGGCAGGCAACTGTGTGGTGCCCCGCAACGAGTGCATCACAGGAGGGTATTGCAGCCATAAATGCAGCAGCGATATTCTCCGACCCAGCAGTCATGTGGTTAACTTTGAGATCCAAACTCTGCATGCCTCACTTAGAATAGAGGGCCAATCAAGGTCCTGGTGGGTGGAGTGTCAGGGTAGTACGTAGGAGTCTAGACCAACAGACAAAATAGAGGGACTTCAACTTAAACTTGAGAGGGAGAGTAACGCAGGAGCGGGGGCTCCGCACCGCTGTGCAGCCCCTGGGCCGTCACCGGTCAGGTGTTAGCACCTGAGGCCTGAACAACCGGGATCGGGCATCAAACACGGGTTCCAAAAGACTCCCGTGCCCAAATTCCAGCCGGTTTGCTGGTACCGAAGCTAGCAGCAGTTCAGCTCTGCTATGCGAACCAGAGGCGTGGAGGAGCAGCTTTCCAGGAGCACCCCACCGCCAGCCAAATTTCAGTCGTCTAACCAGCGGTGTACCCACTGAGGGACCCAAGGCTCCCCAAAACATCCATCACGTATATCTTGGATAGGGATTGAAGCAGCCTCCCCGTACCCGACCTGGTATTCCTGGGCGACAATGGCAACACTTAGCTAGAATGGAGGAACACCGCGGATCTCTGAGGGACACCCATCACTGCTGAGTCCACCCGCCCACTACCCGTAAACTGTATGCCATGTACTGCTTGCTGGTTACAGTAAATACCCATTACAGAGACTCACAGTGTCCGTGCTTCCTTATGATTGCATCCGTCCGCACTTCAAGGTAACCGCAGCTGCCACAGAACATCTTAAGCAGCTCCAGCCTCCGGGGATCACCGCTCAGCCTGTGGGGAGCGTTCCATCTTGCTGCTATCCATCCCCCGGAGGCCTCGCAGCATCGGTAAGACTTACCGAACTACTCATAGGTGGCGTCACGAATAAATTAACCCCTTAATCTGTTCCCACAAGACGTCTTCAACTTTTGATCTGCACTCAACCGGGCCCCACTACCGGCAGGCGCGGTCTACCCGTGACAAGGAGGAAGAAGCTACAGCCTGTCTAAACCGGAGTCCCCGGCCACGGTGGGTCAACTGTTCCCCGAAACAACAACATGACAGAAGTTGCCAGTACAACTGTTAGGTCTTCCCGAATCTGGCTTTTTTTTAAGGTGTCTGCAGATAATTCCAAAATGGCCATTTGCAACACCTGCCATGCCAGCATCAGCATGGGGTAGCAAAACTAGCAGCCTGACCACGACCAGCATGATCAGGCACATGGCAGCAAAGCACCTGACTTTGTGGGATGTACAGCAGAGTACAGGAGCAGTGTCTGCGTGTGACACCACTGCATCTTCCACTGTTGTGCGTGCAAGCCAATCCCCTGTCCATACTGAATACAAAGATGCCTCCTGTCCTGCACCTGTAGTTGCACAAGCAGAAATACCATCATCATCAATGACATCCTTGTCCCAGCGCAGCGTTCAGTTATCCATACGCCAATCTTTGGAACGCAACCGCAAATATGCTGCCAATGCCCCACATGCCACACTTCTAAATTTGCACATTTCGCGACTGCTTGCGCTGGAAATGTTGCCTTTTAGGCTGGTGGAGACGGAAGCATTCCTCGACCTGATGGTGGCCATCCCACGTTACTCGGTCCCCAGCCGCCACTATTTCTCCCGGTGTGTTGTCCCCGCATTACATAAGCACGTGTCACAAAACATTACACGTGCCCTTAACAACGTAGTTTCCGGAAAAGTCCACCTAACCACGGACACGTGGACAAGTGCTTGAGTGCAGGGGCGGTACATCTCGCTGTTGACACACTGGGTTAATATTCTGGAACCCGGGACCCAGTCTGAGCTTGGGACGGAACACGCCCTTCTGAAACCAAGGATTGCAGGCCCTAACTCAGTCAGGGTTTCACCCACAGTGTACAGCTCCGGAACGTCATGATGATCCTCCTCCTTCTCCTGCTCTTCCTCCTCCTCCACTTCACCCTCCACACCAGTCCCAAGCTGGAAGCACTGCAGCACTGCCTCGGCTAAGCGGCAACAGGCTGTGCTGAAGCTAATATGCGTAGGTGACAAACCCCACAATGCAGAAGAGTTGTGGACAGCTCTGAAACAGCAGGCAGATCACTGGCAAACACCGCTGAACCTACAGCTAGGTATGGTCATGTGACAATGGACGGAACCTGGTGGCGGCTCTCACGCGAGGCGAGCTGACACATGTTTCATGCGTGGCCCATGTGCTCAACCTCGTGGTTCAGCGGTTTCTTAAATCCTACCCGGAGATGCTGTCGTATCTGCTCGTAAAAGTACGCCGCCTGTGTGACCATTTTAGAAAGTCACCTACTGCTTCAGCCGTCCTTGCCAGCTTTCAGCAGCGTTTGCAGATTCCATCTCACAGACTGATGTATGATGTTCCCATGCATTGGAATTCCACACGGCACATGTTGGTCAGGATTTGTGAGCAGAAGAGGGCAGTTGTTGACTACCTGCATCAACTAGGCTGTCGGTATACGGTTCAAACTCCACACATAAGACCTCAGGAGTGGACATGGATGTCCGACATATGTACCGTCCTCCAAAACTTTGAGGACTCCACCAAGATCGTGAGGGGCGATGACGCCATCATTTGCATCACCATCCCGCTTCTCTGTCTTCTAAAATTATGTCTGCTCAAAATCAAAGACGATGCATTGCAGGTGGAGCATGATGAGTTGGAGCAATAAACCGTATGGGGTGATTACACACAGCCCAGCCTCATCTCATCCCAACGTGCATTGGAAGACTATGACGAGGAGGAGTATAAAGAAATAGAGCTACTTTCATGCGGAATTGGCGGTAATACACGCACAACCATTATACCGTCGGTTCAGCGTAGATGGCCAGAGGACAGGGGAGAGGAGGAGGAGGAGAATGAAGACAGCATGATCAGTCATCCAGTTGGTGAGGACCTGAAGTCTTGCCTGTTACCAGTCTGGCGCACATGGCTGACTTTATGTGATGCTGCCTGTCTTGTGACCCTCGCGTTGTCAACATCTTGGCGGACACGCATTACTGGTTGGTGACACTTTTAGACCCACGCTACAAGGAGAACTTTATTTCTCTTATTCCCGAGGCGGAGAGGTCTACAAAAATGCTGCAGTACCAGAATGCCCTAGCTGTGGAATTAGTCAAATAATTCTCTTCTGAAAACGCTTGCGCAGAGGTCATGGTTCGGTGAACAACCAAGGCGTTCGGCAGAGAGAGGCACAAATCCAATCCAGCAAAGGTAGGGGAACACTCTCAAAGATCTGGGAGAGTTTTCTCAGCCCCTCCCATACCACAGGCCCTGAGGTGCGGGGTAGTGTCACAAGGAATGCAAAGTTTGTAAAGATGCTGAAGGAGTACCTTGCCGATCGTACGAAAGTGCTCCTAGATTCCTCTGTGCCGTATAATTATTGGGTATCCACGCTGGACACGTGGCAGGAATTGTCCCTCTACACCTTGGAAGTCCTGGCCTGCCCTGCCGCTAGCATTTTGTCACAGTGAGTTTTTATTGCCGCAGGTGGAATCATTACTGATAAACGCACCCGCCTGTCAACTGAAAATGCTGACCAGTTGTTTCTGAGCTGGATACTGAGATTAGAGATTAAATTACAGCAGCTATACCGGTCAGACACAAATGCTGACAGGAGTATACTGAGTGTTTTGGCGTATACAAATTGGAGCTACAACCCCTTCCTGCCGCATAAAAATGGTAAATGAATGCAAACAAGAGTTGGTTGTTAGCTGGACACTGAGATTATAGATTAGAGCGGTTTAATCCCGGCAGCTGGAACGGTCAGACACAAACGCTGATGCGTATACCGTGTTTTGGCGTATACTACTTGGAGCTACAACCCCCTCCTGCCGCACTAGGATGGTAAATGAATGCAAACAAGAGTTGGTTTTTAGCTGCACACTGAGATTAGAGATTACAGTGGTTTAATCTCGGCAGCTGGAACGGTCAGACACAAACGCTGATGTGTATACCGTGTTTTGGCGTATACTCCTTGGAGCTACAAACCACTCCTGCTGCACAAAAATGGTAAATGAATGCAGACAAAGAGTTGGTTTTTAGCTAGAAACTGAGATTACAGATTAGAGGTTAAATCCCAGCAAGTGTACTGGTCAGACACAAACGCTGATGAGTATACAGAGTGTTTTGGCGTATACTACTTGGAGCTACAAGCCACTCCTGCCGCACTAGGATGGTAAATGAATGCAGACAAAGAGTTGGTTTTTAGCTAGAAACTGAGATTACAGATTAGAGGTTAAATCCCAGCAAGTGTACCGGTCAGACACAAACGCTGACGAGTATACAGAGTGTTTTGGCGTATACTAATTTCCGCTACAACCCACTCCTGCCACACAAAAATGGTAAATGAATGCAGACAAAGTTGTTTTTTAGCTGCACACAGATTACAGATTAGAGCGGTTTAATCCCGGCAGCTAGAACGGTCAGACACAAACGCTGACACATATACTGTGTTTTGGCGTATACTACTTAGAGCTACAAGCCACTCCTGCCGCACTAAGATGGTAAATGAATGCAGACAAGAGTTGGTTTTTAGCTGGATACTGAGATTATAGATTAGAGGTTAAATCCCAGCAGGTGGACCAGTCAGACACAAACGCTGACGAGAATACACAAAAGTGTTTTGGCGTATACTAATTTCCGCTACAACCCACTCCTGCCTATAGAGAGCTAAATTAATCCCTAAAAGCACTGTTTTGGGATGGATGAGATTTACAGCCTGTCCACCAGCCCCAGATGTGATGCAGGCTGGTATACTGGCACAACGAAGCTTGCTATATACCCTGCCTCCCTGCCTTCCTGTATACAGCCCTATTAGTCCTCAGAAGGACTGTTGTGGTAATTAGATTGGCAGCCCTGCACCTACACTAGCTGAAAGGCCACAAATCTATCCCACAATCAGCAGCAGCTCCCCCTACACTGACTGTCTGTGAAGCAGAGTGACGAGCACAGCGGGGTCAGATCTTATAAAGACCTGATGACGCTGTGCGGCCAGCCAATCACTGTAAAGCCACAACCAACAGGGCTGTGGCTTTACAGTGGCTGTTAGCCAATTCCTGCATGCGGGCTGGCTCTCTAAAGACTGCCAACATGCAGGGAGGTGGACCCCGAACATAGCAAGAGTATCGCAAGATTACTCGGTACTCGCCGAGTACCCCAAGTACCGAGATATTAGTGCGAGTACCGAGTAGTGACGAGCATACTCGCTCATCCCTAGCCATAACCGTTTAATGGCCATATCCTTCAGGGTGTTGAAGTCAGCTTCTGGATTGCTCAATGACCACCAACGTACAGTCTTACTGTTCTCAGGGGATAGCAGTCCCCGGGTCAATTGTTAAATTAGGAGCTTGTTTTCGTCGGGTACGCTGACGGGGCTGACATGTTTAAGGGCGAGCAATGCTTCTTCCAGACGCCAGGCATAAGCTCTAATATCATCTCCCTGCCTCTGGTAGCAGTGATGGAAGTGCATCCGTATATCAGCCTCATTGCACTCCTCGAAAGTAGCTCTCAGTTTTTTAAATATAGTGGCCGCTGATGTCCGTTTAGCGGCAGAGACCAGGAGGCACTCTTTTTCTCTGCTGCGCCAGTTAACTGTCTGAGTACCACAGCAGCACGTTGTTGACCGGTCATCGCATACATATATAGGACGCTATTGACTTTTCTCTTGAAAGCATCCAGCGTATCAGGGCGTCCGTCATACTGGGGCAACCACTTGGCCCCGGGGATATATGGGAGGGAGATCGGTATTATCGGGGCGATTGCGCCGGTGGCGCTGGCAGTGCTGCTGGAGGCAGCCATTGTGGCTTCCGGGTAATTCCTAGGGTCAGCGAACGCGCTTTCGTCATCGCTGGAGGAGGCCGACATGTTGGAGGCCCCCCTGGTGAATTACAGACAGTTCTTAAAGAGTTAAACAGTTTGGGAGTTTCTGGACTAGGCCGCGGCGCTCAGGAATGCTCGGCTGAGCGAGGGGCAGGTCTCATTTTCGTGCTCTATAGGCTGGCATGCCCCCCTTTTTTCCCGCTCTTCGGCGCAGTAATGGCGGCGTAGTTTTAACAGGTACTAATACAGTTGAAATCACAGCACACAGTACCCGGTAATACCGGGCACGAGATCCTGTTCATGATGCCAGAAATATATGTCGAGCCCCAGACCCTGGGGCATTCGGGTATCAGGCTCCAAGGGTAGCGTTGCTGTGTCACGGGGAATGGTGGCCGCGCCTGATCCCGTGGCCTGGGTGACACTTCAAAAAGAGGTATATTTACAGGGGATAAGAGTTTTCTTCACGTGACGCCACCTGTAGTACCTGGTGATGGGTCACCAGCACCACCACAGTCCGCCGGAGGTAGATGGTAGTGCGGCTGAGTTGGCTATTCCTCCGGGGCAGCATAGTGTGAAGGGGCAGCTTGTAGTGGGGCCGTAAGTCAGTGTAGGGGATGTTGGAGCAGTCTATAAGGGCACCGGGAGCGGAGAGGAATGACACACACACACTGCAGAAGTCTCTTTTACCTTTTACTGTTGGTACAGCAGGGCACTGACAGGTGACCAGGTGCACAGTGGGTTCCCACAGCAAGTGGGTATAAGGCCTCCTCTGTTCCTCTGTGTTAGCTGAAGCCCAGCCTGCATGCAGCCAGATCGGCCTCCTCCCTCTTCCTGTCTCTGCACTCTGCTCTCTCCTCCTGTGCGGTCCACAGGTTACCCTCTCTGATCACTGCCTTGTGAGTTCTCACTGCGGTGTCTGGCTCCCTCTCTCTGGACTCACAGGGGGACCGGGTGACTGAAGTCTCCACGGTGTGACAGGGTTTTCTGAAGTCCTGGAGTATCCTACAGGTGGGGATCCCCGATGTCCGGTACTTCCTTGGGCGAACTTCCACTATTTCCTCACTCCCTTTTAGCTCAGCTCCTTGCCTTCTGTCTCCACTCAGGGACGTCAGAAGGGCCACTCTGGGTCACTGGTTCGGGCCTAACCGCGGGCACCGACCACCAGGACGTCTTCGCAGCTCTCCTAACGTCTGCACACTCTAACTCCGCCCCCAGCAGCAGTAGTTATAGTGGATCTCGCCTGAAGTCAGCGAGTTTAGCTCCTCCTACTGTGTCAGGGGGGAAGGTGTTGCATGTAGTTAGTACCTGCTGTGGACACCTTGCTGTGCATTAGGGAAGTCTGTGGCTGCCTGCGTGAGCAGGGTGCCAGAGAAACCACTGCTAAGGACTGGCAACAAGCAGAAGAGACTTGTTTGGGCTAAAGAACACAAGGAATGGACATTAGACCAGTGGAAATCTGTGCTTTGGACTGATTAGTCCAAATTTGAGATCTTTGTGCGACATGTCTTTGTGCGACGCAGAAAAGGTGGATGGATGGACTCTACATGCCTGGTTCCCACCATGAAGCATGGAGGAGGTGTGATGGTGTGGGGTGCTTTGCTGGTGACACTGTTGGGGGTTTATTCAAAATTGAAGGCATACTGAACCAGCATGGCTACCATAGCATCTTGCAGCGGCATGCTATTCCATCTGGTTTGCGTTTTGTTGGACTATTATTTATTTTTCAACAGGACAATGACCCCAAACACACCTCCAGGCTATGTAAGGGTTATTTGACCAAGAAGGAGAGTGATGGGGTGCTACGCCAGATGACTTGGCCTCCACAGTCACCAGACCTGAACCCAATCGAGATGGTTTGGGGTGAGTTGGACCGCAGAGTGAAGGCAAAAGGGCCAACAAGTGCTAAGCATCTCTGGGAACTCCTTCAAGATTGTTGGAAGACCATTTCCGGTGACTACCTCTTGAAGCTCATCAAGAGAATGCCAAGAGTGTGCAAAGCAATAATCAAGGCAAAAGGTGGCTATTTTGACGAACCTAGAATATAAGACATATTTTTAGTTTTTTCACACTTTTTTGTTAAAGAGGACCTGTCACCAATCCAGGCATGGTGATCTAATTACAGAGAATGATTGGCAGCGGTGGGCAGATTAAACATGCAGGGGGTGTGAATCTGCCCTTCGGCTCTTGCCCCTAGCCACCTCCTTAATGGCTGCAGCATGTAAGTTTTCTAAGTGTATTATCTCGGGGTACAGGGCTGCTCAAGTGCTGGGGGACCCTTTGCCTGGATGCTGCAAACATCCTGCATCCAGTGCTGTAATTAGGTCACCATGGCTGGTTAGGTGACAGGTCCTCTTTAAGTATATAATTCCACATGTGTTAATTCATAGGTCACAATCTACAATGTAACATTATATAGACTCCATTGTAGAGCGGATGATGTCAGTGATGGAGGAGGACGATCAGTCTATATGTAATGAGGGGAATAGATTATACCGGGGTCACAATCTACAATGTAACATTATATAGACTCCATTGTAGAGCGGATGATGTCAGTGATGGAGGAGGACGATCAGTCTATATATAATGAGGATATAGATTATAATGTTCGATCTCTTACACATATGCAGAACAAGGATTTGCTGAAATGTCCATGGGTCACATTTAAACTCACCCCATTCTCCTAATGATTTTGTATTTGGAATCTCATCCTCAGACAGTGCTTCTGTAGAGAAAACAAATATTGAGATCATATTGTGGTCACAATCTACAAAGTAACATTATATAGACTCCATTGTAGAGCGATGATGTCAGTGATGGAGGAGGACGATCAGTCTATATATAATGAGGAATAGATTATACCGGGGTCACAATCTACAAAGTAACATTATATAGACTCCATTGTAGAGCGGATGATATCAGAGATGGAGGAGGACGATCAGTCTATATATAATGAGGGAATAGATTATACCGGGGTCACAATCTACAATGTAACATTATATAGATTCCATTGTAGAGCGGATGATGTCAGTGATGGAGGAGGGCGATCAGTCTATATATAATGAGGAATAGATTATACCGGGGTCACAATCTACAATGTAACATTATATAGACTCCATTGTAGAGCGGATGATGTCAGTGATGGAGAAGGACGATCAGTCTATATATAATGAGGGGAATAGATTATACCGGGGTCACAATCTACAATGTAACATTATATAGACTCCATTGTAGAGCGGATGATGTCAGTGATGGAGGAGGACGATCAGTCTATATATAATGAGGAATAGATTATATCCGGGTCACAATCTACAATGTAACGTTATATAGACTCCATTGTAGAGCGGATGATGTCAGTGATGGAGGAGGACGATCAGACTATATATAATGAGGAATAGATTATACCGGGGTCACAATCTACAATGTAACATTATATAGACTCCATTGTAGAGCGGATGATGTCAGTGATGGAGGAGGACGATCAGTCTATGTATAATGAGGAATAGATTATACCGGGGTCACAATCTACAATGTAACATTATATAGACTCCATTGTAGAGCGGATGATATCAGTGATGGAGGAGGACGATCAGTCTATATATAATGAGGGAATAGATTATACCGGGGTCACAATCTACAATGTAACATTATATAGACTCCATTGTAGAGCGGATGATGTCAGTGATGGAGGAGGACGATCAGTCTATATATAATGAGGAATAGATTATACCGGGGTCACAATCTACAATGTAACATTATATAGACTCCATTGTAGAGCGGATGATGTCAGTGATGGAGGAGGACGATCAGTCTATATATAATGAGGGAATAGATTATACTGGGGTCACAATCTACAATGTAACATTATATAGACTCCATTGTAGAGCGGATGATGTCAGTGATGGAGGACGATCAGTCTATATATAATGAGGAATAGATTATACCGGGGTCACAATCTACAATGTAACATTATATAGACTCCATTGTAGAGCGGATGATGTCAGTGATGGAGGAGGACGATCAGTCTATATATAATGAGGAATAGATTATACCGGGGTCACAATCTACAATGTAACATTATATAGACTCCATTGTAGAGCGGATGATGTCAGTGATGGAGGAGGACGATCAGTCTATATATAATGAGGGAATAGATTATACCGGGGTCACAATCTACAATGTAACATTATATAGACTCCATTGTAGAGAGGATGATGTCAGTGATGGAGGAGGACGATCAGTCTATATATAATGAGGAATAGATTATACCGGGGTCACAATCTACAATGTAACATTATATAGACTCCATTGTAGAGCGGATGATGTCAGTGATGGAGGAGGACGATCAGTCTTAATATAATGAGGAATAGATTATACTGGGGTCACAATCTACAATGTAACATTATATAGACTCCATTGTAGAGCGGATGATGTCAGTGATGGAGGAGGACTAGGGATGGACGAATCTACTCGCTAGGACTCGTTACTCGGCGAGTAGTAAGGGACTCGCAGGACTCGGTACTCTGCGAGTTTCCCAGTGATTACTCGCACGAGTCCAATGCAAATCAATATCAATCCTAGTTTTGTCAGAAACGCTGACAAAACTAGGATTGCCATTGTCTTGCATTAGACTCGGCTACTGTGCCAGTGATAGCAGGGAAACTCGCAAAGTAATTGCTGTTTCTTTGCGAGCCGAGTCCAGCTGTCTTCTCTGTGCAGCTCCAGGGTCCTAGAGCCCACCTGCTGCCTGATGTAGCAGTGCTGAGATTGTTCTCAGTCTGCTCATTCCCTGTGCATAGACATCTATATTTATGCACAGGGGATGTAGCAGAGAGGACATCGCGTTTTGGACTGCGTCGGACGGAAGAGGATTTTTTTAATTAAAGATGGAGTCCCTAATGGCTTTTTTTTTATTTCAAATAAAAAATTTTCTCTGTGTTGTGTTTTTTTAATCCTTTATTGGAGATTCTTAGTGGCTGGGTCAAACGTGGCCTGACATTAAGAATCTCGGGCTTAATACCAGCTTGTATAACAAAGCTGATATTAACCCCTTTATTACCCAGCGTGCCACCGCCACCAGGGCCGCTGGAAGAGCGGGGTTCAGCGCCAGAGGATGGCGCTTCAATGAACGCGCCATCTTCTGGGGCGGCTGCGAGCTGCAATTTGCAGCGGGGGGTGCCCAGAAAGCTTGGGCATCCCTGCGCTGCGGATTCCAGCCCCCATCTGTTAGCTGTACTGGCTAGACATAGAAATTGCACAGAGCCCACGCATTTTTTTTTTTATTATTTAATGAATTTCAGAGTCAGAGGCTCAGAGTCAGAGTTCGGAGTCGGAGTCTCCTCAGAGTCGGAGTCTCAGAGTCGGAGGTCTCAGAGTCGGAGTCGCCTCAGAGTCGGAGTCGCCTCGGAGTCGGAGTCGTCTCGGAGTCGGAGTCGTCTCGGAGTCGTTCGGAGTCGAGTCGGAGTCGGAGTCGTCTCGGAGTCGAGTCGGAGTCGGAGTCGTCTCGGAGTCGAGTCGGAGTCGGAGTCGTCTCGGAGTCGGAGTCGTCTCGGAGTCGGAGTCGTCTCGGAGTCGAGTCGGAGTCGTCGTCGTCTCGGAGTCGTCTCGGAGTCGGAGTCATCTCGGAGTCGGAGTCGTCCCGGAGTCGGAGTCATCTCGGAGTCGGAGTCGTCTCGGAGTGTTGGAGTCGTCTCGGAGTCGGAGTCGGAGTCGTCTCGGAGTCGGAGTCGTCTCGGAGTCGGAGTCGTCTTGGAGTCGGAGTCATCTCGGAGTCGGATTCGGAGTCGGAGTCGTCTCGGAGTCGGAGTCGTCTCGGAGTCGGAGTCGTCTCGGAGTCGAGTCGGAGTCGGAGTCGTCTCGGAGTCGGAGTCGTCTCGGAGTCGGAGTCAAAAAAATGCGTGGGGCTCCGCGCAATTTCTATGTCTAGCCAGGTACAGCTAAGCAGCTGGGGACTGGAATCCGCAGCGCAGGGATGCCCAAGCTTTCTGGGCACCCCCCACTGCAAATTGCAGCCCGCAGCCGCCCCAGAAGATGGCGCGTTCATTGAAGCGCCATCCTCTGGCGCTGAACCCCGCTCTTCCAGCGGCCCTGGTGGCGGTGGCACGCTGGGTAATAGAGGTTAGGGCCAGCTTTGTATTATCAGCTGGCCCTAAGCCCGAAATTTATGGCGGTCACGCCAATATTAGACATGACCGCCATGAATTTCTATTAAATTGTTTTAAAAAAAACACAACACAGAGTAATTTTTTTATTAGAAATAAAAAAAAAAGCCATTAGGGACTCCATCTTTAATTAAAAAAATCCTCTTCCGTCCGACGCAGTCCAAAACGTGATGTCCTCTCTGCTACATCCCCTTTGTATAGATATAGATGTCTATGCACAGGGAATGAGCAGACTGAGAACAATCTCAGCACTGCTACATCATCTCTGTGCACAGACATTCATGTCTGTACACAGGGAATGAGCAGACTGAGAACAATCTCAGCACTGCTACATCAGGCAGCAGGCGGGCTCTAGGACCCTGGAGCTGCACAGAGCAGACAGGACTCTTCTCTTATCTGTGCAAGTTTCCCAGCCATTACTTACAAAGTAAACGAGTCCAATGCAAATAAATGACAAAACTAGGATTGCTTCAGGCTGAAGCTTCCGAGACACATCTGCGATTTGTAAATCTCACACTACTCGCTATTACTCGCTTCCCCATTCATTAACATTGGACTCGCTAAACTCGCAACGAGTAGCGAGTCCTGGGCTCGGACTCGCTAGAGTCAAGCGATTCCGAGTAATTTAGGATTCGCCCATCACTAAGGAGGACGATCAGTCCATATATAATGAGGGAATAGATTATACCGGAGTCACAATCTACAATGTAACATTATATAGACTCCATTGTAGAGCGGATGATGTCAGTGATGGAGGAGGACGATCAGTCTATATATAATGAGGGGATAGATTATACCGGGGTCACAATCTACAATGTAACATTATATAGACTCCATTGTAGAGGGGATGATGTCAGTGATGGAGGAGGACGATCAGTCTATATATAATGAGGGGAATAGATTATACCGGGGTCACAATCTACAATGTAACATTATATAGACTCCATTGTAGAGCGGATGATGTCAGTGATGGAGGAGGACGATCAGTCTATATATAATGAGGGAATAGATTATACCGGGGTCACAATCTACAATGTAACATTATATAGACTCCATTGTAGAGTGGATGATGTCAGTGATGGAGGAGGACGATCAGTCTATATATAATGAGGAATAGATTATACCGGGGTCACAATCTATAATGTAACATTATATAGACTCCATTGTAGAGCGGATGATGTCAGTGATGGAGGAGGACGATCAGTCTATGTATAATGAGGAATAGATTATACTGGGGTCACAATCTACAATGTAACATTATATAGACTCCATTGTAGAGCGGATGATGTCAGTGATGAAGGAGGACGATCAGTCCATATATAATGAGGGAATAGATTATACCGGGGTCACAATCTACAATGTAACATTATATAGACTCCATTGTAGAGCGGATGATGTCAGTGATGGAGGAGGACGATCAGTCTATATATAATGAGGGAATAGATTATACCGGGGTCACAATCTACAATGTAACATTATATAGACTCCATTGTAGAGCGAATGATGTCAATGATGGAGGAGGACGATCAGTCTATATATAATGAGGAATAGATTATACCGGGGTCACAATCTACAATGTAACATTATATAGACTCCATTGTAGAGCGGATGATGTCAGTGATGGAGGAGGACGATCAGTCTATATATAATGAGGAATAGATTATACCGGGGTCCCAATCTACAATGTACCATTATATAGACTCCATTGTAGAGCGGATGATGTCAGTGATGGAGGAGGACGATCAGTCTATATATAATGAGGGAATAGATTATACCGGGGTCACAATCTACAATGTAACATTATATAGACTCCATTGTAGAGCGGATGATGTCAGTGATGGAGAAGGACGATCAGTCTATATATAATGAGGAATAGATTATACCGGGGTCACAATCTACAATGTAACATTATATAGACTCCATTGTAGAGCGGATGATGTCAGTGATGGAGGAGGACGATCAGTCTATATATAATGAGGAATAGATTATACCGGGGTCACAATCTACAATGTAACATTATATAGACTCCATTGTAGAGCGGATGATGTCAGTGATGGAGGAGGACGATCAGTCTATATATAATGAGGAATAGATTATACCGGGGTCACAATCTACAATGTAACATTATATAGACTCCATTGTAGAGCGGATGATGTCAGTGATGGAGGACGATCAGTCTATATATAATGTGGGGAATCGATTATACCGGGGTCACAATCTACAATGTAACATTATATAGACTCCATTGTAGAGCGGATGATGTCAGTGATGGAGGAGGACGATCAGTCTATATATAATGAGGAATAGATTATACCGGGGTCACAATCTACAATGTAACATTATATAGACTCCATTGTAGAGTGGATGATGTCAGTGATGGAGGAGGACGATCAGTCTATATATAATGAGGAATAGATTATACCGGGGTCACAATCTACAATGTAACATTATATAGACTCCATTGTAGAGCGGATGATGTCAGTGATGGAGGAGGACGATCAGTCTATATATAATGAGGAATAGATTATACCGGGGTCACAATCTACAATGTAACATTATATAGACTCCATTGTAGAGCGGATGATGTCAGTGATGGAGGAGGACGATCAGTCTATATATAATGAGGAATAGATTATACCGGGGTCACAATCTACAATGTAACATTATATAGACTCCATTGTAGAGCGGATGATGTCAGTGATGGAGGAGGACGATCAGTCTATATATAATGAGGAATAGATTATACCGGGGTCACAATCTACAATGTAACATTATATAGACTCCATTGTAGAGCGGATGATGTCAGTGGTGGAGGAGGACGATCAGTCTATATATAATGAGGAATAGATTATACCGGGGTCACAATCTACAATGTAACATTATATAGACTCCATTGTAGAGCGGATGATGTCAGTGATGGAGGAGGACGATCAGTCTTAATATAATGAGGAATAGATTATACTGGGGTCACAATCTACAATGTAACATTATATAGACTCCATTGTAGAGCGGATGATGTCAGTGATGGAGGAGGACTAGGGATGGACGAATCTACTCGCTAGGACTCGTTACTCGGCGAGTTTC